>OX463845.1:27581445-27772614 GCA_949825065.1 Odontocerum albicorne
TTTGTAATATTTTTCTAAGTGAATTTCATTTGATTTGATAGACAAAGATTTCTTAGGGATATTTTTACAGTAATAATTATATTAGAAAATTGTATTACACGTGGGGGGGGGGGGGGGTAGTTTCTTTACCATTTAATACTTTATACAACATTCATATTCAATAATAAGGTATATTGGCGTGTCTAGCAGAATTAATGCATTTCATATTTAATTTTAGTGTTTCGTTTTCTTGGTAGTCTGACTAAAACATATGACAAAAGTCTGACATAGTCCCAGGTCTCTATTTTGAAAGAGAGCTCTAAGCGAAAAGTTTTTAATATTTAGTATTCAATTAATTACTAAGTTAACTGAGTCATCTAAATGTAACGCTCTACCAAAAACTATTTTAGACTAAGTTGAATCCATTAAATATACTTACGTATATACACTCTTGTTAGAATGAAATATTTTTAAAATTTGGAGGCAAAAATGAGGAACATATTAGATCTATTTTGTGGTATTTAAAAGTGTAATAAAATATTTTAAATCAAGGCGAGTGCAACAGGTTTCTTTTGCCTTCAAATAATATAAATTTTCAATCTTGAAATGACTTAAGTATAGTTAATTATTTCAATTGATGTGCCATAAACTTTTAGATTTAAGAAGAATATTTTAGTTATTGTATACTAAGTGACATGATGGTATTATTTTTGAGTTTTATGTTTTTGTTTTCAAGTTTGATGCTATGATGAGGCAAACTTTTTTGTCACGATATTTCATGACATCTACTGTTTTATTATATTTTCTTCTGTTAATAAAATGTTTTTAAAACATACAAATTATTTTATTTCTCCCCTTATCAATTACTACCCGTTTTTTTAGAAAATATTAGATTTGCTTGACTCTTCAAATTTTGATATTTTATTGACTTGTAACAATACGATATGGACGTATTTATGAAAAAGAATCCAGTCCACATTTTATATGTTTTAAGATAACAAAAACACGAAGCGTAGCATTATATTAATTTGTACAGAATATAAAACCTAAGGTGGACTTTAATCGCAATGTGTCATTTTGACTGGGTTTACACGTCAAGGATTCAACCATGTTTAGACAATATTTAAAAAAAAACAAAAAAATGGTTTTCGTAATTAGATTTTTTTATATCCTGCAACTTTATTTGTTTTTTCTAAACAATTTTTTATACATCGAAATATTTCTAATCGTCGAAATTGTCACAATAAAAATAGTGGGAAAATAGAAAAAAAACAGGTTTTTGAGATGAATCAATAAGAAAAATGTTTCAATAAGCAGCAGCTAACAAAATAATAATTCTTTCAAATTTTAGCACAAAATATGATACTATATTATTTCAAAATTTTACATATTTGCATATATTGGTAGTTTTTGTCAATTTAAAAAAAATAATGGCTAAGAATTTGGAATGTTAAAGAAGAAAAACTCCCTGAATGAGTTTATTGAGAAAGTATCGCCATTTTATATGAATTAACCTGAAATGATCATTTTTGTACATAAAACTGTTTTCAAATTGTATTATTATTATAAAGATTTGGAAATAATACGACAATTTTGCACATATATATTTTAAATATTACTATTATCAAATTACAAAAAATAGCTGTCTATCAAAATTACAACGGAAAATAATAATATAGCACAACTAGAGAGATGGCGTTTTCTTTCTAAAACAACCAGCCCAGATTTAAAACCAATTCACTTAGAAGCCTTTATTTTTTTCGGAGATATTTACAACTGTGGTTTGGATTTTTCTCGTATAAAACCTGAAGGGCATTTGTTGATAAATATAGAAAATGAGTATTTATCGTTTGATTTTTAAGTCAATTGTATACTGTTAACCTAAATAAAAATAATTGAAAGAAAATAATAGTTCACTTTTTATGACCCACACGACTTTACTAGGAAATTTTATGAATGAAATTTTGCAAACTTGAATGACCTCTGTTGCCAGAATAAATTATAATAACAGGGTTGTATTTCAGTTTCGTAAAAGTTTTAACTTCAAATTAAATTTTTATAAAAAAAATAAAATTTCGTGTACAAAATTTGTTCCACATGTTAATGGTATTTGTGATAAGACCATGATGATGTTGGAATTCATTTTGACGATATCCAAGAATTTTTATTTTCAATAATGACATTTATAGTGTTGTACTCGTATATTTCACTGGGATATAGCCAGCTCGAATATAACTTCACTGGTTGGTCCCGTTGCTACGATGATCACATAAGCGCGGTTGAGAGGGTGTAGAATACATTTTTTCAATTTATTAATTTTAAATTGGACATTCCTATAATTGGCATTAATTATGTATATCTCAAAAGAAGATAGAATATATTACCTCTGAACCAAAGAATATAATTAAATTATCTCTTTCTTTTGCATAAAATCATCAATTCTCAATTGAAATTTTCTGAGTTGCTTGGTTTTTTCAATATTCGAGTTCCTTTATTGCATCCTCTACATAGGAGGGTTATTCTCTATTATAAACAAAAGTCAATGGGTACTAAAACAAATATACTCAAATCGGACAGTCTCAAAATCTGCTAAGATATAGTTCATAATAGTGTGTTGGTGACAACTTTGATGTGTAGAAGTGAAACGTAAAAGAAATGCGTGCATTGGGAAGAATACACGAAGTGACAATGTATAACAGAAAACGGAATGAAGTGATTAGGGGTGTATGTGAACTTAAGACTGATGTATTGAGTAAGGTGAAGAACGCTTAGATAGTTTGGGCATATGGAGTGAATGAATGAAGAAAGACTAACAAAATATATATAGTGAAACGAGTGGGAGAGTAAGACTAAGAAAAGTATGACTGAATCAAGTTAATATTTTGAATGAAGGGAAAGAAGAAAGTCGGAGAAATCATAAAAGATGTATGAGGTATATGAACGTAGAATAAGCCAAGAATGTGTGTCGAGATAGGAAAGTATGGCGTTCTGTCCTCTCTGCCTACTTCGACAGGAAAATGGTATGAATGTTTATAAATAAAGTGCCTCTAATTACCAAATTCCCTATAAATAAAATGCATCTTTTAGAAAATCAATTTACTGAGATTGCCGACATATTTTTCCATAGTATGTTGAGCAATAAAACTAGGCTAATAGCAGAGTTAATGGAGTATTAAATTTATACTGTACTATTATTTTCGCATTAATGTCAAATTGATACGGTGAGGTGTGAGCGGCTGACTGGGGACTGCCCAGTATCGAATGACCAACTGTGTACATTATGACAAAATTATATATTTGTAATCATTTTGACTCGTGTACTTACTTTTGCATTATTTTAAATGTTTTGTTAACGAGTCTTTAACTGATTTGGTTTTTTAATATTGTAAATGAAGTACAAATTACTTTTTTCAATAATTTTGTATAGTACGATATACATACATATATACGATACGATATACATACATATATACGAGTAGATCATTACGCAGCCTCTTTTGCGAGTTAAACAGAATATCTAGCTGAATCATGGTTTTTTTAATCTGATCAAATTTATCTTACTAATTACTTTTATTTCTGACCTGTATATTCGTTTTTTTTATTCTTTCGACATAACCACACCTTTGACATATTGATGCACCATCGATTTTCCTTACAACACGCATTCCATACCATTTAACTTATTTTTATCCTACTTTTGTACGTCAGTGATTCATAATTAACTTTGTTAGTCAGAAACTAATAATATTATTCATATAGATAAACAACAACAGTTTGTTTATTTATATTAAATTCATTATTTCCTTTAAAACCAGACGGAAAGATAAAAGGTATAATCAAATTCATATACGTGTACCATATATGATTATTACTGTGTAAACTAGGTGGAAAAAATGCCGTCCTATTCGAGAATAGTAACATAGCACAGATTTCGTACCAGCGACTTTTCTTACTAACAGATTTCTTCTTCGCGCACCGGAGAATGATTATGCACCAAAAAAATGTAATTCTTCTATGGAGGCATGTAGTCCTATAAATATGTGAAATTAAACTGGAAACAAATATTTTGTAACTCGTAGAAAATTATATCTTCAATGTTCTGAACAGTGCTTCTTATGATTATGATTTTAGGTAAATAATCGTTCGTATTTACGTATACAATTTTTGCATGTGAAATAAAAAAAACATGTAGATGTTAAATATTTGTAAGCCCAGTCTGTCTCTGTATTTATATTTTGTGCCAACAGTGGTTAACCTGTCCTTGTAATGAATCATTTAAATATTTATTCTTTTGGTAGTGTTTTATTAAGTCACAATCGGCAACGGTGGTCAATTGGTTAGCGTCTTTCCGTTACTCTACTCTTTTTACTTTCAGGTCAAATTCAATCTCAATTATTTTTACTGTAGCTTAATAGCTTATTTACGTGAGTTCTAGGAGTCCTGCAGCTTATAAATACTTCACGCACGAGCGCTATCTGGCATCAAGATGGATGGGCAATTTGTTTCAATCTAGAGGATTTAAACTAAATTAGACATAAAAAATACCACAATGGATACCACTTTTGCATCACTAACTTTAACGCCTAGTTAATATTTTTTCAATGTGTAGAAGGTCTAAAAAACCATTCATTTATATTTGACAGGAATCGATATACAGAATACTAAAATTCATTTGAATAAAAAGATGATTCAAGAAGTACAGATATGAAGTAAATAATATAATTTAACACACCATTTTTTATGAAACACTCACCACTCTGTCTTAATATTTTAGGTTTTTTTTCCTAAAAACTTACACTCTATAAAAACATTAACTCTTTGCATTAATTTCCTTATATTTTCCACGCTATCACATGTACATTTCAACTCCATCACAAATCCATCAATATCATATGTAAATTATCCTTCATGTTACGCTCAATATTCGCACCAGCCATCACTCACATGCCTATGTGGAGATATCCAAAGGTTCTTCAGTCTTGTATCTCTCTTTCTGCCTACCAAAAAACCATCCAGTTATGAATATTTTTACTGAGAAAATTTAATATTTGGTTTTAGTTACATTTAACATTATCAAGTAATGTTATGTGCTGAGCCAATCTTTCATACAAGTGATACTATGCTAAGCTTTAATAAATATATTTTCCCACAAATCGTCTCTGAATAACTTTGCAATGCCATTCGCAAATGAGATTATGACCCAAATTCGTAGTCCGGCCTAAATACTTAATACCTATTTCATTCAGTCGAATCTTACAGGTTCCAAACTTTAAAATGAGGTTATCAAACCACGTAACTTCCTTATTTAAGGAAGCTACGACAAAGTTGTAAGTAATCAAAGTTTAAATACTATTTTTGTCACTTAAAAAAATATTTAAAATTTAGTATTTAGTGTTAATAAAATCGGGCTATTTTCCTCGGTCCAAGGTGAACATCCAACAACAGTACTGTCTTCCGCTCACATCCCTACATCTTAAACGATCATAAGCTAATATCCCTTACCCCGATAGTGTTCAAGTGTTTTTTTCTAAAGAAGAATTTGTGAAATATTGTGTCGAACGCTTTTGATATATCTTAAAATATGACTTTCAACTTATTTCCTTCAATATTGTATGAGAAACGAATGAGGAGACTTTTGACATTGCATCCGTTATATATCATATACACCATTCCGGGAACAATATTTATTGTTCGATAATACATCAAAATTAATTACATAATTAGGGAATTTCAGGTTATAGGTTCAAAATGTTTAAGATTCCCTTATATACGTGTAGATATATGGATTTTTTTTATTAAAATACTTCTGAAAAACATATCTTAAAAGACTTTAATTGATGTGGCAAAGCAATGCCAAAATTTCGATATCTAATGCTTTTAACATTTAAGAACTAAGATAATCATCTCTGTAGAACATAGACATGTCGAGCTCTTTATAGGCCGGATAATTTCCGTTGTGTATTTCCGAAATCGACTATGCAGGAATGGCTGAAAGAGTAACGTTCCCGTTAACGACGAGAAAGTACTCTGAGTGAAAACGTACAAGCGAGAGGAACTAATACCAAGTAACGCAATACACTATTGTACCATAATAATTATTCTTTCAACTCGATATATCAGTATTAAGATAATTGTTTACACCTAATGCATCAAATCATGCGTGGAAATAAAAAAAATAAAGTTAACGTATTTATGCAAAAATTGAGACAATTAAAAAATTGCGTAAAATTGGTTTATTTGAAATAAAGAGAATAAGCGTACCTCAATTCTGTACGTACAAAACTATTAAGTCATTTAAATGCGATATTTTCTCAATTATGTCAAAACAGGTAAAAGTGTGGTCCTTTTTGCATAAATACGTCTTAAAACTGTAAAAAACTAAGAATAATTAAAAAAGATTTATTATACAATATAATACTATTTTTGGGTATACTTACTTTTCAATATTATTTTAGTTGGAAAAAAAGTAGTTTTAAAGCACGTATTATCGATTTCAACCTAAAATATAAAGGAGTCTCAGTCAGGTTTAGTCCTTTAGCAAAGTTATTGTTACTTATATATGAGTTGTAGTATTGTCAATACTTACGAGGATAAAATGTGAATTACATGCCTACTCCAGTAGTTTTGCAACCGGAAGGTTCTAATAATTTAGTTTCGCAATGTTTCTCCCAGGCACGCGCTTTAATATGTCTGCATCATAAATGCAGGTTTGCTAAGGAGTACCGTAAGAAAAAATATACTATTTATTTCCCTATTTCTTATTTATCTAACTATATTTTCCAAATTAACTTGACAAGTGTGTGCTCCTTTTTTTAAATATCAACATGTAAAAATCATTTAAGCGCACTAATATGCCTATATTCAGGCGCTTGATTGTATGAAATTGTAACGATTTTATTGAATAAGGCCAGATACACATTTTACCACGGGCCTGCTCCCAGTCTATCTTTGGGTCGACCGTGAGCTGACAATAAGGCTTGCACATATTTTATTTTGACGGTATCAAGTCAAAACACAAAGTTGCTTACATCTTTTTGGCCAATCATTGTTGTGGAGTTGACACAATAAATTCGTAAGATATGAACACGGTCAAATAGAAATTTGGCTCAAGAATAAATATTTTTACTAGCAACTTTAAATGGCAATTGCAAAGTAGCGGCGCGCCTGTTGGTGGCGCTGGTACAAGTGTAATGCAAATGATTATGTTTTCTCGTGTTAAATAAAATATTATTTTTTATATCCTTCGCCGGATATGCCTCCTAGCTGGGTAGTGTCATTGATAAGACAAGAAATAATTAATGGTAAACGCAGTGATTTTTTAAAGTTGTTGTAGAGATAATGGAGATGGTTCGCCATTATTCCAGCACGGAAACAAATTGTATTCATGATGGGGAAAAGTGCAATACTGACAGGGAGGCTTGTAAAAAATTAAAAGAGTGACATGTGTATATCAGTGAGACTAGTTGACTTTTCCATCGGAGCTTTGTAAACCTTTTTTGTGTCAGGTGGTTTTATAGTGACCATCTATGTCTCCTTACTAGATGGTATCTTACAAAAGGTGAGAATTTTAAAAACTGACGTTTTCACTTGAGCTTTCAAGGTTATTTTTTTCGTGTTGGGTGGTTGATTTTTGTTTTTATAGAAGCACCGTCTATGTCTTCTCACTGGATGGTGTTATTGTTAAAGCAGAAAAAAATTAACTGGTGCGTGGACAATGTTTTTTGAAATTGACGTGGAGAGGTGGTTTTTCTTGTTGATTTTTTAAATTGACATTAGGTGGTGATTTTTCTCGCCATGAGGGCTCGCCGCTATTCCAAAGAAAGAAGAAAATTTTCCATATTGGAAGAAAAATACGAACCTGGCAATAAAAATTATATATTTTTTATTACATAACAATTTATGGTAATCCTATTGCCTGCTTCGTATTTTTATCCCATTATTTACAATTTACTTCTTTCTGCAGAATGGCGCGACCTCTCTTGGCGGGAAAAACAACCTCTCCACAACAACTTCATAAATCCTTACCCATCGCCCCAGATAACTTCTTTCTCCTTCAACAATAATACCATTCAGTGAAGAGAGGTGTCTCGATAAAACAAAAATCAACCACCCAACACGAAAAAAGGATCTTCATCGCTTCAATGAAAACGTCATCCTTATCCATCGATAGGCACTCTGCATCTCGATTATATTTCCATTCCATAAATTGTTATTAAAAGAAAAATTAACCCAAAAATGGCAACGTTAGTCCCAAATGTCATTCCTTTGACATTACAAGTTATTTTGAGGTTATAATGTTTAGTCCGGTTCATTTATAACTCTCTTTCTAATAATAAATGTTACTTTTAAAATATTCACACAGTTTTCTACACGAAAATAAATACTATGCCAGTATTTTTAAACGTTATTTTTAGAATCAAATGATATGGAGTTAAATAATTAAGTTTGTATAAAAGTTTATAGTGAATTGTTAATGCTTCTGTAAAGTAGTGCAGAGTATGTATATTATTAAAAAGTGATGGTTGGTTATGATAAAGATAAATACAAACTAGAGCAATGGCAGTATATGTTCGCCGGTGGAGCTTCAGGGGCGATCACTCGTTGTATTGCGCAGCCTTTAGACGTAATAAAGATACGCTTTCAACTTCAAGTAGAACCTATTGCTGCCGGTTCTAAATACTCATCTATGCATCAAGCTATCCGCACCATCTTGAAAGAAGAATCTGTTTCAGCGTTATGGAGCGGTCATGTGCCTGCACAATATTTATCGATAACCTATGGAATTGCACAGTTTTGGGCTTATGAGTTCCTCACAGAACAATGTTATAAAAAGCGACCCGATATGCCTACATCATTTAAACCTATGATTGACTTCAGTTGCGGTGCTATTGCAGGAACTTTTGCAACAGTTGTTTCTTTTCCTTTTGATACTGTCCGTACACGTCTTGTGGCAGAGCAAAAAAATTTCCGTGTCTACACAGGGGTTTGGCACACTTTACATCATATGTACAGTATTGAAGGGAGACTATCCATGTTTAAGGGTCTTTTTCCAACAATTGCTCAAATCGCTCCACACTCTGGTGCACAATTTATGTTTTATAAAATGTTCAATGAATTATTTCAAAATGTTTCTCTCCATGAAAATGATATTAAAAAAAATATGTCTTTATCGTCTAGTCTTTATGCTGGATCTTTAGCGGGATTTTTATCTAAACTTACAATATATCCTTTTGACTTAGCAAAAAAGAGAATGCAAATACAAGGTTTTCAACAGTATCGACAAGATTTTGGAAATCAATTTTACTGCAAAGGTTTTTTACACTGTATATACAGCACTGTTAAGACTGAAGGCTTTTTGGCCTTGTATAAAGGACTGTTGCCTAGTTTAATGAAAGCTATGCTTGTTTCTGCTCTACATTTTTCAGTTTTCGAAGAAATTTGTCAAATATTCAGAAACCATAGATGAATTTGAAGAAAACATAATTTTCAATTTTAAACAAATTACTGTAAAATTTGACTCCAATTTGTCTTTCATTCAAATTTGTTTTCAGATAAAATGGAACCCACAAGTCGATCTACACTCATAAGAGTAAAAGGTTTTATACCAAAACAAAATATATCATGAAAAGAATAAAATAAAGATTTTTTGAGGTGGATTGTGTATTTAATATTAATTGAATTCCTGAATCTTGTTTTTCATAAAAATAGTATAATAATTTTTTTATATCCACTTATAAAACTGAAGTTCTTACACTAAGCAATTGTAGTCAACACTATGTACTAGATTTCTTTACCCATTAGTTCATGATATTATTGAGATAACACTAGTCAACACTGATTTTGCATCTGGCGTAATGTATATAATTTTCAATGTAATTTTGGGTTAAAAACCTAAACTGATCTTAGAACTAACCTTTTTATTATATAAGGGTTTATAATTATAATAAAATATTTTTAGTTTTGATTTTTACATTATTTTTCACTATTCGAAATTTTGAAGGTACATATTTGAATAAAGTTAATGATTAACTTTTAAGTGAATAAGATGTTTTGTTTTTTTCAATAAAAAACTCCAAATAGAAGGAGAAATCACACTAAAAACTCATAGAAAGCTAATAACAGATTTAATTAAGAAAACATATAAACTGTACTTTGAATGTGCTCTTGGTGACCGAAACAAGTATTGTGCACCCCATATTTCTTATCACTTAATCAATATATCTAGCTGAATGGCTTAAAGCGAAACAGTGTGCAATGCCATTTGCTGTTCCGATTGTGTGACATGACCAATAGACTACTACACTAACTGTTAGTTTTATCTCATTAATATTTCTGTTTATTTAAGTAGAACTAAACACACTATAGCATATTATGATTTGTCTTCATCTCTGAAATCTGTTCCCCATAACAAGAATTTACCTGTACTTTGTCTAAAACTGTAGAACATAAAGATCCCTAAAGTGTTCCTTTTGATACTTAACAAATTCCAGAAGAATACTAACCTGATATACTCAGGATAAATCACCTCATAATATTCAGCAAGAACAACTAAATAAATTAGCCTGTTAAAAAACATGAAGCCGAACTCCAGACTGCTTCGGTGGAATATTTTGGAACATGACATTAAAGTCAGAACAAGAAATGACTTTCTTCATATTTTGAAATTAAACATTCTGTGTGTATTTGCACTGTTGTTAATATATTGATACATGAATTTGGAGTCCAGCATAATCCAAATTAGTGAAAGCTTTTTATTGATGTTTCTAAGATTAACCTGAAAGCAGTTCTACTCCATAACTACCTTCAGCCCCTTGGCTTATGCAATAGATATGAAAGAGACTTACGAGAGAAAGGCAGTCTTATTGGAGGAAATCAACTACGAAAATCATAAGTGACAGTAATGCTGCGATTTGAAAGTGATATTGTTTTAAGGTTGCTTCACCAAAATTTGTTGTTTTTATGGTTGTAGCGTAGCAAGGATAAACAAAACCACTATATGTAAAAATGCCCTGAAAAGAAGAATTTTGTTCCCAGTGAGAAAAACATTAAAAAAATCTCTAATTGTTGAGCAAAATAAAATGATAAAGCCTCCTCTGCATATCAAACTTAGTTTAATATAGAAATTTGTGAAAGCGCTTGATAAGAAAGGCCAAGGTTTCAATAATTTAAAAATTATGTTTCCAAAACTCACCAAGACATTCTTTCTTTGAATGCTATGAAAACCCATTCATTGCATTCAACTAAAGTAAAAATTTGTATATTATGTTATTAAAGCTTTTAAAAGAACCAAAAAGATTTAAAACGTTTAGTTCTATCAAATGACAAGTGTGTCTTATTCGTTCTATAAATATATGCCGAGTGTGTATCTAATAAATGTAATGTTATAGAAAATTTGGTATTATTACCTATTTTCATACCAGATGCAGAAATACATTTTTATTTTGTGAAACTGTGTAATGAATGAATCATATGATTTCTCAAAGAACCATTAGTATGAATCACCTACTTCATAAACCAGAATAAAGATATATTCATTTCAGGATATGTTTTATATTTATTGTTGCTTAATATAATTAAATACCTTATTTCATGTATTTCATACATTATAAAATAGTTTACACTGTCTCTTAAATTCAATGATTATGACCAAGTCGATGTATTAAACAAAATCTGCATTTTTTATTTAAGACATGATCATTAATAATTATTGGCAAATAAATACATCACTTAAAGGAAATATAAAATTATCTTAAGTTATATTTTTTACATAAACTATATCACCCTTATCTGAGAATACTTTTTAAATTTAGGTAATCAAAATGCTTTCTTCTTAACCGGTGATTTTGCTGATAATGAGTTATAAAAAGCCCTAAAAATTATTCTAAAAAGACATCAATTTTTATTTCATTTTGAAGCATTTTCTTGTTATTTAAAATAGTAAAAATATTAAATAAAGTATTAGAACTGGTATTTTTTATTCGCAACTGGAATATATTTCCCCAAGTTTTCCTGAAATACTTATTTAAGTGTTAAATGTAAAATAATATTCAAAAGTTTTTGCTTTTATTACCGATAAATATTTTTTTACCAACACATAATATCTTAATAACTGATCTTTATTTTATTGTTAAAGCATTGAATTATTAAAGCATTGTAATTTATTTTTATTAACTATAAACAACATATTAAAGCATTGTTTATGATAAGTTTGAAAATAATTTATAAGTTTATTTTTTACATAAAAGAAAATGAAAACAGGGTTTCTAACAGAAAATTGTAATTTTAATGGTTCTTTAGATAATATACTATATAAATACATTTTACTCAAATATTGTGTAACAATTTATTAGTTATCAAATTAGTAATAAACTCTGAAAAACTTTTCTACTCATAATCAACATTTTGTTGAATTAATCCAGTTTTTGTATTCGCAAGTAAATTTCTGCATTTTTCAATAAATTCATATTTATAAATCCATGCAAATAATTATGTGGATTTATAAATATAAATTACAAATATACATTTGACATAACCAAATTACTTTTGAAATATTACAAACAATATATATATGTATAACACATCAATCAATAAGTCCCGGGGACTAACTACTAAAACAACATTTGTTTGCCAAAATTCTTCTTTATTCATCAACATAGTCTCCTTCAAGTGCGATACATTCATTCCAACGCTTTCCTAATATATATATATATATATATATATATATATATATATATATATATATATATATATATATATATATATATATATATATATATATATATATATATATATATATATATATATATATATATATATATATATATAATATATATATATATATATATATATATATATATATATTATATATATACATTCATTCCAATATATATATATATACATTATATATATATATATACATTCATTCCAACGCTTTCCTAACTTTTCTATGCCAGCCGTGTAGAACGAATTATCTTTGGTTTCAAAATAGGAGTGGAGCCAAATCTCTTTCCCTAGAGCATCTTTTTGAGGTCTGCGAACAGCCAATAGTTGCTGGGGGCCAAATCTGGAGAATGCGGTGGGTGCGGAAGCAATTCGAAGTTCAACTCATGCAATTTGGCCATCGTTACCATCGACTTGTGACACGGTGCATTGTCCTGATGAAAGAGAACTTTTTTCTTCTTCATATGAGGCCGTTTTTTTTGCAATTTCTGCCTTCAAACGCTCCAATAACACTATGTAATATTCGCTATTGATGGTTTTTCCCTTTTCAAGGTGATTGATGAATATTATACCATGCGCATCCCAAAATACGGAGGTCATAACCTTCCCGGCCGACTGTTGAGTTTTTGGTCGCTTCGGACGACTTTCACCGGCTGCTCTCCACTCAGCTGACTGCCGATTTGATTCCAGAGTATAGTGGTGGATCCAAGTTTCATCCATTATAACATACCGACACAAATACTCCTGTTTATTTCGCATCAATAGTGCCAAACAGCGCTCTGAATCATGGATGCATTGTTGTTTCTGTTCCATTGTGAGCAAACGCGGCACCCATTTCGAAAAAAGTTTTTTCATGACCAAATGTTCATGCAAAATAGTGTAAACACTACCAAATGATATCTTCAGGATGTCAGCTATCTCACGCAACTTTACTTTGCGATTTTCCATCACGATTTTGAGTTTTTTTTTTTTATGTTTTCTGGTGTAACAGCCTCATTTGAATGACCAGAGCGGTCAGCATCATTTGTGTCTGTATGACCGCGTTTGAAATCAGCATACCACCGACAAATGGTTGTTTTCGACGGAGCCGAGCCCGGATAACACTTTTCAAGCCATCGCTGAGTTTGAACTGTATTTTTTACCATTAAAAAGCAATGTTTTATCAACACACGAAATTCGGTTTTTTCCATTGTTTTGAAAATAACAAAAGTAGCGTCACTAAAACCACTGTAACTCAATGACACAATGTCATGAAAGTTTGACACGTAACTTCTAAAGGTTGGTACTTACTGAGAATGGTATGGATTTGTTATTAGAGGCACCATCTGTTGGTTAGTCCCGGGACTTATTGATCGATGTGTTATATCAGTATCCAGTTGTTGAACGTTAGATCTCCAGAGAAATTTCATAATACATGTTATGTGGGCATTACCTTAATATTCAACATGTTATGATTCTCTTATTCTTAGTTCTTTAATTCTTACCTTTAATGCTTCACAGGTTAATTGATTCATAAAATTTATCATATCATTCCAAGCAAAACGTTATTACCAGCTTTTAGGAAATTTTACTGGAGTGGCTGATTATCCCATTTTTTTTACAAGCGTTTTATCAACTAGGCCACAGAAGTCCTAAAAATTAGCAAGTTTTAAAATCTGTTTAATCTCTTAATCAATTTAAATTTATGTAAATTATCTGCCTTTTATCTTATTTATTGTAGGAATACCAAAATATTTATTAATCGTGAATTTTAACAGAGTTAGTAATTTATTTATTTTAAAGAAAATCTTATAATTTCTTCACAATAATCATCCTTTACAATATTATTGAAACATATTAAACTTGATATTGTCCTATATTGAACATAGCATGTATTTTAAAAACGATATTATTTTCTATGGCTGCAATAAGCTGATGTAACTTTCTTAAGAAAAGAGTTGTCAATCTTTATGGTTAAGTATAAAGAATTCATAAAAAGCAAATGATGTCTTAATTGTTGTTGAAAATTTATATTCATGTGTATGCCTTGAATGCGGTAGAAGTGTATGCCTTGTGAGGAATATCTATTATAACAATGTATGATAGAGTTAGGAGATAAGTGATGGTAAGAAATGGATGTCATAAGTTTAATGAAGAAATCAATCTAGAGATGGTTTGAACATATTAAAAAAATGAGTATGAAAGACAAAACATATGTATACTCATATACAATATCTCAAATAAATGGAGAATAAGTAATAGATAGACTGAGGAAACAATGTACTCGTAAGTAGGTAATTGGAAAAATAAAAAACACAGAAAAAGGTTAGAAATATGAGAAATAGAAAACATATTCAATAAGATGTAAGGATGTGAAAAAGTGAAGGTTGAGTGCGAATAAAAACATTTGGCGTACTCTCTGCCTTCTCTAGAAGGGACATGATATGATTTTATATATGATGTAAAAATGTTCTTAAATGGTTACATTCAAAATAAATTTGTAAAAATATAATGCAATAATTTATTTAAGCTATGATTTGTATATACACGTACTATATTTATTATAAATTTTTGTTGAATTATATTGTTATTGTTTTTATTCAAGATTTTTGTTTAAATATAGTTGTGTTTAAATAAAATCTTTGTTTTAATTTTGTTTTTCATTCAGAACTCTACATTTTGTTATATAATATATACGACACTGACATTTAAACCAGGGAGAATATTTAGAATCAGACTCGAGAGATGCCATTCTAAAATCGAATCAGACTCCAATTTTTTTACATTTTTTAAAACTTATTAGCTAGATAAATTTCATTTAGAAATTATGAACTATGTTCCATCTAGTAAAAATAGCATGTACAGCACCCGGCGGTTAATAATACACATCGGGCTTAAGGAAGAGACTCTCGGCCATAATCGGCTAACTTCGGCTTTGTAGAGCGTCGTCTCTGTCATTCATTCACGTGTTCCGTCGCGATAAGTCTTTCTAGATACCGGACTGTTAACGCATCGTGCGACAGAGATGACGCTCTACAAAGCCGAAGTTAGCCGATTATGGCCAACAGTCTCTTTCTTAAGCCCGATGTGTATCATTTATCGCCGGGTACTGTACTATGAGGAGGAATCCCCGTAAACATTATTTCAAAAAATCTCCGCACTAGCGCTATATAGTTTGAGAGAGCTTATGTTTTTTGCGTAAAATTAAGTAAGTATATTATTTTGTTTATTTTTGTAAGGTAGAAGCAAATTAAATTTTTGTACGTTTCAACTCAGTTTATACAGTTTGCCTTATAATTTTATTGTATAATAATATTAATTTTTTTCAAGTATTGTTTAAATACAAATATGAAATTCAGTTTATTTTAAGGTTTTATTCGTCAATGTCTAATCTTTGTAATGCAACGAAGCCAGATCTAATAGAAAAAATTATATTTCCGAGAACTAACTTAGCTAAGATTTACACTATTTTACGAGTGTTATTTTCTTTATAATTTTTTTGTTGTTGCTTTCTATTGTAAAATATAAAGAATGATTCGAAATTTGTAAAAATTACTATTTTACCGATTCTACAACACTGATTTAAACCATTTTACCAAAACCAATCTTCTGACCAGTAGTGTTTTTAGAAACAGCTGGTTCACCACACTTTATTACTTAGATATAAGAATAAATTGCTCTCGCATGGTGTCTCTCACAATCAAATGTTCAGGTTTCTCATCAATGATACAACCTCGGGATTAGCAGGCTGATGATTCTTCTCCGATCCTCCAAGGAATTAATATATTGGAAACTAATTCATAATGTGACCAACAGTCTGGTCCATTCCACATGAGTACAACTTTGAATAAATTAAACCGCACACATGCAAGGCATGTGGACTGCAACTATGACCACATCTAAGAAGATTTAAGTTACTCCATAATCTTCATAGCAGCTCAAACCCTCAGATGCACATGAGGATCATTTATAAGGTGGAAATTTGGAGTAAACATTTAATATATTTTATTCTGTCCAAGGCTATGATAATTCTTCAATATGTCCAAATTGGTGATTCGGACATGTTAACGAGCGTGGCTGGGAGACAATATGTTTTCGGCAACATTAATCGAGCCTTCGGGCTTAAAACCATCGGAGTAGACACGGAACTCGCAGTTTGGAATACTACCCCGCACGTGAAGATGCAGCAACACTCGCACATCTAGCACGTCAAATGTTGTTACCAGACGAACTAGCACCCTTTGTTTTTTTAAGTACCATCTGGAATCAAAATTGAACCCTGGGTGGAAGTCGAACGTCTTGCCAACTAGACCACAATGTCTTTAAACTAAAAATATATCGACATGTAATCATTATTCAAATCTTTGCAAGGATCAAAACATCGAAACACTGGATCAAAGGATCAAAACATTGAAACACTGGATCAAAACATCGAAACACTGGATCAAAGGATCAAAACATTGAAACACTGGATCAAAGGATCAAAACATCGAAATAAAAATGCAAAGTAATATTTTCGCTTACATACTTAAGCGATCTTAATACACTAAATCGCGAAAGAGAGAAGTTATGTCATTAAAAAGCGTCATGCTGGTTTAAGGGAATAACTGTATTAGCCCGAATATAACGCGATATTTTAAGACGATTTTCTTTTTTTTGTAATAAGGGCTGTCGTTATATACCAGGACTAATTAAATAAACTATCAAATGTTGTTAACAAAGCATTCAAGGACAACTTCAGAAAAAAATGGTTATTAGCGGGAAATCACCAACACAATCAGGAAAAATATAAAAATCCTGTTTCTCTCTTTGGTGAATGGTTACTAAAGGCTGCAAAAATTTTAACCCAAATCGATCACAAATGGCTTTAAAAAAATTTGTGTCCGACAATTTGGATGCGACGGAAGACGATATCTTGTGGAAGCCAAACTAAGCCATTGAAAATCAGGGTACGTCTAAAGCTGTAGATATTCAATCGATTCTGAATAAACAGTATAACTATAAGAAAAATTAATCTTTATTGTATGTCCATAGTTTGTTTGAGTATTCATGTTTATTATTAATTATATTCACTTTATTCAAAATTAATTAATGGGTAGCGTTATATTCGGTCTAATGCGATAATTAATAGGATGTACGATAAAAAAATAATACGACATGTTAACTGATTTGAGTTTAGGGCTTAAACTAATCTAGTGATAATATTTCACACTCAATTTTTAGTTGATTGTATATAAGAGTTGAAGAAATTAGAAGATTTAAAATAACGTACGATTATAATCTGGTTGGAAAATCGCTTGGGATTTTGAGATACATTTAAAAGAAGCTTTAGTTATCATATTGTGAAGAAGAGGACTTAAGCACGGGTCTTTAACACTCGTAAACGTTTACGAAAAGGGAGCTTTAGATCTCATATTGTGAATAAGAGAACTTAAGCCTAGGTCTGAAACACTCGTAAACGTTTACGAAAAGGGACTTTTAGTTCTCATTTTGTGAATAAGAGGACTTTAGCCTAGGTTTAAATACTCGTAAACGTTTACGAAAAGGGACCTTTAGTTCTCATATTGTGAATAAGAGGAATTAAGTATAGTTCTTAAACACTCGTAAACGTTTACGAACGTTAAAGGCCTCGATGATTTAAATTGTTATTTAATTTTGCTGTTCGTGAGTTCATATATTTATTTATGTCTAATTGTTTTTGTGAATTAAAAAAATATGTACTTAAAATCCATTTTCTCTTTCTCCTTTTTCATCAAAATATATTTTATGTATTTATTTATTAATTCTTTTTTACATGATTAAGAAAAATATTTGATTAACAAAAGTGACAATTTAAAGAGATAATTTCAATAAAAATATAGTTCCCTTTCCCCATCATGTGTAATTTTAATGCAAAGATACCGTAGATCTGTTAACCGATGTACTAGGAATTCATATTTTAAGTGAACCTGCTTATCACATGTGGCAATTATATACTTTATATGTAATAATAGCCAATTCAGGAAACAATGAAACATTGTTTCCTTAAAAATAAAATAACAAAACATTGCTTGAAAAATAAACAAATACGCTTCATAAATAATGATGTTTGGTTGTAGAGAAATTTTCTTTCATGGCTACAATTTGCGAATAATGGGATAATATCAAGTGAAAACATTGAAGAGCACAACCGTTAAAATGTCTCCACGCAAAAAAACATCTTTGAAATGAAAATTACACATCAGTGCATATATAAAGAAAAGCATTGTGAAATTTAACAACCTACCGCTATTTTCCGCACGAATGATTTTTAAACGAGTCTTGATTTATTTAAAATGTTATAAAAGCGAATGGCTGGAAACAGTTTTTGAAAATCATATATTCAGGATCACGGAACAAGTGCGTATGTGTATTATAAAGCATTATATTGTCTTATTATGTTATACGAGTATTAAAAGTGATATGTACGAGTATAACCCAGCACTACATACATTTTTAGTTTAGATTGGTCCTGAAAAGGCTATTAAGGTTTAGTGGTAGGTACGTTTATGGATACTCACGAGCAATGATAATTATTAGTCTCATATCTCAAAATATCCAGCAATTTAAGGCCCAATCGATTTCTATGGGTTAAAATCTAATACTGTAATAAAATTCACATTCTAGAATGGTCGTCAGTTAACAGATCAAAACAGCACTTTCTGGATAATATACTGGCTTACTTGAAAATGCAATGGATAATCAGAATTGAAGAGGCATCATCTAGGTCCTAGACTTGAGCAGGATGAAGCTGGACTGAGACTAGATCGTCGTCATAGCGCGATTTGCTCACGAGTTGCCGTAAGTTAGCTTTAGGCATGCCTTCAATAATTTTTGACGATATTTCAAGTCTGATTGTAAAGTGTGCACAAAGTACTCTCATGACGGTGAATTGCCTAAACAAACAAAAAGTTACCTGCCTGCAACCTTTTTGACTATTGTTTGATCGTAGTGGACTTTGCACAAAGAATCTCGCGGCATAGCTGCAATCAATAATAATCTTACGGTAATTAGCTTATCAAAAAATTACCCTTATTTGTGAACCTGTTGAAAGTGAAAATAAAAGAGTCGAATAATTGAATGAATCTTTATTATAATACTCAATGTTTGTTTTTCAATCCTCGAACAGGTACATTATTTTACAGTTAAATAGCAAAATTATGAAGTAGATATGATATTATTTTGAACAAAATATCGAGGAGACAATTGAGTCAGGTAAATTATTTAAGTGAATCAATAACATAACAACATATAATACATAGATATTTTCTAGAGTAAGCTAGATTTAATATTTCAATAAAGTTGACTATATACGAAAAACGAGTATTTTTTACTTTAAAATAATGGAAATTACCTAATTTAATACACAGATTTGGTATACGTTTATTTACTTTAATTCATACAACACTGATGTTTAACCCTTTTTTACATTTTATCAGAACTATTGTTTATATTATATTGTATTCTCGTTGTATACAGTACAACCTGTCGGGCTTATTGCCATGCATCAATCTTTTCCAGCCAACCAGAAATGTCTTAAACAAATCTTAAGTTAAAGCCAGACTATTAAAAATAAAATACAGACTATTAACTATTAAAAAAATAGTACCAACGGGAATCAAACCCGCATTCCCCGAGTCAGAAGAAAAGTGTCTTACCAACCAGGCCACGGAGATCGTCATGCTATCGTATTATCGTACATATCGTCTTACAACTTTACCGTCATACTATCGTCATACTAACTATCGTCATACAACTTTACCGTCATACTATCGTAATACAGCTACGAGTATATCCCTTTTGGAATAGACTGAGAGGACAGATACACACCTTTCTATCTACGCACATCGTTTTTCAACTCGTCCACACCCATACATCTCATCCTAAATGTCCTTTTGTATCTCATACATCTCACATTTCCCTCTGTTAAACTTTCTCCAAATATCCCTTCCGTTATTTTCTCGGTATATCTCATTCTAGCTCTCAATTAATATCAGACATGTAAATGTGTTTAATAAGTCTTTCGCAACTCATTCTGTATCCAAACAGTTTCTAGATTCATTCAATCAATTCAAATAAATTATAATTATCTACGTACCAAAATTGTTTATATCATTCATTGATAATTATTTTGATACGAAAAGAAATTTAAAAAAAGTTTTATACAGCAAACTCTGAGAATATTTGACTTAGTAAAATAAATTGAGTAAATATTAAGACACCCTTGGAATGACTTTAGTCACCGAACACTGACATAAACATATGTCATTTGATTGGATATACATTTTAATTAAAATCATCAAATATGTACAAAATTAAATATAAAGTAAAATTGAAATAAATATTTATTTGAGGAAATTCACCAAAGAAAATTAAGATCTGTAATTAATTTAATAAATGACATAATGAATAGCGAATATATTAACTAAGATACGTATCTGCTATACAACAGAGGCTGTTCGTCAGTGGGGGGGCTCTCGAGTAATGGAAGCCATCCTTTTCCATCCCCTGCTGCTGACCTCCATTTAATGATACCTATATATGCATTCTGCATCACTCATCCGTCCTACAATCTTAGGTTTTGTTCACTATACAGTGCGCCTGTGGGAGATATTTTTAGCGCCCTCACTGACTTAAGATAGAGATCATCATGAAGTCACTCGATAAAATTAAATTCATATAAAACTGATTTAAACTGTTCTTTTAAGATATTCAATAACTGACAGCGGTCGGTTTTCAAATTTTGTATTGCGCTCTTTATAGTTATAAGGTGGCCGACCTCTGCAATAGTTTATCTAAACTTCTTTATACGTTGCACATGACCGTCCGTCGCAGACGTAAAATTTTAATGACATTGGGATTGTCACATTAGTTTAAGAGTTCACTGCAGAAATATAAGTAAGCAGAATGGAGCTTCAGAAGTCTCACCAATTTAAAGTTCATTAATTTAATTTGACATCTCCTGGCATTGTCATTACCTTTTTGTATGCATATAAAGAGCGAAAAAAATTACACACATGTAGAAGCTTCCAAGGTCCTATGCTTGGAGTTTTGTTTTAATATAAGAAGTTTTTATCATTTCCCGTATGATAATGTGTAACCAAGATTTCTCATCAATGTTTCCTTGATTGCGGGCTGCAATTCCCTTTGCATATAAGTCGTAAGTAAAGATCTTATTCCTTTAGTGAAAATATCTTCCATCTCTCTGGATATATCATCAAAATCGTCTACTTCATCTTCAGGAGCAAACAATTTGCTTTTTTCAACTCTGTAATTCGAGTCATCCCTGTCCCAGTCTCCATATGATCTGCCATAATATTTCCCTTCACCACGAGTGGTAGGCTCAAATCTAAATTCGTCCACTTGTCTTTTATGTCTTTTATCCAAACGATTTTTATGATCGATATCATCGCGATAGTTTCTATCAAAATGCCTATTCTTAGTCATATACTTTTCACAACCATATGCATAAACACTTATAAATCCAGGTTCGATGAATTCTGAATCAGTTTTTACATTGAATCTCCCTGGTGATTGATTTAAAGGTTGAGTAAAGAAACCAATTCCAGCTTTACGCAGTCTCAATATCATATTGCAATCCCGTCTGTATCTATCGTAATGATTGTCTCTACTTCTATAACGATTTTTGTCTTCAAGATCTTCGCTTCTATACTTTATGCGTCCCTGAAAGTCTCTATTATCGTAAAAAGTATCTCTATCGTAGATTCTTTCATCTTCCGCTCTATCTAGATCCTCCCCGCCATCTTGTAAATCGACACTTCCACTTATTGTTAAGTCGTTAAACAATAATCTCGTCTCTAATGATATATTTCTTGGATCAAAATGACACCTTTCAATACGCACCCAATTCTGATTTTGAGGCAATCTTACTCTCATTCTGGTAACATGCATATTCATTGGAGCACTGCGAAGATTTTGTTCCAGGCTGTATCCGTCTAGATCAATCATTTGAACCTGAAAATTAAAAATATATTATTTTTATATAGAACAACAAAGTTTGAAACCCTGTCCACCAAGAAAAGAAAATTACATAGATTACTTTAGAATCACAATCACTGTGGTTTAATTCGGATGGTTCGCACTGGTTCGGTCGAGTTTGCGAGAACCGATTGTTAAAGTCTTAATACCGGTTCGTCAAAGAGCTATTACAATATTTCAACCCTCTCATTACTAACCTCAAGGATAATATCAAAGATAAAATCAATTAATATCCTGCGCAAACTAGCGGACATGTGATGGGGATGTGATGCACAAACCCTCAGAATGCCTGATATTGCGTTAATCTACTCCGTAGCCGAGTATTGCTCGGTGTGTCTTAGTATTCAACATATTGGTGGCGTGGATATTGCCCTTAATGATTCCATGCGTATTATCAGTGGTAAGTTGTCCACTACCGAGACTCCCAGTCTTGGCGCACATAGCGTCACCAACACTTAGGCGCGAAGAGGCGATAAGGTGTGAGTTTGTCAAGGCTGGCGATTGCAATCTACTGGTTAAGGATGTTTTAACAATGATTAAAGTCAAGATGTATTTTCTGGTTGAGGGTACGAAGTCTTGATATTCGGTCTATAGAAGAACGATGCCGGACAGCTTGATTTGAAAAGTATGAGAGAAATGGCTCTCTCGTGGAAGACCCAAAGAATACTTAACCCGGCGGTCTCCTGAGAAGGCAATGGTGAGCTCTGAACCGTATCCGCAGTAGCCATGGACGCTGTGCATACGTCATATACCTACGAGTATATGGGGTACGCACAGCGATGGGGTTTGTGGAGTCCCACCTCTATGAGTACGATGTTATACAGAGCATAAACCAGGTTAGCAATACTCGTTCCTAAGTAGATTTCGAGAGAGAAACAGAGCGGCGAACAAGTTGAAAATTACACTGCCAATAGCAAATCGATAATAAGGAACGACATAAAAAAGAAGACTAAATGTTTTTGATAAGTTAGAAGTTACTTTATCCTGCACCATGAAAATTCACAAAGATGCAAATGTACCATTAATTTGTTGCACCTTACAGATTGACTAGGTTTTATTTTAAAGTAGAGCCGGTCTAGGTGTTCTGAAATGTAACTCTGTAGACATTTTTTTATCTAACAAAATGAATCAGTGCATATTTTTTACACATTACTTAAATCAAAACCTTCCATAAAACGTAAAACACTCATTAGTAACATGATTGCTTTATATTTCTGGAAAAGGTTCAGTTGTTCTCGGACGTTGACTTGGAGGAACAATTTCAAGAAACTAATGTATATTCGGCGAAATTTAAAGCATAGAAAGACAGCAAAGTCACGCATAAAAAATAATGGATAGTTATCTTAAGACGGAGAGTAAAAAAATAAAAAATATTACATCTTGAATCTCGCAGATTTTTCTAAGAAACAATTTTGTGTTTCTGCCCTAAGCAATCAACGAATCAAATTACGTGGCCGGTCCGAGAATCGATGCTTCGAAACTCAGAATTGGAGTTCCGAATTTTTCTAGCGTCCGATCGATATGCGTACGGATAAGATATATCAGACATATGATAGGTGGAAGATGGAAACACTTATTTGAAAAATTCAAAAATAATCGTCGGAAGATGTTTACTTTTGGTAATTTATTCAATGTGGTAATCAAATGTTCTATATTCAATTAAATATCAAATTTAGCAATATTTATATCTAAATGCTTCACTAGTTTAAAAATTTCTGAGTTGTTACCGTGTTAAATTGGCTTAAATGATATCTAACGTTGCAGCATTCATCCTCAGGGCGATGTAAAAAAACATTGTCAACATAATTATAATTTTTTTTCAATTGCGTAATCAAATGTGCTATACCCAATATTATATTCAGTGAAAGATAAAAATTCGCAATGCTTGTATCAAAATACTTCACTAGCTTAAAATGTTTTCCAAAGTCGTTACCGTGGCTGACGTTTCGAAGACGTTGCCGCCTTCATCATCAAGGTGATGTAAAAAAACACTACCGAACATTACTAACATCCCTCTAAGGTTGAAAGTTGCAATGCCTTCGAAATGTCGGCCATCATTAAGATCAACTCAACACGGTAACAACTCCAAAAACGTTTTAAACCACTAAAAAACAATTGAAAAATCTTCGAATATAACATGCTTCACATTTCTCTAACTTCTATATGATTCTGTCCTATCTGGTCACCTCCATGGTCTAGTTGGTAAAACCCTTCTCTTCCAGCTCGAAAGTTGCCAGTTTAATTCCCGTTGGTACACAAAGTTTAAAACAAAGTTCCAATCTGGTTTTCACTTAAGGCTTGTTTAACAGCTGTTTTATTGGAAGAGATCACCACATACTTATAGATAAAGCAGTCAGGTTGTACAGCAGTCAGGTTATAATACAACACCGTTACCACCTTCCTTATCTATTGTGTTAAGGTTTTTTTATTTATTTTCAACATCATTGTCTTTCCCTTCTCCTTTCAGGTCTGATATGGAGCCTCGGCTGCGCAGATATCCACTTATTCCAGTCTCTGACCAATTCTTCCTCCCTCACCCAGTTCTGTCCCAGTCTCCTAACGCAACCTCTCCGTCTGTTTTTGACTACTTCTGGAGTGGCCTTATGATCTTCCCTCTGAGCTGGCCTTACAAATATTGATTTTTTGGTCTTTAAATGAGACATATAGAAATACGAGGAACCCTTAACATGGAGTCTTCTAAATATAAAAGTATCAGCTGCAGTGACTAAGACGTACGATACAAATACAAATTTATTTTTTAATATAACAGCCTATATTCTTCTAAATGCGTGCACTGAGAAGGATACATGAGATGACAATGTATGACATAATATGAAATGAAGTGATTAGGGATAAATGTGAGCTTAAAGCCGATGTGTTGAGTAAGATGAAGAAGTGCATTCTGAGATGGTTTGGTCATGTAGAACAAATGAATGATGAAACACTAATAAAACAAATATATAGTTCTAATGTAAGTGGATGGCATGGAAGAGGAATACCAAAAAATGTTTCTGGTTGGATCAAGTGAACGATATTTTGAAAGAAGGAAATATAAAAATTCAGAGAAATCGTAGGTGTTAATTTTCAAGTTTGTCTAGCCAGGAAAGTCTGGCACTCTGACCTCTCTGCCTACTCCGACGGAGAAATGGTGTGATGGTATGTATGTATGTACAAAAAATAATTTAGCGATTATTTTATTAAAAACTTATTTAACCTCTTCAGACCTGGCGTTCATTATAATGGACAAAGAGTTTATATGCGCTTTGTAAACATTTTGTGGTTTATTTCTATTCCCAATGATAACAAATGAAGCAGTGTAGAATACTGTGTTACTGAGTTTAAAAGTTTTGGGCGCCATTTATCTAAACTAATACGACATAATGTTCCATTTAATGTAAATAATACACTTACAGCAAGAATATTTTTTTTAAAACCTTAAAGATCATTCAGGTCTAAAGAGGTTAACTTCGTCGTGTTACTCACCACATTACAACATTAACGTTGACGAAATACTCGTATATTGGTTCCAAAGGAATGTGGGAACTGAAACTGCTTTGCTTAGTCTAGTAAACAACGTTACCACCACTTTGGACAATAAGAAGGCATGTTTGGCAGTTTTTTTGGACCTTGCAAAGGCTTTTGATACAGTCTCACCGAATATTACTTACCAGATTGATGGAGGTGGGCATATGTGGGCGCTCTTCTAGTTGGTTCTCTTTTTACTTGTCTGATAGAACTCAGAGAGCCAAATTGGGTGATAGTGGATTTGGTGAGCCTCTTTTTGTAAGATTCGGAGTACCTCAAGGTAGTGTTCTGGGACCTATATTGTTCCTGATATATGTCAATCAGTTGTGTAATCTTTCTCTCAGGGGTAAGATTATTACTTTTGCGGACGACACGGTTCTTCTATTCGAGGGCCGAACATGGGATGATGTATTCTTAAAGGCTAACGAAGAATTGCGTGTAGTTAAAGAATGGATGGACTCAAACTTATTGACTCTAAATTCCCAAAAAACTAAATACATCACATTTAGCATATCTACAAGAACTCAAGCACCTACAAATAAATACATAACACTACACACTTGTTCACCCATGTCTGACTGTGGTTGTGTTTCCTTGGAAAGGGTTGATAGTATAAAGTACCTTGGAGTTTATGTTGACCAGTTCCTTCGTTGGGAGGTCCATATTAACACTTTGAGCGCAAAAATCAGAAAACTAGGATACATATTCCTTATGATTCGAAATGTGCTCAGTGAAAATATTCTTAAAAGTATATACTTCGCCTTATGTCAGTCAGCACTTTCTTACGGTATATCAGTTTGGGGGGGATGCACCTTAACCCAAAAACACATATTACAGGTTTCCCAAAAATTGATTGTGAAAATAATCAATAAACTTCCTACTCGGTATCCCACGGCGGAGCTTTTCAGAGAGTATCAGGTCCTGAACATAGCCAATTTACATCTCAAATCCATTCTCTGGCACTACCATCGAGAGGAGGGGAAGATACAAACTCAGCAGACACACATGACACGCATGGCAACTAATGAAATGTTAACCATCCCTAGAGTTAAAACCTCTTTGGCCCAAAGGCAATATGCTTATTTGGCTCCCATTACATACAATGGCGTGCCGACTTCAATAAAAGTAAAGGTAGGAAAACCATTTAGACAGTCGATCGGAGCGTGGTTGTTATTGCGACAGGATTTTGAGTACTTGGGCTTTCAGGATGAATGACGAGTGGAAAGGATTTATGTGAGCTCGTGAGTGTGGGTCTCTTCTTGTTGTTTTAATTTTGGATGTTTTTGTATTTGTGTTTCTGTGTGTTTTTCTTTTTTTCTCCTTTGTTTTTTTTGTTTTGAATTTGTTTTGATTTTTATTCTTATGATTGTGTGCGGTATATTGTGGGATGAATATTTTTGGTCTTTCTGGAGTGTTAATGTGTGAGGAGTTGAGTTTCGCAAGATGTTTCCAGTTGTAGTTGAGTGTCACTGTTTGTCAGGTTGATGAGAGCGTGCAACGGGGTTTTTTTGTGTTATCAAAAATCGGAAAGAAGTATCGATTTATTTTTTCATGCTAAATATCCTCAGTGAGATACAGGCAAAAGCCTAGTTTACTGGGAATACGACAAATGAAAGGCAACAAACCCAGATCCATTAATATTATATGTCCAAATCAAATTACCTGTTGTTTTTTCTCAAATTGTGTATATTTCTTGTCATGTGTAATAATAAATAAATAAATTGTCTAAAATACAATGAGTTAATTTATTTGCATACAATGAAATAACAAAACTCGATTAATGTCACTTTTGCGACAAACGAATACTTTAAGAATTTGTATTTTACACGTTTGCTTTAAAGGTAAAAATATTTGTGAATAATGTTTGATTAAAGTTTTTGTGTTAAGTATATTGGAAAAGAGCACCTTTAGGAGGAGCGACAAAAACTGACCCTATTAATAATGCAAACGTGAAAAGAAGTCTTTGTAGAGGACGACCGAGAAAAATATAGTTGGACCAAGTGATTGAAATTTTGAAACAAGGGAAAGTAAAGTGTACGAAAAATAGAAGGAACTATATGGGAATATGTATGAACAGGATAGTTTGGCACTTTTGCCTATCTGCCTACTCCAACAATGAGATATGGTGTAAAGATGTGTATGTATCAAAGCTAATTTACACTGTAAAATGCAATAGCTAAGAAAACCATTGATAATTAAATTAACATTATACTGGGTTGTCCAGAAAGTAGTATCGTATTTCTCGGATAGAATCGATAGAACAAAATTTACTCAATGTATATTTTGAAAGATAATAGTTTAGCGCATTGTTTGGCCAATGTTTACCCAAACTGCTTGCAAGCGGTTTTGTGTGTCATTTTGAAGATGGAACAAAAAAACGAATTATTTTGTTCCATCAAAAAGCATCAATGCTTTTTTTACTACGGCTAAAGAAAAATTAAATACAAACCAAAAAAAAGAAACATACAGTGTACGGCAATGAAGCAATAAGCGATCATGTGTGTCAAATGGGGTTTAAAAATCCACAATGGTGATACGACATTTGAAGGTGTCTGCTCTGGAAGGCCGATTACCACTGATGACGACCAAATCAAGGCTTTGATCGAGAATAACCAGCATTCTACAATCGAAAACCTCCTTCCATGACCATTTATTAAGTGCAATTTAGCGTTTGAATTTGACCTAAAAATACTAAATTTCTTTCCGAACTACCCATAAAAATTGAAGAGTTATGAAAACAGTAAAAATATTTGAAATAAACACTTAAGAATGTAAAGGCTAACAAAGCACAAAGATTAATTGAAATTTACACTAAGAATGAAAAGCTGAAAAGACAGTACGAGACACTGAGCTTCTCCAGAATAACTAAATAAAGGATTAACATTCAAGATTTTTCCTTCATTGTATGTACAAAATAATCGTAATTTTGGAAGGGTTTCATGTTAATAAAACACTCCTACCAGGGTGGTATGCCTTAAGAATCCAATCGAAGACTTTCTCTTTTCGACTATTAAAAGGTGAGTTTCTAGATATGGAGATAAAAAGTACATTACATCACGACAAAGACTGACTATGACTATGTTAGTATTAAAATTTATGTGTATTGGTCATTCTATATGTGTATTAGTTGATATGTGTATAATGTTGCATTCAGCAAGCACGTGCAAAACTAAGATACGGAAAGTGAGAAATTCCAAGACGATTGGAATTATTCTGAAATTTTCAATTACTAATATATTTTTTAAGTAAGTACCTTTGTAATGTTTACTTCTAAACGATTCCCAATGATACCCGAAAACGTTAGACGTGTGCGAGTGTTGTGGCCTCTTCACGTGCAATGTAGTATTGCCAACATGCAATGACGAATTGGGAGTTCCGTGTCTACTTTAGTAGTTGTACATCCAAAGATTCGGTTAATTGGGCTAAACAAAATGTTTCTCGGCAACGCTCTTCAATGTGTCCGAACCACCAATTCGAATTTGTTAAGGGGTATCATAAGAATGAATGAAAATAAAAAATATTTACCGGTGTATCCAAGTGTCTTGCCTTGAGCATCTGTCTCCTCTTAATCTGGTCCAGGGCCGACTCGAGACGAGAAGCACATCGTGCGCCCTGCAGCGGGGCAGGCCGGGGCAATTGCAACGGCGGCACAGGTGGCCGGGGAGCCGCGCTCACCGCGAACAGGGACAGAAAACGGCTCTCTGAAAACATTCCACATGTTACTTAAACTATAAATCTTAACTACACCCCCAACATAATTAGTCTCGGTCGTATTTTTTTAATCCACTTCGTATGGATTTCTCCTGTTACCGAAAGAGGGTATTATTTTTTTTTTATTATTAAACAAAGTAAATTATTGTACAAACACTTTACTAATCCTAATTATATGTTATAATTTATGAACTTACTTAATCTTATTTTCCTACATATCATTTTATTTTATTTTTTTCAATCTTAATATATGATTTCTTAAAAATAATTAACACCTACATACTACTTATAACTAGATAACAATTCTTACACTAATTATTTAGCAAAAACAAGTCCACTCGTTCAGGCTACTTGTATTCCATCACATTCACTCAGACCTTGGTCGTCCCAGCTAATACTGTAGGTGGACTAGTCAGACAACAGATAATGCTTCGGGAGCTTGTGCTTATAACGGAAGGGTAGGTTGGGCTTACTCTCGTAAGCCCCCAGGGCAGCGACTAAGGGATTGCTGTGATTTTGTTGGCTTTTATAGAACTTCACGGTCCAAGCGAGGATGTGGTGTTGTAGGGTTTCTTCTCGCTGTTCGGCGTGAAGTCGGGTAAGGTTTGTTCTGGGGTGGGTGTTCAAAGATATCTTGAATGCCTTGTTCTGCACTCTCTGGAGTTTCAGGTGATCCGTGTTGCTCACACTATCCCAAACGGGTGCAGCATAGGTCAAGATAGGACGAATAAGGGTTTATAGAGGAGCTTATTTTTGGGTGAAAGGAAGCTGCGTCGATGAAATATCGAACTGATAGTGACCCTTCTGTCTGATGGTATTCAAATAGGTTTTCCACGTCAGTCGTCGATCGAGGTGCAGGCCGAGGTATTTAACCACGTCCTGCCACTCAACCAGGCAACCACCGATGAACAAGGGCATCGACAGCACTCTTTCCTTGATTTTGCGGGAGAACATGATGGCCTCAGTTTTGGCGTCATTGGTTTTGAGCCTCCAGTCTTGGTAGTATTTCTCAAGGATCTCAAGAGCAATCTGAAGACGGCGACCAGCTCGATCCACCTTGAGTGACGATGCGTAGCATGCCGCATCGTCAGCAAAGAGTGCGAGTTTACAGTTTGGGGGAGTAGGAATGTCGTATGTGTAGATGTTAAATAGACATGGTCCAAGTATACTGCCTTGGGGGACACCCATAGGGATGGGCCTGGCGGATGACGTAGAATGATGAGTGATGACTGTGAAACTTATATTGGAAAGGTGGGATTGAAGTAGTTTCACAAGATAGAGTGGAGTGCCAGTAAGGAGAAGTTTGTGTAGAAGGCCATCGTGCTAGACAGTATCAAAAGCCTTCTCAAGGTCCAGCAGTACCATGCCAGTACTTCTGTTCCTATTGAAGCCCATCGACACGTCTTCCACGACACGGGTAAGTTGCTGGACCGTGTTGTGTCTTGTCCTAAATCCAAATTGCTCATGAGGGAATGTATTATTGGATTCGTGATGGAACACTAACCTTGAGGCAACCACTCTCTCAAGGATCTTGCCAAAACCTGGAAGAAGGCTGATGGGTCTGTAGTGAGTTGGATTTTCGGTAGGTTTATTTGGCTTGTGGATAGGAACAATATTGGCTATTTTCCAAATACTCGGAAAATAGCCTTTAAGGAGTGAGGCATTTATTATTTTAGTAAGAAAAATCCTCGCTTTGAGTGGTAACTGTTTAAGAAGGCTATTGTGTATATTGTCAGGACCGGGTGCTTTTCGTGTTTTAAGTCTGTCAAGGATACGACCAATTTCGGACGGTGTGCAAAGTTTCACCTCGTTTTGGTTGGTCGGGGAGTAAGCAAAGCTGGTGAGAGCGTCCTCGACAGCTTTGTTGACATCAACATTTCCAAGGTCGGAAGTGATTGAGTACGTATTCTCGTAAGCGTCCGCCAAGGCATTAGCCTTGACAATGCCAGAAACAGCCAACAGGCTCCATTCTCATTAATACCCCTTTTTATTTAAGAGATTGATTTTCACTAAGGCCTCTTTAACATGTTTCTGATTGGTTAGAAGATATCGCCATATAGCAATAAGTCCACCAGGTTGAACTATGTACAACAGCAGTGTAATAAAATTACATAATTACTGAATGTCAGATAAAGAAATGTTTAATTATAATTTTGACACGACTTCTGTGACCTAGTTGGTAACACGCCTGTGGTATGCAGTTGTCGCCATCCCCTCCGGTTGGGAGTTCGATTCCAGCTCAAAACCCTTTTTTGTAAAAAAAAAAAAAAAAAAGGGGGGGGGGGGGTTCAGGTGGCATCACTTAAGGCATAATATTTTTTTAGTTAGGTGTAAGAGATTACTGCATGGCAAAACACAGTATACAGCGAAACTATGCAGTAAATATATAGATTGTACAGAATACATCGTAATCATAATACAATATTGTACTGCACTCCCCCAACATGCACATAACTAACTGATTTCATGCAAAGCTTTTATAACTACAATTTAAGCCGATATAGCGGTAGTTTAATATTGGAACCGTAATTGCAAATAAAATTCCGCAATTTCGAGGAATTGTGGAAATTCGAAATATCTTTAAGTCTGAAACACCCTATTCGGCATATAACTGTAACAAATCCGAAAGCTACAATATTTTGGAAATTCTCATGGATCTTACACTCATTCAAAAAATACACTCATTCAATGTGGTATTATACTATTTATTCAGTCTAAAAAATACTATTCATTTTAACCTACACTTGCCGATTCACTCTGACATTTATAATAAATGACAGATAGACAACTGTGCGTTGGATCTTTATTGCATAAAAACGTCCAAATCTATTCCTATAAAAAATAACAATTTTCTGAGAAAAGTTACGAAATCGAAATTTTTCTTATTCATCGTGCAACAAAAAAATCGGAAATCAACAAAAAATGTTCTCAATGAAACCGCATATATAGGTAAGATATAAATTAATATTGTAAAACTGTTCTTAGAATTAGGTTAAGTCGATGCACGGAAATGTATCGTAAATTTTTCCTTTATTTTTTAAAAGATCTATACACTTAATACTTAACTGTTAATAAACGCATAACACATTGAAAAAGGATTTTTTTTTTAATTATATATGTTTTGTAGCCGAAATAACTTTCATAGAAATGTGAATAAATTCTACAAAACAACCTTTATTAAGTCATCTCATAGTGATGCATTTCTGCAGTTGACTTATCAAGTCGTCTCATAGAGGCGTATCTCTACAATCGAGAGCAACTCGACGTGTATGAATGTGGAAGAGGGGAAATATGTGTGATATTCTGTCCTCTCTGCCTACCCCAGTATAATGTATGTATGAAATTGTTAATTATTTAAGCTGACTGAAGAATAGAATAACGGAAGGTCGTGAAAAAGTTCTACTGAAAATGTATGTAAGAGTAGACAAATCGAGTTTAATACACATACCATATGTTATACGATTAGTTTTTTACGAGTAGTATTTTTTATATGTTTATAGGAAAGAAAATAACCGTACCCTATGTATTGTAGCGCTGATGACTGATTTTCAGCCAAATAAAAATACTAAATATTAACTTATTTACAGTAGATAATCCCGACAGTAATAATGTTTCTAAATATAACAATATTGTAAAATATTTGGTATAAGGATATATTCCAAGTCGGGCTGTACGAGTGCGATTGATCTGTGCGTGGATTTCTTTGTCTGCGCAGATAAGGAGAAACCCGATTAAATATAATATTTGACACCATTCTTAGAAAGGTGTGATGTCGATGCCCTAAAACACATTTGAGCTCGACCCCTTCATTTTAAACATATGTTTGAAATAGCACTCCTCAAACGAGGTTACGTATAGATGGATTCTCAAGAATTTAGCCTAATTATATTAAATGAGATTCTGAGAAAAGAGAAAGTCGATGTCCTGAATCAGGTGAACTCGTGGCCTATTTTTTTTTATCTTAATACCTGAATGGTGAAGATTCTTGAACTCGTGAACTTATGGCTTATGGCTTCAATTAGATAAAGAAGAGCACTCTGATATGGTTTGGGCATGTAGAACGAATTAAAAAAGAATGGCTAATAAAATAAATATACAGTGCAAATTTGACTGAAAGGAAGATCAAGAAAAGTATGATTGGATCAAATGAACGATATTTCGAAAAATATGAAAGTAAGAAGTTAAAGAAATCGTAGGAGCTGTACGAAAAGGTGTATGAATGTGGAAGAGGTAAATATGTGTGCCGAGATAGAATTTGGCGTATTTTCCTCTCTGTTTTTAAGTGTAACGAAGTTGTAAATGATTGAAAAAATGAGTGGAAATGGTGCTAATAACGAAATATGTACTTGTGCTAAAATAATGAAGACGGAAGAATAAAATGTTATATACAAATATAAAGATTAGCTCAGACTTTTTTCAATATTTTTTTATAATTGCTAATAGCAAGTGACAATAGCATTACTACGGAAATCACTAAACGAACCCATCTCACAAACAGGTTCAAAAACACTTGAAATAAAAAAATCTAGGTTGAAGCACCAAAAAATCAGATCTACAAAGCAATACATTATTTATTTTTTGTATTAAAATGTTTACATAATTCTACTCTACATAAGATAAACGATATACATCGGCAACCTCGCTAGGATAAATGCCTGTTCTGATACAGTTAACTTACACCCGCGAAATTCATATACTCGTATAAACACACATAAACAAGTTTGAGTTGCAGCCGCTCGTGAGATTTGACATCTCAGCAAGAAATATATATTTGCGCAATTTCATTGAAACATCCAGAAATATGATAAACAAGCGTTAAGTGAAAACTAGAGAGAAACTATTTAAAAAAAAATCTGGGTGTAAACGGAAATCGAACCCGCAACCCCTGGGATGGCAGACAGGTGTCTTATCAACGTAAGTTTATGGAGTTCGTCAGGCCACGAATTATTGTTACCAGAAAAACTCTTAAACTAGACTGGGCATCTTTCATATTTTGGACATCATGGAGAATCGAACCCGAAACCCCCAGTTGAAAGATACGCGTCTTACTTAAGAAGGTTGCGCCACTGATGAACGAATAATTACTATATATGTAAAAGTTGATGTTTTATATCAAGTTCAAATACTTGATTGTTTGTTTTGGACCGTTCTACTACCTCCTTTAACATGTGTACTATGTGTCACATCAACAACAGTCACTCTGTAAATTGTTTTGGACCGTTCTACTACCTCCTTTAACATGTGTACTATGTGTCACATCAACAACAGTCACTCTGTAAATTGTTTTGGACCGTTCTACTACCTCCTTTAACATGTGTACTATGTGTCACATCAACAACAGTCACTCTGTAAATTGTTTTGGACCGTTCTACTACCTCCTTTAACATGTGTACTATGTGTCACATCAACAACAGTCACTCTGTAAATTGTTTTGGACCGTTCTACTACCTCCTTTAACATGTGTACTATGTGTAACATCAACAACAGTCACTCTGTAAATTGTTTTGGACCGTTCTACTACCTCCTTTAACATGTGTACTATGTGTCACATCAACAACAGTCACTCTGTAAATTGTTTTGGACCGTTCTACTACCTCCTTTAACATGTGTACTATGTGTCACATCAACAACAGTCACTCTGTAAATTGTTTTCAACCGTTCTATTACCTCCTTTAACATGTGTACTATATGTTACATCAATAAAAGTCACTCTGTCAATTGTTTTGGGCCGTTCTATTACCTCCTTTAACATGTGTACTATATGTCACATCATTAACAGTCACTGTGTAAATGGTTTTGGACCGTTCTATTACCTCCTTTAACATGTGTACTATATGTCACATCAATAACAGTTACTCTGTAAATTGTTTTGGACCGTTCTATTACCTCCTTTAACATGTGTACTATATATCACATCAATAACAGTCACTCTGTAAATTATTTTAATATATATTCTAGCTTTTCTTTAAAATTAATAAAGTCTGTATTTTTTTTTCAATATAAATTCAATTGGAAATTAATCCTTTTTTTCGACGTAGTATCAGATAAATTCCATAATTTAAATACTAATATTCAATTTATTTGTTTAACTTTTGGACCATAAATTATATTTTGTCTCGAAAGAAATTACTTTTAAGAAACTATTCTCGATAATATCTAGACACGCTTCTGGGCATATATTTTATCGATCAATAAAGAAAAAATTAAATGTTAATAAATCATCCCTCGAAGCCTGTGTAGAATATCAATCTTGATGGAAATCATTTTATAATCCCTATTTTTTAACGGAAGTTCAACCTTTTCGATCAAGTAAAGATTTATCTCAAATTTAACAATCCATATTTCTTTCCATAATTGAATATGAAATATGTATTTATTTATGTGTCCAGTAAAAATGGGTGACAAGCTGGATTTCTAAACACAAATTGAAAACCCGTAGTCTTCAATTATTTTGATAGTCACCATTATCAAATACTATACATTCATGTCACAATAAAAATAATAACTGCCGCTGTCTTTACAGCCTTATCCAATCACAATACAGCAGAACTTTTTCATTCACTCGTAAGATACTCTTAAACATGTATCTTCAAGAAGTAATGTATTATACTTTCGTTGTATATAGACAACCTGATGAGTTTATTGCCATGTGGCTGTCTCTTCAACCGATCAGAGAGGTGTTAAAGAGACCTGAAATGAAAACCAGGCCAAAACACTATTTAAAAAAATGGGCACCAATGGGAATCGAAACCATAACCCTCAGGCTGAAAGACAGACGTCTTATCAACTAGGCTACGGACGTTATCCACGTCTATGTGTGTGTCCGTGAGACAAGTTTTCTTAGGCCCTATTTATTAAGCTTTCATGCTTTGAAACCCTAGTGAACACATGTAACTCGAGATTCGTTTTCGTAAGTATCAGTAAAGCTATCTCACACACACACAGATTAAAAATATTTATAAAAGACCTTATCGAGAAAAGTATTCAGGAGTATTTTTGTTTTATTTTACGTGAGGGATTAAACATTTAATATCTAAAAGAAAGACAATCCTTCGAATAGAGTATTCAGGTTGACAGAAAATACCTAATTTTTCAATTAAATATTGTTAAAAAATGTATTTGCAAAGGATTTTTTTATAATAGGCGATCCACCCAAACTAGGATGATTTGTGCCACCAAATTAAAGACATTATGCAATTATATGAGTCAATATAATAAAACTAATTTAAAAAAATGACAATTCTATAAAATTTTAAGTTTCAACTTATTAAGCTTCAAAAATTTAACAATTGTTGTATAAGTGGAAAAGTTCCATAAAGAAACGCAGCATTCAAGAGAAAAATTACTGGCCTTCATTTTTTAATACAAATAGTTTAAAATATTTTTTAACAAAGAATACGAAGATTATTCAATAATATGCATGTTTCCTAGAAACTTTCATAGGAAATATTTTCAAAATTTGATTTCAAAGGGGTTAAGAAATTTATGACCCATTTTGGGTGCACTAGTAAATATTTGGCTAGAGGCATTGTGTGTGTGATGTAACCAGTTACCACTAGACACTTCCCAATCTCCGCCCCCAGTTTCGGCAATACCTGGAAACCTTTCAAGCACAGCAGCTAATATGCAATACATTCACTTCCATTGCCATGAGCTCTTTTTTTTAAACTAAATTCATTATACTTATGTGTATACAATATACGATATAAATTGCTCAAAATAAACACTCTAGCTTCAAAACATAAACACTCCAAATAAAATATCATATTTTAGTTTCCTTCTAAATGCTTCATTAAATAAGTAAAATGCACATCATTGAATGACTCGTTTCTCCAATAATCAGGAAATACGTTCGAGATAGTGGTAAAAGATTCAACCTAGCGGATAGTTCGTGGGTTAAAATCTTAAAGAAGTTTTATTAAATCCACTAAGCAACTCGTAACCTCGGTTGCGAAAAGCGTTTAACGATTGTTTCAATATTTGGACACATCCACGCACCGATTGAGACAGTTTTGAAAGATTTGTGGTTACTGGAAGCGTGAAAGACACATCCTCAGACATTCTTTGGATACATCCCCCGCACCGATCGAGCAGTTTGGAAAGACTTGTGGTTACTGGAGACGCGAGAGACACACCCATACACATTGTTTGGACACATCCCCCGCACTTATTGAGACAGTTTGGAAAGACTTGTGGTTACTGGAGGCGTGAAAGACACATCCCCACATATTCTCAGAACACATTCACCCGCACCGATTGAGCAGTTTGGAAAGATTTGTGGTTAATTGAAGCGTAAAAGACACATTCTTTGGACATATCCCCGCACTGATTGAGCAGTTTGGAAAGACTTGTGGTTACTGTAGGCATGTAAGAACAGCGCATAAGAGGATCTCCGATACGCTGGCCCAATTAACCTGAAAACGCAACATCCCCCTGGATTTTTAGACTAACTCCTTCGGTAAGGATCCATTTGTGATGGACATATAATTATTGTAAAAAAAAACAGATATAAAACTTAGCCTCCTTGCTCAACGAAGCTTTCTAATACTGAATTATCGAGGAAAAGTAGTGCACAACTTGCTGTATCATCCTTAAAACCAAGTTTGTTAGAAGTTATTTCAAATTTTGTATTGAACATTTTTTTTTCAAGTATTTAAAATAATATTCAGCAAATACACAAAGTAAGGTTTTTGACAGATTTAGATCTACACATACATTCTTTTGGTTAAAAACGAAGATCATAATTTCTGATAGAAGTAATTATTAATTTTTTGGTGCCAACCATCATCAATCATTTTTAGTATTCTGTGATGTCATGATTCATCTGATGCATTTAACTGTTATATAATTAAGAGTCTATCAAACGGCTAGAAAAAAAATTACTTTGTTAAAAATTATGTGTAATATTTTCCTTTTTAACTCATTTATAGCTGAAAATATTAATCATTATTCTTATCGTGTCAATCAAAATTGTTTTCACTATAATGAAAATAAATTATTCAATTTGAAAACGTCTTAACCTGACAACTGAAAGCGATAAACACGCTTTAGACACATTTCAAGTAACCTCAAAAATGTGATAGTGAATTATTTTTGACCCTAGGTGAACGTTCTCCGTAGTCTATTTAGTAAGACACCTGTCTTCCAACGCGGAGGTTACGAGCTCGAATGCTGTTTGTAGACATTTTTTTATAGGGTATCAGGCTGGTTTTCACTTCAGTCCTCTGAAACCATATTTCTGGTTGGTTGTAAGAAATTACTACATGACAATAAACTCGCCAAGTTGTACTGAATACAACGAATGGGTAATATAATACAACGACTTTTGGCTAAAGATCATGTTAGTAAAAATCGAAAAAAAAGGTCGAAAAAAATAGATGCATGGCATTAAGAAGAACATCAAAATACGTTTTGGCGGTAGAGGATTCGTTATCCAACTACGGTAGTTAGACGAAAAGAATGAAGATACTCTTGATGTACCATCCTTTGGATACTTGACAAACGAAGAAAATATGTTTGCGAAAGTTGACACAGATAGGTCATGCAAGGAGATAGTTGACAAGGTCAACAAAAATCACCATTCAAATTCTACAACACGGATGATGGCAACTTAACAGATCGGTCCTGATTCTTTTAGATAACGCGCAGAAAGGTGTTAGGAGGCTGGGAGTGGAGAGAGATAGCGAGGACTAAGAAAAATCTTCCAAGACTAAAGTTCTGCATGAGTTATATGACCATCTGAGCTATGTTAGATGCTAGGTAAGCATTGATATTTTAGTGATCAAAAACTGTGATCCCGCTTGTTGATGATTTTTATTTATGTCATAGCAAATAACTTTTTCAAGTCAATACTCTGATCATACCATCTTCACTTCGATCAATACTTCTTATTTCGTAGTCGTACACAGTCTTTGTCTAAGTTAAATATAATACTTGAATGAAGTGGAAAGAAAAATCGTTCTTCCGTTGTAACTGTTTGTTTATTATAACCTTATTTAGATAATTGCCTTATTTTACCCATCCTGTGTGAACATTAAATTGGCAATTTATTACTCAAAACAATAAAAAATATTCCGGCAGATAAAAATAAATACTTGACGACGCAACTGTTTTACGGTTGCCAATGCCGTTTTGTAATAATTTGTCTGTCTTCATTAAAATATTTTATACAATATATTGTTGTGCTGTGAGCTAATTCAATTTGGATACATAGTACTCTTATACAATCTCTTTTTATATGTTTATAGTCAAAAGGATATCCTCAATTTATACAGAACAATAATTTGATAATAATATAATTCTTGTCACTAGAAAGAATAAAGACTCACTAATGAATGTTTTCTGTGATCTAGTTGGTAAAACGTTTGTCTTCAAATTCTGGTCAGATTCTCATTGGAGCTCACTATTTAAAAAAAGTTTCAAGTCTCGTTTTCACTTAAAGCCTCTTTAACGTCTTTCTAGTTGATTGGAAGAAATTGTCAAATAGCAATAAGTTCACCAAGTTTTACTGTATACAACGAAAGTGTAATATAATACAGTTCAGTTCAGTTTGATCCCACCCCCACCCACGCTATTATGGGGAACAAAATAAATTCCCTTTCAGCCCGATCTACAATAGAAATCTTCTTTCTTTTGTATGAGCGTGACGTCACTTAATGACGATGAAGGAACTGCCCGAAGGGACTCTTACGGTGGTGACACGTCTGAATGTGAAAATAATAGTAGCGGCAACGGACTTAAGGTCCAACGCGAGTTACTTTCACAGAAAACTTCAAATGCAGCATAACTATACTTGAAGCTATTATATCTGAGTAGCTAATCGGTCCGAAGATGAACCAATGGAGGGCTTAGTGGAGCTCATTTCGGAAATTATTGGCTCGATTATCATCGCAGTACCACAAAATGTGACCTGCAAATTAATCTACTCGTAGATGGCCGCTAAAATTACAACAGGGTGAAGGGACAAGATTAAAGATAAAAAGTTGGACATTAAGATCCAATGGCCAGAGAGCCTCGTGGGTGTAACTAAGTTATTGGGTAGTCTAATAACTTAGTTACACGCACGGGGAAGCGAGACGCGCCGCAATGCAAGGAAAAAAATTTAATGTCTATCTTCCCAGGATGACGACAATCTATTTTGCCAAGCTGTCAACTGAACCTCTAAGTAGACTTTAATGTAACAGAATACAATACATATCCTAATAATTGGACTCAAACGGTGCCTACAAATTCGATTTACGGTGATGCGAGAATGTGTATAAAGGACAAACGGCGAGAACGGTGAACAAAAGAATAGCTGAACACGAAATAGCCTGCAAACTCGCTTATCCATAAAAATCAGCTTGTCCGAACATTTCACCGAGACAGGCCACCGTTTCTCACTTGAACCAAAAATACTCGGCAAACCAAAGAGTTATCACCCCGAATCAATCAAAGAGCCAATAGAAATCTATAAAAACGCTATTTACTGAAAGGTGTTGATTGTTAGTAAGATTTTCGCTGAAATACGAATACACTTATTTTCAAGATATCGACATTTGACGCGATGATAACTTGAAGTGCTGAAAAAGTCTAAGAACCATTTTTTAACGCGACATTTTTCAAAAGAAAACAAATCGAAACACCGAAACATTTTTTATTTTCATAAAGAGGAAAATAAAAAAGCAGAAATGTTTTAAAACGGACAAAATTTGAATGCGGTTTTAACGAATTTCGATTATCAAGCGGCTCTCCCCTAGAAGATTCCAACGTAATATTATTTAAAAAATGAAAATTGTATACAAAATTCATTATGTTATTTTTTGGAATATCAATTGAGATTCATTTCTTCCTTATTTTACATAAATACACTGTGTTATTATTCAAAAACCTTAATTTCTACATATTTCAATAAAAAATGTCAACTTATTTCTTTGTTTTTACCATTTTAGAAGTCGGATATTTAGATTTTTTCTTACGAAAACTATTGTGTTGAAATAACTTCTTATACATAACACTTCGATTAAAAGTTATAATATTTTCACATCACGACGTGATTTTTCTTGCCCATTCCTAATTAATCCAAACTGTCGTAACCTACGAATTCCTCATAATCTAAGGATCGATATAATAATGTATAATCCAATAATTTAAAAAGTTTTGTAGAAAGAGATCGACGAAATATTATAAGAGGAAAATGTCTACAATTATTATTTTCACCTTTATTACGTGTGTAAAACCCCTATCTATAAAAATTCTGCTGACAATTATATTTCATACTACATATATTGTCATGTTTATGGAGTTGAAGGGTATCTCTTTTTAAATGTCATCACTAATTTCTAAACTGTTTATCACACAATTGCTGTCAATGATAAATGTCATTTTCATTACAGCATTAAGGTCATTTTCTTTATTAAAGATCCTAACCTATAAATTATAATTGTACTGCGTTACTGATAGTGCTTGAAACATTTCCCTTTTCTATCAATTAATCACATTCCAGATAGTAACGAAACATTGAAACTAAAATTCTCGGAAAAAACCACTCACTCGATTTCCATTGCCGTAACATTTTCTATTATACATTTATCGAATTGATTTATTAATTTTGTAGGGGAAATATTATAGTTTATTGTTGTTGCAGGGGAAATAGTACATCTCATTGATTCGATTACTAATCGATAACTTACGATCGATTTCTTCAATTACGTGTGGAGTCAGTCTCTATCATTGCTCAGTCAAACTAGATATGCTGATATTTTAATTACAAATACCTACAAGTGCAACTGTTAAAATAATGTACATTGATTGGTAAAATAAAATTAAGTGATGGGTAAAATTATTTGTCGATTTTTAGTTTCGAAAAATACAGTAAATTTTTTAACTCTAGTTAGTTCACTATATTAATAAGCTTTATTAAGACTATCGGCACATATATGATATACAGGTTATCCTTAATTATTTCGATACCAACGCACGATATCGTTTAAAATTGATCGCATTAAAAAAAACGCCTGCATGTATACATCTGGTATAAGTGGTTGTAACTAATGAATATTAAAACTGAAAATGCTGAAGTTACATTTGTTAAATGTTGTTATGTATGCAAAAAGTTAATGAAATTCAAATACTGGGATGAGATGAAAAGAGCATATGTTTAAAAAATATCAATATCTGGTATATATAAATAAAAAATCTCTGCAAGTTCTTACTAGTTGTTTGGACTCGATTACTTCAAAACGATCGGACAATTGCCAAAAATCAATTGGACAATTGCCAAAAATGGGGAAAAAAATATTATTTTAAAATTGTGCCTCTTTTACTTTTAATTTGTTAAAAAAATGACGTGTACAAATAAACACGACTGAGGAACTGAATCTTAATTTTAAAAGTTGATTAATTTTAGCGTTCAAATTTTCAGCAAAAGGTATGGATTATTTCGTAACGTAAACCTTGATTTATGTATTAATGGGGGTCTTTTTAGATGGAGATTTTTTACATATATCCGTACCCAGGAAGGATAGACAACGTGCTAATTTTATAAGACAGCAAAAATGCTAATAAATAGTGTTATTTAACACTGAAATACATTTTTCTTTTTGTATTATTATTTTTGAATGAGTTCAAACATTGTTATACTATTGAAAATAAAAAAAATATCTACGTAGCGTTTAAAACGTGAACTTCGATAAACATGGTGTCATGAACATGGTGTCTTGTTCCTCCAGAGTACAGATATGTTTATTATATTTCTTACGTGTTGGTATGTTTGTACTTATAGACCTATGATATTTGCGTAATACTTATTACCGATAATTATACAGCATATTTGATTGATTAAGATATATTGGAAATATTCAATTATTTTAAAATAATAATTGAGACAGACACAAATGTTCAATGATTTGTAGTGTTCTTAACAAAATTTAAGTAAATTTCGACGATTATTTGTTGCGACTAAAATGCATTACACTTGTTGCGTTTTCCTACGTACAGATACATTATAATTTAAAACCGTTTCGATCTCGTTATAAAATATAAATAACTTACATTATACAAAATATAAAAATTAGAAATTAAAAAAAATCGATAGAAATAGTTAAAGAAATTGTAGAGAACATGAAGAGCTTTTGTGAACATTATTATTTTCTGCTTACCTTTATCATCCGTAAAACTCTTGTTTTCTTCAGCTTTACTGCTCGCCATTGTGAGTATAAAAAGCATCCACATTTTTCTCAACATTTTCAAATTAACATACAAAAACAATTCAACATTAAATATTATCGATTTTATAAGAGTATAAAATGAAACCACTCTTGGCCACTTCACGATAAAAACTAGAATGTACCATCACTTGTTTTCTCTGTGGGAGCTGAACTTTCTTCCGACACTTCCGTCCTTAGCTGCTCGACAAAGACAAATAAAAGAGTGCGACCACTGTGACTCCAATTGAATGTTCTGGTGGCTCAAGAATAGGTTGATGATGTGCTTAGCCGCTTTTCGTTAACTACATTATTTAGAGCGCGAAAAAGATTTGTTGCACATCCCATAGACCGAACTCACAACGTTGATTTAATAGGTTAATTTATTTTTTATTTTAATTTCGCATGAAAAAAGCCGTGTACAAGTATGAATGCAACATAAAATACAGACTCGCATGCAACAATTCAATTGAAAGTAAACATTTTAATAAATTGAGTATCTGGGTTTATTGTCAGTAATGCGTCTTAAATTAAACTAGTTTTCCTTTATATAAATAAATGAATATAGGTTTATTGATAGCAATACAGTATGAACATATATAAATACATTCCAAAATCGCACATATATCTCAAGATAAAGAGAAGAAAATACTTTTAAAAGGGAAGCTATCAAAAGGTCTGGACTCATCTCATAAATCCCCCCGGCCGAGATACACCCCACCAATATAGGGCAAGCCCGGAGACGAGGGCATCATATGTTTGTCAGCCTTGTACATGAAGATTAAGAAGAAAAAAAAAATAATATATGGCAGAAAAAATAAATAAGTAAACCCACAAATACCACCTCAAGTTAACTGTCAACAAAAAAAGAGAAAAGCTGATAGGAATCCACATTTTATCAAAATAAAATCCCAAATAAAAAGTTATGTTCACACATATAGTATAAACCACTATACAAAATATGAAAATAAATAAGCAGTAATATAAAAATTAATGTTTTTTTCCATACTTATAATTTTTCATACTTAACTTTAATGCAAAAGAAAATTAATAATAATAAATTGAAGTAAATTAAATAACAAAGTAGAGTAAGTAGATAACATATTGTAACATAACATAACGTGACACAACTCAAAAACAGCAAATATGTAGAGAGGGAAAATAAAGTTTTTGTGAGGCAAAAATGCATCAGTCGAACCATAGTGATATGTGTATAATATATAGTATAACATACTAGGTTAGTCAAAAAGTTTTGAAAGCGGAAATGAAAATACATTTTTTTGGGGGGAAATCACTTTTATTGCTCAGTATAGTCTCTCATAAGATCAATACACTTGGTCCAACGATCTTCCAACTTTGTTGTCCCATCACGGAAGTGACTTTCTGGAAGGCCTGCAAAATACTCCTCTACGACGGCTATAACCTCTTCGTTTGATGAAAAATGCTTTCCACGAAGGAATTTTTTGAGGTGTGAGATCAGCCAGAAGTCAGAGAGAGCTAAATCTGGCGAATAGGGTGGATGCTGCAACAATTCGTACCCCAATTCACTGATTTTCGCAATGGTTTTTTGAGCTGTGTGAGCAGGTGCATTGTCTTGATGAAAAATATTTTTTTTCTTCTGCAAACCGGGTCTTTTTTCACAAATTTTTTCATCCAACTGGTCCAAAAGGTCACAATAATAATCAGAGTTGATTGTCTTACCAGTTTGGAGATAATCTATCAATAAAATTCCTTTTGCATCCCAAAAAACTGACGCTAACGACTTCTTGGCCGATTTCTGGACACGAACTCGCTTCGGAGCCAAAGTGCCTGGTTCACACCACTCTTTAGCCTCTTGTTTTGATTCAGGATCATGGTGGTAGACCCAAGTCTCATCCATAGTGATGAATCGACGCAGAAAATCCTTTTTATCCTTTCGAAATTGCTCCAAATGTTGCTCAGAAAGTCGCATTCGAACGTGTTTTTGTTGCATTGTTAGCAAATGCGGCACCCATTGTGCACACAGTTTTTTGAAACCCAAAACTTCAGCCAAAATATGCCATGTTGTTCCATGTGAGATGCCTATGGTATCAGCTATCACATCCACAGTCGATCGATGATCTTCCAAAACCATATCCTGTATTTTCGCTATGATTTCTGGTGTTGATGCACTTTTTGGACGTCCTGAGCGTGGATCGTCTTCACGATCGTCGTACGGCCACGCTTAAACTCCAAAACCCAACGGTAAACGGTTGGAAATGAAGGAGAAGACTCCTTTAATACTTTCACCATATTTGCATGGATCTCAGTAGCCGATAAACCTTCCAAAACAAAAAATTTAATCACTGCACGATATTCGGATTTTTCCATTGTTAAAAAATATACTGACACGTCAACTTCAAATGGCTTGTAAACAAAGAATGAATTGACAGATCGAAATGAAATTTTGAGTACGTTCTTATGAAAGATGAAATATTTAAATGGCGTAAAATTTTTGGTTTTTCTACTGCTCCATAGATGTCGCTTTCAAAACTTATTGACTAACCTATTATATGGTGTAATCTAATCATATTACATAGTAACAGAGACGCCATCATGTTTTGAAACCAATGATGGTACGGTCCTCCAAATTAAGACGAGTTTAGATCAATAATGGAGAGATGAAAAAAAATCGGTTCTATGTAGACCAGTGTTCCCCAACCGGTGGTCCGCGGCCCGTTGCCGGGCCGCAGAGACTTTCCGCCGGGCCGCAAACAGTATGCCAAATTTCAAGAAATTCGCCATGCAAAAATATTAAATATAGGATTTTCATCCATGTCCTCAATAAAATCGAAACAAAGGAATAGACTGGACGTGAATGCAGCACTTCGTCTGTCAGAGACAGCACTGCAGCCAAAAATATCCAATATATTAGCAAAGATGCAACAGCAGGTTTCGCATTAGTTTGTTGCAAAAACCCCATTGTTTTTGTTAAATTTTAATTGTATCAGACAATGTTACAATTAAAATTGTTTAACTGTTATATGTATATTTGTTAATTATAGTTACATATGTCAATCTGTCACAATATAAAATTTAAAAAATATTAAGTAAAAAAACCATTTTTATTTCAGTATTAGTGGTCCGCGAAATTTTTTTCCTTTTTTTACCGGTCCACAGGTCTAAAAAGGTTGGGGAACACTGATGTAGACAATGCCCCTTCTATCACACATGCATAAAAGTACAGTGTGTATATCTTTCAATTATAGCTCTATACTCATCTTAATTTTGGGAAACTGCACCATGATGAATTTTAAAAAACTGCCTCCAATACAATCCATTACAAACATTTTTTATCGAATTCATCTACAAAGTTGTAGATTAAATTAAAAAATATTTATAGACTATCTCGGCGTTTCGATAGCTTGCGAGAAACTTGAATAAAAAGGAAGAAACAAGGAAACCAACACATTACCAACAATATTCCGTTATAAACCTCCTGTTTTGAGAAAATGAATAGTTTTTCACATCCTACACAAGACAGACCTATATCAGCCGTCTCACTGGGCTCATTACCTGTTTTTGAGATAGCGAACGTATACCCGCAAAATTCACGCACAACAATCCAACAAGTCCAACCTGCAGCTAACTACTCGTGAAATTTGACAACTGTCAACATAAAAAATGTCATAGAATGTGATTTGATTATTTTTGCATGTAAATTATATAGTCTGGAAAGTAGTTTCGTATTTTTCGGATAAATGTCGCTAAGACAACATCTTCGTGACTAACTTAATTTAAAATGTACTGAATGTATATAATTATGACAGGTAATATTATAGTATAGAGTGTCCAGAGCCGACACTGTCAGAACCAAAAAATCTCCTTCGAACCAGCGAAATGAAGGTACTCAGGAGTATCGCTGGCAAAACCCTTCGTGATAGAGTACGAAATACAGAAATCCGAAGGACGTGCGAAGTTGAAGATATTGTCAGATGGGGACGACAGAGAAGAAGGTTCTGGAACGAACACGTATCCAGAATGGCGGAACCAAGAGCCGTACGAATGGCCAGGGGCAGTATCCACCAAGCATGCAGACCTCCAGGACGACCTCCCAAAAGATGGAAAGACAGCTGGCAGTCGACGTCACAAGAGGCAAACAATGGTGCAGGGCCATAACAGGCCAACAGGCCTAAAATAAGGTGTAGAAGGAAAAGAAGAATATTATAGTTTGGTCATTGTTTACGCAATTTGCCTGAGCAGTTTTTTGCGTCATTTTGAAGATAGAAAAAAACGAGTTGTTTTTTTGGGTGATTGATATTTTTTTACCAATGCCAAGGAAAAAATGCGACACCTAACTAAAAAATGACAACGATGCAATACGTTAAATGTGATTTAAAAATGGTTATACGACACTCGAAGATGACGTCCACTCTGAAAGACCAATTACCACTGGTAACGACCAAATGAAGACATCAAGAATAACCAGCGTTCTACGACACGAGAGATTGCTGAGGTACTGAAAATATGGAAAACTACCGTCCACGAGCATTTGGTGTAGTTTTGAGTTTTAATTTGACCTACAAACACGAAATTACTTTCCGGAAAACCGAATACTTCCAAATGATATGTATTTTCGCTCAAAACTAGTTCGGCTCTGAGATTTTCCCACAAGATCTCCTATTCTGCGCATAGTGCAGCACCTCGGTACGGGCCATGTTCTTGATATGGTTGTCTGATTGTTTTTACTTTCATATCAGCCTCATTGTTAACTTAGGGCAAACAGTTCTCGTTGATCGTATCTCGTCTTCAACTTCTTTGCCTATTCGCTTCACAATGAAGAGAACGAGAACGCACGCGGAATCAATTCTAGACTATTCAGTTTTTACACAGCTTCAACATATAACTTTTATAATAACTTCTTTATTCAATTTACTCCTATTTATACAAACATACATATCATTACGCTATGTTCTTTGCGAAGCAGGCAGAGAGGATATATCTCTAATATTTTCTATTCAAGCACGCAACTTTCACCTCCTCCACATTTATACATTACCGTGGCCTTGTTGGTAAGATGCCTGTCTCCCAGCCCAGATGTTGCGAGTTCAAATCCTGCAGAATCCCAGATTTTTTTTTAAATATTCCAGTCTGGTTTTCACTCAAGGCCTCTTTAACATATTTTAGGTTGGTTGGAAGAGATTGTCACATGGCAATACGCCCGCCAGTTTGTATTGTGCAACGAAAGTGTAATACAATACATTATCGTATTGTACATACATACGTATCATTACGCCGTGTTTTGTACTTATACGAGTATATAAAAAAAAAACCACTCATATACAGTTTATTTCATGTGCATGATGTATAGATTTTTATTAGATCATATATGAATTACGAAAAGGTTTCATGCTATTTGTCAACTGAACTGAAAAAATTCAAGGACTCGATTGTTGGTCTGATTAACAAGAAATTCGAGGAAGTTAATATCTTATATTTGGGCACCAAACGGCAAAATGAGGAAGTCATGAAATCGGTTTCCTTCCTATCATCAAAATATCATGAAATTTGTGATAGGGTTGCCATGTGTGAGAAAAAGACTTCAGAAATTGAATCGCTTCGAATAAAAAATTAAAAATTGGAAATGAGTGTTGAGTTTCTGGCGGCTAAGATTGACCTGCTAGAGTCGAAGAGTCTTATGAGGAATATCGAAATAAGGGGATGCCCTGAATCTCCCGAAGAGAACATTGACGAAATATGGAGCAAGGTGACCAGTACAATAATTTTTAGCTGCCTCCCAGAATACGTAACGGAGATTTCGAGAGTTTCCGTCAAATCCTCCCAGAAGAATCCCCGGCCTATAATTGTGACTTTCAAGGACGAAGCATACAGGAACACCATGCTGAACGTAGTCAAGACTTATAGGACTGCCAAAAAGAATGGATCTGATAAACTTAATACAAAGGATCTGGGTTTGTCGCTGGCAAAGAGTCGGATATACATTTCGGAGCTCTCAACAAGACGATGTAAGCGTATGCTGAGTCTGACAAAGAAATTTTGTGAAAGTAAGGGATATAAGTATGCCTGGATAAAATCGGGTCGTGTGTGTGCTAGTACAATAATCTACATAAGCAAAGAATCAGCCCTGTCTAAACTCTGACATATGGATCCGATCTCTTTCTTGGCGCACGACAAAATGATTGAATCCGGACTTGTTTTTGTTGAGGTATGGCTCTGTTTTTAAATGGATGTTTTTTCCTTCTCCAAGGCTGTAAGCTTCTCTCTCCACGTACAATTTCATACAATTAGCATCCCTCGGACTTCTGATCAATTGTCTTTCTTGATAGTTAGTGATATTTCCTGTAAGTTGTTTTAAAATTTCCACCTCTGTATATCTGCATCAGTTTCTTTATTGTAGTTACAGTCATTCATTTGCATACACACTTTAAATTTGTAAACACAAAAACTAAATATTTTATCTTTCAATAATTTTCGTAATCACCAAACTAAACCGCTTGTCTGAGGTTAAGGATGCTGGAAGGGAATGGAAATGCAGATGAGATTATCAGCGTAATTGGCTACCATGCGAGTAACGTCTCATCCTTTAGATCACTTATGAGTGATTATCGGCAAGTGAAAATTATTCATCTGAACATACGCAGCTACGATAGAAACTTCGATGATTTTATTGTTTTTCTATCAGATCTAAATGCTGATTTTGACTTGATTATTCTAACGGAGTGTTGGATCAAGGACAAGTTTCTGCCAAAACACACTGTTATAACATACATAAATCTACACATAATACTAGTATAACTCAGAATGAGGGAGTTGTGGTATATGCGAAAACAGATCTTGAGATTACTGTCACTGAAATAAGTGTCACTGCTGCTAATGTGTTGAGGATCCAACTGAATATGCAGACTATAATTTCTGTTTATAGTCCTCCACATATGCATGATATTGAGTCATTTTTGGTGGCTCTAGATCAATTGATTAGGCAGAGTTCTCGGGAGGTCGTGCTTGTGGGGGATGTGAACATTGATATATTGATGGAAGATCAGAGAAATACCTTGAATTACCTAGAGCTAATGACTTTTTATGGATTGATTCCTTTTGTCGTGACTCCCACACGCGTGACTTTAGGCTCGGGTTTCTGCATTGATCACGCAATGGTGAGAACTCGGCAGAAGGCTAGAGCAGTAGTGTGTGAGACAACAATTACTGACCATTACGCAATTATATTGGGGGTTTCAGAGGGGGCAAGTAGACAAATAAGGATGGGCATGAAAATTAAAAGAATTACGAACATACCAAAGCTCTTGCACTCCCTTGATTCGGAGAATTGCCAAGATACTCTCAAGTCCCATAATGTAAACGAAGCTCTGGAGAGCTTTATTAATGGTTTTAACTTCCATATCAACTCAGCCACACAGACAATACACATTAGGAGCAGAAGATACACAAGACTCAAACCTTGGATGATGGATTGATTTATTGTATACGAGAAAGAGATCGTCTGCACCGGGAACTCAAGACATGCAGTGATCCACTCTCAATAACATTTTACAAACAATACAGAAATACATGCAAGACCAAAAGGCAAAGGAAAGTTACTATAGAGCAAAAATTGAATACTCAAACAATGATCAAAAGATAATTTTGAGTGTTATCAGGGACATCACCGGTACAGTGAGAGAGAAAAATGCCCCTTCTACATTAAACATTGATGGCACAAAGATATCATTGACACAAGAACCACAAAATTTTTGTAGTGGCCTTAACGAATATTTCGCCAATGTAGACAATAATCTCTCACGTAACATAATTGATAGGAACAAAACGACTGAACAGTCATTGAATGACGCTATTCTTCATTATTTAAAAGTACCCGAATATACTTTTTATCTGACGCCAACGTCGGAAAAAGAAGTTCTAGCTACTATTAATACACTTAAGGCAAGTAGCGCCCCGGGGTCTGATCAGATTACATCTGCAATGGTAAAACACACTCAAAGATTTATAGCACTACCACTGAAACATGTAATAAATTTGAGTTTTACAACTGTAACTTTCCCAACTGCATTAAAACGTTCGCATATTGTCCAAATACACAAGGGAGGCTCAATGGACGACTTAAAAAAATAAAGACCCATATCTTTATTAAGCATTCTCTCAAAAATTATTGAGAAAATAGTGAAAGACAGACTGATAAAATTTTTCAATATGCACAACATTATCTCTCCTAATCAGTTTGGGTTCCAAAGGAATGTGGGAACTGAAACTGCTTTGCTTAGTCTAGTAAACAGCATTACCACCACTTTGGATAATAAGAAAGCATGTTTGGCAGTTTTTTTGGACCTTGCAAAGGCTTTTGATACAGTGTCTCACCAAATATTACTTACCAGATTGATGGAGGTGGGCATATGTGGGCGCTCTTCTAGTTGGTTCTCTTCATACTTATCTGACAGAACTCAGATAGTCAAATTCGGTGATAGTGTATTTAGTGAGCCTCTTTTTGTGAAATTCGGAGTACCCCAATGTAGTGTTCTGGGACCTATATTATTCTTGATATATGTCAATCAGTTGTTTAATCTTTCTATCAGGGGTAGGATTATTACTTTTGCGGACGACACGGTTCTTCTATTCGAGGGCCGAACATGGGATGATGCATTTTCAAAGGCTAACGAAGAATTACATGTAGTTAAAGAATGGATGGACTCAAATTTATTGACTCTAAATTCCCAAAAAACTAAATACATCACATTTAGCATATCTACAAGAACTCAAGCACCTACAAATAAATACATAACACTGCACACTTGTTCACCCATGGCTGACTGTAGTTGTGTTTCTTTGGAAAGGGTTGATAGTATAAAGTACCTTGGAGTTTATGTTGATCAGTTCCTTCGTTGGGAGGTCCATATTAACACTTTAAGCACAAAAATCAGAAAACTAGGATACATATTCCGTATGATTCGAAATGTGCTCAATGAAAATATTCTTAAAAGTACGAGTATATACTTCGCCTTATGTCAGTCAGCACTTTCCTACGGTATATCAGTTTGGGGGGGATGCACCTTAACCCAAAAACACATATTGCAGGTTTCCCAAAAATTGATTGTGAAAATAATTAATAAACTTCCTGCCCGGTATCCCACGGCTGAGCTTTTCAGAGAGTATCAGGTCCTGAACATAGCCAATTTGCATCTCAAATCCATTCTCTGGCACTACCATCGAGAGGAAGGGAAGATGCAGACTCAGTAGAGACACATGACACGCATGGCAACTAATGAAATGTTCAACAAATGAGTTAAAACCTCTTTTGCCCAAAGGCAATATGCTTATTTAGCTCCCATAACATACAATGGAGTGCCGAATTCAATAAAGGTAAAGATAGGAAAACCATTTATACAGTCGATCGGAGCGTGGTTGTTATTGCGACAGGATTTTGAGTACTTGGGCTTTCAGGATGAATGACGTGTGGAAAAGATTTGTGTGGGCTCTTGAGTGTGGGTTTCTTCTTGTTGTTTTGTATTTATGTTTCTGTGTATTTTTGTTCTTATGATTGTGTGCGATATATTATGGGATGAACATTTTTGGTCTTTCTGGAGTGATGATGTGTGAGGAGTTTGATTTCGCATGATGTTTCCAGTTGTAATTGAGAGTCACTGTTTGTTAAGTTGATGAGAACGTGCAACGGGGTTTTGTTTTTGTGTAATCAAAAATCGGAAAGAAGTATCAATTTATTTTTTCATGCAGAATATCCTCAGTGAGATACAGGCAAAAGCCTAGTTTACTGGAGATGCGATAAATGAAAGGCAACAAACTCAGATCCATTAAAATTGTATGTTCAAATTAAATTACCTGTTGTTTTTCGCAAATTATGTATATTTCTTGTCATGTGTAATAATAAATTTAAAAAAATCGCCCCTTGAACTGGCCGCCTATGCATACACATACGAGTATATACACGTGAGAGGCATGTGTACGAACACATACAAACGGCTTAGTTTATCTATGGAATGCTTATCAGCTGATCTAGAACCATATTACTCGGTATTACTCTATCAATACCAAAACTGCATAAGATACGAGAATTTTCAATCATTTTAATCGTTCAAATATTTATACGAAATTAGATGCTCTATTTCAAGTTGGGAAGCAGCTCGTTATTATCGTTCCGATACGCCATCGAATGCAATCAAACCACATATTATAAAGTTATTGTATACCATATCCGTGGTATTTGCTTTATATCGCTATGTAAATTTAATGCATTTATGACACTCGTGTCATTTTATATGTACGAGTATACATGTTATCATCTTGTATCAAAGAGCATTGATATAAGTGTCATATATGAATCATGGAGATCAAAGTGTACATACGAGTATCATACACTATTTATTTACTTAAGAACCCCCCCGCAGACGAGTATGATAATGATAGTCACTCCATCATATGCACTTTGATGTAGCTTAAGAATCCAACGCTAGATCCGCACACCCTCCCGCAATGTAGGCACACTCTTCCAAGTGGCATCTGACGACGCTATGCTGGGCATTATTTTCGCTTTATGCGCTTTGCTTGCTGGTTTCGCTGTCTCAAAAAGTGAGACCCCTTCAACCACGACGCCTTACCACTGGTCGTGTTCCTGTACTGCTGCAACCCAGCTCTGGGTAGTAAACCATAAATCGTGAGATTATACTAAGGACGGCCTTTTTTGGGCTACAGTTAAGCTCAAATATATGACATATGATAGATCAAATCTCTACAATTTATGATACAACCTCAGTGAGATTATTTTCTCTTAACTGGCCCATAATACTCGTATGAGCCTGGGTGCGTATTTGAAATGGTAGCAATATGATCTAGTTACACATTTGATTCATAATGCTTATGAGAATTACACCTAACACTAACATTAAACATTAACTAGGGCGGAATATATCTCATATTGCTGTAGCCTTGCTATTTGCATACATACGAGTATTTAAACATATTTCCGATTCTATTAATCCATTAAACTAATTTAATTATCAATAACGTTCCGTACTTCGTATTTAACCATTACATAAATTGACGACTTTAGAAGTATTTTATGGCAGGGAAGACACAGCGCCAGAATTCGATCGAAAACCCGTAGGTATCATAGATTTTTTTTTATATTCTTGTATCTTCTTTCAAAATACCAATGATTTATTTATGTACTTTATTTAGATAGAGAAGTGTGGATATATATTATCTCTGCCGATCATACAAGGGGCACAGTAGGATGCAATGCATGTTTTATATATATATTCTTAATATCTTTCAAAAATCCCAACAGACTTTCAAGTACGAATTTTACAATAATTAAATTAAAATTTATCTGAAAAAGATATAAAATTCGCAATGGATACCTGTTTCAATGGCATTGGCTTCCATTTTCAAGTAAATTTAATTTTAAAATTACTTTAAATAGATCTTAAAAATTGGAACGAATAATAATGTGTTTCTTGAAAAAATATAAATATATTATTTAAAAGTACTTCAAAATTGTTTTTCCTAAATAATGTATAATAGTTAGCATTTTGCACGACACTGAGACTGATTGAAGATCATCTTCATTGCTATGTAAGAAAGAAAATGATTCCAGTGTTATTTTAATTCATCCCTCTGAAGTCGAGCCCAGGCCACCTCCACTCTCCTCGTCCATTTCTCCTCACTCAGAAACTTCATGGTATAATTAATTCCTCGCTTCATCGGTCCAATGTAGTCGGAGTCTTTCGACGCGTCCACATGGATATCCAAAAAGCGTACATAACTTTTGTTAAACAGAAAATGATAGGGTACATAAAAGTCCTTGGAAATGATATATCATATATGGTGCCCTAATCCTTTTTGAGATTATATTAAAAAAAATTGTCAATTTCATAGCCCACATATGTTACAATATTTGGCTGTTGACCTTCAAGTGTATTGAAGACCTTTACCCACAATGTCGATAGCATATACATTTCTCTAAAATATATACCCGTTTCTGTCTACTATTGTGTTCATAGCATGTTCATGGGCTAAATTAAATTGAATAACAGCCTTTCCGCCGCCATGCTAAAGTCTTTGAGAGACAGTACGAATCATCAGCTCCTTTAGCATGCCTTCCTATTCTTGCAAACATACTGCTTCCTAATCTACGGTGCGAAGATGCCTCAAAGAGCGAGTACCAGAAGGTATACCTTAATAGCACGCTATCAATGCACGCGATTCCTGCCTTCTTTCGACTCGTCCTTTCTGGATCGATGGACAAAGATTATTTGAGAGGAACTATAGATGGTGGCAGCAGTGAAATCGATAATCGGTCTGAAATCTCCACATTACAAGTGGTCCTAATGTATTTCTACAATAATTTGACCTTCCACAAAGATTGTGATGTACTATATATAAATTGTCCCATGTGTGGCCATAGATGCAATGCATACGTAGGGATTAATTGATTCCCCATTGTGTTCAGACTGTCGGTCCCATTTATTTATTTTAACTTTTTTTAAGCACTTTTTTCAGCTTTTGTTATGTACTCGTAATTATTTATGGTATTCATGACCTACTTACTGCATGAAAACAATATTGAGAAAAACTAACAAAAAATATAATAATAGATAAATATTTGAGAAAATAGGGATAAGAATGGAACTCGTATGAAAATTAAGGAAGAGGAATACTATTTTTTTATTTTACGTTTGATACAGGTTTAACCCAATTACATAAAATAAAATGCATGGTACAGCAAAATTGTTTAAAAATAATAACAACAGGAATAATGATAACTCATGCTTCCCTGTTGAGTAGCCCGGTTATGCCTATAAAGTTGAGTAGCTAAGTTATGCCTAAGTAGCTCAATCCTCAATTTTCCACCGAGAAATGGAAAATATCAGTATAGAAAAATTCGTTCAACAAGGTCGTTCCGTGTGCGAGTATCCAATATATTCATTCTCAAGAGGACTGGACAATTAATTGGGCTACTCTCAAGGATGAAAAACCTAAACATCCGACTGTGATAGACACCATACATTAAAGAAGTACTTACAAGTATGCGAAGTTTTTCAATAATTCCAAACTCCAATGCTAGCCGCACGTACTCGTACACTATGGTATAACATAATACTAGTTATATTCATTTGAGTTTCTAACTTACGAATGATGAAAATAGTAACAAATTTTATCCCTGACCTCATTAATGTTAAATAAGTTGTTCATTAATGATATAAAATAGATTTAAGATTGATAGTTTAATTGCGTATTTTAAAAACACGGTCTCATAAAAATATTAAAAAATATCACAATAACTCAAGAAATAGTTCAACGCTTGTATTTATCTGATATTTCTTCACCACACGAGACAACAATCTGAAAACAGTTTTAATGCAATTAAGAAAAAAATGTTGTGTTTTGTTTTTTATGCCTTATCCAGATAAATTAAAATAAAGCAATACTTTTAGCATCTACGCTATCAAAAATCGCACATATATATTTTTTTCTTTTTTTTTTTTTTTCGTATTTTGTCATTTTGTAAGATGTTGGCGACCAACAGATGAGCTCCTCTTGTGTGGTAGTGTATTGTATTATTCTTTTGTTGTATACCGTACAATCTGGAGGATTAATTATCACGTGATAATCTCTGCCAAACAATAAGAAAGGTATTTAAACGAACCTGAAGGGAAAACCTGTAATCAAAAAATCTGTAATCAAAAAATCTAAGCACCAACGGAAATGGAACCCGCAACCCCCGGTCTAGAAGATAAGCGTTTTACCAAACGTGCCGCGGCGATCAATACAAAAATGCAATGGTTCTTGACCAAAAATGCCTTACCTGCAAATGGTACAAAAATCGTAAATTGAAAATATTTGGTGTCAGGAAATAAAATATATTTATATGTATTTGAAAGCACACGAAAGTTATGACTATAGTCACATTCGAGAATAAGGAGTTTTGGTTGAAATTGAGCGCAACATTGTCGTTTCGAAAATAGTGCGGGCATAAGTACATATGTACGAGTATATATGTCCTCAGTGAGATACAGGCAAAACCCTAGTTTACTGGGGACACGACAAATGAAAGGTAACAAACCCAGATCCATTAAAATTTTGTTCAAATTAAAATACCTGTTGTTTTTTTCGCAAATGTGTATTTTTTAGATGTTTTGTCATCTGTAAATATTTTTTTTAATTAAATAAATAAAACATACATTCTAGGCCTTTTTATCCATGCATACAGCTCTAGCCTCGTACATATCCATACATATCGTTACATATGTTCTCCTCTTTCACATATTTCTTACCTTTCCCTCTGTTCGAAATTCTCTAAATGTATCCTTCATATTTTTCTTCGATCTACTTCTACCTCTCTCTCCATTCATTCCAGACAAACTCATTATGTCAATGTGGACAAACAAATACAAGATTTCATTCTTAATTCTGCTTATATCATCCTTTTCTAACGAACAATTATATTTTATCCAATCATCTATTACTCTATCAACCATATTCTGTCATACATTGTTGTCCTCCCATGTATTCTTCTCAGTGTATGCATTTTTACAGCATTTATTCAGCTTCTTTCAGTTTTTTTCACGTCCACATTTCACTCTCTTGCATCATAGTTGGTACTAAAATACTTTTATGAAATAGCCAATTTTTTTACTGTTCGATTCGTGTATATTCATTTTAATGACCCATTGCCTTGGTTTCTTATCGCAAAACTTTTCTGTCACTAATTTACGATCAAGTCTAAGTTTTGTTTCAACGTACCAATTTGATTGTTTTGATTTTTTAGTAAATATAAAACATTACATACACACTAGTCGGGAAAATACACATTTTAATTGTTTTATTTTGTTCTATGTGTATTGGAATGTGTCAAAATACATATGCTTGACTCTCCCTTCCTTTGTGTTAATTTCTAGAGCCTCAAACAAAATAAGGATTGCCTATGTACTATAATGACGATTTCCCTCAAAAAAACATTTCTATGAGTCTCTCTATTCTGTTAGCAAAATAATGCGTGGATGTTATACTGTGCACTCATTTTTACCTTCTACTTTCGCCATTGTTAAAATTCAAACAATAGCTAAGCAGTCAATTACCCCGGTGTTTCCATTCACTTAATACGCAAAAATGCAATCTCTCTTTTTCATAACAGAATTGTAGAGCAATCTCGATGTTGAAATTATGCAATATTCTTTGTATATGTTTATCCAAATTTTTGCAATATCACCTGTTACAGAAGCAAGCTAGTCGAGGATCTGTCGAGTATGTCCAATTTATTAATGGCATGTCTACAAGTACAAAGATAATTCAAGTATGTTCTCGTGTTATTCCACAACTGTTTGACCCAGATTTTATTACTGAAGGCTCTTTCGTGATAAGTTATATATTTCAGGACTTTTGCATTTTGTTTATTTATCTTTCTTACTGTGGAAATGCATGTGTGTAGTAGAAATTCGTTTTCAGAATCAATTTAATATACATAATAGCATTGAAAAACTATTTCATCTCACAAATGGTATAAGTATAATGAAATACACGAAATCATTCGTATATATCAATAAATTTATTCTTCAAATGCCCATAAAAGTAAAAAAAATCGAATAGAAAAAATGCCTAAAGAATACACTCAAGAAAAATTAATATACGAGTAGATATCAATTGTGATTTCGAATTTAAAGACTTTATTGAATTATATTAAATGCCGCCTTGGGACCTGCTCGGCAGTTGATCCATTTTTAGAGAGCCGTCGAGAATACGGGTCCTAGTTTCCACAACGAACTATTTAAAAAGTCAAATTCGTGAGATAAATCTCCCTATTAAGATTTTAATATTAGCTTTTAAGTCGCAATACGCACATTAAAAAAATTAAGTTTCCGCTTTGATGTAAAATTGGAACAAAAATATCCTAGAGGTCAGTGAAAAAAAGCGCTTCCTAGTATAATTAAATGCAGGACTACTGTCTAGCTTGATACCAGCTTATTAACTTGCATCAAAAGGATTTTATCTATCTGACACATCATAAAAATAACTTTTTATATTTTTTATTTTCATTGCAAAAACAATCTAACGTGCTTATTGCCAGGCGGCAATCTCTTCAAATCAATCACATAAAAGTAAATAAAGCAAGTTACATGTTCGTAAAAAACATTCAAATGACTAACCATCCCCACGAAATTCATGAACATATACGTGAGCATACGCTCATAAACCCCACAGAGACGAACAATCACCCGAACATTATTTTTCACATTAAGTGAGATATCATCACTCAAAGGAAAAGGAAGGGATGGTGGAGAGGAAAGGACAATCAGGAATGAAACACGTTATATTACTGACTAGAAATTAAGAGTTTTTTCAGTCGCTTCTTAAAGCATGCCAAAGACAGAGCGAATCTAACATTTGTTTATAACTGGTTTCAGTCTCACTAAATGGACAATAAAGAACGACGTAAAAAAAGAAGAGCGATGAACTGGGAAGGATAGTGAACAATCTCTTTTTGAGCGTAGCGCTAGTCCATGATCGGAAAGACGCTGAATTTTTTTGGCGATATAAAAGGGGGGACGGAACAGTTAAGGATATTATACAATATAGATAGTATATGAGTTTGGCGTCTATTTCTCACATTCAACCAGTTCAGCGCATTCTAGTATGAAGCGATACAATCGTACTTTCTTAAGTTAAAAATAAATCTTAGACAAACATTTTGAAGACGCTGTAATTTGTTCCTCCATAATATCCAAATATCTTTGCAGCACTTTAAGGGAATGAATGCTGAAGAATATCCTTCGGCTTGCCTCATTTAAGTAATCTCGCCATGGGAGACTGTTATCCATCGTAGGTTTTTAACTGTTTTATTTAATTGTATTCTAGAGCCATCGAGTAATATTGGAGGGAGTAAGTCAATGTTGAATTTACTGAGAAGCTGAGGACTACCAATGAGGATCGCTTGAGACTTCGTAGGATTAATGAGTAAGTCATGCTCCTTAGTCCACGCTTGTTATAATTGTTAAAAAGATTTCAGTATTTTTTACAAGTTCATATTTACTCATAGTGTCCTTTATCTAGTGACGCCTAATTAAGTTCCTATAAATGGTATACTAATAGTACTTGTTCAATTTTTTTTTTCACTTTTTACATAAATTAATGTAAAGTCTCATCTAAAAATAATATTCAATATTTCAAATAACAATATATAATAATTGAGTATAAAATCAAAATAACGCAAATTAAATATTATCCACCTGGTGATATGCAATATATTTACACGGATGTGATCTTGTAGGTGCTCTTGCGTTCATATTTTTTCCATATTCCGAATGTGGCAACATACAAATGAACAGAATTTAAAGATGGCCGCCCTGTCCACTGACAAATTGGCTTGGCTTCCTTGTTAGTGGGCGTTCGTTTCAATATTTTTTCTATAGAATGGCCTTACTTTAAGGCATTTGTGCAAATTGTGCACAAGTTTTTTTCGTGAATAATTTCCATGGTATGTATTATAATTTTCAATGAATACATATTGCTTAAAAACCTTTATACGTTTGACAAGTTATCAGTCAAGTGAGAACTACTCATGATACTACGTAAAATACCAAAGTATTTTATAAAATACGCGCAGTTACTGTTCTTTTGCAGCTGTTTGCCATTTCAGCTCAGTTATTTGCATATTGACCGATGAATTGAGTAAAAACTCAACTAAACAAATCAGCTATGAACTGTTAAAAACAACCTACATTGTAGTTGTTACAATCGAAATGTTGAGATCTTCAATGATTAAGGTTTTTTCTAAAGAAAAGGGCCTAGAAATAAACTAAAAACTACAATGAATTGTAAGTAAATCTTACATTTTTGTTACGTTGCTCTGAGATGTTGATCCTAAATGGTTCACATTTTCAAGGACCTGTTTTGAAATACAAACAAATAACTTTGAATATTATAAAAAACCCATATCTCTAGTACTTTTGAAATGCAGTTATCTGTTTGGTTGATATGTCTGCATGTCCAATAATCACAAAAGAAATGTAAAGTCAACAAACACATTCTCATGCCATTAAATCAAATCTTTTCTTTGATCCGGTTGTGGGCTTAATAATCTGCATGTATGTTTCAGAGATCCTTCGCTCTTTCTCTGGATAGTCCTTCAAGATGGAAACACAGTAATTGTTGTCTTCGGTGACTGCTTTATACACAACTAACAAGACCGCCACTTTAAATATATAAAGATATATATTAGATTTGGGTGTTGGGAGTTCAGTTGTAAATAATTTATCATATTTTTTTATCTATGATTATATATAATAGTAATTATTTCATTATATACTAATTTACCAATTCTTAACTATTCTAGTCCGATAACTGCCAATTTCTTGTTATTTTATCTTACAAATATGATTTAATTAATTGTTATACTTTATGTACAAGTTAAACTAGAGTTATACTAGATATAACAGATTATAGTTTAAAAAAATGACAAATATGAAAGATAGTTTAAGAACAGACAGAGACACCAAAGCTAAATTTGAAGCCAAAAGTAGAAGTATTAACATAAAAGCCAAAGAAAAATTACTTCCAAAAAAGGATATTAAGGGAAAGAATTTACAAATATCGGGGAAAATTATTGTTAAAAGTAAAGGCTCATCTGAAAAAATGCCTTTTAAAAAAAGCGAGATCATATCGGAAATTCTTCGTAACAAAAGAAAATCACTTGAAAAAAACATGTCCCCTGACAAATCTCAGCTAAAAAAAATCAGTCCAGATAAAACAAAACCCACTATCCCACAAAAGAATGTTAGGAAAAAAGAAAAGGAGAAAATTATTCAGACTCCGATTGTTAGAAATGGTACAGTTAAAAGTAGGAAAGCAATTTTTAACGAAATTGTGGACACAAATTTAAAAAAATCAGTGAAAATTAATGGGACGCCTGTAATAAATGTACTAAGATCTCAAAGACTTACGTCCAGATTAAGCATGAATGGAGAAGCTTCAAGGGCTAAGTCCAAAAATATTAATGGTATTCTTAAAACCACAAATAACAATATATCTCTGAGAAAACCTATATCTCAAGAAAATCTCACAGTTCTTGATAATAACTCGAAAAATTCTACATCAACAATAAGAGCTTCAAATGAACACACAGCACAAGTCAAATTTAATATCACTTCAAAAACTAGAACCATGAAAGATTTGATATCTTTTGATAAATCAGTGTCCCAATCTGAGTCTCCAGAAAAAATGATACCTCGAAGAGGTCCAAAAAAATCTCTCGAGAAATCAATAACTCAAGTGAAGTCCAAGCAAAACTCCCATACAGTAACTGTTTTGAAGAATCCCACTTCTCATCATAACAGTTTTCAAAAAGACTCCACTAACAGTCCTACAGAATCAATTTCATTATCTTCAGAACCTTTCAAAACTGGGCATAAGTCAATTATAAATTCTACATCAGGGGAATATTTATTAGAAGTGACAAGTTGGGGGGGGCATGTGGAAAATAATTCTGTAAATGCTTCTGAATCAAAAAAATCTGTTAAATCCCCAACTAAGTGTATATTAACGAAACCTAAAAAAATGCCATCAAAAAGAGAGTATAAACCAAAACCAAAAAAAAAATCTAGGCCTCACATTTGCAAAGATTGTGGAAAAGCGTTTCTCTATAAAAATGATCTTAATAAGCACAATCTTATTCATGCTGGTCTCAAGCCTTTTGAATGCAAATTTTGTGAAAAAACATTCCGGCAAGCAGTTAACTTAAGAAATCACATAACATCTTACCATACAGAATCAATTGAAAACCCCAAGACTTTCTCATGCGATCACTGTGGCAAAACCTTCCTCATAAAAGAACGGCTACGGCTACATCTGCGAATACACACAGGACACAGACCTTATATCTGTGATCATTGCCCCATGAGCTTTGCTCGCATCGGTCAGCTCCGCCAGCATGCCTACACTCACAGTGGAGAGCGACGCTTTGGTTGTCAGCACTGTGAGGCCTCATTCACCTGTGCGGCTAAGCTCAAGTTGCATGTCAAAGGCCACTTTGATATCAGGGAATATACTTGCTACCTTTGTGGCAAAAGCTTCATTAGGCCAGATGCAATAAAGAAACATTTGGCTTGCTTTCACAACGGGGAGAAGCCCTTCACCTGCCCCATATGTAACAAATCCCTTAAAGGACATTTGCAAGAGCATATGCGCACACACCGTTCGGAGAAACCACACAACTGCAAAGAGTGCGGCAACAGTTTCACACAGCGTTCTCAACTCACAGTGCACCTACGAAAGCACTCTGGGGCCCGCCCTTACCGATGCCGGGTGTGTTGGAAGGCTTTTGCTCACTCCACAGCTCTGAAGCTGCATACTCGGCGTCATACTGGAGAAAAGCCTTTCACCTGCCGCCTCTGCGAGGCACAATTTTCTCAACTCCCTCATATGAAGAAGCACATGTTATATGTCCATAAGGACAAACATGTTTACCTGCACCGTAACTGCAAAAAAACTTTCTATACCAAAAGTGAACTTGAAAAGCATATTCTGGAGTGTACACTGCCTGACAATCTGGAGAATGAAACGCCAGAGGAGAAGCTTTCCCGGGAAGTGTCCGAGGCCTTCCAACAAGTAGAGCCTCCTATGGCTCTGTCCAAGATGCGACTACTATTGGCTATACTCTTAAACAAGATATCCAATCACAAAAAACTGAAAAAACTAGGTTTGTATACTTTCACAAATTATTGATTGAAAATATGTGTGCCTTATGTTTCGTGAGTGTGTCATGTGTCTATTAATTATTCATCCAGGCCTGATTCAGATATGCCGAACCTGTTCGCTCCACCATTGCTCACATTGATTTGGTTAGTCCAGCTTTTTTTGTTTTCTTATTGGTGATCGGTAATTGGTAATTGGAGGGGATATTCATGGTTTATTTCTTACCTATGTTAACTATGTTACAAGTTGTCTAAAAGGTGCTGGTTTACTTCATATTTATCTGTTTACCTTTATCTTGAACCTTGTGGGATTTGGATACTATGTTAAAATGTGTGTTGATATTCAATGGCATAGTTACAACAGCTTTAAAAATATTTTTTGAGGTGTTTTGTATTTTCTAAAATATTTTAAAATAATATTTAAAAATGAAGTACTCGTATACGAGTCCATTGTTTCTTTCTCTTGCCCTCAAATATATGTTATAGTTAAGCTAGTTCCATACAGAACTTGATATCTTTGTAATCTATTTAAAAAAAAAAAAACATTAAATTTCAACAAATATTTGAGGGAAAGATGTCATTTACTCTTGACTTCTAGTGAGGTATTAAAGCTATGTCATTAGAATATTGTATTTTATGGTGTGTGATAGTAGTTACAGTGTAAAAAGTCAGTATTATTTTAACATTTTACAGTGGATGTCATTTAAAGTCTACAAAAATAATTTAATTTTGTTACATACTATTTTTAAAATTCCATTTTCTTTTTCATTAAAATCTGTTTATAATTCAAAATCATATCAGGAATATCTAAACTGAAAATTTCAATGGAGATAAATTCAGATTTTTGTTAACTTTTATATTTTTCTTGAAAAAATATAAAGTTGCTTAAATAAATTTCACATTATCTTCAACAGATAGCCATTTTTTTATATAAAATGAAACATATTAAAAAATTATGAAAGCAAATCTTATTATAACTAGAAAATTCATAAGTCCAAATATGCGTGCTTTTTTAGGATCCAATGATTTCTGCTGAATCTGTATAAAGTATTTTTATGTTTAGCTAACATGGTGGTGGTGAGAAATGTTCTAGCCAGTATTTGATTAATTTAAAATTTGCAGGTTTCAATAAGAGACTTATCGATGATATTCTGGTTGATTCATTAGTAGACTCTGGACATGATGCTTGTACAGATATGTCCATCAGCCCTGCTCAAAGGCTCAAGAAAAATATTCAACAATTCCTCGAGTGGACCGTACCAAAAAATTTCATGGAAAAATTTCGCAATGAACATAAATCTACCGAAGAACTTTTAGAAGAATTAACCAGTTAAGGTTTATTTATTTGCAAATATTAAAAATGCACTGTAAATATATGGTAGTCTGTCAATAATGTAATATTTGTACTTCCCTGTTCTGATCCAAATCGTTATTATAGTATTATATAAAGAATATTTTTTGAGGAAATTGTCTTTTGAAATAGATAGTTTCACTGAATTCATTTTCCAAAACCTCTAGTAATGTTTCAGAAAATTTCTATCAGCAATTCAAATCATTTAAATAAAATACTAAAAAATATAATTAAAACCCAAAGTTTCACTTTGTGAACTCTTTAAAAACGAAAAACATGTTTATTTAACTATTTTACACTAATTATTCATATATACTGACTTTTTTTAGAGAATCACTTCCTCTTCTCAAGACAATATGTACAGTTCCAAAAAATGTGTATTAATTTCTTATACTGAAAAACTAATTAACTAGAGCAGGGATGGTAAAATTATAATTTATAAGGCTGTACAAACTTTTTTATAATTGTTTATCAGAACAAATGTATGAATTAACTGGTGCCATTTTTGGTGGTTAAAAGCTTTTCTTGAATATTTTGTCAAAAAAATGGTTGTCAAGAAAGGTAACTAATTCGCTTTATTTCTATTTATTTTTATATTTTAGTGAACTTAGTTGACTTTATATGTTTTTAAGTCTTTTCATGCTATTATTTATTATTTCACTGTATTCTTTTATCAGATTTGTGGATTTTGTAATAGGATTTCATTCAATGTTATATTTTGACTCGTTAAAGTATTGATCATATTTTCATTATCATCCTATAAGTTCCATCAGGAACACAGGAATGTCATAAAACACCTCCGTTCTGGTCAGTCCACACTTCACGTTCTTTGAACGTGCCCAAGACAGCTCTGAGGTGATCTATAGATGTTTTAATAATTTATTATCAGAAACTCCAAAAGATAAGAAATTTAATCATATTCCCACTGAAATAAACATTTTATAGTACTTGTGTAAATTTCTACAAAAAAAATATAATTCTCATAAAGTTCCACAAACATTAAAACATATCAGATATATTTATTTTTATAAAAAAAATAGATTTTAGTGAAATCTATCCCAGTTTTTTTATCTTATACAAATCATACCTAATGAAAGTCTTTCATATTCGAAATGGCAGTTTCGATACAGTTGGGTTTTTTTTAAATATGATTTTACTCCCTCTAGTTTTTTAATTAACTAAAATAAAATCTTATTTTGGAGAACAGTAATGGAATTACTTTTATTCAATAAAAACAATATTTCAGGGGGGGGGTTGTCCGTATTTCGACCAATAACTGGATTGAGAGGTGCAATTATTTTTCATTATAAAGAATCATCCATATCTACTTCAAAAATATGCATGTCATTTTATGAAAAATGTCGACTTATGATTGTCTTGCATTCAAGGTATGATATTACTATGTTGTTTTTATCATAACAGTTTTCCTTCTGAATTGAATAATATTCTCTATTAATATTTATTTCTGATACTATACAAATAATGGAACACTTTCAATGTCATGAAAAACATCTCAAATGTACAATAGGATGTCCAACTATTGTGTGAGAATTCTAGCACAGTGATTCCGGTTTATGTCGGAGGAGATCCATTATTTTATTCACTTAAAAAAAAAAGTTTTATTCATTATCAAAAAACCTACATTTTGACTGAGTGTAATAAATCAGAAGTAATCAAATAATCATATTAATATATTCACTCGATGTTTATGGTATTTATTTAAGTTAATACATGCCCACAATTATGTGAATTGTTCAGCAGCTAGGTATTATAAAAAATGTCTAAACTGCTCAATATTGATGATTCACATATCTATTATATATTTTTGTAATTTCAATATTTGCTTATCAGTTATGTATAAATTGAGAGGCATGTAGATCATTTTTCTTCTGGAAAATTTCTTCATATTTTTTTATACTATAAAATATTTTAGCTGTAATAAGTTTTCTTGCCTTTTTGTCCTTTGTTAAGAATGCCACCAAATTATATTGAAATGTATGTTCTTTTTTGTGCCATAGTTTTATTGTTATCATTCCACAACGTGAAAAACATTGTGAAAATTTTTAATTAGTCTTAATCCATATTGAAAATTATACTAATATTACAATAAATCCATTCTTGCCCGCAAAGCATAATTATCAAAAAAAGTCATTTAATTTATGTAATTGTTAGATTTTGTTGGAACATTTGTTTCCAATCATTTTCCGATAGGGTTATAAAAATTGTATCAAAATATTTTATATCACAATATCAAAGTTTTTATACATTTGAAGAACTTTGACAGCAAAGTTCATTTGCCACTTTTTATCATTGCGAGTATTGAAATGTTTAAATTAATTTTAATATCACATAAAAATATCTATATATATATGTATGTTATGAAGACTCCCGTAACTTTGTATTTACTATTTTTGATAACTGTATGTTATTAAGAAGTCAATATTAATTTTATAGCTCCTGACTAAATTATTAAAAAATATGTATGTAAATGTATGGGATTTATCCTTACTCTATATACTTATCCAATCTCACATAAGATATTTTTTACTGATTTACTGTATAAATAATTACAGTACTGGTACAAATAATGAGATATCCATTTGTATATATTAAAAATATGAATAATAATGCTTCAAAGCAATATTAACAAAAGTTGTTCCATAAAATGTTTTCATCCAGTGATATTAATTTCTTAAAATAACTCCTATAATAGATCAGAGCAATGATTGCCTGTTAATACATAGGTAACAAGTTGCTTCAAAATCCCTCAATTAGATAGTGCATTTATTTTCATTTATCACGTAGTATTCAAGTTTTCTCCTGCTTACATGAAGAGATTCATTTTATTCTTCGTTCAATTTTTATTGAGTTACATATATGAAATAAGTTTTTTTTTGGTCAGTCCTTATTTAATTGGAAAATAATCCAATGAGCATGATGATTTCTGTATTAAAATTTAAAACATCTAAAATATTGTGTGTTATCACTTGGGTGTTAAATTAGATGACATAGAATAAGATGATTCTCAGCATGTGATACATTAGAATATCTTAATTCTATAATTTATTTATTTTACGTAAAGCGACAATCAATATTGTCAAGAAAAAAGTATTGGAAGTTTTATCAGATTGTCACCAAAAAAAATATCATTCCAGTAATTTCTCTGTAGTTACTATTATATATGTTATATGCTTTATAACGGTCACTGTTTAAGTTAAAAATAGTACAATTTATCTTTTGATGGGGCTATTTATTGTAGTGTGTACTCGTATAGGTTATCATAACTTAATTGTTGTCATTTTGGATAATTTTTAAATGTAATATTTTTAAATATTTCAATGTAAAAAACAAAAAAGTCAAGATAGTTTAAATATTTTCTTCGAGAGTTTTACCATGCAACTATAATTCAATTTAAATTTGAATTGCATTTTTTGAAACTATCGACATGAGCCCTGTGAAAATGTGTTTTAGCTCTACAAAATCAGTTTTTATTGACGTATGTGCTACTTATTACATATTAACCTATGAAGAAAATAATGACCCGTACTCAACTCCGTACAATGTGTATTAATTAAGTTTAATTTATTATTCTAGTATCCAAAGAACAGTCAATAAACCCAAATTAACCCACCAAAGTTTATTTATAAAGTATAGGAATTATTACCAAAGAATAAAGAGTACTGAGAGGCTTGAAAATTTTCAATATATATTATTTCTATCACATTTTGCATTAATATATTGAGGAAAATTTAGAAGTTGCATGCGTATTGTTAATTAAGTTAAAGAGTTTGAATTATTATAGTCAATTGGAAAATTGTTAATGACATTTCATTTTCTATTGTATATTCAGTTTATGTATTCTTTAATTCATTGATTTTTTTTTTCATACAACTATTTCCACATTTGATATCAACTGTAAGACATTGTGTTATGTAAGAAATAAATGGAAAACACTTTTGTATACTAGATCATCAGACTATTTACTGGTGTGAACAGTAAAATATGCTTTATTTTATTACAAAATAATTGGTACTTGCCGCAGTTTGATATATTTTATAGTTCAAAATCGATTATTTGATGTAAATATCGAAAATAATGTAAATCATGCTGTTCTTAAAATTACCAAATTTATTTGAATACAGTTCAGTCTGTCATACTTACTATTTTAAGGTAAAATCTAAATCTTTCACAACAATTAATTTTAATGTCTCCCTATTTTTACAGCATAAATTAAGGATCCTTAATATTTTAATTATTAAACTTTTACAATCATGACCTGTTTGTTTGGCGAGACATTACTCTTGGAAGACTGCAAAATTAACCAAAGTTTTTTTCTCATTAATTTTCAATTAAATGTTATTTGGAAACAAGTAATATCAAGAATATTTATGCAAAAGTATAAATTTACTTCCATGCAATTATACTTTTTCTATTAGTAACACAAAGTACAATTTCTACAGAAATGAGCAATTTCATGAAAATATTATTATTCAAGAATAAATAATACTTTACAACCGGGTATAATTTGGCTTCAAATATAAAATTGCATTAATTGGCAATTTTTTTAAAACCAAAAAATTTTCTTTTTAAATCTTAACTTCAACAGTGTTTTGCTATTAAATTTAAATGAAAATTCACTTTCCCTTGATATATTTTTATAAAAAATATCTACTGTTTTATTGTACTATACGGTTCATCACATACTAAAATAAATATCACAGTGAACTTTCTTTTTTCATTATTTCTTATACCTTACCTCTTCAGCTTTCTTTACTCTATGTATATGTACCAGGTCTGTAAATATAAAACCGGAATTTGCTCATAGATGGCTCTAGTTGTCAATGTAGTGACTGTCAAACTGCGTCATTGGCGCCTTTTTCCTGTGTTTAGATTTGTCAAAGACTTAACTCACAACAATACAAGTTTAATACAACTACATATGTTTTCATAGCGTTGAACAAGTCTGTTTTTGTGCCTGAAAACTACGATTTGCAGACAGCATTGATTTTCTGTTACCATTTGAAGAAAACTGCTGCAGAATCGTATCGAATGCTTGTCGCAGCTTACGGTGAGCATGCTCTTGGTAAATCACAATGCTTTGAATGGTTTAAAAAATTCAAAAATGGCGATTTTGACGTGAACGAAGAACGTGGAAGACCACCGAGAAAGTTTGAAGACGTCGAATTGCAAGCATTGTTGGAAGAGGATGACGCTCAAACGCAACAACTCGCGGATCAATTAAATGTGACACGAGAAGCCGTCTCCATACGTTTGAAAGCCATGAGAAAGATCAGAAGGTGGGAAAATGGGTTCCACATGAACTGAATGAAAGACAGCAGGAAAACCGAAAAACCACTTGCGAAATGCTGCTCGCTAGGTACAAAAGAAAATCATTTCTCCATCGAATTGTGACTAGCGATGTAAAATGGATATATTTCGAGAATCCTAAGCGTAAAAGATCATGGGTAACTCCAAGCAAACCAGCGACATCGACTGCAAGGCCAAATCGCTATGGACGGAAGACAATGCTCTGTGTTTGGTGGGATCAGAAGGGTGTTATCTAATGCACCATCACACATAGCAAAATCGGTCAAGGAAACGATTGAGGCGTTTAGTTGGCAAGTACTTTCGCATGCGGCTTACTCACCAGACTTGGCTCCATCCGATTACTACTTATTTGCATCGATGGAACACGCACTTGCTGGCAGCGCTTCACTTCTTACGAAAATGGCTCGTTGATTGGTTTGCCTCAAAAGAGCAACAGTTTTTTTGATGTGGCATCCACAAATTGCCAGAGAGATGGGAAAAATGTGTAGCTAGCGATGGGCAATACTTTGAATAAAATATTTTTTACCATTTTCATACAATAAATGTGTATTTTCTATAAAAAAATCCGGTTTTATATTTACAGCTCTGATATAATGGTACTACAGTTACCTTCCCCCAGTCAGAATGAGTGTATCTAGAGCTCTAAGATTTATCAACAAATGTATGCATCCATTCAATCAATCCATCCCCTCCATGATGTGGACATAACACCTAAAAATTACACCAAAGCTGTTATGTCAAAAATACACCCAAAAATCTGCAACTTGCCTTTCTCATGTTATTGTGTGGATTAGAATAAAATTCCGTAAAAAGCTTTGTATAATCTTAAGAAATAAAGTAATATGCAATAAAGGGGACAAATGCCATTAAGTTAGAAACTCTGTTTTCATATTTCTGAATTCCCTTAACCAAACTTTGCATATCTTTTCAAGGATCCAAAAAAATAAATGAAGTTAAATAAATATAAAAATTTATGAAAACAATTTTCAGGAAACAATTAAAGCGACCAAGACAAAATCATAAAAAAGGTTATGAAATTTTACAGTTGACTAAATTCATAATATTTCTGAGTGAAGCTCTAATTTCATACTTTTTTAGTATATGATAAACCAATACAACAAAATTTACAAAAATACTAGCCATTGATTTATTCCAACCTCAACTGTTGAGCCAATCAAAACTGATATTGCTTCACAAAAAAATATCAACATAGCTATTCATATGAACCTATTTAGATTTTAAACTCCCAGATGTTATAATTCAAAAACTAAAATATCCCACAGTAAACAGATAACAAAATATTCAAAAAGATAATTGACAAAAGTTAAATCAAACACAATTTCAACTACAGACAATATTTTTATTTGACTTTTATGGTTGTCTAGTTTTAAAATTTTCATCATCCATAGGTCGAGTCCCCATGGCAGGTTTTTAACATGTTCACAGAACTCTCTCTTGAAAGATGGTCGAGAAAAAAATCCTGTGATCACTCACAACCATGCTCTGGATTCAATCCATACCAAAAATTTGTATGGAAACAACTGTGGTGTATGACATCTAACATTATTTTAAACTGATGTGTTAAGTAGTGATAATAAGCATGTTGAGATGGTTTCCACATGAAAGACTGATTAAACAATTTTATAATGCGAGTATATATGGGAGCCGTGTTAGACGACGAGAGAGAATTTTATGATTGGACCAAGTGAAAGAAATTTTAAATGAAGGAAAGTAAGGAAGAACAGAACCTGTTTGAAAACATTTATGGATGTGGAGAACAGGAAAATAGTCATAAAAAAGTTTGATGCTCTGTCCTTTCTGCCTACTTCAACAGGGAAATAGTATGATGTAAGGTTATTGCATAAAATTTATCATAAATAAGATGCAAAATTGTTTCCTGTCTTAAATCTCGGAAGGTATAATATTTAAAAATCATGTCTGTAACTGATAGCAACTGCTGCATATGGTTAGAATATCAGGTCTGTAAATATGAAACCGGATTTTTTTTTATAGAAAATACACATTTATTGTATGAAAACACCCTTCTGATCCCACCAAACACAGAGCATTGTCTTCTGTCCATAGCGATTTGGTCTTGCAGTCAATGTCACTGGTTTGCTTGGAGTTACCCATGATATTTTACGCTTAGGATTCTCGAAATATATCCATTTTTCATTGCCAGTCACAATTTGATGGAGAAATGATTTTCTTTTGTACCTGGCGAGTAGCATTTCGCAAGTGGTTTTTCAGTTTTCCTGCTGTCTTTCATTCAGTTCATGTGGAACCCATTTTCCCACCTTCTGGATCTTTCCCATGGCTTTCAAACGTATGGAGACGGCTTCTCGTGTCACATTTAATTGATCCACGAGTTGTTGTTGCGTTTAAGCATCATCCTCATCCAACAATGCTTGCTATTCGGCGTCTTCAAACTTTCTCGGTGGTCTTCCACGTTCTTCGTTTCTCACGTAAAAATCGCCGCTTTTGAATTTTTTAAACCATTCAAAGCATTGTGATTTACCAAAAGCATGCTTACCATAAGCTTCGTCAAGCATTCGATGCGATTCTGTAGCAGTTTTCTTCAAATGGTAACAGAAAATCAATGCTGTCCGCAAATCGTAGTTTTTAGGCACAAAAACAGACATGTTCAACGTTATGAAAACATATGTAGTTGTATTAAACTTGTATTTTTGTGAATTAAGTCTTTGACAAATGTAAACACAAGAAAAAGGCGCCAATGACGCGGTTTGACAGTCACTACATTGACAACTAGAGCCTTCTATGAGCAAATTTTAGTTTCATATTTACAGACCTGGTAACCTTTATTCGGCCAACATCCGGGAAAATCTATCTTTATTTACTTTTGATGGTCTAAAATTTTAATTCTATATTTTTTTTTATATTTTCATCAAATTACTTATTACATACCACTATGCCATTTCCCTCTCGTGGTAGGTAGAGAAGACAGAGAATCAGATTTTTCTATCCCGACAAATTTCCTTGGTCTTCCTCTTCTAACTTTTCACTCACATTAGAACTATATATAGTCTTTGTTCGACCGTCGTGGCGATAACACGTGTTGTGATTTCTCCTTCGTTAATTGCCTTTTTTACAAGGATACTTGAGAATCCAGTGTTTAAAATATGGCGATTTGACAAAGGAGATTTCCATTCCTTATATCTAAAGACAAGAGATATTAACTGGGATCCCTTATATTTAATTTTGGACGTGAACGAGGTGGTAGCATATTTGTATGAACATGTTTATTGCATATTTTATGAGTGCTTTCCCGTAAAACCTAAAGAGCTACGTAAGTAGCAATACCCGAGGTGGTTCACAAGTGAAATTGTTAGGAATATTAGACTTAAAGATTCTCTTCACAGAAAATGGAAGCACTCTTGTCATCTGACTACGATGCATTCAAAAGTGCTCGCGCTCAGCTCAAACATAACATTCGCACGGCTTATAAAGACTTCATAAGGAACTTAGAATGTCGAATGGTACGTGAACCAAAACTATTTTGGAATCATATTAAATCCATGCGTAACGATTCTCCAGTGCTTAATGTTATGAATTGGGATGGGAATCAAATAACTGGTCCCGAAATATCTTCTGCATTCGCAAATGATTTTTCAACAGTTTATTGTAGGGACTCCGAGGCATTTGTTTTTTAAGAACACCATACTTCCTCGGGATTTAACCTAAGCATCACAACATTTGATATACTCAAACAAATAAAGTTGATGAAAAACACGAAAGCAGTTGGGCCGGACGGAGTTCCTACATTCTTTCTTAAGGGCTGTAGTGAATTGCTTTCTGCACCTCTTGCTTACATATTTAATCTTGTCTTCCGAGTCGATACTTTTCCAAGTGAATGGAAAGACTCGAGTTATTCCCATATTTAAAAATGGTTCTAGGGACGATGTAACCAACTACAGACCTATCGCCATACTTTCTTCAATAGCTAAGCTCCTAGAAATGTTTATGGATCGCACACTAAGGTCGTTAGTGGACCCATATATAATTGATGAGCAGCATGGCTTCAGAAGAGGCAGATCTACTAAATCCAAACTGATGGTCTTCACAGACTATGTTTCAAGGGCTGTAGATAGTGGCAATCAGATTGATTGTTCGTATCTTGACTTTGCAAAAGCTTTTGATCGCGTCAATCACAAAAACATATTAGAAAAAATGAGTGAACTTGGGATTTCAGGTAACTTACTAAGGCTGCTGTCAGATTATCTTAAAGATAGAAAACAATTTGTTTCATATGGAATCTACAACTCCGATTACTTCACTGCCTACTCAGGTGTTCCACAGGGGTCTAATCTTGGACCTACCTTATTTCTTATTTTTATTAATGATATAGGTAGAGTCATAAAAAAATCCACATTTCTTCTACGAGGCGTATCCAGAAAGTAAGTGTACTGAGGCTCTCACGACCGGATGGATTTTATTTTTGACATGTTGGCTACACTTCCGTGTAGCCTGACCCTTCCCCTCCGCAACGAGACCGGTTCGAGGTCAGTACGTTGAGAAGTGTCGACGCGACAACACGTTTCGTGAAAAATGTAAATCCAATCTCCCGCCAAGTGCGAAATACGCGGCGTCATCCGTTATCTCGTTTGGAAGGGAAAACCTCCAGTTGAGGTTTATAATGAGGTGAAAACTGCATATGGTGATAAAGCTATGAATCGTACGAGTGTGTACAAGTGGTGTCGCGAGTTTAAAAACGGTCGTACGTCTGTGCATGATGATCAGGGGAGCGGAAGACCTTCAATTGTGACTGAAAAAATTGTTTTGGGACTGTCAAGGCATAATTTTAATTGAATATATGCCTCAAGGGGAGACCATCAACTCTGCAAGATACTGTGAGACCTTAAAAAAATTGCGGAGGGTGATTCAGAACAAGAGGAGAGGCATGCTGACAAAGGGAGTCTGCCTGCTGCACGACAATGCCAGACCACACACGGCCAACGCCACAAAGGAACTGCTCGCCTCGTTTAAATGGGATGCCCTGAACCATCCCGCGCATTCCCCTGACCTAGCACCTTCAGATTACTATCTCTTTACCTCCCTGAAGCTGCACATGGGTGGAAAAAGGTTTTCAACCGACGAGGAGTTAAAGGAGGAGGTGGAGAAGTGGAAGGAGGGAGGGACATATACCCCGCACAGATAATATTAAAGATCTGGGTGTCTTGTTCCACAACAATCTCGCGTTTGGTCCTCACATAGAAGTTATGTGCAACTCAGCTTATAAAACTCTAGGATTTGTAATGAGAATCTCCAAGTCGTTTGAAAACCAATTGGTGCTCAAAACGTTGTTTAATTCATTGATCCATAGCAAACTAGAAAGCAATGCTTGCATTTGGAGCCCGGTGGGGGCGCAGAACTCGCTCATGATGGAGAAAGTACAAAAAAAATATCTACGATATCTTTATATGAGAGAGTTCGGTGTCTATCCATGGCTTTATCCTACTCAGTTCCTGCTGGGCATGCTCGGGTATAACTCCTTGAGCGTAAGAAGAGATCTGCGTCTCCTGGTATACGTTGTCAAACTCGTTCGAGGAGTTGTGAGCTGTCCAGCATTACTACAAAGATTAGTGTTAAATGTTCCTAACAATTACACTAGACTGCGCCGGCAAGAACTGTTCTCAATAACATACGCAAGAACGGGTCTTTCAGCCGCTATGCCTGTTGGAAGGGCCTTAACTCTTCTGAACGGGACTGCTTCGGATATTGACATATTTCATATCACATTACCAAAAGCAAAAGTAAATTTTCTTCTTAGAATGAACGCGTTAGAAAGCACTCATCAACATACTTAAGTGACTGTATATATGTGTATCATATGTTTGTGTGTATATACTCGTTTGTATGCATATGCATTATTTTTTATTTTATATAATTAAAAAAAAAAAAAAAATTCTATGTAATTTTTCTTCTTTTTTAATGTCTTGTATTTTTCAAAGTAATTGGGCTAAGCCTGTTTTGAAAAAATAAATAAATATATTTATGTTAGGCTTTCTTCATTAATTCATTTTACATGCCCGCCCAAACCATCTGTGATCTTCATCTTACTCAACACATCAGCCTTAAGTTCACACTCATCCCTAATCACTTCATTCTGTATTGTCATAAATTGTTATCCCCTGTATTATTTTCAGTGCATGCATTTCTACAGCATTTATTTGGCTCCTTTCAATCTCCCACATTCAAATTTCACTCTCATACAAAATTGGTATTAAAATACTGATGTGAACTATTATCTTAGCAGATTTTGATACTGTCGAGTTCGAGTATATATGTTTTAGTGCCCTATACTTTGCCATACATAATTACTCATTATTAGCTACTTTTTAGGAATGTTAAGTTTAAGCACACTTTCCTTCCTAAATCAGTTGTCCAAAATAAATTTGGAGTATTGAATACGAATAAAAAACCATCATGTTGTAGTATGTTTAATTACTTTCTCTTTATAACTGTATCGAATAAAATAATACAAATTAAAATTAATAAAAAAAAAACATAAATTCTTTAGTCTATACATATTCATGTAATGAAAAAAAATAATAAAGTTAAAATTAAACTTACATAACTTGAATACTATTTTAAGGTAATAATTACATTCAGCAGAAACTCACAAGAATGCTTTTTATAATTTAATGTGTGCCGAGTACCGCTAGTGTGCAATGTGCAAAATCATTCACAATAATTATACGCATTCCTAATGACTACTACACAAATAAAAACACTTACAAATGGCACAATTTTAAATAAGCAATCCTCAACATTGTCTCAAATGGGAAACAACATAGTTTTTTTAATGAAGAACATTAGAAAAACAAATTTAATGATAATGCTAAATAATATTTATTATAATAAAAAGTGATGTTTCTAGTTAAGTTGAAAAATTGGGGTAAAATAGGTAAAAAATAAGAAATAATCATGACTTAATATAAAAAGCTACAAAGCTTTATAATTTTTTATTGTATTTGCATAATATAGCAAAAAAATGGTAGGGCTTAAAAGTATTTCATAACATTGTAAATTATCAATAGATTCTAGGCTAAAGAGCACTTTCAAATTGTACATTTTACTGTCACAAAAAAATCCTTAATTCAAAAGATAAACTCTTAAGCTCGGAATCTAGCGATATTATATAATAATTTGTTTTTATGAATAAATTTCATGTTTTTATTATCGTGCAACGTGCAAATTATGATTAAATTTTATTCTTCAGAATAAGTAGTACTATTTTTTATATCACATATGAGTAATTGAATTCACATCATTTTATATTTATATAAAACATAAAACCTCAACATAGTATAAAAAATACTTCCTTAAAAGATTGTTCTTACTCGTATCTCAGAGATAAAAAATATTGATATTTCTGTATTTAAAATTTTACGACAGGTGTTTAAATTTACATAAAATCTTAAAAGCAATTTCCTGTATAGTTGCATAAAATTAGTTGAGCTCTACATGATATATCATCGATGGTGTACCAGAATTTATTTATTTTATTTATTTATTATTACACATGAAAAGAAATATACACAATTTGCAAAAAAACAACAGGTAATTTGATTTGGACATACAATTTTAATGGATCTGAGTTTGTTGCCTTTCATTTGTCATATCCCCAGTAAACTAGGCTTTTGCCTGTATCTCACTGAGGATATTTAGCATGAAAAAATAAATCGATACTTCTTTCCGATTTTTGATTACACAAAAACAAAACCCCGTTGCACGCTCTCATCAACCTGACAAACAGTGACACTCAACTACAACTGGAAACATCTTGCGAAATTCAACTCCTCACACATCATCACTCCAGAAAGACCAAAAATATTCATCCCACAATATACCGCACACAATCATAAGAATAAAAATTAAAACAAAAAATACACAGAAACACAAATACAAAAACAACCAAATTAAAACAACAAGAAGAAACCCACACTCACGAACTCGCACAAATCCTTTCCACTCGTCATTCATCCTGAAAGCCCAAGTACTCAAAATCCTGTCGCAATAACAACCACGCTCCGATCGAATGATCAAATAGAATAGGAGACTGGTCATTATTACAATCAATTGATTCCGAAGGTGCATTCATAGCATTATTCTATAGAAGTGAAGTATGAAAAGAATTCAATAAAGTTGTTTGGCTTGACTATTAATTATGAGGTGATTAAGGATAATAGGAGAAAAGTCATTCGATTATTTAATACTTTATGTATATGGTTACATAATACATATTTAGTAGGTTTATTGCCAGAAGAATTTTCTTTCAATGAAGTACATATATTGTATCTATGTTAGGTTTTAAAAAATGAATACAAATGATAAATCTCCAAATGATGATGTAAGTTAGATGGGAATCATAGAAGAATAAGGTTGATAATTCTATAAAAGAAAGAATTTTGAAGTATTCTAATGCAGACAACAGTGAAATGAGCGAGAGATATAAAAAAGACAGAGGAACTTGTAGCTAAATCGAGAAAGCGGAAGAAAAATAAGTGCTTGGACAAAAAGAATAACATTCAAAAATGTATTTTGCCCTATCAGACAGCAGTGTGGATATTGCAATAAGTATTATTACTCAAATATCTTGATTCTTCAATACAATTTAAAATAATAGATACATTTGAAAAAATTTCATTTATTTTACATAGGAACTATTAACCTAAATTTATTATTTAACAAGAAAAATATTTAAAATCACTTTTATTTTTACAACCCAAAAATTATCCATAATGGTAAAAAAAAGTGCAATAAATGACACTCAAAAACATATTTCAATGTATGAATATTACTAATATAATAAGGAAATAATAACATAGCAAAATAATCTTTGGCAACACATTATATATCACAAAACTATCAAAAGAAATTAAAGCCTTTTTTTTAAATTTTAAGATTCAAAACAAAAAAAAAACTATATGAATGCCAGATATTGTATTGCATTTTTATCAATAGGTATACAATACAATCTGGAGGGCTGATTGCCATGTATAAATTTTCACAATCAATGAGAAACTTGTGAAAAGCCTGTATAGGAAAAGTCTGGCTGGGAGACATTTATTTTTATCGATCACAGTCAAGAATCAAACCTGAAACTCCTGGGTGAAAAACAAGCATTCTACCACTATATTATCAACAGCTAATATAAAAATGAAGATTAAGATAACAAGCAACAATTGAAAAAGACAAGAAATATATTTTGACATTTCATTAAATGGATATTTATAAATAAAATGGTCTTACAAAAGTTGAATGACATTTTAAGTAACAAAATTATTCACAATATGTGTTGCGAAAAGGGAAGAAGGACCCCTTGTTAGCAAAGTAATTTTACAGGAGTGCTAAAAACATGGGTGAAAAATAATGTTTTCTGTTTTCTATTGATTCAACATATTGTATATGTTCTCTTTAGTTCAAACTATCAATTAGCTCAATATTTCAAACTAAACAACAAAATTCTTTCCACACCTGTGATACTCGTATTATTAGTAAAATTACATTTTAACCATTCAATATATTTTTCTCAAAACCTTGTTTTGTCCTGATGACATCCCAGAATATGAATATTGTGTCATAATGTTTATAATTGTGGTTTAAAAAATTTATTTCAAGAAGTCCCTTTCCCCATCACATATAAAATTGTAACAACGAGAGTGTGAACACAGAAGGGTCAGTAAATACAATATAATGAATTGACTACCTTTTTCATGGCTTGTTGCTAAAAAATATTCTTAATTTTGATATCTATAATTACTTCACCTTATCGTACACAGTATTACTAAAATTAAATTTTTGCTATTAAAAAAAAATATTAACAGAAATTGCTATTTTGAATAAACTGAGATTTTTTCCAATATATAATATGTTAATTAGTTCATCTACTGACAATTCAAGTCCTTAAAATAATCAAATATAAAACTGGTTAAATTATTATAGCACAGTTTAGTGACTTGCCTAACCACGGCATTCAACTAGATAAAGTGAGAGGAAAGAATGATAGAAGCTATGGCCTTCATGGGGATAACTTGAAAATACAAATGGTGTAACCCTATTTTTTTAACCATATTACACTGCTATCCTCAAAAAAGATTCATCAATTCTTAATTTATTCGAGATAATGGAATTTACTGCCAGTCTTAAAAAACTTTTTTTGAGATTTGATATCAAGTTGACTGAATTTATTTAAAATGAAAACGTATATTTAACTTGACTAATAGAAATTAAGTTTCACCTGAATTCCAATAAACTTTTTATATCACACAATGAATTAATTACTACTAGCATAGCAAACACTGAAAATAATTTTCTAATAAATGTCAAAAATATACAAGCTTGATCACTGATCACTTGCAGTCAAAACAATTCTGAACAATAATGTACTTATGCCACATCAAATATTTTGTTACATCACAAAATTTTTCAAGTCTCAGTTACTAATGTAGTAAAAAAGAGACAATACGCAATCCACTAGAAAGATATTCAACTCTGCTACTCTGTTAAATTCCCTTATATTTCGTCAATGATAAAATGGCATCTGTAGCCAATATCTTAATAATAAAGTCTACTCAGCTTTCTGAGGTGTATACCAAAAATCCCTGAGGATTCTACAACGCCCACTAGAGCATTAAGTGCATGGTCACCTACCGACACGACATCATACATTTCTATAAACACATTTGAGCATTTGTAATATTAAATCTCTCCAATCCACAAACAAAATTTAATTCCACCTCAATGTAAATGATCTGTCCAGGATAATCTTGAGTTTTTCAACATTTAATATGTTTTTCTTTGCATCATAAGTAAACAGAATTGACTTTTTGTTGAGATACACGTTAGAAACCGGATCAGTCAATCCTAAGATGGTAATTTTCTCTACAGGTGGCACGCCGAAACCCCACCAGGAAACCTCACACGTAAGAACATCTACATAAGCAGTGAAGTTGACGAGGGTATGCGTTTTCTCCTCATAAGTATCTATCAAATTAAATACATCATATGTCAATAATATTCATCAGAATTAATTAAATTACCTTACAAAACAATTATTAACTCTACGACTTCATACAACATGTATTTCACACTGTACATGTTCCCCAAATACTAGTCTTTTTTAAATATTAGATGCATAAAGTTTGAAAATATATGCAAAAAAAACATCCCACATCTACCTATTTTGAGATATTTGTAATGAAACAGAAAAAACATTCCATTCCATATAAGGTACAGTGGAACCTCTCATAATGAGCACCTCTCATAACGAGTAATTCGCATAACGAGCTAAACAGATTGTGAAAAAAATGCTCCCTTAACGAGCGACATTTCGCATAACGAGTGACGCAGAAAGGGGAAGTCCCATCTTCACGTCACTCACTTGTGAGCCGGGACTTCCGCGCCAATGCGTCAGTCTCTGGTTAGCACTCGTTCCGCTAGCACATTAGTGTCACATGTGATCACACATTTTTCCAAACTTGTGTTCAGACATTATTTGTATTTTTATTGTGCAAAGTTTAATAACCCTTGCAAAAATGTCCCTGAAGAAAAAGCCACAAGAAGACAGCCATAAGAGAATAAAAATAACTGTAGAAATGAAACGTAAAATCATTGAAAAGCGAGAACGAGGTGTGAGCGTGGCTGATCTAGCGCGCATATACAATCGGTCTACATCAACGATTTGCTCTATCCTCAAGAACAAGGACAAAATTAAGAAGATAGATGCTTCAAAGGGAGTGTCAAGAATGTCTACGAAACGGTTACCTATTCTTGATGATGTTGAAAGGTTGCTTCTCACATGGATAAACTAAAAGTAATTGCAAGGCGATACTATTAACGAAAACATCATTGGTGAGAAGGCGAAAGTTATTTTCGCCGACCTCGTTAAGAAGACGCCAGGATCGTCAACTGCCGAAAAAGAAGTACAATTTAAGGGAAATCATGGATGGTTCGAGAAATTTAAGAGAAGAACCGGCATCCACAGCGTTGTGAGGCACGGTGAAGCAGCAAGCTCTGACACAAAGGCAGCAGAGAACTTCATCAGCGACTATAAGAAGCTCGTAGATTCTGAGGGTTACCGGATTTTACTTTTAGTAAAAAAGAATTAATTATTTGTCATAAATTCATAAATAAAAAACTAATTATTTCGATTTTTTTATTGTTTTTTTGCAAATCGAAATCGCATTCCAGGTTGTTACGCTCCTTAACAATTTATAAGTATGTAATTTTATTTGAATAACTGTTAAAAATAAAAAAAATTGAGTATTTTTTTCGGCATGGAACGCATTATCGTATTTTACATTGATTTATATGGGAAAAATTGTTTCGCTTAACGAGTGTTTCACATAACGAGTAAGATTCTGGAACGAATTATTCTCGTTATGAGAGGTTCCACTGTACTACTTATTTTTTTTTAATACTAAGATGTTTCACTTGATATTTAAAATAAATTAAAAAATTGTTTAGTGGACTGTATCCTTTTTCTCGTTTAATTTTTCTCTAAAAAAATTTATCAATTCACTTTCCAAAAATAATTGTAAAATAATACTGCTTCCCAATGTTTATTTTATTACCGTGAGTCAAAATATGAAAAAAGATCTCTAAAACAATATATGCATATAAATATAAAAAAAAGTTTTTGGCAAAATAAGATTCAACTTACAAATTATGTCTTGTCGTTGGTCTGAAAATATATCAAGATTAACGAAAAAAATAAATAAATAAATGTTTACTCACTTAAACTTATGCCATCATCCCAAAACATGGATCCTTTTGCGCTTCTTACTGGATCAAGTGCAACTATCAATTGAAGGGATTTGCTCCGAACAGTGCCTGTGGTGACAGGCTCTCCATACTTGGAGTCTACCATTTGAACAGGTATTATAGCACCCCCGCGAATCAGGATTGTTTCTTTCTCGTTAAGGGTTCCCCAACCTGACCAACTCAGGGAAGTAAATCCGTTAAATCTGTACCAAAGTGCTTTCGGCAAATATGTTTTGACTGATATTACACCAGGATCTAAAATTGGTACTATCATAATGTAAGGGCCCCACATGAATTGCTGGTCTAAACCGTATGTTACATTGTCTCTTGGAAACCTGAAAATATAAATTAACGCAAAAAATATATAAATCAAATTATTTGATGTACTGCCTAGATTTTAAGTAAAACCACGGGAATTTATCATAATGTTATCTATCCTTATGGTCACACATCTCTATTGATTACAACGTTAATCTCAAAACTATAAAAATATCTCAGTAAACGTGTTACTCCAAAATTTACCATATGAAATAAATCAATAAAAAGGCAGTTCTCGACTTTCGTACATAATTGGTTCCTGAAAAAAAGGTATGATAGCTGAATGTATAAGAGTAGAAAAATATACAAAAAATATGGAAAGTACTGTTTAAAATATTTATTTTACAATGGAAACATAGGTGTTATATTCTTCTTCTTAAACTTTCTGTAGACTCTCAAGAGTCTGTTACTGCAGGATTATCCTCCTGTGATGCTGAGCTCCAGCTATCTCTCCATCGTTTCGGGGGTCTCCCTGGTGGACGCCGTCCATCCGGCACCCCATGCAGAGCTATGTATGGAATTCATTCTCTGTACATGTTGGTACCAGTATCTTCGACGCTGTCGTCCCCATCTGACCACATCTTGGACCTCACAGACCTCTCAGATTGTGGTGTTCCTTACACGATCACGCAAAGTCTTCCCAGCAATAGCGCGCAGAGTTCTCATTTCCGTTGTCCTTAGCATGTTATATTCATGAATGCCAAATATACTCATAAACACAAAACTAGTTACTGAAACGTATTATCTATATAAATAAAAATGTAAATGTTCGTTAATTGAAGGCAGCTAATCTCCGGAAGTTCTCTACCGATCGCTTTGAAATTTTGAGTAAAGTTAATATTCGTCAACGGAAATGTTATTTGATTTTTATTTATATATATATATCAGTGTATATAATTTTTTTTTTAAATCAAAAAGAAATATGTATGCGAACCTGTCGGGGACAAGACGAATCTCATTTTGACAGTTGACCATATTCTATTTGACGTTTCGTAATTAATATTTATAAAGTCTATATACATAATATAAATATAAAATAATTTTATGTTTAATATTAAATCATAAATTTTATAACTAATACATATTTCATAAATAATAAATTTTATCAACTAAACATTTTGACAGTTGACCATATTCTATTTTGACATTTCGTGATGAATATTTTTATTCAAATAAGTCTATATACATAAAATATAAAATAATTTTATCTTTAATATTAAATAATAAATTTTATATATAATACATATTTTATAAATTTTATAAATAATACAGGTTTTTTTTTCGTAAATATATTTATTCTAGACACGAACCAAGCTTTATATTACCATTGTGACGCATTTTATATTATCGTTGTGACGCGATCTTACGTCGTAAATAAAAAAATTGATAAAAAATAATAAAAAATAGTTATATTGTCATAAAATTGACTTGAGTGGTTGTGGTAAGTTGTAAGTTTAAAAAATAATGGACTTAAGAATTATATTTGATGAAAAACTTTCATTATTGATTCATATTTCAAAAGTTAACCTAACTTTTTTCAAAAAGAAAAGTACACATGTTAATTTAAGATAAAGTTGTATTATTTGTCAATAATTTTAAGTACTTGTGTAACCTGTCACATGTTCATTTGTATATAAAGACACTTTTATGTCATTAATTAAATAAATAAATTATTTGGTGGTACATTAGAAAGAAGTACCCGTAGAAATATCGTAAAAAAAATGAAAATTAAAACAAACTTTTGTCATTCTCAACACGGCCATTTTGGATATATACTGATTTTTTATTTTGCTTTCAATATATATTCAATTTTATTTATATAGATAAGATAATAGATAATTGACTTCAATAAATGTGGTAAGCTATTGATATTATATTTAAATTAAAAAATATGAAGTAAAATCGTTCATTTAAAAAAAATTCTAATTACGAACATGCGATGTATTTTACATTAAAATTAAACTTGGTAAAAATAGTTATATTGTCATAAAATTGACTTAGTGATTATGGAAAGTTGTTTAAGTGAAAAAATAATGGACTTAAGAATTATATTTGATGAAAAACTTTCATTATTGATTCATATTTCAAAAGTTAACCTAACTTTTTTTAAAAAGAAAAGTGACACATGTTAATTTAAGATAAAGTTGTATTATTTGTCAATAATTTTAAGTACTTGTATAACCTGTCACATGTTCATTTGTATATAAAGACACTTTTATGTCATTGATTAAATAAATAAATTATTTGGTGGTACATTAGAAAGAAGTACCCATAGAAATATCGCAAAAAAATGAAAATTAAAACAAACTTTTACGCTGCTCAGTTACTATTTTAATGTTTCACAATTTTATATGTTTTAACTTTCTTTTTTCTTACTGAACGTTGTTACATAAATAAATAATAGGTTTATTGATAGCAGCATAGTGTGTCCAGATTATATTTAAATAACACTTTTAAAACACATAAATTTCAGATAATACATTATATACAGAAGCTATCAAAAGGTCTGGGCTCATCTAATAGCATCCCTTCGGCGAAGATACACCCCACCAATATAGGGCGAACCAAGCCACGGGGACAACAGATGTTTTGCAGCCCACACCCTAGCTTTTTCAGCCCAGCCCATCGTTGTATTGGGGCAAATTTATCAACTGTAACGTGGTAAGCTGCTGATTTTTTTTATAAATCGAAAAATTGTTTTCTCTAAACTGACGTTTTAATTCATAATTTTCATTATACTGACTTTCTAATGTATTGTATGATTTGTATCTATCTTTAAATGGGCCTAGATCCACTGTGAATTAATACTAATTACGAACATTTAATTAAAACATCACCAAATATTATTTGACAATTTAATTGTATCTTTGTTTATATTTCAAAATCTATCAAATCGTATGTAGTAATGGAGATTTGTAACAATGTCACTATTGTTAGTTTTTTGTAATGTATTTACCTAAATAACTTGCTATTTGTTAGAATCGATTCCCTTATATTAAAGTCGATAAAATAATTAAAATTACTGAACGTCGTTACATCGTTGTATTGGGGCAAATTTGTCAACTGTCTTAGGACTCATCCTAGAGTTTCCGAAATATAATAATATTATTCAGAAACATCAAACCGAATATGTGATTAATTTGATTCCTTTGTTCCAGAGATGCCACGAATGTACTGAGGGAATCCGCCAAGCCAAAGAGAAAACAACTGCGTTTGAAGGGAAATATTTTGTTAATATTTTTTTTTGTTTTTTCTTTGTTTTTTAGTTCGTGTATTTTATAAGTTTTGTCTTTTCAGTGCAATCGATCTGCTTTAGTTTATCAAAATAATGCCTCGCAGAAAATCAAACTTAGGTCGTCGTACACGCAGAGCGGAAGCAATGCGGCGAGTAATTGCAACTCAAACTGAGGAACAACGGGCATCAGCAAACGAGCGAAGCAGACAAATAATGGCTCAAATACGTGCCGAAGAAGCATTAGAGCGACGTGCAGACAGAATTGAGGATATACGGTTGCGATTACGGCGATCGCGTTCTGCAGCTTCAGAATTGCTTCGTTTTCAACAGAATGAACGCGATAGGCTGAGAATGGCTGAAATACGTCAACGAGAAACAGAAGATCAGCGTCAAACACGACTCCGTGCTCAGCAATCACGCGATTACAATCGCCTTGCATTCCGGTACAACCCAGCTGATGATTATAGTTTAAGTCGGCATGTTCTCATCGGCACTATGACTGAAGTGTGTTCTCATTGCAAGGCTCTAAAATTTAATGGAGAAACGAAAGGAATGTGTTGTGCCGCCGGAAAAATTAAACTGTCTCAACTTGGAGAACCGCCAGAGCCATTAAAAACTTTGCTTTCCGGATGTACCGCTGAATCAAAGCATTTCCTATCTAACATCAGGAAATACAACTCATGCTTCCAAATGACGTCTTTCGGCGCAGAAATCGTAACAGCTCAATTCATGCCAACCTTCAAAGTGAAAGGACAAATTTATCATAAAGCCGGCTCCCTGCTTCCATTGCCAGATGGTGAACATAAATTCCTACAAATGTATTTCATCGGTGATGGCAATGATGAATTGAATGCACGCTGCGGAATTTCTACCGGCATAAAAAGGTCCATCGTTTCCCAACTGCAAGAGCTTCTTCATGAAAAAAACAATTTAGTGCGTTTGTTCAAAACAGCAATTGACATGATGCCATCTGATACACACAAGATTGTTATTCATGCTGACAAAACACCTACTGGAGAACATGTGCGAAGGTTCAATGCTCCAACTATAGACGAAGTGGCAATTGTTATAGTCGGAGATCAATTCCAACCTAGAGATATTGTTCTTCATCGGAGAAACGATCAATTGACAAAAGTTGCCGAAACTCATCGATGCTACGATGCCCTGCAATATCCAATCATTTTTTGGGACGGTGCCGATGGATATCACTTCAATGTTAAGATGATAAATCCAGTCAGTGGCGATGAAACAAATAAGAAATGCAGCGCAATGAACTATTATTCATACAGATTAATGATTCGAGAGAATGAAGACAATCACATTTTGAAATGCCGTCAATTGTTTCACCAATACATCGTAGATATGTATGCAAAAATTGAAACAGAACGTTTGATATTCATCCGTTTGAATCAGACCAAGCTTCGCTCTGAAGAATACGTTCATTTGCGAGATGCAGTTGTAAATGACGGTAATACAACTAACGTTGGAAGACTAACGATTTTGCCATCTTCATATACAGGCAGTCCACGTCATATGCATGAGTATGCTCAAGATGCAATTGCGTATGTTCGTCACTATGGGTGTCCAGATCTATTCATTACATTTACGTCCAATCCAGCTTGGGACGATATACAGCAGCTCTTATTTCCTGAACAATCGCCAGTGGATAGGCATGACATCACAGCACGTGTTTTCAGACAGAAGCTGAAATCGCTGATGAATTTCATGGTAAAACATGAAGTGTTTGGGTCTGTGCGCTGCTGGATGTACTCAGTGGAATGGCAAAAGAGAGGATTGCCACATGCACATATACTAATCTGGCTTTATAACAAAATCACTTCAAACGAAATCGACAATGTAATATGCGCTGAAATACCCGATGCCGACGTCGATAAGAATTTGCATGAAGTTGTGACGAAAAATATGATACATGGACCTTGCGGTACACTAAATCCAAATTCGCCATGCATGATAGACGGAAAATGCTCTAAGCGATATCCTCGAGCATTAGTATCCAACACAGTTACCGGAAACGATGGATATCCTTTATACAGAAGAAGATCAACAGAAGATGGTGGTAAATTAGCAACTATACAAATGCGAAACGGTGACATTGAAGTAGACAACCGTTGGGTTGTTCCATATTCGCCTTTGCTATCAAAAACATACAAAGCGCACATAAATGTGGAATACTGTAACTCCGTTAAATCGATCAAATACATTTGTAAGTACGTGAATAAAGGCAGCGACATGGCAGTTTTTGGCGTGCAACCAGAAAGAAGTGATAGGAATGCGGTCATACATATCGATGAAATCGCACAGTATCAGACTGGAAGATACATAAGCAGCAATGAAGCTGTATGGCGAATTCTTTCATTTCCCATACATGAACGAAGTCCAGCTGTTGTTCACTTAGCAGTGCATCTAGAAAATGGACAACGCGTTTATTTCACAGCTGCAAATGTGCAACAAATAGCCCTGAATCCACCGGCTACAACATTAACTGCTTTCTTGACGTTATGTCAAAATGACGCATTTGCGAAAACACTGCTGTATTCGGAAGTGCCTACGTATTACACGTGGAATGCGAGTAGAAAATCATTTGAACGACGCAAACGAGGAGAGCGAATCAACGGACAACCTGGCATATTCAAAGAAAATACGATAGGCAGACTGTACACCGTGCATCCCAATCAAGATGAATGTTTCTTTCTCCGCATGCTGTTGGTAAATGTGCCCGGTCCAACGTCTTTCCAGCAATTGAGAATTGTCAACGGCGTTACACATGCCACTTTCCGCAGTGCATGTCAAGCTCTGAATTTATTGGAGAACGACCGACACTGGGATGTATGCATTAATGACGCGTGCAACATGTCACATCCACATCAAATTCGTGCATTGTTTGCAATCATATTGACCACCTGCTCTCCTTCATGTCCAACAGAGCTATGGGAGAAATATAAATCGCACATAGCTGAAGATATTTTACGTCGAATAAGCGAGGAAAATTCAAATACGAACATGGATTTCTCAGCAGAAATCTACAACGAAGCTTTGATAATGATTGAAGATTTGTGCTTAGAAATAGCGAACAAAGTTCTCAATCAATTGGGAATGCCATCACCGAATCGATCTGCTGCTGCTTTGTTCGACGTAGAATGGCGTCGTGAACAAAATTACAACACGGGTGATCTTTTGTCGTATGTGCAATCAAATATTTCTAAGCTAACGCTTGAGCAAAAAGGCATTTACGATCAGATAATGCAAACTGTCAATAAAGGGGTTGGAGAAATCTTCTTCTTAGATGCGCCAGGAGGAACTGGTAAAACGTTCCTAATTAGATTGATTCTGGCAGCAATTCGATCCCAAAATGGCATAGCCTTAGCTCTTGCGTCGTCAGGAATAGCTGCGACACTTCTACCAGGTGGAAGAACTGCTCATTCCGCTTTGAAATTGCCATTGAACATGCGATTCATTGAAACTCCCACGTGCAACGTTTCCAAAGCATCCGGCATGGGAAAAGTATTGCAGAAATGCAAAGTTATTGTTTGGGATGAATGCACAATGGCACACAAAAAGTCGCTCGAAGCTCTTGATCGATCATTGCGAGATTTGCGTGGAAACATCAGACCATTTGGGAACGCATTAATATTGCTTGCAGGAGATTTCAGGCAAACATTACCTGTAATTCCTCGATCGACACCGGCGGATGAAATAAATGCTTGCCTGAAATACTCTATTTTGTGGCGACACGTAAAGACGTTGAAATTAACTACAAATATGCGTGTCCAGTTGCAAAACGATCGATCAGCTGAGATATTCTCACATCAATTGCTGGAAATCGGGAATGGAAAGGTACCAGTTGATCTGATCTCAGGACGAATTTCATTGCCTCATAACTTCTGCAACTTAGTGACGTCAAAAGAAGAATTGGTTGAAAAAGTATTTCCCAATATTCAAATAAATTATAAAAATCACGATTGGCTGAGTGAACGAGCTATTCTTGCCGCCAAGAACAAAGACGTCTACAAACTTAACAATTTTATTCAGTCTAACATTCAAAGCGAGGTAGTCACATACAAGTCCGTCGACACTGTTGTGGAAGCAGATGAAGCAATTAATTATCCAACAGAATTTTTGAATTCACTAGATCTGCCAGGGATGCCACCGCACGTACTGCAATTGAAAATTGGCGTGCCAATTATCATGTTGCGAAATATCAACCAGCCAAAGCTTTGCAACGGCACGCGGCTTGCAGTAAAAAAATTAATGAGCAACGTCGTAGAAGCGACAATTTTGACAGGACCTTTCAAAGGTGAAGATGTCCTCATTCCTCGCATTCCTATGATTCCAACGGATATGCCATTTCAATTTAAGAGATTACAATTCCCAATTCGATTAGCGTTTGCGATCACCATCAACAAGGCTCAGGGCCAATCTTTAGAATTGTGCGGTTTAGATTTAGAGACGGATTGCTTCTCACATGGACAATTATATGTTGCGTGTTCTAGAGTCGGCAAACCAGACAATCTCTATATCTGCACAGACAATGGGACAACAAAAAATATTGTTTATCCACAAGCATTGTGAAATTTAATAAACAGTTGTATATAAAACGGACAATATAATAAGAGCGCCCACTGTTGAATGTAACGGCAACACACGCAATATAGATTTCAATTTATTTTAATTCCGAATATTAAATATCTTTCAATTCGGGTTTTTTTAACCGGTTTTTGTTATTTTTGTTATTATTGATTTTCATTTGAATTAATGGTATATATCTGTGTATGTTTTATACATTTGAATTATTAAAAGTTTCATGCAACTAACTTTTAACAAATGTCAAATTAGATTTTTAACGAACTGCCAATTTTTGCTAATTTGTAACAAGATTTATTATTAGTTTTATGTGATGTATTTACCTAAATAACTTGCTATTTATTACAATCGAGGCCTATCGAGGCCTATATTAAAGTTGATAAAATTTGATATTCATCCGTTTGAATCGGACCAAGCTTCGCTCTGAAGTATACGTTGATTTGCGAGATGCAGTTGTAAATGACGGTAATAGAACTAAGTTTGGAAGACTATAACTTCTGCAATTTAGTGATGTCACAAGAAGAATTGGTTGAAAAAGTATTTCCTTATATTCAAATCAATTATAAGAATCACAATTGGCTAAGTGAATGAGCTATTGTTGGGGCCAAGAACAAAGATGTCTACGAACTTAAGAATATTATTCAGTCCCTTTTTTAATGTTTGACAATTTTATATATTTTAAGTTTCTTTCTTCTTTTTCAGTGCAATCGATCTGCTTTAGTTCATCAAAATGTCGAGGAAGCAACAGAACGACGTGTATCCAGACTTGAGGATGCACGGGGATTGCGTTCTGCAGCTTCAGAACTGGTTCTTTCTCAACAGAATGTACGCGACAGGCTGATAGTGGCTGAAAGAGGTCAGTAGGAATATCAAAAGTATCTTTTTTATATAGAATTTGATTTTCTATCTTTGTTTATATTTCAAAATCGTATGTAGAAATGGAGATTTTTTTAAGTTAGTTCCAATTATCTATTTGTCTTTGATTAACATTTAATTAGTTACAATTATCTCTCTGTCTTCCCTTAACATTTAATTAGTTACTTTTATGTTTCGCAATTTTGTATGTTGTCTGAAATACTCTACTTTGTGGCGAAATGTAAAGACGTTGAACTTAACTACAAATATGCGTGTAGAGCTGAAAAACGATCGATCAGATGAGCTATTCTCACACCAATCGTATGTAGATTTATAACAAGATGTATTAATTTGTCATTATTGTTAGTTTTTTGTAATGTATTTACCTAAATAACTTTCTATTTATTAGAATCGAGCCTTATATTAAAGTCGATAAAATAATTATAATCACTGAACGCCGTTACAAGGTTGTATTGGGGCAAATTTGTGAACTGTCATAGAAAACAGAACATTTGATGTTCATCCGTTTGAATCAGACCAAGCTTCGCTCTGAAGTATACGTTCATTTGCGAGATGCAGTTGTAAATGACAGTAATAGAACTGAGGTTGGAAGACTATAACTTCTGCAATTTAGTGACGTTAAAAGAGGAATTGTTTGAAAAAGTATTTCCCTATATTCAAATCAATTATAAGAATCACGATTGGCTAAGTGAGCTATTGTTGGCGGGAAGAACAAAGATGTATCCAAACTTAACAATATTATTGAGTTCGTTTTTTAATGTTTCGTAATTTTATATGTTTTTCTTATAACTTTTTTTCTTCTTTTTCAGTGCAATCGATCTTTGATTTGAATTCAAATCATATAGTGAATTGACCTCTTGGAGTGACGCGATCATTTGCAAGCACGGTGATAAACGCAACAGACTGAGAGTGGCTGAAAGACATCAAAAATATTGTTTACCCAGATTGTATACAAGACATCAAAAATATTGTATACAAGAGATCAAAAATATTGTATACAAGAGATCAAAAATATTGTATACGCATTGTGAAATTAAAAAAAATTGAAACGTGTGCTTTCTCTTTTCTTTCTTTTCCATTTAACCAGACTGAGCCACAGCAACGCGTGGCAGGGTACAGCTAGTTAATAAAATAAATGAGGTATATTTATTATATATTACTTATATCAGGTGTTTTCTTTATAGTCAACTTATCAAGAGATAGTTGAATACCACCCTTCCTTTTCTTTTCTTGATAGTTTTATAGCATGCTGTGTTTCTATGAATAAACCTTGTGTGTGCTTGTGATATATGCTCTCATTGGGATCACATTATTTCATGATATTCAAAATTTTATCACAATGCTTGGATGCTCCATTCATATTCTTCACTGTCAAAATCTAAACAATGGTTTCTTCATTATCAGTTTCTTATGTTTCAATTTGTATCTAATGGGTCATTAAATCTTCATTTAGCAAAGGTTCTAAGTGAGATTCAAGTAACTAATTAACAGTGTCGTTGTTGACATCCATGTTTAATTCATTCATTATATTAATTATTCCAATTATGATGATTAAAAAATAACTAATTAAATGTATGAAATAGCTGATTTTATGAAAGTTGAGGACTGCCTGTATAATAAAACCTCAATTTAATGGATACGTTTTAGAAACACGAAATTTAATTTTACAATATTGTGAATTTATTGTAGTTCAATCTTTTCTTTAAAATTAGTACTAATTATATCGCAAAGTTTATAAATATTTTAAAGACACTAAATTTAAGATATGTACTTACTCAAAGAAAACTGGACGTGCCACAGTTTCACCATTAAAATGCGCTCTCCAAAATAAATTGTAAAGGTATGGCAACATTGAATAACGAGCAAGAAGGGCTCTCCTGCTGGCTTCCACAACCACAGGACCCAGAGTCACTGGATCTTGATCCTGTATGATAAAAAATGTTGTTTGCAAAATAGTTATTTTAAAAATACATAAAAATAAAATGAATCACAATTAAGAATGATAAATAAATAATCGAAGCAATCACAAATGAAGATCGAATAAGAAAAGCATTTCTGCTGACAACTTAATAACTATTTGATATATGACATTGCATTCTTATTAAAAGAATATATCTTCTTCAGCTGTTCTGAATCCATCCCTGGATATAGGCCTCCCCTTCGGTCTTCCACAACTTCCTATCTCGGGCACACTGCATCCACTTCACCCCTGCGGCCCGTCTTATATCGTCCGACCATCTAGCCTGTGGTCTCCCCACACCTCTTCTGCCCGTTCTAGGCTGCCATTCCAGGACCTTTTTCGTCCATCGAGAGTCAGAGCATCTGGCAATATGTCCTGCCCAGCTCCATTTTAAGGCAGCTGCTCTCTCAACTACGTCCGTGACTTTGGTTCTCTCTCTCATCCATTTGTTGGTCTTTCTATCTCGCAGTGAAACTCCCAGCATCCTCCTCTCCATGGCTCTCTGTGTCACTAATAGTTTTTGCGTTATTCGCTTTGTTAGGACAGAGGTTTCGATTCCATATGTGAGGATCGGTAAGATGCATGAATCAAATACTCTCTTTTTCAAATGATTGGGGTATTTTGGAGATTTCAGGATGTAAGAGTTTACCAAACGCCGCCCAGGCAAGACCACGTCTACGCTCTATCTCGGCCTCTTGATTCTTTTTTCCCAGCTTTACAGTGTGTCCTAGGTACACATAACTTGTAACTCTCTCTATTCCACCCACCAAGACAGGGAGATTATTTGTTGTGTTGCTCTTTATTTTTGTTTTGGCAGCATTCATTTTAAGGCCAAATTTTGCACAGGCTGCATTTATTTGATTGAGCATTATGTTCAACTCTTCCTCGTTTTTGGCAAACAAGACAATGTCATCTGCGAAACGCAAGTTACTGAGAAGTTCCCCATTTATCGGAATACCTTTATCTTCCCAGTCAAGAGACTTGAATACGTCTTCAAATGCCCGAGTGCAGAGTTTCGGAGATTGTATCTCCCTGTCGCACCCCTCTTTTTATATGTACTTTCTCCGATAGCTTGTGGAGTTGTATTGTTCATGTGGCATTTTCATACACTTTGTTCAAGAGCTGAGAGTATCTGTAGTTCACTCCACAGTTGTTTAACCCCCTCATCACTGCCCATATTTCCACTGAATCGAAGGCCTTTTCAAAGTCTATGAATGCCAACACAATAAGGAGGTAATATTCAGTGTGTTTTTGGATTACGTTTTTCAATGTTTGGAGGTGATCATTTGTGCCAAAACTTTTTCTAAAGCCTGCCTGTTCTACTGGCTGGTACGCATCCAATATACCTGTAAGTCGATTTGTGATGATTTTTGTTAAAAGCTCATATAAGTGGGATAAAAGGTTTATGGGTCGATAATTTTCAAGTTTTCGCTGGTCACCTTTCTTGTGCTGTAATATTATGTTAGCATCATTCCACTCCTGTGGTATACTTCCCACTTCCAGACACTTATTCAAGAGATGGGCAATACTCCTCTGAAGCAAGTCTTCACCGTATTTAATAGCTTCAATTGTAATATTCTCAGGGCCGGGAGCTTTGGAGTTTTTAATTTGTTTTATAGCATATCGAACTTCTTGCACTGTTATGCTAGGAATATCCTCAGAGCCGGCATTTATGGAAACAGGATGTGTAGCCTCATCTGGTATTCTTGAGTTGTAAAGTTTTTCGTAAAATTCTCTAGCAATCTCCAAAAGAGCAGTCCTGTCCTTGCTTTCGGTGCCATCCTCCATACACAAAGTCATCATTTGTTTCTTTCCGGGGGAAAGTTTCCTCTGTAAAAATTTTGTTCCACCATTTTTCGAAATAATCGCATTTATTAGGATTTCTTGTTGCTTTGCAATATCCTTTCTGATTTGCCGAACTTTCTTGTTTAAAGCCTTGTACTCGGGTGTATCCCACTTTCTCTTAGCCCTCAACTCATTTCTCTCCTTCATTAGGTCCTTTGTCTTAGCACTGAGTTTATCTTGCTTGGTAATGTTCTGTGGAGTGATAGGTTTTAAGGCCTCGTTGATGGCGTTTGTTATATATTATGGGACAAGGTGTCTTTAATAGTTCCGATGTAACAGCTGACTGATATTCTATGGCATTGGACTGGATGATTTGGGAAGCATTTGTTTTTGTGTTTTTGAAAAGTTTTTAAAAAAAAAAAAAATCTTTCCAGTTTGATGTCAATTTTTACGGTGGCTCTCACTAGTCGGTGGTCACAATCTACTGAAAATCTATTCAGTATCATAACGTTATTTATTATATATTTATGTGAGCAGTGGATATAGTCAATTTCATTTTTGGTTCTGTTGTCTGGGCTTCTCCATGTCCACTTATTGTGGTTTCCTTTTAAAAAAGGTGTTCATGGCATAGAGGCTGTTTTCCTTTAAGAAATCCATCAGAATCTTTCCTCGTTTATTTCTACTTCCATGTCCATACATTCCGATGTTCATTTCAGACTCTGACTCCCTTTTGCCTAGTTGAGCATTAAATTCTCCGATTACGCAGGTAAAGTGTGTTTTGTTTTCATTCAGGCTCTTGTCAATGTCATCGTAAAACTCTTCGATCTCTTCATCTGTGCATGTTGATGTTGGTGCATACACTTGGACCACCTTTATGGAGTATTTTGTGTTCAGCTTGATGATGAGGAATATCACCCTGTCTTAGACAGATTTAATGCAGGTGATTCGTCTTTCGATATTTTTATTTATTAAGAATCGTAATCCGCCAGTTGTCTCATCGGTTCTTCCTCTGTAGTAGAATGTATGGCCTGATTTTAAGATGATGCATTCCTCGCCACGTCGCTTCACTTCCAATAAACCCAAAATGTGCCAATTTATTTTATTTAACTCCTCTTCTAATTCTAGGAGCCGGTTAGGGGTGATGGCTGGGGGTGTTAGGGGTGCCGGCTGAGGGTGTTAGGGGTGATGGCAAACAACACCTAGCCAACCCAAATGTCAACCTCACCTGCACGCGGTATCCCCTGCTAGATAACTAACGAGGCTCTGGCGACCGAGTATCGGCGGTATAACCGTAACATCTGCAAAGGAAAAAATGCCTGTGCCAGTTCTCCCAGGAAGGAAACCTTGAAATCCCCATGTCAACCCGCATTTGGACCGCGTGTCCAAATTACCCCCAAATGGACAGTACACCAAGAAGAAATAAAGCCTCCTTCGGTTGTCAACCAGACATAGGCTACAGCGGGGATCGACAAAGGGAGACGACGATTTGGACACGGAGAAAAGATGAAGGCTGCAAAGGAAACTCGACCCTGACGATGGATAAGGAAATGAAAGGACCAAATGTTCCGCAAACAAAGGTCTTTTTGGCCACATTTAACTCTAGAACCTTAATAACAGAAAGAATATATAGCAGATACTAATAATCAATATTCTATAAACATTATTAAGTTCGGAAATTCAAATAAACTTTTGCTGGGTGCTCAAAATGTATATCACCATTATATTCCGAATTTCTTTCGAAGGAAAAATAACTGAGCCCAGAGTGGCCTAACAGTACTGAGAGGATTTATTTATTTATTTATTTATTTTTTCAAAACAGGCTTAGCCCAATTACATTGAAAAATACAAGACATTAAAAAAGAAGAAAAATTACAGGGAAAAAATTTTTTTTTTAAATTATATAAAGTAAAAAATAATGCATATGTATACAAATGAGTATTTACACACAAACGTATGTTACATATATATTCAGTCACTTAAGTATGTTGATGAGTGCTTTCTAACGCGCTTAATCTAAGAAGAAAATTTACTTTTGCTTTTGGTAATGTGATATGAAATATGTCAATATCCGAAGCAGTCCCGTTAAGAAGAGTTAAGGCCCTTCCAACAGGCATAGCGGCTGGAAGACCCGTTCTTGCGTATGTTATTGAGAACAGTTCCTGCCGGCGCAGTCTAGTGTAATTGTTAGGAACATTTAACGCTAATCTTTGTAGTAATGCTGGACAGCTCACGACTCCTCGAACGAGTTTGACAACGTATACCAAGAGACGCAGATCTCTTCTTACGCTCAAGGAGTTATACCCGAGCATGCCCAGCAGAAACTGCGTAGGATATAGCCACGGATAGACACCAAACTCACTCATGTAGAGATATCGTAGATATTTTTTTTGTACTTTCTCCACCATGAGCGAGTTCTGCGCCCCCACCGGGCTCCAAATGCAAGCATGGCTTTCTAGTTTGCTACGGATCAATGAATTAAACAACGTTTTGAGCACCAATTGGTTTTCAAACGACTTAGAGATTCTCATAACAAATCCTAGAGTTTTATAAGCTGAGTTGCACATAACTTCTATGTGAGGACCAAACGCGAGATTGCTGTGGAACAAGACACACAGATCTTTAATATTATCTGTGCATAATATTAAAGATCTGGCTGGATCTGGGAAATTTGTAAGGTTATATGAAAATGAATTATTGCTGACGTCACATTTTTTTCTATTTATTAATAATGTATTTATTTTAAATATGAGCATTTCTTTAGCACCACCGTGATGTTAAAAGAAATTACTTAATGTGTCAAAAGGAAAAAAACAGCTGACATTTCTGACTGTAAATCCATAATAATCCACTGGATTTATAATTGGAAATAGCTCTGACATTAAGTTATTTTAATATTGAACAAATAAAAAATGTGCTAATTATTTTGGTCTGTATTCAAGTAGCTTACTCATTCTAGTAACTATGAGGGTGAATTGAAAAGTTTGCCACCTGACTAAAAAAAACGTAAATATCTTTTCGTGTTTATTTTTCAACATATTTCTCCTTTACTTCAAAACACTATTTCGTTTCGTGCAAACCCTTGAAATAGGTGTTAGTAGCAGATAAAATATCTGTTTGTCATTCAAGTATTTTTTAGGATTTGGGAACAGGTGTAAGTCAAAACGGGGAAATGCCTGTGAACATGGAGTGTCCAGATTAAATTTCTTCTCGCAAAAGGCCAAGAAGACAACATAAATTCAGAGTAAATTCTTGTGCCTTTTGCTAGATAATCTGTCACGATGACTCCCAATAAAAATAGAAAAAACAGAGTCTATTACTTTTGTTGGTTGACAGAATCGCCTTAGCTTTCTTTGAGAAATCCAAGGGGTTTCCACTGTTTTGACTATTGTTTGGATATGGAGTATGATAATGAACCCAGGTTTCATCCATAGTCACAAACGGTCTAAAAACTCTCGATTTCCTGCTATGTAGTGAGGACTCAATACTTCAAACAAGTGAGACAAGTACGAGGGTAGTCCGATAAGTACTTAGCCTCACCGCCCGATAGCACCATTATCGCAAGAGCAATTTTTTATCCCGTAGTACATTCTCGTTGACAGCTACTGTCAAAATTTCAGCCGAATCGGATGCGTAGTTTTGTTTTGACCGCGTGTGGAAGCGAGCATGTCCGCGGATTTGAGAAAAATGGAAAAAGAGCAATATCGGTCGGTGATTCGATTCTTGTTTTTGAAAGGGAAATCGCGCAGCGAAATCAAAGAGCGCTTGGATGCTGTGTACGGTGACTCTTCTCCTTCGATGGCGACCGTCAAAAATTGGTTTAACGAGTTTCAACGTGGTCGCACGTCAGTTTTTGATGAGCCACGCCTAGGGGCCCCGAAAACGGCTACCACGGAGGATAACGTGACAAAAATCCACGATCTCGTATTGGCAGACCGCCGATTGAAGGTGCGCGAGATAGCTGAGACAGTAGGTATCTCAAAAGACCGCATGGGTCGTATCCTGCATGAAGTATTGGGCATGAGAAAGCTGTCGGCGCGATGGGTGCCGCGTTTGCTCACTCCGGACAACAAGCGCAACCGTGAGACCACTTCAGAGCAGTGTTTTACAATTTTTAAGCGCAATCCAAAGGAGTTTCTGCGTCGTTTCGTGACCGTCGACGAAACATGGATACACTGGTACACAACCGAGACCAAGGAAAAGTCGAAACCGTGGACTTCACCCGGTGAACGTGCTCCGAAGAAGGCGAAGACTGTCCTATCGGCCGGAAAGGTGATGGCCACCGTTTTCTGGGATTCAAAAGGTGTGATCTACATCGACTTCCTGGAGAAGGGCAAAACGGTCACAGGGCTCTACTATGCCGAATTATTGGACCGATTCGACGCCGAATAGCAGAAAAAACGGCCCCATTTGGCGAAGAAAAAAGTGCTTCTAACGATTGACACTTGACACACTGATAGCTATATGTTACCTCTACAAGATGATTATTTTACCTGTAAGCAAAAATGGGAACTTCACATTGAGGTCATGAACTATTCAATTCACCCTTATATATCCAAACATTGAAGTGACAAACAAAATAAAAAAAACTTTTCCCAAAAAAAAATTCAGTCCGAATAAGATACAAGCATTTCATTAATTATCATTATTATTAATGAATATCATTTGAAGGGCTCGGCAGTAAATAATGGTAAGCGACAAAATTTCAAAAGGACGAGTTTCAAAATTACAAATTAGATAGTTAAGGGTATAATTAAAAAATCTAATACTCAAACAGTAAAGTCTTAAAACCTCATACTTTTTAAAATTACATTATTTTTTAATAAATGTTTCATAAATAAATTTTAAGATTTTATAAAGACTTGTTTATTAATTATTTACTGCCGAGCCCTTCATTTAGCTTTGAAATTGAATATTATATGCAAAAAGTATCTGTCAAAATCAAATTAAATTAATTGCATGGGTAGTTTTTGTTTACATTCGCGTAGTAACACGAATGAAAAATAATAGAAATTTAAAATAATGTCTGGATGAAATAATTACAATTGATTTATCTGAATTGTGATTCCTGGAAAATGGATAAAACGCTCCTAGTTCCATCCAACGGCGGCAAAGCTCCACAGTTGTATTGCCATTAAAGCCACAAATATCTGATCCCATCATTGGGATTCCAAACAAGCTAAAGCTTAACATTTCTGCAAAAAGAAAGATTTATTTTAGTAAAAATAAAAAGAGGTTTTAAATTAAAATATTTTATAAAAAAGAAAAAATCTTACGTGGTATTGACATCTTCATATCGTACCATTCACTAAATATATCCCCACTCCAGTGACCTCCATATTTACCAAGTCCAGGGAATGATGAACGGGATATTATGAATGGTCGTTGACCTCGAATTTCAGTTAAAGCGCTGCAATAAAATATACATGATATATGTGTTGGATTAAATTAATTTGAAAATAAAATTAAATATCATGTATGAAAAAATATTTTTTTTGTTGCATGCAAAATTAAAATACAGTAAAGACCCAATCATTCGTCTTTTGATTGTTTGATATTCCAGATTATCCCTTCCCTTACGGTGATAAAAATGAAACGCGTGTTCCGGTGTTGGGTAGTGAGTACGCGATCAAAAATTAGCGATTTTAAATCGGAAAAATAAGAACATTCATAGATAATCCCCTTAATTAATTATAATTGAAGTTAAAAATTATAATAATTGAGATTTATTTGCTGAAAACATTAAAAAACCATCTGGCACCGCTCACCGAACGGGCGTAGGTCTAGTCTCGTTGCCAGCTCAACAGCTACTGCGCCGCGGCAGGGTTGGTGGCTAAATCGGGCGTGGCTTACACTTGCGAGGTTGAGACAATTGCACTCCTCGCTATTCAGTGACGTATGCAAAAGTGAGATGCGAATATAGTGTCGCGTTTCCCGCATACTTTTCACCTATCATCAAGACCCAAGATCGAGGCACTCACAGCGTTTAAATGCGAATTTGTTTCCGATATTCAGAAAATACTTACGATGTAGTCGATAAATTCTGATTATTATTAATATTATTTTTTAAATCAATGCGTAAATATATTATGGAGGAATACCTAAAATCTTAACCTTGTATTTATTATATTTATAGAGATATTGATGGTTATTTGAAGCAACGTGTAGAAGATACCCAACACCGGGAAGGAAAGGTTATCTAACCATAAATGTAAATAAATAATATGTAATACCGATTTTAAAATCATTGCTAAAAGTGAAAACTGTTTAAAGCTTGTTATCACCATGTTTAATTCACAGTATTCTGTGTGTATAAAACACAAATTTAAATTCATACAAAAAAATATATCACATATGTATCTACTTGGTCTCTATGAGAAAACAAATGTCTCACTTTGCACAAAACATTATCTGCTCTTTACAACTTAAAATTAAATACATATATAAAATATTTTTTCCCTTTTCTCTTTTTTACATATAGTACTGTTCTGCATCTATTTTTATATTATGAGCTACAATTTATTTAGATTAACATCATTCTTGAAGCTTTATTATTTTCGATATAAGGCACATACTGTGTGAAAATAATATTTCCGTTAAGTAGGCATAAGTTATAAAATATAACATGTTTTCAGTTTAATAACTTGTTTCCAGCAGTTCCTGGTTATCCGTCATTATCGGTTATCGGAACCTCCTGCAATCCCACATAGGTTGGATAATCGGGACTCTACTGTAGTATTAAAATATAACAAAAAAATCAATTTAAATTTTCAATGGTAAAATATAAGTCAATAATACTATAAAGTGTTTTTGTGCCTCACAAAACGAATATTCAAAGCTAAAACCATCATCTTCCCCATGATTGAATATATTCCCTCAACAATTAAGCATATGCAAAAACCTGTGCTATGTTATTATATAGAATAGATGCCAAACTATTAGTTTACTATTATATGAGATATTTACATTGCATCAAAACTACAAATCCTAAAGTATGTAGTAAGATAAAAACGTAGCACTACAAGAAAAAAGTGCTTACAAATTTGTAGTTATGGCTTCTGTGAGTGAAAACAAGTTGTGTAGGTTATAATGCTCCCCAGCGTGCTGCTTAGCATCCATACACAGAGTGCCTGACTTCAAGCCTACATTTCCTCCTATTCCGGGCAAGTACGGGAGGTCCTCGGGTCCGCAATTACCATTTAGAGGTCCAGATAAGAAGTTGGATGGCTCGTTCATATCCTTAAAAAAATGCAATAAGAAAGCTGTACTATGAATTTTGTCAAATGTTTTGAGATTTTGCGGTTCTTCGCATCATTGAATAAGATTTTTCAGTGTTACTCCGTGGTTTGGCTTACGATGCCGACGTTTCGATAATATTGCAGTTTTCATCTTCAGGGTTTGTTTGTATGGTGAAGTTGATTACAAACAAACCCTTAAGATAAAGAGCAATGTTTTCCAAACATCGGCATCATAAGTCAAACTGTGCGATACAACATGCTGAAAAACTAATATGAATTTTGTTTATTGATCAACTTGCATATTAAAATATAAAAGTTCTCTGAAAAAATTTAATTTCAATAAACTCTTACACAAAATACATCTAAAGTAAAGCTGCTTTGTAAAAAAATATTCAACACTTCATGCTAGGCTTTTTTATGTAAATAAACTTTTTATAAAGCAGGGAATCAATAGTATATGACTACTATTCTGCCCTCATAAGCAAAAACGCAGCTAATTGCAAAAGTTAAGTTTTGAGAAAACTGTACTTTTATGTTTTTCATTGCTGCTTAAAAATGTTGTGATTCATAAACAAAAAAGCAGTAAAATGTGATTCATAAGCAAAAACGCAGGCACTTACTGTCTTTTTTCTTATGAATCACATTTTTCTGCTTAAAAAAACCTAGTATTTTCTAAATTAAAAAAGACATTATGTCGATTTTTGTATTGAAATAAATGGTTTTCTGTATTTTTTTTAAGGATTATGGTTCAAAATTTGATATGGAATATTACGTCATACTTAGTTAAATTTCAGATGTTTTCCCGTTAGCTGCGTTTTTGCTTATAACGGCAGTATTGACCGCCTTGTAAAATTAGGGCGAAGTAAAATGTACTTACCAACTGAATATAGAATGTTGCAGTTGGAGCAGTTTGTAGGATATGAATATTAATAATATTAATATGAACATTCCATTTTCCATTGTTTATTTAGGTCTTGGTTTGGAACCAGTAATCTTGAATTATATAACTTTAGTTCGTTCATTCAATATAATATTTTTCAATATATCCAATTTGTTCCTGATTGTCTTCAGTCCTATTAATCGAACCTTTGGTTTAAGAACCACTAAATTAGGCACGGAACTCACATTTCGTTATCGCACATTTTGATGCTGAACGTAAAGAGAGAACAATACTCACAAACGTCTAGAGCCAGAACCTAGATTTATTTCAATTTCAATCTCAATTACTAGATGGATGCAAGATTTGGTGCTTTTCAGGACAGTGCATAAGTAAAATAAAATAATATTCAAGATATTACAGATTTTGAATATTAATATTTTTAACAATTTCTTTCTTTGTGCATTTGAATAACATAATATCAAAATAAAAAGTTGTTAATTCTTATAATTGACCGATTTTGATTTCATTAGATAAAAGTCTTTAGGTATGACATGAAAATTTGCTTTTTTATAAATATATAATTAGAGCTCATTGATTTTTTTAACACCATTGAGAAGAATCTGCTCTCAAAACGGTGCTATATAAATTGCCTTTTTATTATTATTTTCTTTACTAATGAAAACTTAAAACTTACAATCCACAGGCCATCATAATTAATTTCTTTATGGAAAGCATTCAGCAAGTCCACCCAATATGGAGTGGTGTTCGGGTGAGTGAAGTCTGGCCATACTGTAGAAGCTGTGTTCCATACCTTGACAAAAATAAGAATGAATTACCAACAAAAATATTCGTTAAATTGTATTAATTCTACTTTGTTTAGATTTATCCGTAACCACTTCATTCCGTATTCCGTCATAAATGTCACCTCGTGTATTCTTTTCAGTACACGCATTTATATAGCATTTATTCAGCTCCTTTCAGTCTTTTTCCATGTCCATGTTTCACTTCCATACATCAAAGTAGTAGAATACTATTGTGGACTATCATCATGCTATCATTTTTTTATAAAAAGCCGATTTGAAATTTGCAATCATCCTGTGAGCGAACAAGTTGTCTCATTAGTAGTATAGAGCTAGCAAGTTGTACATAATTCAATATATTTGTCATAAGATCCAAATCAATTCACTTTACACAGTTTTCTAATTATGCAATTTTTCCTAGAACTAATTAATCATGTAAAGCGTGAGATACCTGTATTACAAAACAGTGTAATACAGGTATCTCACGTCATATATTTATCTAAAAATTTTGCAAAATTCAATGTCTATTACCTCATTTTACACTTTCATCACTAATACTACTTTTGTTATTCCAAGGTAGAAAAAGGCTCTTCAGTCAGGAAATCAACATTAATTTTCATGTTTGATGCAATTCCGAAACTTGATCCAGTCCAGCTTTAGATTAGATTCAGCGCAATTAGAAATCTAAAGGGATCTGATACATTTTCAGAATCTGCACTTCATATCAATTGGAATACACGAGTTATAATGTTGAGTACAAAAAAAACATATTATGTTTTAAGATATAAATATTGATAAAACTATAAAGAACTTAATATAAGTGAGATTTATTACCGGAATAAATAACATACCTTTCCAATAAATGGTAGGCCTGAGCTATTTTTAACAAAAACATCCATTTCTAGACCTTTATCAAAAGGAACATAAGTGCCTGGAGGTTCTGATGCACTGACACCAGGATCTAAAAATACATTATTTATTTTATTATATGTTCTATTAGGAATACAGTGATGCCATAAAACGTCTTCATTCAAGTATGGTCCACAGCCTGGCACTTGGGCAAAACCAGTTCTGAGGGGATGTATGACTATTGTAATTGTTTATTTTAAGGGTACTGACAGATTACCTCAACAGCCGCAAGACCTGTGGGAAACCCTAAAGATGACATAGTCTGGAGTCTTATTTATGAATATCTACCTCTTAAGATAAAGATCGTATTCTCCATGCCTCGAGACCCCATCCCATCTCACAGGCAATAATCAAATATAATTTTACAAAAGAATCTTGTAGGTTTATTGCCATGTGGCAGTCTCTTCCAACCAACCAGAAAGATGTTAAAGAGACCTAAGTGATAACTAAGTTGAAATCCTTTTTAGAAAAATTGTGTTCCAACGGAAATAAAACCCGCAACCCCCAGGTTGGACGACAGGCATCTTACCAAGCAGGTCACAGAGGTCTTCTCATCTCCTTACTCGATCAAATATACTACACAATCAAAATTAAAGAAACAAATGCACTGTAAAAATGATTAAGCATCTTTACTCAATAGAGTAAGGTCCAAAAAAGTTGAACAAATCTACTTTCAAATTAGTAACTTTCATTGCAGTTGGGTGCCAACATAAGGTACTTCCAAGACAGAGCATATTAATTTCAACTGCAGAGATGACATATTACTTTGAATTCAAATACAAAAAAATCAATTAAGTAACTAAAATGGTATAAATTTGAAAAATCACATAAATTACTACAAAAAATGTACACGTGTTTTGTCTCAATTGTCAAATTTCATTAGTCATAAATTTAAAAAAATATTACCTAGTAAAATTACATAATGCATGCCCCTAGAATGAAGAAGATCAATAAAATCTGGAAGATCTTTATACAGCGTCTTGTCATACGTGAATCCATTTGAATTATTCATATAATCCAGGTCATTCCACTGAACATCCTGTAATTATAGAAAAAAACAATAGTGTGAGTTTAATCATACAGTTATTAAGTAAGCGTGCTCAATGAAACATAAACTAAACTAATGCTCTAAATGGGAATTAAACTCCGGATTCAAATTATCAAAAACCTTGTTTTAAGAAGAAAAAAAAGCATATTTTGTGGGTGTGAGAACTGGAACGTATAGGCAGTATCTTTATTTCTTATTACATCGATACAATATATTCTCCTTCAGTAGACAAAACCTTTTTCCATCTATTTAACAAATTTTTAATACCATCAAAATAAAATTTTGTAGATTTGGATGCAAAATATTCCTCGATGCCTTTTTTTCACTTCTTCTAAAGTACGAAAAAAAAATCTGCTAAATAGTGCTGTATAGATCTAAATAAATGATAATCTGAACGAGCCAAATCAGAACTACATGGTGGGTGAAGAATAGTTTTCCATCCAAGCTCCTTTATTTTATTTTCAGTTATCTTCCATGTATGGGGTCAGGCGTTGTCGTGTTACAATAAAATTGAATGTCGATTGAAAAAAACCAGGTCTCTTTAGCCTTATGCTGCATTCAAATTTTAGAGTTAGGCACAGTATACTTCACTCGTAATTATTTTACCGTAAGGAAGGACTTCGTGATAAATATTCCTTTTGCATCCCACTATGCACTCAAAAGCACTTTTTTTACAGTTAGTACCGGTCGAGGGGTCGGTTTTACTCCTTGCCCCTTTGAAAGCCATTGGCGTTTAAATCATTGGTTCGAATATAGCACCCACTTTTCGTCTCCGGTCACTAAATGGTGTAAAAACGGAGTGTTAGTCTCTTTCGATTAAATCTTCACATATGCGCTTGCGTACAGCTTTGGTCTCATCCGTTAGATCGTGCAGTATCCATACGCCCTGCTTCCCAATCTTGCCAATTATTTTCAGATGTTCTTGCACACTAGATTTTGAAGTATCCAAGCTTGTCAGCTAATTGTCATATAGTCAGTGTTGGATTTGATTTGATTTCTGTATGCAATACGTTTTCATCCACTTTGACTACTTTTTCACTTCAAAGATAATTTTTTAGATTAAAATCACCACTATTCAATTGTTTAAACCACCTTTGGCATTGCCGAACAGTTAAACGTTCTTCGAATGTGTCGCAAATGTTTTTAGTTGCAGTTGTTGCATTATTTTTTTGACAGTATGCATACAACATGCAATTTCGTATAAATTGCTCGTCAGGTATATAACTCTCCATCTTAACCCACATTCGAGAAACAAAATTCAATAATTTGTATTTTGTTTTACGTTTTGTATTCTATTCATCAGTTAACACGTTCTCCAGATGTTAACTGATGAATAGAATACAAAGCACGTCTTGTAGGACCAAAGATTGGAACACAACTGATGGTAAAAAATGACCATGCAAAATATGTCATTTTCGTCCGAACAACCTAATATTTACTCTGGAAACTTCACAAAAAATGTTTTCATCATTTTTAATACTTTTTTTATTTCCAAGAGTTATGCCTTCATTAATAACACACATTCTTCTTTTAGTAGGAATGATAATATCACTCCTATTATCACTTTCAGAGTCACTGACTACCGATTCATTGTATGTACTATCCACATTACCGGACAAACTTTCGTTATAATCTAACATTGTACGGCTGTTTACATTACATTTGAGCACTGATTTTCATGCCCATAATTTTTTATTTCATAAAAGAATTAATTTTTCAATGAAAAATATAGATTTTATAAAATTACTTACGAAAGGTATTCCGGCATTCCGATTTTGTTGCCATATTTCCTTTGTCCTGCTTAAGCTTCCATAGTCATACCTATTAAAAACATAATTTATTGGTTTAAATATATAAATAATAAATACAAGAGATGAATATTGACCTTTATAATAAGTATTGTAATTCGTGAGACTCTTGAAGTTATTAGTATGCCATTTCGCTCAACCCACCTTAGAATTTACAAAATAGCCAGACAAATGGAAAAAAGTGCATTATCACGAAAATTATTATAATTTGGAAATAATAAATAAATGAATAATTATCATTTTTACTATTCACGATCATGTCAACAAAATTATATGTAACTCACTTTGTATTACAATCATTCAAATAAAACTTTTGTAGTTAATGCTATTTTATCTTCCTACTTTTCACATTGACCCTAGCAAAGTATTATAAGTTAAATAGCATAGCCCTCATTTTATGGGTGATTAAAATATAACACATATCAAATTAGTCCAGTTGTAAAATTTGATTTTTGTGGGTTACGACAATTGACCTGGACAATGAAACATGTATTGGTAAATTATGGAAAAAATTGATCTCTGGATAACAAAAGGAAATAAAGTATCGTACTTGCATAAGTGGAAACCCAAAGACCATAGAGGTGGCAAAAAGGGACGACCAATCAGCGCAGTGTATTGTGATATTACATTAGATGGTTCTGGTCCTAACATTATGTAAAAGTTTAAAATCCCACCAATTGGACGGAATGTGATTGCAGGCGCAGGTTGAAGGATAACATCTGCAAAAATACAATCATAATACAATATTGTAAATGGCCATGTCCATAGATAGGTTTTGACACACTTATTTTTTCATATACAAGGTGCTATCCAGAAGTTTTTGAAATTTATAAGCAAAAAATGAACAGCTCATCAAAAAAAATAATGGCTTTCACATTTCTCAAAGCAGTTCCCTGTGGCATTTATGTATAATTCCAATGAAATTATAACGATCAGAAGTCCTGCTGGAAGTCATTCTCTGTCAGTATCTTGAACACATCCTGCAATATAGGTTGGATCTCATCTACTTGTGGAATATTTTCACTTATCTTTGAAAAGAAAAAAAATCAAAGGAGGCTAGGTCGGGTGAGTAAAGGGAGTGCGAAATGATAATCGTGTTCGTACATGCTAAAATTGCCTCACAAGGAACGACAAAGTCAGTGTTGTAATAATGATTTATTAGTCGACTTCTCAGGACATTTCCGTTGAACATTAACTCGTAGCAGTCTCAAAACAATGCATTAGAGTTTCCCATTCACTGTGTGACTGGATGGAATAAATTATTTATCAATAATGCCTTTGTTGTCAAAAAACGATTCAACATTGATTTGAAGTTGCTTTGATCTTGATGAACATTTTTAGGGCTTCGTGATGTTGAGGTCTTCCTTGAGATAGCTGTTGTTGTTTCTGGGTCATACTCATAAACCCACGATTCATCACCAGTGATGATGCTCAAGATGAAGTTTGGGTAATTTTCAAAGTGTACTTTCAGTTCTGTACAGACAGCGATGTGGTATCGACTTTTTCGTCAGTGATGTTCATTGAATGACACCCAGAATGTCATCATTTTCAACAGACATCTGTCCATTTTTAAAATACATAAACCAATCGAAGGTTTGCGTTCGGGCACTATTGCTTGGCCACCAAAAGATTATTATTTGTTGAGTTGATATGTTTGTTGAGTATCAGCTACCATCTTGCCAAGTTTAAATAAAAATTTAATACAAACTCTTTGTTCTTTCACATCAGTAATTTATTGGTTTGAAAAATCAATCGCAAAACACTACAAACAGAATATTTGAAACAAATACAGAAAAACCAAACGTAGCCACCCATAATGTTGCAGCGCTATACAATCGCCAGTTCATAGGGGATATTCTGGGTAACACCTTGTAAAACTGTTTATCCTAAAATATTATTGGTTGACACATTTTTGGTTGAAGGTTTAAAAGAATGAAAATGTTTCTAGATTGTGGAAATATTAATTGTGTTGAAGGAACTAAACATATTCTTTTATTAATTGAATGTAATTCAACCAATTTTTTTAATAGATTGGTATTTTTAATAGAAAGCCTCAAGGTTCTAAACCTACCTGCTCTAGAACCCTTTTTTGCAAGTTCTATGGGGAATTCAACCTACACGCTAGGTTGAAAATCTAGCATGCTATTAACTAAGGATTCGAGGTGGTCAAATCGTTGCTAAGTAATGTTACAGACTTCTCCTCCATCAAATTGGTAGTAATCTTTTTACGAGGCGTATCCAGAAAGTAAGTGTACTGAGGCTCTCACGACCGGATGGATTTTATTTTCGACATGTTGGCTACACTTCAGTGTAGCCTGACCCTTCCCCTCCGCAACGAGACCGGTTCGAGGTCAGTACGTTGAGAAGTGTCGACGCGACAACACGTTTCGTGAAAAATGTCAATCCAATCTCCCGCCAAGTGCGAAATACACGGCGTCATCCGTTATCTCGTTTGGAAGGGAAAACCTGCGGTTGAGGTTTATAATGAGGTGAAAACTGCATATGGTGATAAAGCTATGAATTGTACGAGTGTGTACAAGTGGTGTCGCGAGTTTAAAAACGGTCGTACGTCTGTGCATGATGATCAGAGGAGCGGAAGACCTTCAATTGTGACTGACGAAATTGTGGAAAAAATCGAAAATGCGCTCCGTGACGATCGCAGATTCACTGTGGAAGAACTTTCTGCGATGTTTCCGCAAATCTCCAGATCTCTACTACACGAAACCATCACTGAAACCCTCGGATATCGGAAACTGTCCGCGAGGTGGGTCCCAAAACAGCTGACAGACCAACACAAGTTGAATCGAGTGGAGGCCGGGCAAGAGTTTTTGAGGCGCTGCAAACTCTATGGAGATGAATTTCTCCGCTCCATCGTTACTGGAGATGAAATTTGGGTTGCACACTACACGCCTGAAACCAAAAGGCAGTCTCCTACAAAAATTCAGTACACTTACTTTCTGGATATGCCTCGTACATACATGATTTAATACTAAAAAGATTTACCCAAGGGACAGTTATTAACAATGAGAGTGCTATTATTTTAGTTTGTCAACTGAAAATTTATTCATATAAGATTTCATAGAGATAAATTGAATTTCATGGTGTGCTTTCAAAAATCGCTCACAAGCCAACTTTGTAACACATGCCCCGAATTTTCCATCATAGTACGTACCTAGGTCAAGTGTAAATTAAGACAAGACACTCTTGCTTTGATGGCAATTAATATCAAATTCATAACATAAATGTTTGCTCCACTTCCAAACAATGATAGAATTGTGTCAACAATCAAAACAAACAACTGTTATCAATATCACGATACAATTTCATGTAATTTGATTGCCTCGTTAAAAAGTGATTAAGAAAATGTCATTGTATTGAGTGAATATGGTACTAAACTGTTTCTTAAAATTATCATTTTATTCCAGTATTGATGCTAGGGTAGGGACAAAGGAAAATTTATATATTATCGTTTAGAGAACACTCTCCTCAAGGATGTTCTAGCTCGGAAATCAAACCTATTATCATTGAAAGACTAAAAATCTGTAATTCTGAATCTGTTTTTTTTTTATTGTAAAAGTAATTTTGGAGAATAAATATTTACATATGATATGCTTTCAAATAATTATGAATTAATTTTGGTTTTGTTGGGTTGGTAGTTTATTGTGGATGTAATTATTAAATTCAAAATGTAAAGATTACAAATTAATAAAAAAAATATTTATCTACATATTCACCATAAATGAACACATTGGGAACTGCAGTCCAATATGTAATAATATTAGTATAGAGTATGCAGAAGCCACGAATTCTCTCAACCTATCCGTCAGCTGCAAGAAGTCTTGCCTTGCTTCCTCCCAAGTAATGGCGACTTCTAAGAGTTCTTTAAACTGGTTTACCAGGTTGGTGAAAACCAACAAGTTTTAGAAGCAAACAACCGGGGCAAGAGAATCTGGCTGCACATGCAGAATGTGACTAAGCTAGTTAAGACACGTGCCCTTGACCACCTCTATAATTATTTTTTTTGTCTGCTGAGATTGTCCTTTTCACCTCATTCATAGAAAGTTGTTCAAACAATACTCAGAATCCAGTGCAAACATATGTCTTCAAAATTCAACACTCAAAGTCTCTGAACCTTTTACAGATGCTGGAATCCACATCCATATATTACTATTGAGATAATGCATGCAATAGACGAGATTTAATCTTAATAAAATAAATCCACACCAAAGAAAATTAAATCCGTAGTCAAATAGTTTATAATAAATTTTTTTTTTGCACATATTCTTGCAAAGCGCATAAAGTATACCATTTGCGTTGATCAATAAGTCTAAATGAACACTATAGAGATGAATATCCATTTTATTAAGAAAAAAAATAAAAATTGTGATATATATTTTAAGGTAATTTCAATACATACTCGTATAATTATAATTGACAACAGGCCAATTGCAGGTTTTTCTTGCATTAGTTGGAAACGTTTTCATATTGAATAACCACTAATTAAATACAAGATATGTCACAATTTGTAGAATTTTATTACTTAATACATATTAATTTAAGTAGCAGTCTTTAACAGTTACTTTACATTGATTTTACAAATTTATCTCACAATAACACAAAATATGTAAATCAACTTTTAATGATTGTTTGATGTATCATTCAAGTGGGATTAATAATGTCCCTATTATAAGATCATTTATATAAATTTCTAAATTCCATCAAGTGCCAATATACTCTGTAGGTAATCAAACAAAGAAAAACATTTTAAGAATTTATCTTATCGAATTAAAAAAAATCTATGGGATTTTGAAACATATAAAAAAAGACAAAACAAAAAGAAATAATCCATTCAAGATAATAAATTTTTTTTATATTTTAAAAAATGACTTACCCATTGCATTGGAATTTAGTAAAAATACTCCATGACTAGACCCTGAATTCTCCATTACCATGTAAAATGGATGACTGCCATATAAATTTTTCTGTAAAAAAACAACAGAAAATGATTTGACGAGTATTTGTTTCCACTATAAAAAGATAATAATCGCTTAAAATAAACCATTGTTCGTTATTTTGTAGATAAAAAGAATATTTCCTTTTCAAGTTATTAAAACATGCTCCCCAAATAGCAAAATTCCTCAACTTGTTCTAATATTTCATTGTTCACTATTAGATTTACTCATAGAATCACCCTTTTCAATAATCATGACTTTCGGCTTATTAACATTCATTCTGAAATATTTTTCTAAACACTTATCAAACATTCTTTCAACCAACATTGCTTAATCATTTTATTTTCCATCACTATCCCCATTTGTTTCACATACAACACACCATTCAAACCAAATTTAACATTTTCAAGACTTCAATTTACACTTAATGAGTCGATAAAAAATATCAAAAAGCTATGGAGACATTACACTTATTTGGAACCTTTATACAAAACCATTTAGTCATCTGTTCGCCTACTCCAACACCTGCTGTACTTTCCTCATACAAGGACGCAATCGATATGAGTTTAGATCACTTAATGATGCTTTTAAAATACAAGTGGTTGTTTTTGAAGTTTAATTAACCACTTGACAGTTTTGCCTGAGCGGGACTCGGGCACGAAGTTTCTTTTTATACTGACGAGCCCGAGCCTCGTTCGGGCAAATCTTGTTTCCACTTGTTGAGAATATTTCTCCCGAGCGTCGTTTGGGCAGATCTTGTTTCAACTTGTTTTCTCCGAACGGAATATATTTTCATATGGAATTTATTCGTTTACAGCTCTTCATTTTGTTATTTCACGTGTTAAAAATCAGACTGTTAAGTGGTTATGGGTTTAAAGCAAAAAAAAATTACAAAATTATTATTTAACAAATATTAGACAAAATGCAATGGAATACGTATATTTTCCTTTATAAGTCATAAAATACACACCAGTAAATTGCCATGTCTCTGAACATATCCTAGTGTCACATGATGATTAGCCACTATCCTCCAAGAAGTATTTGATTTCTCATCGAGGAAAACTTGCTATACCCTATTTGTCTAACTAATCAGCACCCAAACAACACTTGCTTTCATTCATCAACTTACGAAAATATATGTGTATCTCAGCAATATGCCAATTTTGGATCTTCCATCAACATTTCTGATACTTTCAATTTAAAACCAAAGAACCATTTCTTACTCTTTTAACCACAATATTTCTTTCTTTGTAGAATTCTAACTAACAAAGATGTGGATGGAAATTAAAAAAACTCCTAATATTTTTTTACTCCAGTAAATAAATGTTTATGACATTAAACTCACATTTTCTACTGGTGCTGTATCATAATTGAACAGTGTAAAACGTTGCCAATTCATTGGTAAACGAAATCTTCCCTGATGCTCTCCAATGCCATAGATATTAGAAGATGGCAATAAAAAGCTTATTTGGAGAAACTTGTCTGCAAAAATGAATCCTCCAATATCCTGGCTATCCAATCTGAAACATTTCAGTAATTTTTTTAAATATTGATGTATTTCTTAGGAACAATAATTACTTTTTTATGTATCCTAAGATACGATAAAAGTCTTCGGGATCTTTTTAATATTTCACACGAGAAATTTATTTAAATTCAGAAGTGTATTTGCCTTTATCAGGTCTGTAAATGTGAAACTGGATTTTTTTTATAGAAAATACACATTTATTGTATGAAAATGGTAAAAACAGATTACCACACAGATTTTATGAGAATTTAATTTTCAAAAAAAAAAATTGTTATAAGTATAATAAAATTTCAATCAATAAAATAATGCACTTGACAAAAAATACTCAAATAGATTTATTGAATTATAACTGCCATTTTGTAATCTTTTTTATCAAAAATCATCACAATATCCCTAACTATGCAAAATGGCCAAATATCGCAACCAATAATATAAATTGGGATCCGAAACGAATTATTATACAGTGGAACCTCTCATAATGAGTAATTTGCATAACGAGCTAAACAGATTGTGAAAAAAATGCTCCCTTAACGAGCGACATTTCGCATAACGAGTGACGCAGAAAGGGGAAGTCCCATCTTCACGTCACTCACTTGTGAACCGGGACTTCCGCGCCAGTGCGTCAGTCTCTGGTTAGCACTCGTTCCGCTAGCATGTTAGTGTCACATGTGATCACACATTTTTCCAAACTTGTGTTCAGACATTTGTAATTTTTTTTGTGCAAAGTTTAATAACCCTTGCAAAAATGTCCCTGAAGAAAAAGCCACAAGAAGACAGTAAAAGTAAAAGTAACTGTAGAAATGAAATGTAAAATCATTGAAAAGCGAGAACGAGGTGTGAGCGTGGCTGATCTAGCGCGCATATACAATCGGTCTACATCAACGATTTGCACTATCCTCAAGAACAAGGACAAAATTAAGAAGATAGATGCTTCAAAGGGAGTGTCAAGAATGTCTACGAAACGGTTACCTACTCTTGATGATGTTGAAAGGTTGCTTCTCATATGGATAAACGAAAAGCAATTGCAAGGCGATACTCTTAACGAAAACATCATTTGTGAGAAGGCGAAAGTTATTTTCGCCGACCTTGTTAAGAAGACGCCAGGATCATCAACTGCCGAAAAAGAAGTACAATTTAAGGGAAGTCATGGATGGTTCGAGAAATTTAAGAGAAGAGCCGGCATCCACAGCGTTGTGAGGCACGGTGAAGCAGCAAGCTCTGACACAAAGGCAGCAGAGAACTTCATCGGGGAATATAAGAAGCTCGTAGATTCTGAGGGTTACCTGCCGCAACAAGTTTTTAATTGTGACGAGACAGGTCTCTTCTGGAAAAAGATGCCAAAGCAAACCTATATAACAGCAGAGGAGAATGCAATGCCCGGCCACAAGCCAATGAAAGACCGCCTCACGCTGCTATTTTGTGCCAATGCAAGCGGCGATTTAAAAATTAAACCGCTGCTTGTTTACCATTCAGAAACTCCACGAGCCTTCAAGATGTGTAATGTCCAGAAGAGCAGACTAAATGTCATGTGGAGATCGAACAAGAAGGCTTGGGTGACACGTGTCATTTTCACTGATTGGATCAATGAAGTGTTTGGTTCTTCTGTGAAAAAATATTTGCTTGAGATAAATCTGCCACTCCATGTCTTGCTCGTTATGGACAACGCACCCGCTCATCCTCCAGGCCTACAAGATGATATTCTTGAAGAATTTAATTTCATCAAAATCCAGTTTCTGCCTCCCAACACCACTCCGTTACTCCAGCCTATGGACCAGCAGGTTATTTCTAACTTTAAGAAACTCTACACTAAAACACTCTTCGAGCTCGAAAGGGACAAGTCTCACTCTCAGAGAGTTTTGGAAAGATCACTTTCACATCGTTGCTTGCCTCAAGATGATTGACAAGGCGTGGGAAGGGGTTACCAAGAGGACCCTCACTTCTGCTTGGAAGAAGCTTTGGCCAGAGAGCGTTGTCGAATGTGATTTTGAGTACCTGTGGAGTCTACAGTCAACGAGATTGTGTCTTTGGCCAATACCATGGGACTGGAGGTGGATAACAACGATATTGATGAGCTTGTGGAAGAGCACAGTCAAGAGCTGACCACCAAAGAGCTTATGGAGTTGCATTGTATTTCACAGCAAGAAGTTATGGAGGAGAGTTTGTTAGTGGAGGAGGAGGAAGTAGCAGAGCAACAATCTTCTGGTGCAATAAGAGAAATGCTGAAAGCATGGGAAACTGTTGCATCGTGCATTGAGAAGCATCACCCTAATAAGGAGGTGCCTATGCGTTCTACAAATTTATTCAATGATAATGCTGTGTCATATTTTCACCAAATTTTGAAGCGTCGGCAAAAACAAATGTCTAGACAGCTTTCTAGTAAAAAAGAATTAATTATTTGTCATAAATTCATAAATAATAAACTAGTTATTTCGATTTTTTTATTGTTTTTTGCAAATCGAAATCGCATTCCGGGTTGTTACGCTCCTTAACAATTTCTAAGTATGTAATTTTATTTGAATAAACGTTAAAAATAAAAAAATTAAGTATTTTTTTCAGCATGGAACGCATTATCGTATTTTACATTGATTTATATGGGAAAAATTGTTTCACTTAACGAGTGTTTCACATAACAAGTAAGATTCTGGAATGAATTATTCTCGTTATGAGAGGTTCCACTGTAGTTAAATGAAATAGTTACATTTAAGAGGGTATTTACTTACATAATAGTTCCATCAGAAATACGCATAATTTTAAAGCCTAATTTTGGAGCTTCAACAATAGCTCGGTACTTGAGACCAGACAAAGAACCAGCCATTGTAGGCACTTCAGGGTATGGTGGTTCAAATCTTGTATTCTCGGCATCATAAATCTGAAAATTTAACACAATTATTTTGACCTACATGGTAGAATAATTTTAAAATTAATTTTAAGACAACATTAAAAATTCTTTGACTTCTATATCAAGAAAAAATCAAATCAAATATTATTCTTCTTCTTTCGTGTCAAAGGCACTATACTTCTTCCGCCAAGAATTTTGCCACCAGGACAAAGTCCTCTTCTTGATTTATGGAATGCTCAGTGCTGCAACTACATAATAGATATATAGGCTAAGTTGATAAAAAATATTAAATAGAAGAAAAACTCTAAGAAATAGACCGCTTTTATTAAAGAGTACTTATTGAAATGATCTAAAAACTAACCTTTACTTGGAGGGTGTCATCTGATAAATATTTTACATTTATTGCAACTACATTTACTTCATTTGGATACGAACTGTGGAACTGTCGTTGAAGATAACCAATTATTCCATGTCTTGTCTCTGTAATATTGGTGAAATGATAGTTTCCGTAACGAGGCGGATAAAAACAGTAAGGCAACCCAATGGGCATTTCGTCATTGTGTCCGTTAACCTTATAGTGAATAGAAGATGGTTTTCTTTGATTATGAGGAACCCAACAACACCCTCTCGACTTGCAGGCTTGTTCCGATGCACCAGCTTCGGGGAAGCAGTCAAATCTCATATCATCTCTTACGGCACTGCACTGATCCCCTGCTACAGGAGGTACTTCTGATGGAACCTCCATATAAACAGTATTTTTCTTCATATCGTGATCATTTCCATCTATTTTACTCTTAAGTTTTATGATCTCCGATGACACATTCTTATTTTTGGTACTCAAGTTATTATGGTCGTGATACTTAGGTTCAAATGGCACAATGGGATCGAGTCGTTCTAACTGTTGATGAACTATGACACCGGGAGAGTAATGTGTGTGATGGTTTTGATTGTGATGAGGATGCGCTCGCTCCCATAGGCGGCGATAATGTTCTTCTCCCCAGGCCCCTCCAACCACTCCCCAGACTCCCCACCATACCACGACACATAAGACACACACCACAGTTAGCACCAGAATACCTGAACCCAGTCCAGGCAACTTACTGCACCAACTGGAACGGTTGGAACGACTATCGGAGAATCTTTCATATTTTAAACCTTTCTCAGAACTGCTGTCTGAAGAATCGGGTCTTTTAGGAACAGAATGCTTCATTCTATTAAGAAAAGCATATTTTCCATTTTGTGGGTAAAATTTCCCTTGGGTATTTGGATCTTTTTTAGCTCTCGTTGTGGCATGTGAATATTTGGAACTAGTTCCCGACAAGGACGTCTCCCTCAATTCGGATTCGTTGAGGTTCTTAGAATCAGGTACTCCTGATGATTCTCCCGAGCCTTTCCTTTTTTCGTAATACAATTGATAATTAATATTATCATTTAAGGTTAAGGAGTCCTGTTTAGAGCTTCCACTTTTTGTTTTGTCATTACAAAATGAATCAAATGAAACAATCTCATCGTCATCCTTTTTCTTTGACTTGTAAGGTATTTTTGGCATCCTGAAAATAAACGATTGTTTGCAATCACATAATACAAACTATAACAGTAATTCAAAATAAAATTGTATTTTGTTATGAATTTTCTTTAAGTATCAAATGCACCATAATATTACTTTACAATTAAAACAAAACAAAAATTGTGATTATTGCTGGAATTAAATCAAAGGTATAAAGTCAAAATAGACTTCAAAGTAATATATCTAGATTTTAATATTGGAAATTCTTAGGACAAGTATGGAAAACTACTGCAAAATAAATAAGGAATTGGTGCCATATTAACAGTAGATGGAAGAATTAATAAATGTATGTACAAGACTAAGAACAAAATTAATAGAAAACTTTACAAGACATGATCACTAAATATCGCAAGAACAAAGGTTAGCATTTCAAATAATATATAGGAACACTTCATTTTAGCATTGTGGAATTTAAGAAAAGAGGGTAAAATAAATGTGTTATATTGGTAAATTCATCCTGTCACTATTGGGGTGGCAGAGAGAACAGATATTTTCTTCTACCATATTCGTACACCTCTTCATGCATACTGTCCTATCATAAAGGCTTTTCACTCTTTCTGAATTTGATTAATTTGTCTGTGCCACAAAAAGGATGAACACATAAAATTTAAAAGATAAATCAATACGAAAAGAGTTTCAAAGAAAAGATTTAGAATTTAAAGGAGGGAAATGTGTTGCAAATAAGTTTATTTTTTTTAAATAAAAAAAAATGCTGAAACACGAGACATTCGTTCATGGAAAATTTTACAAATTAAAAATAACGTTTCTGAAACATCAATGTGGATCTGAGTCCCTTTATTCAAATCGATAATTGACCCTTAGAAAACGTTTAAAAATAGTGTTTATTTTAGTTAGCATGACCAGCGAATTTGTATTAAATATTTTAATAATTGATAAAATAGAGAATTGATTAACGTCTAGGTGCAAAACAAAACTAATCGTGAGCCAAACATTACATACAATACTACAAAATAAAACGAAATGATATTGAAAAATAAATGAAAATAATTAAAGAAAAGCAAATACGTAATAATTACTTGGATTAGGTTCCGTCTTATTCGATTCAAACTGTCTCAATTGCTAAAGAACACTTTTATTTTCAATTAATGCAATGCTTAAATCTATAGAAAACTGATATACTTTAGCGTTTTATAATCATTTTATAAATTCTATTGATAAACAGTACTATCCGCCATGGTAAAATCTTTGGCGCATATTATTTGCGCATATTTCTGTATATATTTGATCATAGACACACTCTCTCTCTCTCTCTCTCTTTGAATAATGGCCGTGAACTCCTATATATGAAGGAGTATACGCCAGTGTCCAGTGATGTCAGCTTCATAGTATCTAGGTAGTTCTATTCATATGGGCGACACGGCACATCAAGCAACTCGGCCCAGGACTACTGTTATCTAGTGAGATACTACGGAGTTAAACTATTTTACAACTAAACTACATAGTTTACAACTAAATGAATATTTACAATAAGATGATAGTTAAATGTATATGAGCGAGCGAATGATTTAATTTCCTATCGATATTTATCATATATATTATACATATATTTTATTACAGGTTAATTTGGTTTTTGTTAATAAAATGAGTGATGCTATTCAATATGGAAATTTTATTGAGGCACAACAGGTGGGGAAGATTTGCGGGGAGTAATATTTTTGTTTGTTTTTTAAAGATCAAAGGGAAAGTATTCAGAGAACAGGAGAAGAAGATATGTTCAAGATCTCCCTCCTCCCGGCCACACTCACATGAAGAAGAGTTCCTTATATGTAGTCTGGCCAGGTGGACAGGGGAACAGCAATGTCCAAAGCGTATTCGGCTTATAGTTGTCGCTTCTCTCCGAGTGCTTCTATAATTGGAAAACCAGGGTTTTATTGGAATGTAGGGTTGAATTGATGCATATCTTTTTCCCCTAGTGCGGTTCGAGGCATTCCAGTAATTTGTCCACTCCTCCATCATCGAAGAGCGCGCCAAAGGTAATAAGTCTTGTGCAGATGTGTAATTATATTTGTCTGTATTTCCTGTAGAGGTTGCCTCTTTAGCTAGAGTATCTGCTTCTTCGTTACCCGAAATGCCTCGATGACTAGGAACCCAAGCCAGGGCGACATCAAGGCCCGCCTCTTCAAGGTTGTATATAGTTTCCCTTATATTAAGTGTTATACTATTTGGGGATCGAAATGGGTTCTTTCCTATTGCTTGAAGGGAACTTAGACAATCTGATACAATTAAAGTGTTTGGGATATTTAATTCTAAAGATGTTTGTAATGCTTCCAAGATTGCCAATGTCTCACCAGTGAATGTAGTTGAAAATTTGGGTAGTTTAATTTTTTTCTTGATATTTAAGCTTTCGCAATATATTGCTATTCCTACATGTTCCTCATTAGCAATCTTGGATGCGTCTGTGTAGAAGACAGTCCAGTCACTCCAATGGGTGTTAATGTGGTTGATGAAATCATAATTGGCGTGATAATTCGACTTATCAATACCAAAGGATTCAACAATGCGTGGATTTATAATTAAAGCTTGAAACGGGGTGCAGTATAAAGGAGGAATAGGGGTTTTTTGGACTACCACATTCAACGATGAGAATTTACGATAACTTTGTATTAAAGGGGGGAGTGTTTTGTTTCTCCAAAATATGTTTGTGGGAATGAGATCTGAAAGTGATTTCAATTTACGCAGAAGGGGGTGGGATTTGTTTTGTATATATTGAGGAAGTATCGGGTACCTAAGAACTGTCTTCGGAAGCAGAGCGGTGGGTCCACACATTCAACCTGTAGGGCATTTGTTGGCGTAGATTTCATAGCTCCAACTATAATTCGAAGGGCCTGAAATTGAATAAGGTCTAGTTTATGGAGGATATATTTGAAGGTAGGGTCCAATAAGAATGACCCATAATCAAGGTGGCTTCTGATGAGGGCGGTGTATAGAAGTCTCAAAGTGGTTGGGTGTGCCCCCCACCAGACTCCTGATACTGCGCGAAGAATATTTATGTTTTTTTGGCAGGTTGATGTTATGTTCTCAGCGTGATTTTTCCAAGATAACCTGGAGTCGAATGTCATTCCGAGGAATTTGTGTGAACTGTGGTTAAGAATAGGGGCATTGTCAATATAAATATTAGTGGTAGGCAGTTGTCTTTTCCGTGAGAACACGACAATAGAACTTTTGGAGGGGGAAATATCTAATCCATGGTTTTTGAGCCACTTGGAGAGAGAGTGGAGGGAATTGTTTAATATTTTTTCTGCTATTTTAAAGGATTCATTGGACGCGTAAACCACGATATCATCTGCATATTGTAATACGACGGTATTGAGGGGAACCAGGTGAGCAAGATCTGCCGTATAAATGTTATAAAGGAGGGGGCTAAGGACTGATCCTTGCGGGAGACCCCTCCAAACGGTTCTTGTGAAAGACACCTCCTCCACTGATAGAAAGATGAAGCGTTCTGATAAAAGGTTAAATATGAGGTGGGTGATTTTGTTGGGTATTTTTTTGTGTAACATCTTTTGTTTTAAAATATGTAAAATGACATTGTCATAAGCTGAGGTAATATCTAAGAAAGCGGCTATAAGTGGTTTTTGATAAGTAAATGCGGAATGAATATCAGTAGTGAGAATAGCTAAATTATCCATAGCACTACGTGATTTACGGAAACCAAATTGATTAATATCCAGAATTTTATTGTGTTCTACAAACCATTCAAGGCGGTTTTTAATAAGATGTTCTGTGATTTTTCCCAAAGTTGATGCTAGGGCTATTGGTCTATAGGAATTTCCATCTGAAAGATTTTTACCCATTTTAGGTATTGGGATAATTTTAAATATTTTCCAGGACTTGGGAACTTTTCCTGTATTTAAAATGCAATTGACCAGTGTTAGATAATATTTCCTGGTGTAGGGTAGGGTTTTCACTAAAAAGGAATATGGGATGTTATCCAACCCTGGGGAGGAGTCCTTTAGGCTGGACAAAACCATGTTGAGTTCATTTTCTGTGAAGGGCGCATCTAGAGGATGATTATGAGAGGGGAGAAAGTATGTATATGGCACGTCATATTGGGTTGGCGATGAAGAAGGAGCAATTTTATTCAAAAAGGTGTGAATCCAACACTCTGTTGGTATTTTATGTAAGCGGGTTGAGTAGATGGACCTAAATTTCTTCACATTCTCCCACACTGTTGATATTGGAGTTTCTGGCGAAAGGGTGTGACAAAACCGTATCCATCCATCTTTCTTCTTCTTAGAAAGCAAGCGTTTTGTGACGGCTTGTACTTTACGAAAAAGGAGGAAGTTTGTCTCTGTCATGTTATTTTTATAGGATTGGTATACTTTTTTCCGGGATTTAACTGCATTTGAACACTCTTCATCCCACCATGGAGGGGGCTGTGGCTTAAAGAAGTGAGGTTTTTTAAGGGGGATCGAGTAGTGAGCCGCCTGGATCATCAACTCCACGAATTTATCATACTGAGTATGAAAATTTTTATGTGTCGGCCATTCTAATTGTTGTATTGAGGCATCGAGGGAGTGGGAGAATTTGTTCCGATTGGCTTTACGGGTGTTAAATTTATAACAAGTGGGGTTAATGAATGGGGGGCGAGGTGATGGAAATGTAATGATTATGGGGAGGTGATCACTCCCGTGGGGATCAGGCACTACATTCCACGATAGCGTAGGGGCTAATGTAGCTGAACATATGGATAGATCTATTGCGCTTGAACTTTGATTCGGGGGTGTTAAGCGGGTGGGTGATCCATTATTCAGTACGCAAAGTTGAAAATCGTCCAGAATATTCATAATTTCAGCTCCAAATCTACATGCTCTAGGTGATCCCCATAGCGTGTGATGGAAGTTCATATCCCCAAGTAAGATGATGGGATGAGATAGTGTTGATATTATATTTCTAAGTTGTGAGATGATGATGGATGACGGGCGCGGGATATAAATTGATATATACGTAATATTCTGGACTCTCGCAGCGACTGCATTGAAGCTGGCGTCCCGAGAACCCAGAACCACTTGCGTATATGGAATGGATGATAAGATGAAAAGGGCTGCTCCACCCCTTCCATCCGCCCTATCGTCCCGTAGCCACGAGTACCCGGGAACATTAAATAATGCCCCCGGAGATAGCCATGTCTCCGAGACGGCGGCCAAAGATGGGCAGAACTCACCTAGCATCAGGAGAAATTCAGCCTTGTTGGAGGGGAGGCTACGACTATTCCATTGCAATATTCTTGATGATAGGTGAGATTTTCTTTCGGCCATTTTTAATATTTAATTAAGGGAGGTCGGTCCGGACCTTCCTTGTATTGCATCTGTTTCTTCAGATGTGTTAATTTGGTAAGTTAAATTTTGTGTTTCGTTTAATATTTCTTTGGCAACGTTGGACGGTATATGAGGAGAATTGTATAAAAGACCAGAGATGAGTGAGATGAGTTTATTTAATGTTGAAGAAATGTTTGTATCTAGTGATTGTGCAGTGATTGGAGTGTCTCGAGGGAGGCCACATCCATTAAGAAGATTTGTGTTTGGACGCCATAAGAGGCCCTCAATCTCCCTCTTCGTCGAGGGAGTGATATGAGGGCGAAAAGTGGGACCTGATGGTTTGGTGGCATTTATTATTTTTGGTTACCACGACTTATGGTGGTTAGCAGAGGGTGTATTTTGGGAAAGTGGGTGCGAGGTTTGTTCACTGTGTGCCGTAACTTCGGCGAAGGATTTCACAGAGGTTGGGGTGGATTTTGATGCTTCCTGGTAAGACATGTTCTGGTCAGTCATAAGGCGTTTTATGTTTGTTTGTCTAGTGAATTCCGGGCAGGATCTATCCACTGCCGTATGACGCCCACCGCATGTAATACATGTTGGAGCCGTTACGGAGCAGGTTTCACCAAGGTGAGATTGGCCACATTTGAAGCAACGTGCAGATGATCTGCATTGTTGCTTCGTGTGTCCAAAACGGAGGCACTGGTAGCACTGTATGGTTGGGAAATAGTACTTTTCTACCACTAACGAGTTGTAGAAAGCATAGACCCTCTGAGGTAGGACCTGTCCGTTAAAAGTTAGTACCACTGTTTGTGTAGGGACCCATGTCACACCATCTGAGTTGGTTATTTTGCGGTTAAGTCTTCTGGCTTTCTGGACTCTTCCATAGCCATCCGGTACTTCCAGGTTTTCTATAATTTCCTCCTCCTTCCATTCAACCGGGATTCCTCTTACGAGGCCCATTTTGGTGACCATGAAGGAAGGAATAAATGATTTAAATCCATACTCGGCAAGGGCTCCATTTTGAAGGAAATTATTAGCTGATGGGAATTTATCGAAAGCTACAGCCAATCTATTTCGGCCTATTAATTTTATGCCGTTTCTTGGCGAAATGTCCGGAATTTTTTTTTTTTTAAGAAACATCCCAAAGGAAATTGAGTTGATGGATGTTCCTGGTGACTCTGAAGTTTTTTGTACATGTACCACGTAAGGGGATCGGTCATGTTTGCCGTATTCCCTTACCTGGGGAGGAGACGGGGTTGTAGGGGGTATAGATGAGGATGTTGTAGGGGTTGTGACTGTTTGAGGTATTTCAGATGGTACATTAAGAGGGGTTATCTTTTTTTCCGGTGATTCTTGGCGGCTCCCTGGCTTTAGGTTCCTCGTTCTCTTTCGTTTGGTTTTATTTTTCACTTCTGTGAAGGACGAGACCGGGATTTCCTCTTCAGTCAACAGTTCACTAACAGAGTTTAAATCTGGTGGTTTGGGATCAGGAGGTTTGTGTGGAATCATTTTGCCTACGTACTAAAAAAAAAAGAAAGAGAAAAAAAACGACACGAGGAAAAAAAATTTGAAGAGAGAAAAAACAAACTACCTACCTTTGGATCTACGATGAAATCAACCACAAATATGTACACAATCTAAGTTAAAATACAATACGTATATGAATAATGGTAGTATGAACGGTTATTTGTTATATGATTTAAATTAAGATGAATTTAGTGTAAAAAAAGTTAGTTTTTTTTTTTTAACCGACAATCTACAACTTTCCCGGGCCGACGACCAGAGAGCCTGTCATAGACACTCTCTCTCTTTGAATAATGGCCGTGAACTCCTATATATGAAGGAGTATACGCCAGTGTCAAGTGATGTAACGGCACACAATTCCACGTTTTTTTTGTTTGAAGGTAGATATCCCATTAGTTGTAATTCGCGATAACGGCGATCTTCATGGCCTAGAAGTAAAATGTTTTGTTTTACTTACGAGAATTTCGGGTTCGACTCACAATAAATTGTTTAATTGACCCAAATAAAAAATTGTTTCATTCTGGTTATGGCATACAAAACTTACTAGTTATAGAAAAAATTCTACAAGTTAATCTGGTTGTCTTGTTTACACGGGGAGTGTTATGCAATAAAGTAAAATTATGAAAAGTAAATTTAGAAGTTATAAAACACTTAATGAACACATTGCTTTGTTTCATAATACTTAATGCAGACATCTGCTGAAGCATATCACTCAATACACAAAACAAACGAAAATTTACAAATTAAACTGGATTTCAGAAAAATTAAGTTTTTAGTAAACTAAAAGAAAGAACCAAAATACAAGTTAAATAATGAGGAAAAATATGGTTATAAAAACTAAAACTACCAGCAAAACGACATTAAGTCAGAGGAAAAATTCGTTTAATAGGTTGTCCGGAAAGTAACTTCATATTTCTCGGATAAGATGTTGTAAGGGTAACATTTTCATTGCTAACTTTATTGCAAATGTGTTGAATGTATTTTATTATGAAAGGATTGAGATTTTTAGTTTTTTTTGGTCATTGTTTGTCCAAATTGTTTGAGCGATTTTTTGCATCATTTCGAAAGTGGAACAAAATTTGTTGTTTTTTCAATAATTAGTGTTTTTTACTTCTGCAAAGTTAACTTTTTTACTTCTATAATGAAATGTGACACAAATAAAAATACATATTAAGTATATAGTTATTATATAGTAACAGATCGTTTGTATCAAATGTGGATTATAAAATCCGCAATGGTGATACGACACTCAAAGATGGTGATTGCTCTGGAAGCCCAATTACCACTGATGGCGACCAAATTAAGGCTTTTATCGATGATAATTAGCGTTCTATGACATAAAAGATTACGGAGAGACTCAAAATATCGAAAACCACGGTTCAAAATAAAGTAACATCTTTATATAAAAAAAATGCATTTATATATACCTAAAAATTTTATATCACTTTTCGGACCACCCAGAAATAGAAAAAAACTCTTAACATATCATAGCCTAATTACATTAAATGAAGAACCAGATACAAACGCTAATTTCATCGACTCGTATAGTTCTAATGCTGATGTCAATTGTGAAAATTTATTTTGTTAAAAAGTCAACAACTAAAATATACATATTGTTAAAATGTATTCTTATATGGAGAGATTTATTCTTTATGAATACTTTGTACCAAAAACTGAAATATCGAAGTTTATCACGTCTTTAAAAAAAATATGTAGTAATACCCTAATGTTTCAAATAAATAACTTAAGCTTATAAAGAAACATGTCCATTGCAGCATATTTTCTATAAAAGTTTGAAATTAGGGATTTCACCTGAACACCAAAAAAAAGCTATTGCATTGTATATCCTATTTTTAACTCGTTGGAAAACTCTTCTCAAACCAGTATCAATACAAGTGGGAGACAGGTGTCTTATCAACTAGGCAATTGTATCAAAAGAAAGCAAGCTAAGAAATGTTCTCTTTACCACATATATCAACAGACTGTGAAAACGTTACAATCAAGATTTTACAATTATTATTTACGGCGACTACACAGTAGTTTTGATTAAAACCTGAACTTGGGTGAATGTTTATGATGAGGAAGAAATTAATAATTTAAATTCAAATCGTGGCTGAATTCTAACCCTTAACAAATTGTTTGCGGGAAACGAGTAAACGCGTGTTTCGCCAACTATCACTAGAGTGCACTTTAACTTATGAAATAAATTGTTTATGTTTGTATTTATATGTTTTACTTAATATATTACCCTGTTATCATTTTACATCTATTGTTTTTTTCTTTGAATTGTAATTTTTACTTTCTGTTTAATTGTTAAATATGGAAATTATACTTCTTTGGATCTGTAAATTTATCGCCTCAGAATAAGATCAACCTGGTGATAAATAATAATTCATGCACGATAAAAAAAATCATTCGAAAACCGATAAGAAAATCGTAAACAATTTAACACTCATCGTTAATGAATATTTATTTATCAATTATTTTTAGTATTATCTTATATATTAGCAAATATCTGGCGTCTTGACTTTAATAGTTAAAATTTACAAATCATCTTATGATATGTTTTGATAAGCACTAAAAGGAAGAAGGCTGATAATTATGACATGATTCGACCATCCAGCCACCTTTACTTTGTATCTTGTAAAATGAATGATGTATTGCAATGTTCTCAAGTAATAACTAAGCGTTAAAACGCTATTCTATATTTTTATGACTGAATATAGTTACACTCATCAAAGTTGTCTCTAGATCATGGGTGGCCAACCTTTTCAGCAGCCGGGCCAGATTTTAGAAATGAAATTTCCTACCGGGCCATACAACAAATTTTTTTTTTAATTCAAAGCAAACAAGAAATACATTGTTTTTTTAAGAAGCTATAACAAAAATGAGAATCAAACATATTTATTAGATTAGAGTTAGGCAATACAAAAAATAATAATAAAAAATAAACAAAATATAATAAATTTTAGTGAGACGTCTGATTTTGTTTGTCTGAACTAAGTGCATCAATGTTGATAACGATTGATGCTGTTGCTACACGCAAACAGTTTTCCAAATGCTCATCAGTGATTCGTGTTCTCATTTGAGATTTAATATGCTTCATTCGACTAAAAAGCTGTTCACACATGTAATTGTTTCCAAATAGCGAAATCATCGATAGAGCATGTTTGTAAAATGCAGGATATTTCTCCTTCTCCAAATATGTTTTGTAAAACTCTTCCAAACCAACCTGATTGAATTTCTCCTTTAACTGTGCATCATAACACATTTTACAACGTTCCATTTGTAAAATTCCTAGCAATAAATTCACGTCTACGGAGAATGGCATTGCAAATGCCGCAAAAAGCACACGATGCTTCTTAAAATCTTGAAATCGGTTTTCAAATTCCAGATTCAAGTCGGATATCAACGAAGCTTTTTTATCCGCCGCCATTTGTATGACGTCTGGCTGCAATAACAATGTAGGAAAGTGAGTGAAGATTTTTGTCCTTAACTGTTGTTCCCAAAGCCCAAGTTTCATTTGGAATGCGGAAATAATGTTATTACATGTTATTAATTAGTTGATCTTTCCCTTGTAGACGAGTATTAACAACATTTAGGTGGCTAACTATATCAAACAGAAATGCAAAGTCGCTAACTCACTCCATGTCTTCGAATTCTGGGATACTTTTTGACTTGCTTGCGAAGAATGATTGTATTTCTTGCTTCAAATCAAACACTCTTTTCAACATTTTGGCACGGGTCAGCCATCTTACTTCTGCATAAAATGTAACGTCATTATACTCTGAATCCAAAGACTTGAGAAACTCTTGGAACTGACGGTGATTCAACCCCTTCGACTTAATAAAGTTCACTGTTTTGATGACCACCTTCACGACATGATCCATTTTAAGGGACTTGGAACATAAATTCTCCTGATGAATAATGCAATGAAAATTTAGCATCGAAGTATTACCAACTTTGCAGGCCTCATTTTCAATCAATTTTACTAAACTTTCGTGTTTCCCAACCATTGCTGGAGCACCATCTGTTGTTAAGCCCGATAGGTTGTTGAGTTGTAACGAAAAGCGATTCAATGTCGATGTAACAGCTCCTAACTAATCTCGTGAGTAAGTAGTGTCCTTAAGTGGATACAGTGCCGCTAATTCTTCTATTTTGTTAAAATGGACATCAACGCCCCTGATAAAAATCGCCACTTGGGCGGTATCTGTTAGGTCAGTGCTTTCATCCAATGCTAGAGCAAAAAATATGAACTTGGATGCTCGATTTTTCAAATTATCTTCAATATGTTTTCCAATGTCATCCACACGTCTAGTAATAGTTTGACGAGACATGCTTATTTTTGAGAAATCCGTTTTCTTTTCTGGGTACAGAATTTCAACGACACTCTCCAAACATTCCTTAACCATTTCACCATCTGAATATGGCTTCGATTTTGTTGCTAGTATCATGGCTACTGCATAACTAGCTTTTACATAGCATGTTGACTCTTGAGCCGCTCTAGTAAATATCCGACGTTGTGCAGAAAGTTTTCTTTTTAATTCATTTACTTGGTCTTGTCGAAATTTCCCTTCGTACTTATCAAACTTATTTGCATGTTTAGCCTCGTAATGCCGTTCAATGTTATACTCTTTCAAGACAGAAACAGAATCATTGCATATCAAGCATTTTGGCTTTGTTTTAAATTCCACGAAAAAATAGTTTATAGTCCATCTGTCTTGAAAACTTCTGAGTTTTTCTGTGACTCTTCTCTTCTTTGGTCCAACATCTTTACTACTTGACGCCATTGTGGGTCTTCGTTTTTAACTAAAAAAATAAATAAAATGACATCAGTATTACATAACTTTCTGACAAAAGGATGAGATGCTTGTGGTGCATTGTAAAAAATCAAAACTACATTGTAAAAAATATAATCTGCATTGTAAAAAATAAACACAAAACAAAAAATAGAACTCTACAAAATCAAAGTAAAATATTTAGAGTTTTAATTTTTTTGAGTGACTAGGTTTATTAAATACGTTCGTATGTTTGCGATATTGTATGTATGAGTGGTTCCTTTGCTGACAGTACTTGTCGCAACTCGTCTAGCGGCGAGCCAGACTGCACTCTTCACGCTAGTCTGGAATGGGAAGTGTTATTTGCACATCACTCCTTGTACACGCAGAAAACTCGAAGTGAACGAAAGCCACGAACTGAGCCGATGAACGCCGAAGGCGCCAAAATACATAGCACATGACTCTGACAGCTCTGTCTGTCAGTGAAAGCAATAAGCATGGCCCCGACAGCCAAATTGACAGTAGTCACGGGCTCATACCGTCCCGATTGCTTCGGCGATCATCGGCTCACTTCGGGTTTTCGGCGTGTACAAGGAGTGATGTGCAAATAGCATTCCCCGCCTGGAACCGCGTTGTTGTCATTGTGATTGCGATTGCTGCCCCGTTCGGGTCGCGACAGTTAGCTAGGAGACACCTTCGTCTGACGAAACATGAATTAGGAGTTTTGATATTCCTTCTGAAAAATTTTAACGGGCTTAAAGCGGGGTGCGTAATCTATTATATTTATAAGCGATAATCTATTATGATTGTGGGGATAGTTATAGTCCTTGTTATAATACATTTATGCATATAATGTAGAACAGACGTGCGCTATAACATTGATATTATATTGTAGTTCAATGACTATTTATTTTTTATTTTTTTAGTCCTAAAATGAGTGGACCGAGTAAAATACAACGAACCTATAATTTTAACACTGACTGGGAGGAATCATATTGTTTCGTTAATTTGAAAAATAAATGCGTTTGTTGTGTGGTAGTCGTATTGCAGTGCCGAAAAAACATAATGTTGAACGACACTTTCAAACAATTCATGCCACTTTTGATGTGAATTATCCACTTAAATCCGAAGTAAGAAAGAAAAAAATATGTCAACTAAAATCAAGCCTAACTGCACAACAGACTGTTTTCACTAGACACGTGGAAAATTCTAAAAAGGCCACCATTGCTTCTTTAAAAATTTCTCACATGCTCGCAAAAAAGAAGAAACCTTTCATTGATGGTGAGTTGTTTAAATAACTATTTTTGACTGGTGCCGATTGTTTGTTTGATGGATTTTCTAACAAACGTGAGATTGTCTCAGCAATACAAGACTTACAGTTGTCAAATAACACCATCACAAGAAGAATACATGCAATTTCAACAGACATACAAACTCAGTTAAAGACTGACTTGGAAATATGTGACTGGTTCTCGCTACAATTTGACGAGTCAACAGATATATCAGACACCGCACAGTTAGCAGTTATGGTGAGAATGGTATTTAGTAACTTCACAGTAAAAGAGGATATGTTGCAAATATTACCTATGAAAGGACAGACAAGGGGTGAGGATATTTATAATACATTCAGAACATACGCCAAGTCAATAAATATGCCTTTGCACAAGCTGTCTGCGATAACCACCGATGGGGCACCAGCAATGGTAGGTAAAAACAAAGGATTTATTGCCCTCTGCAAGAAGGATGAATCATTTTCAAACTTTATGTCCTACCACTGTATTATCCACCAGGAAGCTCTGTGTTGTAAAATATTGCCATTTGAACACGTTATGAAAATAGTTACACAAGTAATCAATTCTATTCGAGCAGCTCCTTTGCAACACCGACTTTTCAAGGCCCTGTTAGAAGATACTGAAGATAAAGAACATGATCTTATTCTGCATACTGAAGTACGTTGGCTCAGTGAAGGAAAGGTTCTTACAAGATTTGTGAGTTTAATTGAAGAAATAAAAACATTTATAAACGATAAAAAGGAAAATGATGTTGAACTAGCTGACTCTCGCTGGCTGATTGATTTGGAATTTCTCACAGACATCATGGAAAAATTGAATTCTTTAAATTTGGAGTTGCAGGGGAAAGACAAAAACATAGCTGAAATGAAAAGTTCTGTAAAGTCATTTAAAGCTAAATTGGATTTGTTGATATCACATCTGCAGATCAATTCTCTCGTGCATTTCCCACATATGAAGAAAATGCTAGGTAACAATGAATTAAACGGGTCATTATTTATTAAGCATCTTCAAGTGTTAAAAAAGAGTTTGAAGAGAGATTTTTGCAGTTTACACATATCGAGCCAATTGTTTCCTTCTGTATCAATCCTTTTACTTGCCAAATAAATGTAATGGAAATGGCCGCATGTATTGCAGATTTTGTTCAAGGTAAGACAGAAGAACTAGAGTTAGAAATTTTGGACCTTAAGAATGATATTTTGCTAAAATCTTTAATATCAGAGGACTTTTGGAATACAGTGGACAGAGAAAAGTTCTCATTTTTTAAAAAAGCGGCATATAAAATTGAATCATTTTTCGGTTCGACATATTTATGCGAATCATTGTTTTCAAACATGAACTGAATAAAATCAAGATATAGATCTCGACTCACCGATGAGCATCTTTATGATTGTTTGCTAACAGGATTATCTGCTATCGTCATACTCTCCTAATTATGAGTATGAGGCACTGGCCAATGATATGCAATGCCAAAGATCACATTGACATATTGATATTATATTTTTTTATAAAATGTTTTCTTTGTATTTGTGTTTTTTGTTTACTTTGTTTACGTTTTGTAAATACATTTCTCTGTGTGTATGCAATTTGAATAGTAATTTTATTATTTTGAAACATTTTTGTTTATTATTTATTAATAAATTATGAATATAAGAAAATAAATTATGGGAAAATGAGATGTTATGGAAGGAGTTTGTCGATTAAAAATAGGTGGTGCCCGCCACCCTACCGATATTTTAGAATGTGCTCTAGAGTACAAAAAGGTTGGGAGTCCCTGCTCTAGATTATGGTGAATCGTCACTTGACACTGGCGTATACTCCTTCATATAGGAGTTCATGGTCATTATCCAAGAAGAAAAAGAAGACTGTCGTGAAAACAAATGTATCTGTCATTAATGTCAAAATCTATTATCTGTCAAAATCACATCGTGATTCGGATGATTGCGTCGGGCCTGCTATAGTTATATATTAAAATTGTGAAGCTTGTATGCAAATATGTTTAATTATTCTGCGTGTATATGAAAAGCTACATTATTAATGAAATTCTGAGTAACTTTGAGGTACTTAAAATTAACACATCATGTTCCTTACTTATTTCACTTGAGTGGACCAGAGAAGGAAAAAAATTGAAAGACAATTTCAGAAAACTAGAATTTTTTCTACATTGAATTGTCAATATTAATGGAAGAATCTGCATACAATAACTCAATATTGACTTCATAAACTTATGAATGTGCAGGAGAATAGACATTACAAATGAGAATTGAAAGTGTTATATATTGGAAATATGAATTTGGATAATGATATGCTAAAATTATAGGATTTTTATATACCTATTGGACTTTACAGATAATAATCTAATTCAATCAGACAATTTTTGGAATAGATCATTAACATGACAGTAATTTAACATGATGCACATTATAAAATTGACTAATATTTTGTACGTTTAAGTAAATGCTTCATCAGTTTGTGAATATCTTAACATTTAACAGATTTAGCTGGATTAAATACTTTGAGTGTCATACTTTTGTATTCATATATAAAACATTTATTTTTCTGGTGCCATTTAATGACCTAAGATCACTTCAAGGGCGCCTACACTCTTCTCGGAAAACTAATCCCTGCTTGTAATGAGAGTACAGTTGTCTTTATGTCATATGAGCATTATAGAACAAATGTCATGATTTGACTCTAGAAGTTTAAGACTGACAAGCCACAGTTTGCTGCTCTGATTTGAATATGAACAAGAAAACTTCTACCAGTCCTGTCGAAATGTACAAAAGTTGGTGCTTTTAATGTCAAGTTCATTCAAATAAATAATGTAATGTAAATTTAATATACATTATTGCATTAGTCTGAATTATGTATAAATTTTCTAGAATCCACTCTCAAATTATACACTCTTTGAAATTACATGAAACCAATAATATTGTTACTTCTCTAGATCCCAGAAGTCGCAACGGTAATGATATTCAAATATATTTGCTCATATATATTAAATTTTATTTATTACAGTTGGTAAAATGGAATCGTCACATTTGAGTATGAAGTCTTGCTTGGGTGTAAACCGTCAACTTTCTGGTCAGTTGTATAAATATACAAATGTTGTAAAAGGCTGGCAGCACAGGTGGTTCACCGTTGATGCAGAAGCAGGGGTACTTAGTTATTATTTGTGTGAAGGGCCAGGGGATACCTTCATCCCTGGGCAACCTCCAAGAGGAGAGGTAATAATTATTTGTTCTGTAGTTCATCTACATTTGAATTCTGCTATGTGAAAAACTTATGTATCATTAATCTACCAGATCTGTAAATATGAAAGCGGAATTTGCTCATAGATGGCTCTAATTGTCAATGTAGTGACTGTCAAACTGCGTCATTGGCACCTTTTTCTTGTGTTTACATTGGTCAAAGACTTTTAACTCACAATACAAGTTTAATACAACTACATATGTTTTCATAGCGTTGAACATGTCTGTTTTTGTGCCTAAAAACTACGATTTGCGGACAGCATTGATTTTCTGTTACCATTTGAAGAAAACTGCTGCAGAATCGCATCGAACGCTTGTCAAAGCTTACGGTGAGTATGCTCTTGGTAAATCACAGTGCTTTGAGTGGTTTAAAAAATTCAAAAGTGGCGATTTTGACGTGAGAAGCGAAGAACATGGAAGACCACCGAGAAAGTTTGAAGATGCCGAATTGCAAGCATTGTTGGATGAGGATGACGCTCAAACGCAACAACTCGCAGATCAATGAAATGTGACACGAGAAGCCATCTCCATATGTTTCAAAGCCATGAAAAAGATCCAGAAAGTGGGAAAATGGGTTCCACATGAACTGAATGAAAACCGAAAAAGACAGCAGGAAAACCGAAAAACCACTTGCGAAATGCTGCTCGCCAGGTACAAAAGAAAATCATTTCTCCATCGAATTGTGACTGGCGATGAAACATGGATATATTTTGAGAATCCTAAGCGTAAAAGATCATGGGTAACTCCAAGCTGACCAGCGACATGACTGCAAGGCCAAATCGCTATGGACGGAAGACAATGCTCTGTGTTTGGTGGGATCAGAAGGGTGTTATCAGAAGATCGTATGAGCTGCTAAAACCTGGCGAAACCGTTAATACTGAACGCTACCGACAACAAATTATGAATTTGAACCAAGAATTGCGAGAAAAACTACCAGAATATCAAAAGAGGCAACACAAAGTGATTTTGCTTCATGATAATGCACCATCGCACACAGCAAAACCGGTCGAGGAAACGATTGAGTCGTTTAGTTGGCAAATACTTTCGCATGCGGATTACTCACCAGACTTGGTTCCATCCGATTACTACTTATTTGCATCGATGGGACATGCACTTGCTGAGCAGCGCTTCACTTCTTACGAAAATGGCTCGATGATTAGTTTGCCTCAAAAGAGCAACAGTTTTTTTAGCGTGGCATCCACAAATTGCCAGAGAGATGGAAAAAATGTGTAGCTAGCAATGGGCAATACTTGGAAAAAAATATTTTTTACCATTTTCATACAATAAATGTGTATTTTCTATAAAAAAATTCCGGTTTCATATTTACAGACCTGATATGTTTTTAGATAACATCCTTTTAAACTAACTAATAATAATAAAAGGACAATTTATATATTGCTGTTTAGAAAGTAAACTTCTAAAGGGTGTACATAGAACTTTACATTTAACAGAATATAAAATAAAAATATATTATCCATGTCCATATAATTTGTCATTATTTTTTGTTTAATGGAAATGAATTGTATCATTTTTACACAAACAAGTCAAATTTTAAAAACATATTTCAGCACTTTGTTGCTTGCCAATAAACATCTCTGAGTATGCATCTTGTTCAACCCATCTGGGCAAGAATGTGTAGTGCAAAAGAAATATGAAATTTACTTTGAATTTTAATAATTCAAATGAAACTGTTGCTTGGTATGCTATTGCATCTTTGTATTTATTATGTTTAACCTTTCCCTTCCTGTGCTAAAAAAATCCGCGCATTCCGGTGCTGTGTATTCAATACACATGTAAAAATGAGCGATTTAAAATTGAAAAAATAAGAATATTCATAGCCAATCGCTTAAATTAATTAAATTTGAAGTCAAAAGGGATGATAATTGAAATTTAATTGCTGAAAACACGAAAAAACCATCGGCCGACGTTCACAAAACGGGCAGAGACCACCTCAAATGGATGCCCTAGAGCTACTGAGAGCTGAGACGGGACTCGGACTGTTATACCTCGAAGGAAGAAACACAATTGCGAACTGAGATTCTATTTCTTGCGTTCACATATACCTAAGTAGAGTGAGACGTGAATAGCGTCACTTCCTCACACATAGCGGTTTTTTAGAATAAATATACCTACGTCACACACTGGCACATGTTTTATTGTATTAGTGAATTTATTCCCAATTTTCACAAAATATCTCTGATGTGGCCGATAAGTGCTAATTAGTATATTATATTTTCATTCAATGTGTAAATGTATAATATTATGGAGGAATACCTAAAATTTGAACCCAGTATTTATTATATTTATAGAGATATTAAAGTTTTTAGAAGCAATGTGTACTAGTTACACATCACAGGGAAGGAAGGGTTGACCTAGCAGAGCGCTACAAGTCAAATAGCATATCTTTCCAGTTTAAAAAATAACGATCCATAGTGAAATAATTATTTCAGTTCACCAAAATACCTTGTACTTTATTGGTGATTCGTATTTTAATTAACACATTGTTTGCGGGTACTTTTCGCGACAAGTGATGACGCAATGCGGGTACTTTTAGACTTTTTTGCGCCAAAATTAGACTTTCGTAAAAAAACCATATCTCTCAAACTAATTAGTATTTTTTCGAAAAACTTTTTGTATCTTACTAAGAATAGAACTATCTATATCTTTATTATGCAAAATATGGGTTGCTCTATTTTTTACTCACACAAAATTACTACATTCTAGGTAAACATAGAAAAAAATACTCTCACCATCAAAATTATTTTATTCACATAAAATTACAATATAATTACGAAATTTTGAATAGAACTATCTATATCTTTATTATGCAAAATATGGGTTGCCCTATTTTTTACTCACACAAAATTACTACATTCTAGGTAAACATAGAAAAAAATACTCTTTCACCATCAAAATTATTTTATTCACATAAAATTACAATATAATTACAAAATTTTCAATAGATCTTATAAGAATCTTATAAGATCTTATAAGAATCTTATAATAGATAACGCGCAGTTTCCACCTCATTTGGCGACCGTTTTTACAAGTTTCCCGCATACCACCGCTTGGCAAACCAAAACGAGTAAACTCGTCTCCCGCTCTCTACCATAAGACGGGATAGAACGAGTTTTATCGTTTCCCGCATACAATGTGTTAATATTGACATAGATCAAATGTGTACATTTCTTTTCATTTGAAATTAACTTTTTTTTATTGGGTTACACCAAATAGTCCAGGCGGACAAGAGTAATATAATTGATTAAATGAAAAAGTAATTTGATAAGTGTAAGGATCATAAGCTAGTAGTTTTGGCTACTAAATTGAGTACTTACCCACATATGCATACATGTATGTACAATTCACATATATTTGGTAAGAAAACTGCAAAAAAAACTTGCTAAGGAAAAGTAAACTACAATGTATCTGCAGATCTTCCCACTTGTGATATAAACAAATAAGACAAATATTATTTAAAAAGGTTTTTGTTACATTAATAAAAAAGTTTTAACCATATTTCAATTTCTGTTTATTGGAAGAACTGAGATTTGGGCACAACTACATAGAATGATACTGTCACCTTCAAAATAAGTCTGAAGGCAATGAACTGGTTAATCGTTAATACCTGATTGTTGGATTATATTTTTTATTACATTTTTTCAGTGATATGTTTTTTCATAAATTATCATTTATCCTAGTGGTTTCCTTTATTTCCCAGGCTCATTTGGCAGCAGCAGTAGTGTGTCCAAGTGATGAAGACTCTCGGACATTCACAATCAATTGTGCTTCTGGTGATATGCTGAAACTTAGAGCGGTAGATGCTCGGGCCAGACAAGAATGGGTCGATGGATTGAGAGCTATCGCTGAATCACATACCAAAGTAACTATATGCTAAATTTTTGAGATACAGCAAAACCCCTAAATTTAATTTTTAATGAATTCACTCTTTATAGTACATTGTTGAACACTACATTCCACTTAAAGCCGAATGTGTTGTTATCATGTATCGGAAGATCAACAAAAGTTTCTTTGTAGTTCATCTACCTCCATCCCTTGTTAAGTTTTCTTACCAAATATGTTTTCCTACACATATAGGTATGCAGATGAGGGGTAATTACTAATCTAATGGTCGCAATCACCGCTTTCATATCCTTACATTCAACTTGTTTTTATTGTAATATATCAATAATAGTGGGCTCGAATCTCGAGTTAATGCTCCCTTGAAGAGAGTCTGCTGTCGAAACGGCGCTATATAAATTGTTATATTATTATTATGATGATGAGTGAAATTGTTTTCCAAATATTTTGATATTGCTAGTAGTGATGGGGACAATTTAGAAAGGCTTGTGGTTATTGAAAGAGTGGTAACACTACATACAAGAGAAATATTCTCTAATGTGCCAAGAGAGAGACTCAACAAAATGATCCTTAAGTATTATTCTCTGACACAGAGTATAGAGATGGATTGAGAGGAATTAAGATGACTGGAAAGAATAAATCAATCTTTACTTGATGCGATTATATGAACTCAATCAAATCTTGTTTAATTTCATAAGGAAGTCGCAATTGTTTGAAAATTAAAAGGAATTTTACTTTTGCAAGCAATATATTACTTGTTGAAATTCAAGTTTAATATTTCAGGCCATAGGAGTGCAGTGTCCACCTTTACCAATAAGAGAACATTTAGCTGTCCAAGTAGCTATGTCATCAGTACGCCAACAATTACAACAAACTGAATTAAGGTAAAACAAAAGTTTGGTCATATTGTATCTAGTTGTTTCTTTTTGTTTTACTATGGGAGGGACTAAGTTTTGTCCTGCATTGTGATTAGTGATGATATAGATTGTTAGGTCATAAAAATTGTGCAGTGGCATCACTAAGGTTCATAAAAGGGCAAAAAATACAATAATATAAAATAAGCTTATGTCAAACTGGATTGAATGGTTGTTCGAATTCTTTGTTATCAATGCTAATACAATAGTATAGAATTTGAAAACCATATTATAAAAATGTGTCAATTGTCATTAGTGGAATACCAAAGTAATATGTATAGTTATAATTCTAAAAGATAACATTGAATTAAAATTTGTTTTACAGTGATGCAGCACTGGCTCGAGCAATAGAATCAGCGCCTTCTCCATTTTCCCACACTGATCCTGATCTTCTGCTATTGAAGGTAACTTTAAAATATTTTGTACTTTTTACACTCTGAAACATGTTAATCTCTTTTTGTTGGTAATCTTCTATATAAATAAAAATGTAAATGTTCGTATATTAAAAATCTCTTATCTCCAAAAGTTCTTCACCGATCGCTTTGAAATTTTGACAAAAGGTTGCATTCGTATACGAAAATGTTTATATATTTTTATTTATATACAGGTGTATATAAAAAAGTTTATAAATCGGACAAAATAACGTTTGCGCCTCCTGTAGCAACAGACGAACTAAACTTGACAGTTATGTCACATTGCATTTTCGACGTTTCGGAATTAATATTAAATAATTAAATATCTATATAAATAAAAATCTAAATGTTCGTTAATTAAAAATGTCCAATCTCCGAAAGTTATTCACATTGCTTTGAAATTTTGACAGTTCCGTTTTGATTTTGAATATTATATATTTAATAATAAATATTTAAATAATAAATTTTTTAGTATAGCGCCATCTGCGCTAATTTATCCGCCATTTTCATTTCGTAATGTGCGTAGTTGACATGTACCTCTAAGAATATCTGTTTCACTTAGTTTTTTTAACTTATTTTTTTATTTTTCTGTTCAATTAGCGGTGATATTGAATTGTGTTGATTGATTTTCGTTTGAATTCAAATCGTATCGTGAATTGACCTCTTGGAGTGACGCGATCATTTGCTTCAGAGAGACAATGTGATGTTGGTATGTACATTTTTGACAAACGTAATATTTAATTTAAACGAACTGCCAAATTTTTGCTAATTTGTAACAAGATGTATTAATTTGTCATTATTGTTAGTTTTTTGTAATGTATTTACCTAAATAACTTGCTATTTATAAGAATCGATATTTATTGTTCATTAACCCTTTCCGGTCCTATGTCGAATGTCATTCGACATCGACTTAATTCCAGTGAGTCCTAAGTCGAATGTCATTCGACATTTTTTTCTTGTGAACATAAATAAAGTTTTATTAAAAACAACCTTGTGAACATAAATATAGTTTTATTAAAAACAACCTGGATGTATTGTTTTACCCTGTAATTCTGTAAATCTTTTGTGGACCTGATGGAACATTTTTTTTTTTTTTGTGGACCGGAAAGGGTTAATGACGCGTCCAAACATGTCAAATCCAAATTAAATTTGTGCGTAGTTTGCAATGTCTTTCCTTAACATTTAATTAATCCCAATACTCTCTCTCTTTGCTTAACATTTAATTAGTTGCAATTATCTCTGTATTTCCTTAACAATACTCCTATTTGACAAATATTTCCTTAACAATACTCCTATTTGACAAATGCGTGTCCAGCTGCAAAACGATCGATCAGCTGAGATATTCTCACATCAATTGCTGGAAATTGGGAACGGAAAGGTGCAGGTTGATTTAACCTCAGGACGAATTTCATTGTCTCATAACTTAATGTTTCACAATTTCACTCATTTTTAATGTTTCACAATTTTATATATTTATAGTCGAGGAAGCAGCAGAACGACGTGTAGCCAGACTTGAGGATGCACGGGGATCGCGTTCTGCAGCTTCAGAACTGGTTCGTTCTCAACAGAATATACGCGACAGGCTGATATAGTGGCTGAAAGAGGTCAGTAGGAATATCAAAAGTATCTTTTTTATATAGAATTTAATTTTATCTCTATGTTTATATTTCAAAATCTATCAAATCATATGTAGAAATGGAGATTTTTTAATTAGTTTCATATTCATCCGTTTGAATTAGACCAAGCTTCGCTCTGAATACGTTCATTTGCGAGATGCAGTTGTACATGACGGTAATACAACTAACGTTGGAAGACAACGATTTGGCCATCTTCATATACAGGCAGTCCACGTCATATGCATGAGTACGCTCAAGATGCAATTGCGTATGTTCGTCACTACGGGTGTCCAGATCTATTCACTACATTCACATGCAATCCAGCTTGGGACGATATACAACAGCTCATGGTAAAACATGAAGTGTTTGGGTCTGTGCGCTGCTGCATGTACTCAGTGGAATGGCAAAAGAGAGGATTGCCACATGCACATATACTAATCTGGCTCTATAACAAAATCACTTCAAACGAAATCGACAATGTAATATGCGCTGAAATACCCGATGCCGACGTCGATAAGGATTTGCATGAAGTTGTGACGAAAAATATGATACATGGACCTTGCGGTACACTGAATCCAAATTCACCATGCATGATAGACGGAAAATGCTCCAAGCGATATCCTCGAGCATTAGTATCCAACACAGTGACAGGAAACGATGGATATCCTTTATACAGAAGAAGATCAACAGAAGATGGCGGTAAATTAGCAACCATACAAATGCGAAATGGTGACACCGAAGTAGAAAACCGTTGGGTTGTTCCATATTCGCCTTTGCTATCAAAAACATACAAAGCGCACATAAAAGTGGAATACTGTAACTCTGTTAAATCGATCAAATACATTTGTAAGTACGTGAATAAAGGCAGCGACATGGCAGTTTTTGGAGTGCAACCAGAAAGAAGTGATAGGAATGCAGTCATACATATCGATGAAATCGCACAGTATCAATGAATACAGCAATGAAGCTGTATGGCGAATTCTTTCATTTCCCATAGATGAACGAAGTCCAGCTGTTGTTCACTTAGCAGTACATCTAGAAAATGGACAACACGTTTATTTCACAGCTGCAAATGTGCAACAAATAGCCCTGAATCCACCGGCTACAACGTTAACTGCTTTCTTCACGTTATGTCAAAATAACGCGTTTGCGAAAACACTGCTGCATCACTAATTGTGATGTCAAAAGAAGAATTGATTGAAAAAGTATTTCCCTATATTCAAATCAATTATAAGAATCACGATTGGCTGAGTGAACGAGCTATTCTTGCCGCCAAGAACAAAGACGTCTACGAACTTAACAATATTATTCAGTTCCTTTTTTAATGTTTCACAATTTTATATGTTTTTGCTATAACTTTCTTTGTTCTTTTTCAGTGCAATCGATCTGTTTTAGTTCATCAAAATGTCGAGGAAGCAGCAGAACGACGTGTAGCCAGACTTGAGGATGCACGGGGATCGCGTTCTGCAGCTTCAGAACTGGTTCGTTCTCAACAGAATATACGCGACAGGCTGATATAGTGGCTGAAAGAGGTCAGTAGGAATATCAAAAGTATCTTTTTTATATAGAATTTAATTTTATCTCTATGTTTATATTTCAAAATCTATCAAATCGTATGTAGAAATGGAGATTTTTTTAATTAGTTCCAATTATCTATTTGTCTTCCCTTAACATTTAATTAGTTACAATTATCTCTCTGTCTTCCCTTAACATTTAATTAGTTACAATTATCTCTGTCTTCCTTTAACATTTAATTAGTTACTTTTATGTTTCGCAATTTTATATGTTGCCTGAAATACTCTACTTTGTGGCGACACGTAAAGACGTTGAAATTAACTACAAATATGCGTGTCCAGCTGCAAAACGATCGATCAGCTGAGATATTCTCACATCACTTGCTGGAAATTGGGAACGGAAAGGTACCGGTTGATATAACTTCAGGACGAATTTCATTGTCTCATAACTTCTGCAGTTTAGTGATGTCAAAAGATGAATTGGTTGAAAAAGTATTTCCCAATATTCAAATCAGTTATAAGAATCACGATTGGCTGAGTGAACGAGCTATTCTTGCCGCCAAGAACAACGTCTACGAACTTAACAATATTATTCAGTTCCTTTTTTAATGTTTCGCAATTTTATATGTTTTTGTTATAACTTTCTTTCTTCTTTTTCAGTGCAATCGATCTTTCGTTTGAATTCAAATCATATCGTGAATTGACCTCTTGGAGTGACGCGATCATTTGCGAGCACGGCGATGAACGCGACAGACTGAGTGGCTGAAAGACATCAAAAATATTGTATACCCACACATGCATTGTGAAATTAAACATATTAGAAACGTGTGCTTTCTCCTTTCTTTCTTTTCCATTTAACCAGACTGAGCCACAGCAATGCGTGGCCGGGTACAGCTAGTATGTAAATAAAAGATTTGTACTTCTTAAGATATGAAATTTATGCATTACAAAAAAGATCAAATCGATATGTATTGCTGTATACGGAATCCTCAGTGTCCTCGAGCACATTTCTGTTAGCTCCCAATGCTTATGTCTCTTCTTCACACAAGAATTCTGACTGGTCCACCCCCACGAATTAAAAACATCTTATAATGCCCACTTGGATACCCTTTCCGCAGGTAAATTGTTTACGACTTAGAATAAAAGCCATCATACTCTCTTTAACAATAGATTGTACATTTTAAACAATTAGTTTTACTTAAAGCTTTCTCTTTGAAGATTGACCAAATTGTAACTTTTAGATAGAATGTGGAAGTATAAGGTGTTAACATAAGCTGTGTCCGGTTTTTTCCAAATTTAAAAATCAGCACCAAAAGTAAAACAAAATGGTAAAGGTCATTCGAAAGATAATTTTTTGCTCTACAAGATATTGTGTTTGCTTTTACGTTACATACATTATTTTATTTGATTACAAGCCTTCAAAATGGAATGTCAAGTAGATGAAAGTGAGCATTTTCGACAACACCTTCTGTTCGCGTTCAATCGAGGGAATAAAGCTGCCAAAGCTGCTCGCAATATTTGCGAAATGTACGGTGAAGATGCTATGAATGAAAGGACAGCTTGTCGATGGTTTTTGCGTTTCAAAGACGGTAATTTCGACCTGAAAGACATGGAGCGTTCCTGACGACCTGTGGATGAGGACCGCTTAAACCATATTATTCATGAAGACCCCCTTCAAACCACCGTAGAATTGGCTGAGCAGATAAATTATAGTCACATGACTGTATACCGCCATCTTAAATCAATGGGAAAAGTCCACAAGTTCGGCGCTTGGGTTCCACATGTTTTGAGTGAAAACAACAAAAATCAACGTTCGACAATTTTTGCTGGTTTGCTCGCGTGTTATCGAGCTACGCATGGCCACAAGCAAAGGTTTATTTACCGCATCATTACTGGTGATGAAAAATGGTGCCTTTATGTGAATATGAAGAAACGGAAAGAATGGGTGAGTTATGGTCAACAAGCAACACCCAGAGCGAAACAAGGTTTGCATCCGCGCAAGACGATGATTTGCATCTGGTGGGATTGGCAAGGCTTCATCCACTACGAGATACTTGAACGCAATCAGACAGTCAACACGGAGCTATACATTCTGCAAATGCAGCGGCTCAACACTGCAATTCAACAAAAAAGGCCAGATCGGCAATATGGCGTTATTCTGCAACACGATAACACCCGCCCTCATATCACCAACATTATGAAAAATGCCATTCAAAGGCTTGGTTGGGAAGTCCTGCCGCACCCTCCATATTCTCCAGACCTCACGCCGTCGGATTTCCACCTTTTCCAGTCGCTTTTTGAACAATGTGCGTGGCGTTTCCTTCAATAATGACGTCGAATTGCGGACATAGTTGGACGAATTCCTCAAGTCAAGACCAGATGGTTTTTATCGCACAGGTATTGAAAAACTTGTAGAACGTTGGCAAGAAGTTGTAAATAATGAAGAATACATTATTGACTAATTTGTTGTAGAATAATGAAGGAGAACACATTATTGACTAATTTATTGTAATTTTTTTTTGTGTCCTCTTGTTCTCATTTGCAAAAAAACCGACACAAATTATGTTAACACCCAATATATTAACCGAGAGTCCTAAAAATTGGTCGACGATTCTGTGCTATATCGGGGGCGGGATAATCCTTTGTCTGCCGGCTTCCCTTATCTCAGACGATGGGACAATACCATATGCCTCAGTGATTTGAAAAATCCCAACTATGGTCCGAAGATTTTTACAATAGGGCCACAAATCACCCATTCTTGTGGCAGCAACAACTACTACATCTTTGTTTTCACTATGGATCAATTTCTCAGTGACATATGATAGGTCAATTTTTTCCAAAGCTATTATAACAACAACTCTGTGGCCTAGTTGGTAAGACACCTCTCTTCAAACCCAGGGGTGGATTCGGTTCCCTTTGGCATCCAAGTTTTTTTAACATGGGTGCAGTCTGATTATTTTGGCTGGTTGGAAAGGATTTTCATATGACAATAAACCTGCTAGGTTGTACTGTATACAACAAAAGTATAATACAATATAAAATATTTTTTTACTTTAAATTTCTCACTCGATTATGTTATCAAACACAGCATTTTCAAACCACAAATAATTAATTAGCAGCACCCCAGTTTGTCTCTTTGCTAGTTACCTATATATGTTTCACTAAATATCAAATTTTTTACGTTTTACTCAAATAGAAAATGTTTTTTTACAACTACAAATTATTAAAATACAATGTCAAACAATTTGTTTTATGCACTATTAAGTACAAAAAGAATGTTTACTTTATATACCAAAAGTATCATAAATTGAAAACATTTAATTTCCTTGCAAAAAAACATGTTTCTAGTACAATTGTAGTCCTGTGTAAACAGTGTAACATATCTTTTCATCTCCATATTGCTCTTAATCATTATTGATGTTGGTGTTTCATACAGAAAAATCATGTTCCCATAGCAGTGATCCCAGGTTAGAAGACAGTTCTCTTACCAACTAAGCTGTGGAAGTCTTAAGAGTGCAGTTACAGTGGAGGAATTTAGTTGCAAGGCTCAAAAATTTTATTAAAAATTACTAAGAAACATTACTTTTAGCAAATTCAATGAATTTCATAATTAACTCAAAATTTTGAAAGAGATCAATTTTACTAACCCCTAAAAAGGTTATGCTCCTGTTATTTTTTCATATCTTTCTCTCAGCTTAGGAATTTGTTTTAGAAGTTCTAAGTTGGTTAAGCTCCACACTTTTTTTTTTTTTTTAGTAGGGCACTCACAACTCAGTCCAAAAAAAAAAAAAGCTCCACACTTTCGACTGATACTGCGGAGAGTTGCTGCCTTCTTGTCAGGCAGATATTGACATTAAGTAGGTTATTTAATTGGATCCAACCATGTGCTTTCTATCATGGTCCATTGAAGGTATTATGAAAAGGTTGACTGACTTTGTTACACAGCACTTGATTTGAAATATGTGAACCTTTGTACTTAATTTACTTGTAAGTTTAAAACAGATATTAAAAAAATACTTGTCAGTTTAAGAATGAGTTATTCATTCGTTAGCAAATTCATCCATTAGAACATATTTCATGCCAGATATTTTGAGGAATTGTGTTTGATACTAAAAGTTATAGAACATATAATTATTTGTTCAAACTTCACATCATTTGAAAATGAATATTTGTTTTATTAAACAACTTTATTATATCCAATATTTAAAAATATGCTATTTTGAAATAATTGTTTTTTCTTTGTGAAGGCAACATCAGCGGCCAGTATGCAGTGCTTGCTGCAATGCTTGGGCATCCTCCATCGCCAACAGCAAATAGGATCAGTAAACATTTCTCACGGCGATGTAGATACGGATTCGGTATTTTGAACAAAGCTTTCAGCAGGGTGTGTTCACTGTCTACTTAAATGTATTATGTGTAATAGACCCTGTAGAATTTAGAGTCCACCTTATCATTTATTCACAATAGTTTTCGTGTTCTAGCATAATTATTAACAATTATTTCCGAATATTTTCTGATAGAACCTCATTTTGAAAGGAACTATGTTGTGAGATGATAAGCGTGGTACTAAGATACAAAAAACATTCCAAAAATATAAAAGAAATTATCAAATGTCACGAAATGTATGGGTTAAATTTTGCGTAAAATAAAATTAGCACAGCTAGAAATTTGATGAGATAAAATAACTACAACCAAGACCCACAAACTAAACAAAATATGAGGTATTTGTTAAATTTCAAATATTTCACAAATTATTCAAACATATCATGAAAATATTTTACTAATAAGGAATTAATCCTTCTGTAATTGGAAATATTTGAGAAAAATAAAAAAGAAAGAGAATCAGAAATGTAGGTAAGATCGATTGTCTTTTGTTACTTTCTTAAAAAGTAAAAAATTTAACCCTCGATAAAAAATATTAAGTCTTAGTATACTTTTAAGATTATTTTGAAATGGTGCAAATTCAAATATTTGATGATATCCATTGTATACAAATTCATTCAATTTAAATAGCATTTTAGTATTACGATCTCCATTACATTTAACATCTTAAAACAATGTTAAAAAGACCAAACTTCTCGTAAATTCCAAGTAGTTTTACCTTATTTATATAATATTCTTCCTTAGTATGTACCTTCAACATTTTCACTCTAACGAGTTTGTTGTATTTCATAAAAAAAAAAAAAAAAGAAAAATAAATATATAAAAAATATATATACAAATGTGCAAAGTTCTACTTGGACCAGGTGCAATGTCAAGAGAACTTAATATTTGTGAAGTATTTTATTATTGTACATTCATTATAAATACATGACTTCTTACAATGTAATCAAAAAATGTCAAAACTTTTTTGCTAAATAAATAAGATTTATTTAGTTTATCTGCAGTCTGTGATTTCTCCTTTTGTACCGTTTTCTCCTGTTTTGTTGATTAAAAGCAACAATACTCACAAATATTTTTTTTCATAATTATCACTTTTACTTTTTCGCATAAAATACTTGGTATTCACTTTTTGGCAAATGAGATCTTCATGGCATGTGATGGAGTGATTTTGAACCCTTGAAGAGCTTCCTTTGCGGCAGCTGATTGCACTTCATTTGCAAATTCAACAAATGCAATGTCATGCCTGTTTGGAACAAGCCGAACTTCTTTAAATCCAGGAAATCTAAAATGGTATAAAAATTAGTCATTTAAACCAAATTTATATAATTTTAGCAAAATTAATTTTTAAAAAATCAAATGTTATTTTATTTTAGAAGACATTAACCCTGAGAGCGCTACGAGAAAAAAATATAATTGTCTATGTAGTGCTGAGATATATTTACGATTCGGACGTTCGTGATAAATATTTATTTTAAACAACAAAAAAACAAAAAAAATATATTTTTACAACATAAATATATTTTAGAATATGTAAATAATCAAGTTAGTATTTCATTAGTACAGACCTGAAATGCTCTTACATTAATAGAAAATGGTATTACTGCATTAAAAGTAAAAATTCATTTGAATAAAAACTATATTATATAGCATTTCGAAAAAAAATAATTTAAATACTGAAAGCAACATAAGAATTAGGTGTTGACAATTTCAGCAGAATATTGAATACATTTTTCCACCGATTGTCGCATATTGTAAATCATAATGAATTAAATATTTTTATTTCATTATATATATAGTGGAAATGTGAGTGGAAGGCGGAGTAGAGGAAAGCCAAGGGAAGTATGGTTGGATCAAGTGAATATTTAAAGGAAAAATATAGTCAGAGAAATCGTAGGAGTTGCATGAGAATGTGTGTGGATATAGAAGAGGCGAAGGATGTGTCGAGATAAGAAATTTTGGCACTCTGACTCTCTGCCTACCGTAACAAGGAAATGGTTTGATGGTATATATGTATGTGTAAAAATAAAGGCTAACAAAAGTTGTTTATCATTATACATAAAAATTATACTTACTGGTTGAAAAGCATTGACAACATCATCTCTGATGTTTCATCTGGCAAATTAGTGAGGAACAAAATCTGGTTAGGAGGTTGTTCAGCTGGTGGTCCAGCCATGCCAAAAGTGGATGGAGGAGGAACTGCAGTACCCACAGGAAGGTTGTTGGTTACAGGTGGAGGTATGTTTTGCCGATTCTCTTTGGATTTTTTCTTCTTAGATGTACCATCTTCATGGCTTCCTTTGGGTGGTTTTTGTTTTTTGGGTCTCTCCTGGTAAGTGCCTTTCATTTTTGCTATCATATCACTGTCTGATTTACAATACTGGATCCGCTAAAAAAATAATACATTTTTATAATGTAGATTTGACCTCGAGCTATTTATTTAACACTCATGTATATATATATATAGTCTGTTTGACAAGAGCGTGTATGGCTACATTTTTTCCTGGAAACCGTTAGACCTTTCCCCCAAGATGCTTTGTATAGTAAAACTCAGTTGTCGTTCGACCTTGGTTACACAAGAACATATTTCATCATGAGTGCCGCATACGCATCACGTTATGAAGCCGTGTTTCTGTGTATACATCTGAAAGGACCAAAAATGTCATACGGAGCCGCTGCTAAATACATGAGAAAATCGAAGACATTTGTAAGTAAGTGGGTGAAACGCTATTCTGACGTAAAAACGTCGATGACCTACTAGATCGTGGCACTGCACAGAAAACGACGAAAAGGTGTTTGAGAAGAGTCCTCGTCTATCATTGCGTAGCGGACAGACTGTTTTGCGTGAAAAGGGTATAATTGTGTCATGTGACACTAAGAAGACGTTTACTAGCTCATGTGAAATTTTGAAACACGGTGAAAAAACCACTAATGTCCGAAAAACAAGTCGAAAAAAGACTCGGGTGAACGAAAATGTGGACCGCGATTGGGACAACGTAATTTTTTCGGACGAAGCTTCTTTTTGGGCACGTTCTTCCATTAATCATTTACTCATGAAGTTCAAGCTCCGAGGGAAAACGATCTGGAACGTCAAGCAGTTATTTTGACAGATTCGACTTATATGGAAGTCTTTGCCACTAGATTATGCTATAAAATTAGTAGAAAGTATGCCTCGGAGATGTCGGGTAATTATTAAAAGTGGAGACGACTGGACAACTTATTAAAAATAAAGCATCACGGTTTATATCATGTATGTGTTTATTTTTTTTAATGCATTATCCCAAATAGTTTTTCGGATTTTGCCGTACACGTTCTTGTCAAACAGACTGTTCATCTGGTGGATTTATTGATTTAAAGCAATTTCTTTCAAGCTTTCGTATCATAATTATAATTGTTATTCATGACCGTGTATATAAGAAGTATTATTAAGATAATAATGTTACTTTAGTATTAATAATAATGTTACTTGAGTATTTTCTTAAAAATTGAAGCAGAGATTGGATAAAACTGCCCTTATACTGGATTTTAGTTATTAAAGGTAACTTATGTAATTGAAGCTGAGGATCACAAAAACTTCAAAATTTATTATCATAGGGGTCAAAACTTTTCAGCCTTTTCTTTTCTATGAGTTGGCTATATTTGTTTTTGATCATGTCCTATTTTCAATTTAATCAATATTTGATTGAGAACAAACAAAAGGGAAATTTCGTCAAGATTGTAAACATTCACAGATATCGTAATAATTATAAAAGGAGAAAGTGGTTTTCAAAATTATTTGATAAACACTAGATGATTAACCTGTGCCTTGCACTGTTTCATAGTTTTTTTTTTTATTAACTTTAACTTTCAGGTAAATGTGAACTTAATAAGTTATCAACTTTGTAGTTTTCCGTGTATCGTTGAAACTTTCATTGAAAAAGTATCAAAATTTAGAAGTTATTTTAATGACCAACCGTTCCATTGCATAAACTAATTTTTCTTAATCAAATATAAGTTTGAAACGTGAATTAGCAATGTTTAAGAATGTTTGTTGCTGAAAAATATGATTCTGTACATCTGCATGCAATGTTTACATGTGTGTTCATTTTTTCCTTCTGTGTTGTATTTTTAGAGAAAAAGGAACACAAATTTGGGGCAAATGAGGATTTTAGTGGGAATATAGATGAACTTTGCTTCGCTAATCCATAATTATATATTTAGAATGGAGGAACACAAAGTTAAGGTCGAAATCGTGGATAAGTCATTGATTTTTGTCTTTGTTCAGTATTGTTTTTATATCCGTATTCTTTTAATCATAAATTCAAGGAAAAAGACCATTATAAGAGTATATCGTAAGATTCAAATATTTTTAAAGAAGCAGAAATAACATTTCAAGAGCTTGAACAGATTGCTTTTGATTTCACCCGTACTGAAGATCAAATGCATAGGCCAAAAGTTGAAATTAGTTTGGAACAATTATTTTACTATGACAAAATTGTAATTTCTAAGTAATATGTATACATTTTTCAATGAGTGTATAAATGCAAAACTTACCATGGGTTTATCGTAAAATGGGAATCCTTGCATGCTTCTGAGTGCAATTGTTGCACTAGATATTTCTTTGAATATAACAAATGCCTGACCACGCATTTTGAAAGTTTTTAATGCAACAATATCCAAAATCTGACCAAACTGAGAGAAAATTGCATACAAAGACTTTTTTAATTCTTCTTTTTTCACCTTTTCATTGAGGTTGTTGATGTATATTGTGTGATTTGGTCGGATATCCATCGCTATTAAAAAAAATAAGGAAATAATCAAATTATAATTTTTATATCACAGTAAAGAAAGAAAACTCACTTTATGATAAATTTGATATTCATATAAATACTCATATGCTAATAATTGATTTAATTTGATCAAACCTAAGATTCAGTTCCATACATCATCATAAACTAAGAAATCAACTCAAATATCTATTTTAAGCTATGTTGAATGCTGAATTTCATCATAAAATAGTCATATTGGAATATATGCGTTTATTTTTAAACACATTTTATCTTTGAATCAAATTAAAGGTTGTCGAATTTTTGGCCAGCTATTGACAGCTTGAGATCTTAAAAGGAATTCATCAGTCAGATGATCTACTCTGCTGTATTACAAAGATTGTATGTTTTTTTGGTGTGTTTTAGTTATACGAGGGTGGTCCGATAAGTACTTAGCCTCACCGCCCGATAGCACCACTATCGCAAGAGCAATTTTTTATCGCGTAGTACATTCTCGTTGACAGCTACTGTCAAAATTTCAGCCGAATCAGACGCGTAGTTTTGTTTTGACCGCGTGTGGAAGCGAGCGTGTTCGCGGATTTGAGAAAAATGGAAAAAGAGCAATATCGGTTGGTGATTTGATTCTTGTTTTTGAAAGGGAAATTGCGCAGCGAAATCAAAGAGCGCTTGGATGCTGTGTACGGTGACTCTTCTCCTTCAATGGCGACCGTCAAAAATTGGTTTAACGAGTTTCAACGTGATCGCACGTCGGCTTTGATGAGCCACGCCCAGGTGCTCCGAAAACGGCTACCACGGAAGATAACGTGACAAAAATCCACGATCTCGGTGCGCGAGATAGCTGGGACAGTAGGCATCTCAAAAGACCGTGTGGGTCATATCCTGCATGAAGTATTGGGCATGAGAAAGCTGTCGGCGTGATGGGTGCCACGTTTGCTCACTCCGGACAACAAGCGCAACCGTGAGACCACTTCAGAGCAGTGTTTGACGATGTTTAAGCGCAATCCGAAGGAGTTTCTGTGTCGTTTTGTGACCGTCAACGAAACATGGATACACTGATACACACCCGAGACCAAAGAACAGTCGAAACAGTGGACTTCACCCGGCGAACATGCTCCGAAGAAGGCGAAGACTGTCCTATCGGCCGGAAAGGTGATGGCCACCGTTTTCTGGGATTCAAAAGGTGTGATCTACATCGACTTCCTGGAGAAGGGCAAAACGGTCACAGGGCTCTACTATGCCGAATTATTGGGCCGATTCGACGCCGAATTGCAGAAAAAACGGCCCCATTTAGCGAAGAAAAAAGTGCTCTTCCATCATGACAACGCACCGGCTCACACCTCCGCCGTCGCCACGGCCAAATTGGTAGAATTAGGCTACGAACTGCTGCCCCATCCACCGTATTCGGCTCCATGCGACTTCTTTTTGTTTCCAAATTTGAAAAAGTTACTCGCCGGGCAGAAATTTGAGTCGAATGAGGTTATTGCCTTCACGGAGGCCTACTTTGCAGACCTCCAGAAAACGTATTTTTCAGACGGGTTAAAGAAGTTGGAGCATCGCTGGGTCAAGTGTATCGAACTCAAAGGAGATTATGTTGAGAAATAAATCGCCACTTTTCCAAAATTTTTGTTATTCTTTTGTAGGCTAAGTACTTTTGGACCCCCCTCGTATTTTATTCTACTTTTATAGAAAAACAAAAAAAGAAATAGTAAAAATGAGTCATGCACATCATATAAAAACCTTTCAAAAACAATTTATATTTTACTAAGAACTTATCTTCAAGAAATTATGATTTAATTTTATCAATTATTATTGTCGCACTCCATAGTTATACCACCTAAATCTTTACAAAGGATATAAAAATTTGTTTATTTAAATAATTACAAAAATCTCATTTTATTCTTAATAATAAGGGAAAGAAAGAGTGTGAGTCTGCATATGTAATTCTTATGATTCTTTCTATAAAGGTTTTCATACCCTATTACAACTCTAAGGTATAAAAAAGTTTCCTCTGCATCATCAGTTATTCAGCCAACTTTCTCTTTGTTTCTTATACATTTTTCTCATAAATTAAGTGTTAAACTTTTATAACAATCCAAAATAATGAGAAAAATGCTAAGTGGGAGGTTTTTAAAAGAGTAACATACTAACATGTTTTACACATGGAGTTAGTTAGATGTTTTCTTGTACTACATTAACATCGTACTGAATTATACATAGTTTGTTTCGTAACCTGCAGCTAATGTGAAAATTAGATAACATTTTGATACAAAAAATATTATATTAAGAATAACCTGATTGGTATATTTAAGGTTATTCTTAACCCTTATAACTCCAGAGGCGACATTTAGTCGCCATGGTAATTATTTTAATAACTCCAGAGGCGACTATATGTCGCCATTTTTTATGGTTGTATTGTTTACATAAACAAACATCTCGGGACACCCAGGAGCAGGTATAAACATGTTACATTAGTTTCACAACAACTGTTCTACTGTTTAGACGTGTTTCGGTTGAAAAATAATCAGTACGCACCCTTTTACACCGTTGAGATTACACAAGTTTTTTTTTTTACCCTCTAAAATAATGGAAAAATCGCAACTGAGTGAAAGTGAAGACGAATTTATTTTAAATGTATATAGTGATGAAAGTTGTGATAGTAACATCAATATTCAGACCTCTAGTGATGAATCAGAGTACATTGGTCATAAAAAACGCAGAGTTGGTCCTCTTCTATCATCAGATAGTTCTTCAAGTACTACAAGCGCTCAAGATTCACAAGACGATGAATGGATTGATATATCCAATACGGTGGATTCTCCTGACATTATAAATTTTGACATCGGAGCTCAGAATGTCGGACCAAATGTTCCTTTAACAATCAAAGAACCAAGTCAATTTTTCAAATTATTTTTCACGGAAGAAATTGTAACGGAGATAATACGGGAAACAAATGCATATGCAAAAGTCAAACTTCAATCAAAAGTTCTAACTGCAAATTCTATTTGGCAAAATTGGCGTGATGTACAAAAAGATGAATTTTGGGCATTCATTGGGGTCATTTTAAATATGGGAACAATGCCACTTGCCAATATGCAAGAATATTGGTCTACTAGAGATAATTCCAGAGTCCCATTCTTTGCAAATATTTTCACGAGATCTCGATTTCATCAAATATTCTGGATGTTACACTTGAATACACAAGAAACTGGCCATAGTGATTTAAGAACACGGATTCAGAAAGTCAGTAATTTTTTAGAATATATAAATAAAAAATTTGCTGACTATTTCATACCCAACAAAAATATCTGTGTTGACGAATCAGTAGTGAAATTCAAAGGAAGAATATGCTTCATCACTTACAATCCAAAGAAGCCTACTAAATGGGGAATACGCATTTACGTTTTGGCGGATTCTTAAACATCATATGTGTACAGTATTCTTCCCTATTACGGTAGTATTACTACAGAGAATTTACCAAGCCCAGATTTGCCTGTGAGTTCGAGAATACCCATCTACTTGTTCAGAAAAATTTTGGAGAAGGTACCCCATGCACAAGGATACCACTTGTTTACAGACAGGTACTACACAAGTCTTCCACTTGCTGAAGCACTATTGAAGATGAAATGTCATTTAACTGGGACGATACAGACCAACAGAAAAGGCATTCCGATCACCATAAAAAAACCAAAGTTTGGCAATAAAAAAGTTTTGGCTGTAAGAAAAAGAAAAACAATGCTTTTGGCATGGAAGGATAAAAGAATAATTACAATGCTGAGTACTGGTGATTCTGCTGGCATGTCGTCTGTTTCCAGAACAGGGAAGGGAGGTGTTCAATTAGTTACAGAAAAACCAAATGTAGTACGAAACTACACCAAATCTATGGGTGGAGTAGACCGTGCCGACCAGTATGCTTCCAAATATTGTTTTCTCAGGAAGTCATTAAAATGGTGGAGAAAACTTTTTTTCTGGGGAATGGAAATTTGCTCAATCAATGCATACATCCTCTACAAGAATATAAAATTGAAAAATAATGAAAAACCACTAACTCATTTGAAATTTGTCAAGAATTTAGTTGATCAGTTGGTAGGAGACTTTCGGGAGCTGCGAAGTAGGCCATCAACTTCTACTTTTGATGTACGACTAGATGGTAAACTTCATGTTTTGCAGAAGGGAAAGAAGAAGGACTGTGTGGTCTGCTCAAATAGAGGAAAAATGGGCAAACGACATGAAACATATGAGTTTTGCGACACCTGTCCTGGAAAACCTAGGATGCATTTAGGGGATTGTTTCCTCAGATATCATACTTTGAAAGATTATAAAACTAAAAAATAATGTTGAATTGTTATTTTTTTTATCAAAATAAACTCATTTAAACATTTATCTAATAGTTTGAATAAAAAAATTGCATGAAACCTTATTAATTTTTTTTTAAATAAATTATTTCTAAAACCTATCATTTTATAGTAAAATTTCAAAAAAATACCCTGGAGTTGTTGGTATGTCATACAAAAAAAAATCTGGAGTTCAAAGGGTTAATACTTAGGATTTTTTAAATATTATTTTATTCACATATTTTTATTTTATTTTAAGAAAAATATATTTGGTCTGTGCTAGACCATTGATAAAAATATACACAAAGCTCTAGGAATACCATAATTTCAAGATAAATTGTTCGTAAAATATAAAAATTAACGTGATGTGAATAAAATATAAGTTGAATTTTATGCAGAGGGGATTATAATCGTACCGTACTCTTGAAATTAAAAAATATGCTAAAAAAAATCAAAATAGAAACGAAAATTAGCGTCTTAGTCACATAACCTCAATCACCCGGCGTGATCTTTTGAGATCAGAATGCCATCAATGATAAAAATATAAGTCGCTGTTTGTTTCAAATACACATTAAAACTAGATTAAATAACGGTTTATTAAATTATGCAAAGTTATAAAACTTATTTTGTCGTGAAATGCTATGAATTCGTTGAACGTGAGTTTTTCAAGAAATAATGTACATTACTATTCGGTAAAAAATATACTGCTTACCTTTTACTTTTAAGATACAGAAAAATCACGAAAGAATCTGATCAAATATCTAAACGTAAACCACCCTTATTTTCAACTTACAACGCGAAATTAAATTGACAAGCGTCGCTGTAACCAGAGATTTCCATAGACTGATATAACGCTCACGTAGCGCTGATTTTTAGATTCGATAAAAATAGTTAATTGAGCGATCATTTTAGTTCGCAATATTTGTCTATGACAACATATAGGAAAGCTTGTCAGGGCGGATTTTAAAATATTGGTTAATTTAAAAGTTATTATTGAACATCTCCCTCCGCATTCATATACCATATTAAAAAATTTCCTCTCTATTCGTAGTAATTTTTTTATTTTCCTCATCCAATATATTTGTTTTAACTTCCATTCTTTGTACTCTTTTCTTTTCATTGCTATTTCATGTTCTTGTTTTGATACTCTCTTTCACTTGCCTTTCTTATCCCGTCATAAATCCTCTTTTTACGTCCAACTTTCGTAGTGCCACAGAAATCTTTTGCTGTGGCCACTAATATACTTTTTTATACTTGTAGCAGTAGATAGGTCCACCCGCCGGCCTGGCCGGGCGCATTCCATGTTAGAGTCTATGGATTCTAATTTCAAAAAGAGTGACATTTTGTTTTTGGAATATTACAATTTTGACAGATATTATTTTTTCATTTCGGTAAAATATATTTTGAGAAAATATTGAATAATTGAGATATGTGTTTCATTATTGATAGCTCTCCTAAATACTCGTCTATTCTTCAGTATTTAATCCATCACTTACCATTCTCATTTTTCCTTCCACACTCTTTCTTCATATCATCTTGTAGTTTCTCACACCTGGCACTTCTTTATGTATACCAGATCACCACCCACAGAGAATATCTGCTCACCACTCGATAATGGTCCGAGACAATATTTGCTCATCTAACTACTCTTATATGAAGAATGCTCTTTTGTAATGAAGAATCCATGCGTTCATAATCAATTATTTATTTCCTTTTTCCCACATATATATCTTTCCTGGAAAGGGTGATTTTTCTGGGAATTGGGTTTGAATCTCTCTTGCAGAGAAACAAGGTAAAACTCAGAACACACACAAACTTCAGTGGAAAAAGAACTTCCTTAAATCACAGACACATCACACTTCATAAAAGAGCAAAAACACCAATCCTTCACCCTGAATAACTTGTAGGATTCGACTTTGCATATTTTTGATTCTTCTAAATTGACAAGATTATCACCATAATGAAAAATTGTTTCAATCAACCAAACCAAAAGGTCTCTTGATATGAATTGTCGCTCTTTTCATATTTCCTCCATGGCTAGTTCATAGAAAGCTTGACTTTCAACCCGATGGTTTCAATTTTAATTTCAGATGCAAAAAAGGGAACCAGTTGGTATTTTACACATCTTTTTGGTTGGTTGGAAGAAATTACCAGTGTATGGTATAAGATGAGTGTCCAATTCGTTGAGTTCCTTGAAGACAGTTAAACCAACCAGTTGTTGACCAGGCGGCATCCTCATTATGTGGCTCATCACTTTCAGTACCTCTCCCTTTTTCTGCTGGTTATGAAGCTGGTCATATCACATGACATCCATGATCTTCCTAAGGCGTCTGTCATTAAAACTGAAAAGACTTCTCTCTTGATTCAGAATGGTATAACATAATAGGCAAGATGGTGACGCCAAATAGTTTCCACTTCGTCTTCAAACTAAACACTGAGAAGTCTGATGTGGACTGCATATATTTAAAAGCATCGCTAACAGTACCGATCAACTCTTTTTATAAGGACATCATGACGCACAAGATGGTCACAGCATGATGCACAAGATGGTCACAGCATGAATCGCTACACATCAGCTCCTTTGTAAGGACACAGGTGGAGGACAAATCAGTATGGTCGCAGAGTACTTCTGTATCTCCTATATCAGTGCTCCGCAACCGGTGTGCCGTGAGCCGGATACAGGTGTTCCACGGTCAAATTCAATGTATTTGACATTTTACAATTTTTCATTATGTATTTAATCAACATTTTTATTCCATTAATACGGAACAATACGATTGGATTCGAAATCCTTTTGCAACCAATGCAATAAATTCTACGCCTCTGCAAATTCGAGAGGAATTTACAGATTTAAATAATGACATGACTTTAAAACTTCACTTCTCTGAAGTTCCATTAGATGTTTTCTGGATTTACGTTAAAAAAGAATATCCTCGCATTTCCGACAAAGCAATCTTAACACTACTCCCATTTTCGACGACATTTATGTGAGCAAAGTTTTTCAACTCTTGTATTAATTAAAAATGATAAGCGGTCATGCTTAAAAGGTCTTGACCAAGAACTTCGGGTTGCGCTGTCAAAAATCGAGCTGAATATAAAACTTTTGTGTTTATTGAAACAAGCGCAGGTATCACATTAATTAATTATTATTTTATAATAATTATTAAGATTGCGTAAAAATAAATATGTTATAGTTTTATGTATGTATACTTTTCAAATAAAAAACAAAAATTTATTGTAAAATTTGTGTATACCTATATATTTTAGCTGTTGGTGTGCCGCGGAATTCTAGGAAGAATTTTGGTGTGTCGTAGGTGAGAAAAGGTTGCGGAGCATTGTCCTATATTATAACAATATAGGGTCAGTAAAAAATCACAATCACCTACTGCACTGCTGTTTTTGGAATTCTTTATGCCACCAAGCTAGTGCAAGATCTCAAAAACAGTTTTTGAGTCATTGCAAATACTTCAGTCCTACAAATGGTATCCTCTAGGTGCATACTATTACAATAACATCTCATATCTTTTTTATTTCAACAGCTGGTGTTAAGGTTTAATGACTTTTATTCTGATACAACAATTTTAAAAATGTGGTTTAAACAATCAATAAAAATTGAATAAAATGTATCGAACTATTTGAGATGCGTAATGGATTGAGACTGCTTTTCATGCAAATAATTTTGAAACTTTCGAGACCTTCATACGACTTGGAACAATAACATATATGGTACAAGGTAAATAGAAGAATATTGTTCACGAACAAATATTACTTTGGCCTCAGTCATCAACTAGTCATGCTTTCTCATTATAAGAATTATGTCAATTACATATACTGTGGAAACTTGGATGGATATAAAATAAGACAAAATGCCTCTGCAAAAGCTATAGCTTCACCAATTATGATGGTTTCTGGAGGCAGAGATACAATACAGAACTTTATTACTTGTCAGTGTTGCCAAGGTATCAATGTTGGAATTTCCATTGCATGGAAGACCAAAAACCCGTGAAACAAGTTATACTCATTCGCTCGAGAGTGGGTAGATTAAAACAATGATGAATTGATGGGGTAGAGGTGGATTATTGTATCCTGGAAGTGACAACAGATACCGCAGATAGACAGAAGTGTTGATAGATAAACCATCTCCAAAATTTAAAAAATGAATAATATTACTAATTTTTATGTTTCTAAGCAATATTATAAGATCTGTGATTAAAACTTATAAAACACATGTGTGGAAAGTTTAAGAAAATAAAAAAATTGAACGTGCTGTCTTTGAAAATATTAGGAATATTTTGGAATTAGCCATAAAATTGTACAAGAAACAGTAAACATAGCATAAAGTCCACTTGGATTAGGAAGTTTTCTTATCAAATAATAATTTATAAAAAATGCCTTCTTTTTGGATACCATTGTTCAGGAAGCTCAATACACTGGTTAAGGAGTCAAAAAAATTGCTGTGGTGAAAAATCCAACACAAAACTCCACACTTTACCTTCCTAAAACTATTTTTGTGTATAACACAAATGTAATACAGACGTAAGATCCAACTGACTGGAAATCGGGGGTATTGGCAGTGTATGCTGCCTATTCCATGGATGACCATTCTGATGGAGTTGCAAATTGAAGAAAGACTATAAGCATAAGATGTATAATGGAGTTCTTCAGATACATCACTGAGATTCAGATGATAACCTGACAGTCTCGAGACGTTTCTGACGGTGGGTAATGTCGAGGGTACCAGGTAATGGGGACAATTACTCTGATTGTCCACACTACCTGGTACCCCCACCTTCATCACATGAAGAGTTCCAACACCGAGTTCTAATAGAAAGCTTCCAGGAAACTGAGGATTAGACAGTTTGTCGAAAATAAGAGTATTGTGTCATCAATATTATCATCCTCAAACATAAGATGTGGTTAGGATGATTTTTCAACAAGATGGCTTGTGAGAGAGCAGGTTGGCTAGTAAAGCTCAAGATCATAATTTCTTGACCAAGTTTTCAGCATAACAATATACAGTGCTGAAATTGCTAATGAAATTGATATTTCTAATGGATAAAAAAAACGAAACTATGATTTTTTTTTATTATATTATTTCAGCTCTATGAACATTCCTCAACAAAAGTAACTCTTTAAAAAGTAAAATAAGTTTTACTGCAACAATTACACTATTTTTTTTTTATTAAATCATATTAAGTGCAAAATTAAATTAGATATTTCCAGGAAAGTTTCCTTTGGCAATCTGATCGGTCCATTTTTCTGTCCAATCATCGGGGCACATGGCATTGTAAACTCTGTAGAAATACTGGCATGGTTCATAATCCTTGCCCTTTACTTTTTGGCATCTATGGAAATCCAAAAAGTTTTGATAGCAGTACCTGGAAAGAGTAAATTAAGAATTAAACAGTGAAATTGTAAATAAAGCCTAGTTTGGATAAATTTTAAGAATACCACAAAGTAAACAGTGTAGTCCTTAAAGACCTAGGTGGAAAACTACAGATTTTTCTTATTCTGTTGGAATTATAAAAACTGTTGAAATAACTTTTATGAAGTGTGCTCTGCAGTTATGTAACAAATATTATGCCCTTAAAATTTAAAAAAATGTTTTATGCATTCTCTCTAGTAAAAAGATTCACTGCATCACAATTTACAATTCAGCCGAGTCTAAGACAATATTGTAATAAAAACATAAGTTTGATAATAGGTGTTTTTATACACACACTAAATAACTAAAACCAAATTTACTATATTGACATTTGAAACAAAAAAATATCAGTAAACAATCACTCTTTTATCGAAAAGGAAAATCAATTTTCTTTTGCTCATTGAATGAAAACTATAAACTGACTTAATTGAAATTTATTTCTTATTTTAAGTGCTAGTCTTGCCTGTATACGAGGGTTGCTACTTAAGTGTTGAGACAGACAAGTAAAAACAAATATTTATCATCGAAAATGGCTTTATTGTTTTTCAAAATACTCTCCATGAAGATCAATACACTTTTGCATGCGTTTGAACCAATTTTCGAAGCACTTTTTCCATTCCGAATGAGGTAACTTCAAAACATACGTTTTGAACGCATCAACCGCTTCTTCAGGTGTCGAAAAACGTTGACCTCGCAATTTATTTTTGATGTTCGGGAATAAAAAGAAGTCATTGGGTGCCAAATCAGGGCTGTACGGCAGATGACCGATCAATTTGATGTCTTGAGTGCTCAAAAAGTCACTTGTTTGTGCCGATGTGTGAGAGCTCGCATTATCGTGGTGGAGAATGATCCATCTTCGGCGGTTGGTTTTCCTCATTTCTCCGAACACTTCTGGCAAACAAATGGTGGTGTACCATTCAGAATTGACCGTACGACGTTCCACTAAAGGCACTGTTGAGACATGACCACTTATACCGAAGAAACAAGCCACCATTTGCTTCGAAGTGCTTTTGCTCCGAAGTTTCTTTGGACCAATCGACATGAGCCTTTTTTTGAGCGATTGTCAAATTATGCGGTATCCAACGCGAACAAATCTTTTTGACGACCAAATGTTCATGCAATATTGAATGTATGCGAGTGGAACTAATGCCCAAACATGCCTCAATCTCACGATAAGTCAGATGACGATCTTGCAATATCAGTTCACGCACAGCATCGACGTTTTCTGGCACAACAACCGATTTTGGACGACCTTTACGAGATTCGTTCTGGAGCGAACTACGACCACGATTGAATTTGGAAAACCAGCGAAACACAGTGGCCCGGGATGGTGCTTCATCACCAAAAGTCGAAGTGAGTTGATCAACACAGTGTTGTTGAGTTAGTCCACGTCGAAAATCATTGCATGAAAATGTTCACGATTTAATTCCAATTTTGGCCGAGAAGAATTTTTCAAATTACTGTAAACAACACAAATAGCACTCGTATGACAAAACTTTCTCAGCACGTGTACCATTAAAAACGTCAAACTTTACGATGCTGATGTCAGATTTGACGTATCTACACTGGTGTTGCCATATCTCAAAACTTAAGTAGCAACCCTCGTATTATAATAAATTGTAAATTACATATTATAATTGTTATCCAATGTATATTATTCAATCATAATATTACCTTTCAAAGTGTGTATCTGTTTCCTGACAAAAAAGTAAACATATGAAGAGCTACAAAACTCTTTTGATTAATAGTTGAACTATAAATTGCACTCGCAATGTTCACAGAGGGTACATTCAGGAAAAATGGAGCAAATACTGACCATTGGTAACAACTAATATAGATACTTTATTTTGCATGTTTTAAATTAACAATTTTTAAATATATGATTGATTCTAGAGGAATATTTTTATTTATTACAACTGATTCACCAATAAGAATGTTTATAATGATAAATTTGTTTTAACAAGAAAAAATAGGTTGTGCATATCGATGGGTGTAAGTTAACATAGTGTATGTAATTTTTTAATAAAATAAGCTTCTTAATTCCTTGCAATCCAGTTTTTACTGACATCAGGCGGGCTATGGACAGTGGACAACTCATGTTCCTTAGGCGCCCGTTACACGGTCAATCTGGATCGCAATCAACGATCACGGATTGACGGATCGCGCGACTACATTAGACGATCAATCCGATTTCCTTCAGTCCACACACCGCAGCCGCTGCGTCAACATCTTTCTCAACTCAAAATGGACGTAGATGAAGTAAAAGCTGTTGTAGCCCTAGTTCTGGCCGTAACTTTGAAAAAGCGAGTTCGAAGGAAACATTGGGTTAATCAGTGTCTACGAAAAAGAGATTTGTATACCCATTTAAATCTACTAAAATAAATACGATTAACTGCTTAAAAAGAAGACTATAACAATTACTTCAGGATGAGTGGAAAATGTTTTGATGAGTTCTTAGAAATGGTAACCCCATACATATCTAAACAAGATACTTGTATGAGAAAAAGTATAACACCTGAAGAAAAATTAGCAGTAACATTCCGTTATCTTGCTACAGGCAGAAATATTGAAGACCTTAAATTTTCTGCTATCATGTCTCCTGCATCTATCAGTGAAGCTTGAATTTGTATTTTTTTTAATTCTCTCCTATAATTCGATCTGACAATTTTTTTTTCTCACGTCGTCAACGGTTGCTTGCGGCTTTATTTTCTTTAAAATTTCCAATAACTTTTGATGCCCTGCTTGTCGTTTGTATTTATTTGAATAATCTTTGTGCTGAGCATTCCAGAGCTCACTCCAGAGCAAACTCTCTTCTAAAGTAAGCAGGGATGGTGAATCTGTTGAAATTACTGCCGCCGCCGCCGGCGTTAACGGTGGAGAGCACATGTCCATCTCTATCGGTGCGCAAGCGTTGACTGACGATCTTACACGAACAATCCCGATCGCGAGCAGCGGATCGCAAGCGTGATTTCAAAATATCTGGATATTTTGCGATCTGATTGATCAATCCGTAAATCCGCTTCTTACACAGTCAATCTAGATCGCGATCATTGATTGCGATCCAGATTGAGCGTGTAACGGGCGCCTTACACTACTGGACTTGACTAGTGCTTTTAATTGTTGATTTTAACTTGTTCATTGAGTACATATCACTAGACACCTTAAAATGGTTCAAGAATTATTTGCATGGGCGTAAGAATTATTTGCATGAGATTCTACTGACCGGTGACGTTCCGCAGGGTGGAATACTGTTACCAATATTACATTAATCAAAATATTCTTTCCCTTCCTTATCCTTGAAAGAATTTCTTTCTTTTACTTCTACCATTATTGTTTAGAGATTGGTCATTTATTTGTTTTTTACTTCAATTTAAATGAATTTTTTTTATTAAATCCGTCATGGATTCAAACAGTTTAATGTATTCAAGATGAGCTGGTTGGTTGGAACAAATTGCTGAATAACAAAAAGCCCACCAGATGTATCATGTATGACCATGTAAAAAATAATGAAAATATATATTTTTAAATGAGTTATGTAAATGGGAATGTTTGGTATTGGAAACTAAACATTTGGATATACTTATGATCATGAATATAAAATTTAATGCCAAATATTAGGTCCTTACATATGAAATTGGCGTTTTGCCGTACAGGCAACTTTGATCTCAAATATCTTCTCTTTGGTTAGGAATTCCAAATTCAAATTTATACAGCTATTTACTCAAGTATTTGTGTTTCGAAAATTATAATTCATTTGTTTTTTCCTCAATTGTTTTTTTTCTTTGCGTCACTCAGTTTACAAAATGGAAAACTTGAAATATCGCGTTATTTACGAGTACGAGTTCCACCGTGGCACCAGTGCTGCAGAAACGGCTCGAAGGATTAATGATGTGTATGGCGACGGTGCCGCAAAAGAAAACACAGTGCGTTTTTGGTTCCAACGTTTTCGTTCTGGAAATTTCGACCTGCATAACAAGCCCCGTGGACGGCCGGAGACCAAAGTTGATAATGAAGAATTGAAGGCTATTGTGGAAGCGGATCCATCGCAAACCACGTCCGAGTTAGCTGCAGGCTGCGGTGTTAGTGATAAAACTGTTTTAATCCACTTGAAGCAAATTGGGAAGGTGAAAAAGCTTGAAAGGTGGGTACCTCACGAATTGAGTGAAGCAAATCAACAAACGCGCGTTGACTGCTGCGTTGCATTACTCAACCGGCACAATAATGAAGGGATTTTGAATCGAATCATTACCTGTGATGAAAAGTGGATCCTGTATGATAATCGGAAGCGCTCATCGCAATGGCTGAACCCTGCCGAACCAGCCAAACCATGCCCCAAGCGAAAATTGACTCCAAAAAAGTTACTTGTGAGCGTTTGGTGGACTAGTGCTGGTGTCGTTCACTACAGCTTTCTTAAATCTGGCCAGACGATTACGGCAGATGTCTATTGTCAGCAACTGCAAACCATGATGGAAAAGCTAGCTGCTAAACAACCGAGGCTGGTTAATCGCTCTAGGCCACTGCTGCTTCATGATAACGCTAGACCACACACTGCACAACAGACGGCTACCAAATTAGAAGAGCTTCAATTGGAATGTCTAAGACATCCACCGTACTCTCCGGACCTTGCCCCAACAGATTACTATTTTTTTCGAAATTTGGATAACTTCTTGCAAGGGAAAAAATTCAACTCCGATGGGGCAGTCCAAACCGACTTCAAAGATTTTATTGATTCCCGTCCGAATGGTTTTTTTAGTAAAGGGATCGATGAACTACCTATGAGATGGCAAAAGTGCATAGATAGCAATGGTACATACTTTGATTAAATAAATATATTATATTAAAAAAAAATCAACTTTATGTTCCTCCCAAACAAAACGCCAATTTAATATGTAAGGACCTAATATATAACAAGCAAAAACTAAAAACAATTTTTTTAATCAAAAGTTAGTTAGGAGAAACCGCAGCAAAGTAAAATACTTGCCAAATGTATAATATAAATTTTCACCATGTAAATAAATGTTAAAAAATATAAATTAACGAAAACAATGCAGTTTTTCTTTTACCTTAATCATAATTTTAACAAATTGTTAATTGGAATGGGATGAATAGGTTATAATCAACACTAGTTAAGCAACAGATTTAATTTTTTGTGAAAAAATAATTTTATTTCTATTTCTAATATTTTGAATAATTTGTACTGAATTGACAAAAGAACATTTACAATGATACTGTTGTAGTGCATATAGTGTATTACTCTAAAAAATAATTTCTTCATAATGAACGGGAGATGAAAAACTACATTTACAACAAATTAAAATATGAGAATATATAGAAGAAATCAACAAAAATAAGGCGAAGAATTAAAATGCATATTTTGGTTTTTAATACTTCTAGAGTTTAGGTGAAATAAATGAGATTTAGATTTTCAAAAGTAATGCACTGTTTTAAATTGCAGTGAATATTACGCAATGAGGAAAGATATTTGAATAACAAAAGTACCAATTCAGAGATAATTTCAATAATTATATAAAAATTTATTCCCCTTCCCCTACAATGTGTAATTTTATGTGGGTTATCAAGTTTCTTTCAAAAGAAGGGAAAAGCCCAGTACAAATTAAACATATTGGAGAATCTTCTCAGTCATATTTCACAGTGAAAGATTGGGCTTTACAGTTTCGCTTAGGCAGAGAATCCATTGAAGATGAACCTTATTAAGGCAGACCAAAGGTCACTCACTCCAGAGTATTTTTTCAATGGAATTGTAAAATTAATTTATCGTTATGTTGATGTTTTGAACTACAGGGTGATTTTGAAAAAAAAATTTTTTTTGTTTCAGTCTCACCTTTTTTATATCCTTGGACCAAAAATTTTTGGCCTTGACTAAATATTTTTGGTAAAAAGTTGACAAGAGATGCATTATCAAATTAATAAAATAAGGAAGGCTTTGCTTCATGTAGAGCATGCATTGGTTTATGTAAGATTTAAGAAACAGGATTATTTGATTCAAATACAACTAAACTAGTCGATTTTGAAGGTTTGTATAAAAAAACATAAATTTGGTTGATTGGTTAGCATACTTGATTTGGTAGTTAAATAGCATCCTTGCTTTTTTTTCATTTTCTATTTTTCTGGTGCTTAATAGCTAGCTGTCTTACATTATGAAGAATGCTTTCAGAGTAACATTTATCTACACTAAACAGCACTAAGTTAAGGGCATTTTCAGAAACATAAGGCTAGTCAAAACCAGAAACTTTTAGTAACACAGAAAACAAGGCATGGAAAAACAAAGTTAGGGATTCTTAAATGTCAGAAAAAAATAAGTATGATGTAATTTAGAAAGTAAATAGTAATCTATAGAGATGGTTAAAGGATGACTATTCGGAATTATGGTTTGAGTAAAAGTTTCAAATTATTGTACCTTAAAAACAAGGTATTATATATTTAGTAGTAAATAGATAATTTTTGCTTACTTTGTTTGATTTTGGTTAGGGAAGCGAGGATCAAAAGGAGCCGTCCACATATCATTCGCAGTTTTGAGCTCTTTTGGTGGCAGAGTCATGTTGCTGAGAACAAGAGAAAAATAGTATTAACAAATTAAAGGGGTTAAATTTAAATCAGATAATATTCATACAATTTAAATAAAAATGAATTACCATGGTTTGTGGTTCTTATATAGTACTATAAATGAACAAAAAAATATATATACATTATTTTTAAAGTAAAAAATAAAACTGAAAAATTTAATTATTTTTATTTGACCAGAGGTCTCGTTTTCCCTTCTTCTTCGCAGGACGTCTCTCTGTACTTCTTCACTTCTTTGAGATAGAAAGACCATGCATCAGAAGGATTATTATCTACAGTTTGTTCTTCAATAGCCTTAGGTTTTTTCACAACACCAGTTTTTAAAACTCTCCCACCCCTCCGTTTACCTACAAGAGGCACAACGGGCTTCTTAATTTCAGGTTGGACAATATTGGATGTTGACGCAGCAGTGGTAGTTTCTTGAGTTTTTTCCTGCGACTCTTGCAATTTTTTGAACATTTCAAGGAAGCTACCATCATTTTTGAATGGAGCAACTGCGGGTGCTTGAGATGTTGCTCTATACAATTTTTTTTCATCTTGTCGACTGTGCATCCTTGATTTGTGAGAATGATGCGGGTTCTGATTTCTTCCATCTGATCTACTTCTATACCCACTTGATCCTTGTTTATCGTGTGAATTCTTATCAGAACTTTTCCGCCTGTAGTATGATTCTCTAGATGGGCTCCTTTTATCATCATAAGACTTTCTGTAATCTTTTTCTTTACTATAGTTTGCTTTCTCTGTATTTTGATCATCGGAATCCCCGGTCGAATGTTTCTTATGATAACTATCACTTTCCCGAGAAGAGGTTGAATGTGAAGGTGATACAGAACGGCGACTTCTTTTGTTATCTACTCTTCCAGACAGTTTCTGACTTTTGAAAGTTTTTCTGTTAGATTTCCCTTCCTTAGAAGTATGCTTATAAGAGTCCTTTCTTTCACTTTTCGAATGTTCTCTAGATGACCTACTATGGGAACTGTCATTAGAACTGGAATCTGGAGAGGATGAAGATTTTCGTCTTCTATCGATAGGAGATCGAGTATGTTTAGAACTTTTAGACATTTTTTCTTTAGAAGAACTTCTTGAATGTTTGGAACGATGACGAGATCTTGATCTCGATCTTCGATGGCTTCTATTTGTTCTCTTGTCATCATTATATCGATGAGTATTTGAAGTAGTGCTTTGTCTTACACTCGGGCCTTGTACATTCCTTTGATCCTTGTAATATGTAGATTTGTCGGAAGAATCATATCGATCAGAAGAGTGAGGTTTGTTGCCGGAATATCCGTGTGGACTCACGGTTCGCCAGTCGTGTCGGGAGGAGCCGGGAGGAAGAGCAGGATCCCGGGACCCGTAATCCGCTTCCGCTCCGGGTGGGCCGTCGTCCCAGCCGTCGCCTTTCTCGGACATTCCAAGGGTCTTGAGCTCTCGGATTAACCTGTCGGCGCTGATTGTAGGTATGGAGACACCTACAAGGAAGAGAACTTTTCGGTGTAACAATTATCTCAATAAATTCTCATTGGGGTGACATCCTCAAATGTGATCCGATAAGAACCCGATATGGTGACAGTTAGAATAAGGGGCACAAAATTACGTAACTATATATACTATCGGGCGAATATCAACTATCAAACACAATATCACGAAACAATGATAAAAGTTATAAAAGCTTCATATACTAATATGATAAAATAGCGTAACAAAAGCTTACCTGTCTAATCGAGCGACTTCTTACAATTTACCAAAATTTTGCAAATGGCTGAGCGCTGCAAACACGTACAAACGAATCCACAGCGAATCAATCGATTTTATTCAAAAAAATACATCCTCGAGTTTAATTATTGTCTATGGATCTTACAGTTAAACCCGCTGGCTGAACAAAGAATTAGAAAGTTTGTATATAATTATTTATATTAATTATGTTAGCCAAGTAAATACATTTTACAATTTTTTTTCCAAAACACGTTACATTAAAAACTGATTTTATTTTAGGTATTTTTATGCTATTAAAATATATACATTATAAATCTAAGTAGAAGTTGCGAACGCGCAAGTCTAATGAAAATATAATTGAATCAAGTTATAAAATTTAAAAGTTAAAAAAATGAGAGCTATACCAAAAATTGTATGAATGTGAAGGAGCTGAAATATATGTTTCACGATTGAAATGTCTGATGCTCTTCGTGAATTTTAATGAATGTAATATTTCCAATACAAACAATTGAATAACCATTTATCTTGCTCTTTGTTCATGACGATCACTTTTAGAAAGGATATATATTAGATATGATAAACATTTGCTTACATGCGGGAATTTCACACTAAAAAATGATAAATTAGACTGCATATAATGTCTTCCATCATGGGGGTTGAAGGTTCGATTTGCGTTAAAGCCCAGATTTATTTTAAAAATGTATTCCAGTTTAGTTTTGAGACATCTTTAACATATTTCTAGTTGATATTTCCACATGGAAATAAGCTTACCAGATTGTATTATATACAACGAACGTATAACACAAGACAATAAAACAATATAATTATACAGAGCTTCATATTATAATATATTCTTATTAGATAATCATAGCGTCATTTTCAAGATCAGTTCATTCAAATTTCAAACATGACGAAAAAGTGCTAGTCCAACCCTCAGAAGACAATACATGTTTTATCTGATTTTGATCAAAATTTATTTAAAAAGTTCTGTTGTACTATAGAAAATAATATATCCTCCTTTAGAAATATAGAAAATAATATATATAGAAAATAATATATCCATCCTTCCGTTATACTCCTATAGAAAATAATATATCGTGATGGGCTAGTTGCCATATTACAATTTATATCAACAAATCTAATATATAAGTAACGGGGTGCTATCGGTAAGATGGATAGATTTTTTCTTTGAAGCAATGCAGATATGTTTTTCACGTGAGTGTTTTTAAAGAGACGTTGTCTGTATCATATTTCTGGATGATGTCATTCAGAGATAATACATAGTGACAACGTAAACTAATAGCAATAAAGATCAAATTTCTATGGTATAAATTCTGTACCCTAGAGCAGTGCTTCCCAATCACTTTTATGTAACGGCCCCATAAATCTGAAGTAATTAATTCCCCCCCCCCCCCCCCAACCTAAAAACTATACTCACATGAAACAATTTAATACTCACATGAATATTTGTAATATTTTCGCAACCCTCACGAGAAATCCCGCGGCCCCCAATTTGGGAAGCACTGCCCTAGAGGATAAACCACAGAAGTTACTTTGCACCCTAGCGGATAAACGTCATATGCGTCATACATTAATTGTATGATGCATCGTCGTTTATACTCTGGGGTAAAATGTGACTCCCGTGGTTCATCCTCTAGGGCAGTGCTCCGCAACCGGTGTGCCGTGAGCCGGATACAGGTGTGCCGCGGTCAAATTCAATGTATTTGACATTTTACAATTTTTCATTATGTATTTAATCAATATTTTTATTCCATTAATACGGAACAATACGATTCGATTCAAAATCCTTTTGCAACCAATGCAATAAATTCTACGCCTCTGCAAATTCGAGAGGAATTTACAGATTTAAATAATGACATGACTTTAAAACTTCACTTCTCCGAAGTTCCATTAGATGTTTTCTGGATTTACGTTAAAAAAGAATATTCTCGCATTTCCGACAAAGCAATCTTAACACTACTCCCATTTTCGACGACATATTTATGTGAGCAAAGTTTTTCAACTCTTGTATTAATTAAAAATGATAAGCGGTCATGCTTAAAAGGTCTTGACCAAGAACTTCGGGTTGCGCTGTCAAAAATCGAGCCGAATATAAAACTTTTGTGTTCATTGAAACAAGCGCAGGTATTACTTTAATTAATTATTGTTTTATAATAATTATTAAGATTGCGTAAAAATAAATGTTATGGTTTTATGTATGTATACTTTTCAAATAAAAAACAAAAATTTATTGTAAAATTTGTGTATACCTATATATTTTAGCTTTTGGTGTGCCGCGGAATTCTAGGAAGAATTTTAGTGCGTAGGTGAGAAAAGGTTGCGGAGTACTGCTCTAGGGTACAGAATTGTTCTTGGAAAAAAATCATCGGGTAAAATGTCTTAAAAGGCTAAGTAAAAACATTGAATCCTTTTATTGTTTTGGGCACCATCGAGAAACGAAACCAAAGCCCCTGAACAGGAAGCCAAATGTTCCATAGATGGGGTCAAGGGATTCGTCATCTTTCACCTTTTCGTGCACACACATCTTTCACCTTTTCTACATCCATACACATTCTCACGCAACTCCTACAATTTTTTTGGTATTTATTTTCCCTCTTTTAAAGTATCATTCACTTGACCCAGCCATTTTTCCATGGTCTTCGTCTACCACACCTTTCATTCACATTTGAACTGATTTTTTTTTGTTCGTCTTTGTTTTCACAGCACTCTTCTTAATTTTACACATTCATCTCTTTACACTTAATTCCATATTCTATCATATAGTGGCGCCCCATGTATTCTTCTCAGTGCACGCATTTCTACTTTTATTTATTCGGCTCCTTTAAGTCTTTTCCAATATCCATGTTCACTCCCATACATGAAAGCTAGTAATAAAATAATATTGTGAACCACAATCTCAGTAAATTTTGAGTCCGTACAGTTTCAAAATATGTTTTAGTGCCTCATTGACATTGTTTCATATTCTCGTATACTACCTAAACAGGAAAATTCCTTAATTTTCTCTAATTTATCATTGTTCATCCATATTTTGTAATAACTTTTCCTTTCACACTTTTCTATCACCCCATTTTTGGATTTTACAACGTTAAATTTCAGACCCCAGTCTTCACATATTTTATTAAAGTTACTTGTCAAATTCTATAATTTATTCTCACTCTTCGTGGGTACTACTATGTCATTAGAATACAGCCATCTGCATACATTACCATTCGACATTCGTATATCACCTATTAACTTCAAATCTATGTAAATATCAAACAATCAGAGTAACATAAAACACCATAGCTTAGTAACATATAACACCATATCATTTTTGCAATATTTAACCTATCAATATTTAACCTATCAGTCAGTTAACTCTAATACGTGCTCTAGTTTCGGCATATAGTAACTCAATATTACATATTAATTTACATTCAACGCCATATACATTAATTATTTTCACTATATCACAATCTGACTTGAGTCTTTTCACATTTCTTTTAGATTTATCTAATTCATATTTTCATGGGATGTACATGGTCAATTTCATTAAAACCACTTTTATTCTTGGTTCTCCCTTTTTTTCAATCCTGGTTATTTATTGCTCTTTATAGTTGTATTAACTAATACGTATACCCCTTCCATTGATTTTCCGTTTTATTTGTAAGCATCTCTAGGTAATGTGTTTTATGACTATGGTTCCATGTGAATCCGTGTTTTCAGTTGACGTTTGTTTGCATTTGTCATATTTCGCGGCGTTTTTTGTTATGAGCGAATATATGTGAATTTCCACGAAAACAAGTGTTATGAAAGAAAACTCAAATAATATAATAAGATTTTTTATAAGTAAATATGAATAATGCGTCGAAATCAAAAGTTTCAATCGAGTGGAAAAAACGCGTTAAATCTGAATATCTTAGGTTACGTCAAATAAAGGTAAGTATATTTTAGATCAAGCATTAGTGAACTTGTTTTTGTTGTATAAACCGATCGTTTTCAAGTGGTTTAAGCACTTTTTTGCCTATTATTCAACACAAACAGACCAACTTCTCCCATTTTATCTATGAATTTACACAGGATATAAAAATGAATTTAAGTCGACCGATTTCAGTCTAAGAAGATATCAATTTTGAAAAAAAAAATCAATGAGATTCAAAACATGATTACGTTGAATATGTTGCATACTAAAGAGTTAAATCAATGGATGGGGTATACGTATAAGTGAATACACAGCATTTCATCTGTTAGTATAGTTGCCAAACATATAGTTGCCAAACGTAGCAAACCACTTAGGACAATTATAATGCTCACATGTTGGTTTCATATTAGAGCATTCGGAGAAAGTAGTAATTACGCTATTCCAGCAAGAAACTCCTAGTTTATTTTTAGACTCCAACATTCCTTGATATTTTCCAAGACTAAAGACTAAAATCTAGGAAGAGCTTCATGCCAATCACCGTAGGTCTGACAGTCTCGCCAGAAATAGAATGCGTCTTGGCTTGGAAAGCTGAACTAGCCAAGATAATGCCCGACGAGTGGCGGAGGCCTGTAAAGTACCTCCCTCCTGGAGAAAATCTCTACTACTGAATGTGGAAGAGCCTGAACAGACTGCACAAAGGTGAGTCAGACCTGGGACAATATACTGATATGGGGGATCTTGGACAACCCTGCTTGTGCATGTGGCGAGTAAAACATCAACTTCCTCTTTATGTGCGATGCCTGCCCAATTGAATGTGGGTTTGGCGATATCCTACGGGCGAGTGACAGGGACGTTGCCTTTGTCTTGCATTGGGGAGACGTTCTTTAGTAAAGTTCAACCATTCTGATATGATGAAGAGGAAGATCATAAGTTGAATTTGTTTTGTGATAAGTTAAAATAAATGTATGTTATTTTTTACAGAGATTTAAGAGAGCTGATGAAGTGAAAGTAGCATGGGCGAAAAATTTACGTTCAGTTAACTTATCGTTAGAAGGATTAAACAAATGTAATAGTTCTTCGAGAGGTGATTCTAATGAGAGGAGAGAAAAATGTGCCCCTCATTGGCCTACTTTAGGCCCTGATCCTCCACACAAAGATCACATGAAAAAGGCTGAAGTAGCACTTTCAGATGGTAGGCAGATGATGAGTATTTAATTTTTTTTTTGTAATATATCAGTATCAACCTATGTTACATATAATTTGAAATTTGACAATGTTATAAAAATATAATTTTGATTGAATAAATCATCATTTCAGTATTTTTTTTATTAAGAATAATAAAATTTTGTTAAAAATTATGTAGGGATTAGTTTGTTCCATGAAATTATAAGCTCTGGGTTAACTTTTTTTTAGAAAAATTAATGAAAATTTTTTTGTTTGCATAAAAGTATTTTAAAATTATGTTTAAGGATCTACCCAAAGTGTTCTTGTACGTGTTATTTATGCTGTTGCCCCGATTCCAACCATGTACACGTGGGCACCGACACAGCAAAACTTCATGGTGGAAGATGAAACTGTACTTCACAATATTCCTTACATGGGTGACGAGATATTGGATCAGGATGGAACATTCATTGAAGAATTAATCAAAAACTATGATGGAAAAGTGCACGGTAAGTGTTTCAACTGTCAACTTTCAATATTTATTTTTTCTCAAAACTTTTCTTCATTTTGTCAATATTAGTTTGAAAATCTTGCAAATCATAATAGAAATTTATTAAAATAATGCACTGTATGACTTTTGATTTATATATTTGAATAATTTGTTTCCTATATAATTTTTAGAATATTAGATGTATTGCCATTTTTATTTTTAAATTACCAACCCATTCACTACCAATAACACCCATTGATGATGTTGGTAGAAAAATAAATGATAAATTATTAAGAAACACAGGTAGTAGGGCCCTTATGTCATGATGTGAAGGTCCTGACATTTTAACCCTTTACTGCATTAAGTTCCATATATGGCAGAATGATTATTTAAAAATATCATGTATAACGTATTTTTCGACTTTATTGTTTATCTAAACTCGAAGTTTTATACTTAACTGTACATTTTTCCATTTCTTAGCCTTAATTAAAGTGAATATTTAGAAAGTTATTGATAGTTTTCCAAGTATGACAAAAATGTCATTCAGCTTACAGGATTGAATAAAAATTTTAAGGTGAAATTTAAAGATGATAAACATTTGTGAATTTAAAGATTTAGAGAAAGCATATGATATAGGAGAAAGAAATTGTTGGAAATATTGAAAGATTATGGCATAAAAAATAAATGAATGTATACAATTGTCTCGTATGAAGATAGTAGTGCACGTGTTAGAGTAAATGAAAAACTCACTGAATGGTTTAAAATGACTAAATGCGTAAAGCATGGGTGTGTAACGTCACCCAGGTTGTTAAATTTGTATAAAGATTCACCTGTGCACGATTTAAAAGATGATGGGAGAGGGCTAAGAATGAGTGAAATTGTATGTGAACTTCTGTATGCTGATGATATGGTTATGCTTGAAATGCTGAAAATTAAAGTGATTTAAGAGATATGATAAGTAAGCTATATGAGAGATGCCAAGTTTAACAATTAATGTAACAAAATCAAAGGTTGTGGTTATAGAAAGAGATGTGGTAAAAAGTGTATGTGATGTGTGGGTTAACTCATAGAAACTGGAGCAGGTTGATAAATTTTGTTGTCTGTGTAGTATGTTTAAGTGTGATGGGTGAGTTGAAAAGGACATTGAAAGAAGGGCATTTCATGTAATATGCAACTTCCCTGTATCAAAAGTAGCAAAAATGACAGTACATAATATTGTGTTGGCGCCCATCTTAATGTATGGAAGTGAAACTTGAACTTGGCAGAAGGATAAGAGTAAGAAAAGACCTTTAAGATGGTTTGGACATGTGGAGAGGAATGAATGACTAAGTGAGTGTGCGAGCTAGAAGAGCAAAATGTGTGTGGAAGAGGTAGACTTGGTAAGTGGACAGATTTTGAGAAAAGGTCAAGTGAGAAGTATGAATAATAGAAGATTGTGCATAACTGTGAATGATGTATGAATGTGGAGAAGGCAAAAGTTGTGTGTGGAAAAAATCCAAACCAAAAACAAATCTATGTGGTAAGAGGTTCAACGTTGGTACCCAAATTTTCAAAAAAAGGGTCCAATTTGTTTTTAACATCTTTCTGAAAAGTTTATCACATAAACCTGCCAGGTCACAAATCATCCCAGTGTGGATGGATTATTTATGTTAAATAAACATGCCAAATTGTGCCAGAAAAAATAAAATTATTACATTATAGTGATCATGTTTAACACAGAAATACTGCAATAGTATTGAAACAAAATTGGTTTATTTTAATTTTTCTAGGTGATAAGGAAGGTGGATTCATTGATGACCAACTTTTTATAGACTTGGTTCATGCTCTTGTCCCATATCAAACAAAAGATGATATTGCTGAAGAAAAAAATAGCAAACCAGAACCTTCAACTTCTAGAGAACTTAGACATTCCAAAGATGCATCTGAAAGCCATTCAAGTAAAGAGAAAAAGCCAGAAATTCAAGAAATTCCAAAATCAAACAACACTGAAAAGGATACATCAGTCGAACCTAACAAAAAATCAGATGACAAGCAGTTTCCAGTTTTCACCATATTTCAAGCAATTGGCTCACAATTTCCAGATAAAGGAACTGCTCAAGAATTGCGGGAAAAGTAGGTATCATTTTGATTTACAGTAGGAAATATAATATGCATATTACATTGTGCATCAATACCCAACCAAGAGATTTATCAAGTGCTGAAAAGTTATTTAATACTTACATATATACCATTATGCGGTTTCTCTATTGGGGTAGGTAGAGAGGTTTGAGCGTCAGGATTTTCCTATCATGACACATCTTTCATATCTTTCACATCCATACATCTCATACAACTCCTACAATTTAATTTCCATTTTTCAAAATAAAGTGAAATAAACAGTTAGCATCATCTTTGATATATTGGAGTGAAATGTGGACATGGTAAGACTCAAAAGGATCATAAATGCTGTAGAAATCAATTAGAATAATATATGATGTGACAATGTATGACAGAATATAGAATTAAGTGATTAGGGATGAATGTGTACTTAAGGTTGCTGTGTTGAGTAAGACAAAAGAAGAGCACTCTGAGATGGGAACAAATGAATGAAGAAAGACGCACACAACAAATATACTATGTAAATGTGAGTTGAAGGAGTGGTAGAGGAAGACCAAAGAATGTATGGTTGGATCAAGTGAATGATGTTTTGAAAGAAGGAAAAATAATAGAAATCGTAGAAGGTGTATGGATGTGGAAGAAGCAAATTATGTATGTCGAGATCGGAAAGTCTGGTGCTTTTTCTTGTCTGCCTACCCCAGCAAGGATACAGCATGATGGTTTGTATGTATGTAAATAAACAAAAAATTATTTAGTTATAATAATTTTTCTTATAAACTTTTATATCTTCCGAATATTCTTATTTCTTTTCCATTATTTTTCTTTTCTAATAAACAATCCTTTTTTTCCATTCCTCCAAGCAAGTGCATACCTTATCCAATGTACAGTAAAGTGCATAATATCACCTGAATCAGTAGCGGCTGGCTCATTAGTGCTCTCGTGTGTCGAACTACTAAATTTATATAACAATCAACACCTAAAGAAGTATAGCGAAAATGTATATTATCATAACAATATCTTTGAAAAATAAATATATTTATGTCGATATGGCTCACTACAATATGCAACTCGATTTGTTAGAGCACATTTTTTGTATACATGTGTTTTGCATCTGGACCCAATCTGCGAGCATGTAGGAGGATGCCCGCTCTTCGTGCGCATTTGAAATCTTCCGAAAAATTTGACGATTTACTTGAAATTAAAAGAGAACAGAAAATCTTGAGACACCTATATTTGAATAGGGATTTCTAGGAATTCCTAGTGATTGTAGTTCGTGCACGAAATATCCGAGTGATCTCGGAAACACCCGAATGACGCAATATGACAGTGCGCTGGGATAGTAATGCATCAATTTAAAGTTTTTTTTTTAAATATGACCACCGCAGAGAAGGGATGATTTGTTCCTAGCATTTAAACTGGGGCTTCTTTTTTAGTACATATATCTTTGCGAGTATATGTCTCCAAATTAACAAACGTTTTTGCTTAGCTAATTAGGTACCGACTTTCTTCCTTTATTGTATTGTTTAGTTAACTTGTAAGAAATTCCGTTTTCGATTTCAATTATATTTTTGCAGTTTCGTCACGTGGTTAAACGCTTTTCTAACTATCTATATAATATTACAAGCCATTTGCAAGATAAACATAACTATTTGGATTATTTATTGTGTTTGTTTGCATAAATTTTTCCAAAAAATTCTGCCACACTGATATTTTATTCAAACAATTGCAATTTAAGAATTTAGATCCCGTTATAATTCGTAACAATATCAGTGAGTTTGAAAAGTGTGCGTAACTCCACGGACAATTTTCTTGGGCCACCGACTAAACGAATAAAAACCTCGAAGTCAAGTTATTTGTAAAGAAGTCTGCGATACAATTTTGTGTGAAATGACACAACGTTTTGCATTCAGTAATCACCTAACTGCAGCAAAATTATTCTATAGCGAAAAATTTACTGAGTATAGGTCAAAATTTCCCGAACATGATTTTATTTTGACGGTAAAAACATATGATTTTTTAAATAAAGTTCAATTCAAAGGTAAACTCAGTGCAATTTATGCTCGCGATGATTTTGCCAATGCTAAGGGCGCTTTGTCTATTTTACAACTTTTTTATAATACTGGTTTACTAGAAGATTTTTCTCAGATTGTAAAGTTACTTAAACTCGTATGCACTATTCCAATGACTTATGTTGAGAGTGAAAGATGTTTCTCTACGTTAAAAAGGATAAAATCATTTTTGAGAAATACAATGAGCCAGGACAGGACAGACTGAACGCTTTATCAATATTAAGCATCGAAAAAGAGCTAATTCAGTTTATACCTGATTTTAATAAGATTCATTGGGTCTTCGCTAAACAAAAAGAGTGGAGAATAGAACTTCTTTATAAATAGGTATATAATATATTTTTTTCTTTATATTATTTGGTATTTGGATACCTACTCTGGTGAACCCCCAATTATTTGGTCCACCGGCCGCCACGGACCTGAATATTATGTTGATTTTCATTGAGTCATTCAACAAACTAAGGTAGAATTTGATATATTATCACAATTCTAGAAACTGCTTTATTCCCCATTTTTTGTTTGAATTTGGGTTTTCTTTTAACTTATTACGTTTTATTATTTTTAGATACATCGAATTGACTTCTCGATCAGACCCTAATGCCTTGCCACCCGAATGCACCCCGAATATTGATGGTCCGCTGGCCGAGAATGTCTCCCGAGAGCAGACCATGCACTCTTTCCACACATTATTTTGTCGCCGTTGCTTTAAATATGATTGTTTCTTACACAGTAAGTTTATTTTATTTATACCCAATTACTCCAGGGCACTTGATGTATACTCTGGTTTGTTGGACGGGATCGATTGTGTCATAGTGCCTTATCAGCGGCATTTATGTTCTAATGTTTAAAATTAGTCGTATAAAGTCTTTTGAAGTGTTATTATTCTGCGTGGTTTGGCTTATGATGTCAATGTTTCGAAAATGTTGCAATTTTCATCTTCAGGGCTTGTTTGTAGTCAATTTACTGCAACGTAAAACTACAAAGTTATCAAAACGTCAGCATCTTAAGCAAAACCACACAGTACAATACTCTGAAAAACCATATATCAGGTCTGTAAATATGAAACTGGAATTTTTTTATAGAAAATACACATTTATTGTATGAAAATGGTAAAAAATATTTTATTCCAAGTATTGTCCATTGCTAGCTACACATTTTTTCCATCTCTCTGGCAATTTGTGGATGCCACGCTAAAAAAACACAGAGCATTGTCTTCCATCCATAGCGATTTGGCCTTGCAGTCGATGTCGTTGGTTTGCTTGGAGTTACCCATGATCTTTTACGCTTAGGATTCTCTAAATGTATCCATTTTTCATCGCCAGTCACAATTCGATGGAGAAATGATTTTCTTTTGTACCTGGCGAGCAGCATTTCGCAAGTGTTTTTCAGTTTTCCTGTTGTCTTTCATTCAGTTCATGTGGAACCCATTTTCCCATCTTCTGGATCTTTCCCATGGCTTTCAAACGTATGGAGACGGCTTCTCATGTCACATTTAATTGATCCGCGAGTTGTTGTTGCGTTTGAGCGTCATCCTCATCCAACAATGCTTGCAAATCGGCGTCTTCAAACTTTCACGGTGGTCTTCCACGTTCTTCGTTTCTCACGTCAAAATCGCCACTTTTGAATTTTTTAAACCACTCAAAGCACTGTGATTTACCAAGAGCATGCTCACCGTAAGCTTTGACAAGCATTCGATGCGATTCTGCAGCAGTTTTCTTCAAATGGTAACAGAAAATCAATGCTGTCCGCAAATCGTAGTTTTCAGGCACAAAAACAGACATGTTCAACGCTATGAAAACATGTAGTTGTATTAAACTTGTATTGTTGTGAGTTAAAAGTCTGACAAATGTAAACACAAGAAAAAGGTGCCAATGACGCGGTTTGACAGTCAGTACATTGACAACTAGCAAATTCCGGTTTTATATTTACAGACCTGGTACAACTGATATGAAGAACTGTGAAAGCCTCAAAACATTGTATGGTTAGAATGCTATCTAAACAATCTGACATCAGGTTCAATTTTCGGCAGATCCTCATCACATCTGAATTTATGTTTTTTGTGGCTTATTGGCTGCTTTAATATGAATTGTAAGATGACAAATCTGTTGTTTTAAATGATTCAGTAGATTGAACCTGCCTATCATGGTTCTTGGATTTTTTTATTATGGGAATTTCATATTTGATCTTTGAAGACTTTGCTTGTTGAAGCGCAACAGCTTGCATACAATGAAGATATATATGTGCATCATTTTGTATATCAGATATTGTAATGTAAGGTCTAAGAGTGCAATTTATAAATATAAATTTTTACATCAGATGATATATTAAAATATATACAAAGTATGCAAAAATTATTTAATTGTGAAATTTAATTGGTTTAGCCTTTTGATGAATACTAAATCTTGGTCTGTCCAAAATAAATGTAAACAATGACTACAGACATACCTTGAGTTGTGATGCTTCGCATTTACTACACTTTTCAATGTCCTTAATTGAGATACTTCATAGTGGTGACGTCTGAGTGATATGAGACTTCTGCTCTATCCTACTACCCTCCTATTTCTCACAATTCTGCATTGTTTATTTTAGTTTAAATACATTATTTATGTAAGTTATGCCCTTACATGATGAGTTCAGTACAGTACATGCATAGATAAGTGAAACACGGCATTGCTTCGAGTTACAACTATTTTTGAGTCATAACAGTAGTCTGCAATCTAATATTTGTATTTCAAAAGCCAATTTATCTTTGATAACAATTTTTAAATCTGAAGAATATGTGAACATTGTTTATATTAAATATAAAATATGAATATAGGTATATTGATTGCAACATACGAGGGTCATCCAGAAAGTAAGCTTACAACATTTATGCAGGATTGAAAAATGCTTGTATTTAATTGAAATTCACAGGATACTTCACAAATATATTAAACTATTTTTCAACGTAATCGCCGTCGAGATTGAGACATTTCTGTAGTTGGGGCACCAGCTTTTGTATGTCAGTGTCATAGACCTCCGCCGCCAGCTCTTTTAACCACTTTTTTACAGCTTCTTCGACCTCCTGATTGTTGGAAAATTGTTGGGGTGTAGTGACACACCCACGTCTCATCCTCCGTAACGATCGAGTCCAGAAAAGCTTCTCCCTCCTGTGCAAAACGATCCAAAAATTTACGCGCGGCGGTCACGCGATTTTGACGGTGCTCCGGTGTAAGCATTTTGGGCACCCACCCATCTCGCATACAACTTCTTGTAACCTAGTTTTTCCGACACAATATCACCAAGGAGACTTCGAGAAATGTCGGGAATTTCTTCGTGAAGGTCGTCAAGTGTCACACGGCGGTCATTTCGCACTTGTTCTTCAATTTTTTTCACAAGTTCGTCAGAAATCGCTGCCTTGCCTCATCGTGAGTATCCATGACGAGGCAAGGCAGGGATTTCTGTGCCTTCTCTGAACAATCTAACCCACTTCGTGACATGTTGTCGACTCATCTCATCATTACCATAAACTTCCGATGGATATTCGCAGCGGTTTTGTTCTGCAAAGTCAAATAACGGATGACCGCGCGGATCTCGCACGGACGGGAAGTGGTGGGAGCGCGTGACGACCTCTCCATCGGAAGAATTTACTGTGACAACAAAATGGCCGACAAACACGCGGGACCAAACAAACTGACCGTTAGGATCCCCTCTACACGCCAGGTGCGCCAACTTCGAAACAAAAAATTTCCACCGTCCTCAGGAGCCCTTGTAACATTACTTTCTAGATGACCCTCGTATTACGAACAAACATAAACATGTTCTGAAATTGCATATATATTAGGTGTACCGGAAAAGAATGTCGTTTTTTTTGTTATAGCTTTTGAGTGGTCAATTGTGCTTCAGCAGTCGAACTTTTACAACGTGTTCTGTGTTGTTTCTCTGACTACGTATACTTGGAGTGTACTAGGACTTTAAAACAAAAAAAAATACAACCCTATATACAATGCAGAGCTTTGTACCGAATGAGGAATTTATTCGAAATATTATGCTTTACCATTTCATGAAGAAAGAAAGTGCAACACGTGTTACAAAAAATATTTGTGATTTACTGGGAGATATTTTGAATGTTCGTAAATGCCAGAGGTGGTTTAAACAATTTAAATCCGGCAATTTTGATCTAAAAAATAACCCTGGAAGTGGTCGACCTGTTAAAGTGGATAGCGATGTTTTAACTGAGCTGATTCAGCAAAATCCAACTTCAACGATTCAAGAACTCGCGGAGCAACTCGGATGTTCATGGTCAAGCGTGCAAGAGCATATCAAAAAAATCGGCAAGACATGGAAACAAGGAAAATGGATACCTCATGAATTAAGTGAAGAGAATCTAGGTGAGCGTATAAACGCGTGCACTGAGTTATTGGAATTAAATACCAAAACTCCATTTCTACAACATCTTGTAACTGGTGACAAAAAATGGGTGTTGTATTCAAACCAAAGACGCAAGAAACAATGGCCTTCAAAGGGCCAGGTACCAAAACCCACCCCTAAGCCCGGGCTCACTGCAAAAAAAGTTCTTTTTTCTGTTTGGTGGGACTGCAAGGGAATAATTTATTTCGAAACATTAAAACCCGGACAGACAATTAACGCCCAAGTGTATTGTGATCAACTAGAGCATTTAGATGCAGAAATAAAAAAAAAAGACCTGCACTGGCTAATCGTGGACAAGTGTTTTTACAGCACGATAATGCACAACCGCATACCTCAAAAATTACGAAAAAAAAAATTAAAGCCCTAGGTTGGACAACTGTACCCATGTCACCCACCATATTCACCGCTTCTTGCTCCATCGGATTACCATTTGTTCCGGTCAACGCAACACTTTTTAAACGGAAAATAATACAAAAATTATGAGGATGTCACAAAAGGCATATCTGAGTATTTTGCATCGAAACCAGCTGAATTTTACGAACGTGGTATTAAAAAATTGACTGAGAGGTGGAAGGAGGTTATATCAAACGATGGCAATTATATTTTGAACTAAGTTTTAATAAATAAAAACATTAAATGCACCAAATTGTTTTATTAAAAAAACGACATTCTTTTCCGGTACACCTAATATAACACATCGATCAATAAGTCCCGGGACTAACCAACAGATGGCGCCTCTAATAACAAATCCATACCATTCTCAGTTAGTACCAATCTTTAGAAGTTATGTGTCAAACTTTCATGACATTCCGACATTATGTCATTGAGTTACAGTGGTTTTAGTGACGCTACTTTTGCTATTTTCAAAACAAATTTCGTGTGTTGATAAAACATTGCTTTTTAATGGGAAAAAATACCATTCAAACTCAGCGATGGCTTGAAACGTGTTATCCGGGCTCTACTCCATCGAAAACAACCATTTGTCAGTGGTATGCTGATTTCAAACGTGGCCGTACAGACACAAATGATGCTGAACGTCGTCCAAATGAGGCTGTTACACCAGAATACATTAAAAAAACCCTCAAAATCGTGATGGAAAATCGCAAAGTAAAGTTGCGTGAAATAGCTGACATCATGAAGATATCATTTGGTAGTGTTTACACTATTTTGCATGAACATTTGGTCATGAAAAAGCTTTTTTCGAAATGGGTGCTGCGTTTGCTCACAATGGAACAGAAACAACAACGCATCGATGATTCAGAGCGCTGTTTGGCACTGTTTACGCGAAATAAACAGTGCCAAACAGCGCTCTGAAGTGTCGGTATGTGACAATGGATGAAACTTGGATCCACCACTATACTCCGGAATCAAATCGGCATTCAGCCGAGTGGAGAGCAGCCGGTGAAAGTCGTCCGAAGCGACCAAAAACTCAACAGTCAGCCGGGAAGGTTATGGCCTCCGTATTTTGGGATGCGCATGGTATAATATTCATGGATCACCTTGAAAAGGGAAAAACCATCAATAGCGAATATTACATAGCGTTATTGGAGCGTTTGAAGGCAGAAATTGCAAAAAACGACCCGATATTAAGAAGAAAAAAGTTCTCTTTCATCAGGAGAATGCACCGTGTCACAAGTCAATGGTAACGATGGCCAAATTGCATGAGTTGAACTTAGAATTGCTTCCGCACCCACCGTATTCTCCAGATTTGGCCCCCAGCGACTATTGGCTGTTCACAGACCTCAAAAAGATGCTCATGGGAAAGATATTTGGCTCCAATGAAGAAGTGATTGCCGAAACTAACGCCTATTTTGAAACCAAGGATAAATCGTTTTACACGGCTGGCATAGAAAAGTTAGGAAAGCGTTGGAATGAATGTATCGCTCTCGAAGGAGACTATGTTGACGAATAAAGAAGAATTTTGGCAAACAAATGTTGTTTTAGTAGTTAGTCCCGGGCCTTATTGATCGATGTGCTATCTCAAGATAATGGTGAACAAAATACATTCAAGAGAGAAGCTACCAAAAGGTCTGAACTCATCTCATAATATCCCTCCAAATAAATACAAATATTCTGAATTATAAAGATCTCAAGACTTTTGGACAGGGTGTAACTTTATTAGAAAATATGTATGTTCTACCAGTTATGGGTTTTCTTTATTTTGGCAAAAAATGCTTTTGTTGTTGATTAGAGCTACAAACTAGGCCTGTGATTTGTAACTACTATTTAAATTACAATTACAACACTTCAAATTATCTCTTAAATTTCCATTTATGTTTATGGTGCAATATCACCTTTTGTTTAACATTTAGGGTATTCATCATGTTTCTTCCTCTAAATAAACCTTTTGACTTTCAAGTCATGTTTGCAAATAAATTATTTTTTAATATACAGGGTTCTTCAATAAGGACGCTCGATTTTTAAATGTAAATAAAACAAGTTGTGTGTGAAATATCTACTCAATTTTTTTTTATATGAAAGAATATTTTATGGCATTAAGTATGGAATATAACGTCGTTCAAATGTCCACCGCGGTTTTGCTTGGAGGCACGTATTCGAGAGGTCCAATTTTCGATGACTTTGTCGCATAAATCTGGCTGAATTTGCTGGATGGCATTCGTTATGTTGACTTTGAGGCCATCAATTGTTTGCGGTTTATACGCATAGACCTGCGATTTAAGATAGCCCCAAAAGAAGCCCCAAAGGATCTCGGTGGCCAGTTCACGTCACCGCCGCGCGAGATAACCATGCCCTCAAATCGCTCGTGCAGAATGTCTATCGTGGCATGCGCTATGTGGCAGATAGCGCCGTCCTGTTGGAACCACATGTCGTCGATATCCATATCCAGTTTAGGCCACAAGGAGTTGCTTATCATTGATCTGTAGCGCTCGCTGTTGACGGTTATGGCAATGCCAGTTTCGTTTTGGAAGAAGTACGGACCGATGATTCCGACAGACCAAAGTCCGCACCAAACAGTGACTTTCTCGAGATGTATTTGGTGCTGGTGTATCTAGTGTGGATTGATTTCGTCCCAAATCCGACAATTTTGCTTGTTCACACATCGATTCATCCAAAAATGGGTCTCGTCGCTAAAGATGATTTTATGGCGAAATTTGGGTCAACTTCCAACTGCTCCAAAGCCCAATCAGCGAACATACGGCGTTGTCTATGGCCGTTTACCTTAAGTTCCTGGGTCAGTTGGATTTTATACGGGTGCAGACCCAACCTTCAACCTTCTATGGTAATTTGCCATACACTATTGAACAATTCACAACAAATTTGACAGGTGTTGCTTTAACAACATGGCCGCTAAAACCTAACAAATTTCGAGCGTCCCTATTGAAAGACCCTGTGCATGCATAGGTTTCTATTGTTTAAAGTCTGAAAACAATTCAGTTATGTATAATAAACTCCTATCATTTTATTCAATTTTAAATATTGCTGATGGTAATAATATTTTTATTTTTATGTTTATATGAAACAATTGGTTATTGATGTTATTTTGTTTAACATTATAAAATTGATTATATGAAAATTTTTATTTGCTGAATTGCAATGTGGAAAATGAATTTGAGAAAAATATAGAAATTTAGTTAACTTGCATTCTTCATAATAACTACAAAACCAATAATGTGTTTTTACTGGTTTGATCGCACCATTATGATAAGATAAATTTAGATTATAAAAACATTTAAAAATCCTAAAAATGTAAAAAAAAAACAAATGGAAGCTAATTTTCCAATTATAATTTTTCAAATTTTTAAACCTCATAATTTGAAGCCCAAGTATTTTTAGCTATTCTTTAGTACAATTGCATAAAACCTTTTTTTTTCAATTCAATTAAAGACGACCTCTATGGCCTGGTTTTTTTTTAATTTAACTTTAACTCAGGGGTTTCCCGAAAAAAAAAATGTACTTAGTTTGGTGAAATAGTTCGCCTGGTAACAAAATTCTGTTCACATTGGGGGTAGTATTGCCAACACATGCAATGATGAATCGTAGGTCCGTGCCTTCTCCAGTGCTTCTAAATTCAAAAGCTAAATAAATAGGACCGAAGACAATGTTGTCTCGACCATGCTCTTCAATATCTGCGAATCACCAGTTCGAATGATTTTTTTTTAATAAAACACTTAATATGTTTTGTGTAAAGTAATCCATAGTTTAAGATATGTTTTAAGTACTAATTTTAAGGGATTTTAAAAAAAGGCCCTGTTAATGCAGGTTTATTTTATTTTTGCAAACAGGAAGTCAATCTCCAGGTAAGGTGATAATTCACCATCATTTCACCTCACGTATGTCACATGCGCATATGTGTGCCATTCACCTCATTGGATACATTCACTGTCATATATTCAACTTTGATTGTGGCTTTACGTGTTCGAATTGTGCATTATTCAGGGAATATGAAAATGTTCAATAAAAACTGTGGTTGTGATTTCTCAAATCATATATCTGATGTTGATAATGAAGTTTATGAATCAATTAGATTTTCATAATTATTACAACACAAATCAGGACATAAGTTTCCTTAATGATTTTTCTTGTGTTCTGTTTGTTATCTGAAATAGATATACACATATTTTATTTTAGTATGTTCCATGTGTAATTTCTTCACTATTCTTTCTTAGTAAAGGATTCAATTCCTACATTCATAAATATGAGAATATAGTTAAACTAATCTAAGCCAATATTTTGCTGAACTCCTAATTGCTGTATGTTTTAGTCTCTAAACATTTTCAAGCTTCCTCTATTTCTTATAGTAAACCGACAGTGTGGCCA
>OX463845.1:27775314-27923323 GCA_949825065.1 Odontocerum albicorne
CGATTACAGGTAATATAACTTATAAATACAGCATCTTTGTTTCTTAACTCTTATCATGGCATTGTAACACAGGCGTTACACTAATTTAGGGATTTAAAAAAAAAACAGAAACTGTAACATAATTTCAAATATGGCAACACATTCCAATACTATACATGCACTATTGTGTGCAGTGGTATCATCTGGTGATAAATATCGACAACTTTACAACCTTTCAAACGACATCGGGTCTGGACATGTCTGGACAGCGTGGGTGCGTTTTGAAAATTGGGGTAAATAATCTAAATATCTTATTAATCACTACATGTAGAGAAAATTTTAATTTTATTTGTTGATAATTCAGCTATGTAAATGTTGTTCATGTTTTATAGAATCTTTTTATAGTCCTTTTTGTGTTTTATAAAAATTGATATTTTGGCAATGTCACGTGGGTGTTACATATAAAGAAAAACTATAAGGAAAAGTTGTGATTTTTTTCCTCAATTTTCCTTCATAACTTATAACAATGAATCACCAAAGAAAAACATAATATTTGGATAAATTGAACTTTGCCAAGATAAGGGTTAAAAAATATTTTTGATATAAAAAATTAAAAATGGTTAAAACATCACTTGATATATTTAATAATAAATGGGTCGATTGAGAACAATTAGATATTTTAATAAATTGGAGAACTACACGTGCAATATGTACATCATTATTTTCCAATGTTAGTCGTATGAATGTTGTTAGGATGATTCATTAATTCATATGGCACTCCTGATCATATTTACATTGGTGATGTACACATGCTAAAGAATGTGACTGAGAGACAGCACTGTCTTCAGCCCCATTAATTGGGTCTTTGTGTTTGTAACCACTGGATTAGCCACGAAGGTCACTGTTCATCATCGTACATGTTGGCAATACTACCGTACACTTCTGGCACTTGCTAGAATTATTACCAGATGAACTATCCACCAGATTGAGACTTTTTTATTTATTTTTGGGCACGATCTGAAATCGAATCCGAAACCTTCAGGTGGAAGACAAGAGTCTTGCCGACTAAACCGTATAGCTTTCTCATCATCAAGATGATGAGAAAGATCTTTAGCTGAATAAGGATATTATTTAAAAAAAAAATATTTTTTTGAAACTCCATGCCAGAAAACTAACCAAAATGAAGAATATAGAGTCATATCTCATCAATTATGACTAGAGTGAAGATAACTTTAATATTGCCAACTGAATGACAAATTTGGAGGATATTTTTAGATATAGCCAACTAAATCACGTATTTTCCTCTGTATTATAAAATAAATTTATATTACATAGGTAATAATTTATAGGACAGTATATGATAAAATGAGATCTTCAAATTTATGACTATTCTACCAAACTCTATAAAAGCTCAAAATATTTTTTGGTTAGGGAGTTGGTGTGAAAATGGTTCCAGTTAAACTAACTTTATCACATATTTTGCAGCTGAATTATAAGAACCAATGCACTATAATAATAATAAAATGACAATGTATATAGCGTTGTTTACAGAGCAAGTTCTCTTTAAGAAACTATGGTTTCAAACTAAAAGCAATCTAGAGGCATCTTTATTATATGGGGATATGAGCCAAGATTTTTTATCATAGATAATTTTATTTTCATGCATGTTTTTTAGCTTTATAGTTTTCAACTAATTATAATAATAATTACCTACATTTTTCCAGAAGTTCATCCTAAGTGAAAAAAAAAGTAAAATCTTAAAACACATGTTGCCCAGATAACACATTTGTAAATAAAATGAGACACGCACTGTAATAATTAAAATATAAATTGAAATAATTTCTTTTTATCCACGTCCTAATGTACTGTTGAATAAATAATAATTGAGACTGAAGATTATATAGTTTTGACATTCAGCTGTCAGTTGATGTATTAGGGCATTATTGTTGTGTATAGGAGGAGTAAGTAGTTAATCCTGTGAATATTTTATATACAATCACCATTTTATAACATAACAGTTCAGAAACGTCGTAAAAAAAATGAAACCATGCATGGCACAGGTTAAGTGTCTAGTTATTATATAGTCTCTGAAAGTGCATCTTATTATAATAACAAATCAAAATTTACAGTCCTGATTATTTAACAATGACTCGCATTTTCTTTATTCTACACAATTTTTATTTTGTTAGTTTAAATTTCAGATTATACACAATTATGCTGAATAAAATTCTATTGTTTGTTACAGATATGGGCCAACCGAACAGCTTAAGTTTGTCGGGATAGAGAGGGAAATGGAATTTTTATAGATCTGTTTTTTTTTTCATTATCAAGGGTGCTTAACACAAGAAATTTTTTGACTTCTTAAAATGGACGAATGAGAACAATTTTATAAAGATTATATAAAATCTTGAATTGCATCGAAGAGATCTTGTCTGATATTTTTATTTTTTCATTATATAATGAAATGTATCCACATGTATTTTATACCTTAATGCCATGGTAATAAAGGAAATAATATTCATATTTTTTATGGATGGCTGTATCATCTAAAAAATATTCCCTCAAATGTTTTTTTTTACTTAGATATTGAATATTTAACTCCTTTTTTATGTTTAATAAAAAAATTTGGACAATTTTTTTGCTGCTTTTCATATTTATTCTCTCTCCTTACCAAATGAATACATATTTTGTATATACAGTGAAAACTTTACCTACAGTTTCTGAGAGGGCTTACTTATTAAACTAAACGATAAAATGAGAAAAGGATTATTATAATAATAAACACCCAAATCTATCCAGAACTCTTTGAAGTTCATCTGAAGTGGAAAAAATGTTAAATCTAAAAACAGATGTCACCCAATTAGCAAATTATTTTCAACAATAATTTAGATAGTAGGAACAAATGTCACATTATTTTCCCTTTTGTAAATAAAATGGGGTGCACACTAATAATTTAATTTTAAAATTGAAATAATATCTTTTTGTCCTCGTCCTGATGTTGAATAAATAATAGGCGAGTGAAGATTTTATAGCTTTATCACTCAGCTGTCAGTTGATGTGTCGGGGCAGTATTGCTATTTGATGCGAGAATGTGTTTATAGGAGAGTAAGTAGTTTAGACAAAAAAATTTTTTTTTTTTATTTTTGAGAATACATATATTAGGTAAAGCGGAAAGAAATGTCAATTTTTTTTGATGCGACAAAAAATTGATTTAAACAAAAACTATACAATATTATTCCGTTAAATAATTACCGTTGTTACCGATGATCTTCCTCCACAGAATAGGCAGTTTTTTAATACCTTATTCGTAAAATTCTGGCGGTTTTTCGGTAAAATATGACTCCAAGTGATTTCGGACTTGTTCGACATTCGTAGATTTTTTATCTCGAAGCGAATGTTCCATCGACTTAAAAAGATGGTAATCCAAAGGTGCAATATCAGGTGAATATGGTGGATGCTGCAAAACTTCTAAATCTAGCTCTCTTATTTTGTCCTGGGTAATCCTTGCTGCGTGTGAGTTTGCATTATCATGTTGTAGAATTCTTATCTGATTCTTTACTAAAACTGATAATTTTTAAGCAGTTCTGCCTTTATTCTTTCGAATTGGGCACAATACACATCTGTTGTAACAGTCTGACCAGGTTTTAGTAATTCATAATGAACAACTTCCAAAATATCCCACCAAACACAAAGGAAAACCTTTTTCAGAGTCAATGTCGGCTGAGGGGTAGACACAGGTACCTGATTCGTCGAAAACCATTGTTTTTTGTTTTTTTTTCTCCTCGGATTGGTGTAAAGGACCCACTTCTCATCCCCAGTAACCATTTTTCTGAGAAACGGATCAGTTTCATATCTGGAGAGTGAAGATGAACAGATTGTTATTCGTTGTTCCATGGCCGTTGGAGAAAGTTCGTGCGGCTCCCAAATTCCTTGTCTATTTTGTTTTCCGAGCCTTTTCAAATAGTTCTTCACTGTTGATCATGGACAACCGATATCTTGTGACAATTCCTTGATGGTTTTACGCGGATCGGACGTCACTAATGAGTTTAAAGTGTCATCATCGATTTTTAGAGGTCTTCCTATTTTTGGTTTGTCCTTCGATTTCCTTTCGCAACTTTCAATTTTTTTAAACCATCTTTGGCACTTCCGAGGATTCAAGATGTCTCTATAAATATCGCAGATGGTCTGGGTAGCTTCTTTTGACTTCAATCCTTTATCGAATAAAAACAGCATAAAATACCGCAAATGTGTCTCTTCAATCTCTGGTTTTTGCAGTTTTGTACTTTGAACCAAAACCAAAAAAGAATATTAAAACAGAAAGGATATTAATAGAGCTTCAAAACGATACCAGCCACGACGTATTAACCCAACGGTAACTGGTGGCAAACTGGTTTCAACGTGACGCCTAATGAAAATTGACATTTCTTTTCGCTTTACCTAATACTTTTCATTTATTTGTTCTTAAGCATCATTTTATAAGACTTAAGAAACTTAATAAAAAAAACTCTGAAATGGCATGGCACAGGTTAATTGTATAGTATGAAAAAAAAAAGAGTAACACAGTTATGTTAAACCTGTTAATTTGAAAATTGACCACAAGACTAAAATTGTCTATTTCATATCTGATTAACCCGTTATTTCAAAAACCCTGGTAAGACATTTTTGAAATCCATTTAATTGGTTCTAATTTATCTGAAAAAAACCTGATATCTCTCTTCTCGGGTTTCTTTATCATCAAAACGAATATGACTGTAAATATAGATGAATCTATCTCGAGACAGAGTTGCTGTGAAAAATGACGGGAAAAAGGGACTTTCACTTATCCACAATTCACTCAAAGATAGCTTTCGTGTTCGATTTCTGCCAGGTGCGAGCAATATTCCAATGAATTCATATAACTCGTCTTTTGATATTGGTTGGTTCTTTTCTGAATGAATTCGATTTAAATGACGATTTGTTTCTTAAATATCACTTTTACCACCTCTTCATTTACAAACAGATAACACATATCTTTTATGGAACATACATTTATACTTGAATTTCTCAGTCCAGAATCTTCGATGAGAATATTTGATACCTGACCGATGCCTTGAAGAATGAGGTGGTACTCGTATGAAGAAATGCAGCGAAGTCTATTTTCGAAATTTATTTTCATTTCCGCTTTCAAAACTTTTTGACTAACCTAGTATAGTACATTCTGGAGTAATCAAACCACCAATCTCCAGGTCGAAAATAAGCAATCTAGAGGTTTTCAAAAGTTATTTTGAAAAATATATCCTCTATCTCATTTTTAAAGGCAAAACTGATGGCGATTGAATTATTAGGTGATGGTTTATTAAAAAAAACAGTTTGAAATAAAAATGTATGGTTATCATTTTACATAACTTATAGGCAGAGGATGGAAAGAATACAAAAGTTGTTTTTAGTCAGTTTCAACTAACTGGAGATTACATATACTTTCCAGATTATGCTTCTGTACTGATCTATCATAATTATAAAATTCGATGAGAGTCGACAACTGGTGAGTAAAAGATGAGTCAAGTCTCTGGCAGCTACAGTAGCACCTGAGCGTATCCAGCCTCAAAGGTTAAGATAGCCATAATGATTCCCAGCCTCCAAAGTGGAAGGAACTTATATTGTACAATGTGTGGTGGAATGCTTTTGAAAGGATGGCAACAGAGACTTTTTTGGTTTTGATTTCATAGTTGTGAATTCAATATTTATAAGACTGTAAGAGCATTTAATTGGACTTATGTTTACATCTAATTAATATAGCATCTGAATTGAAAATTCTGCCTTTAAATTAAATAAAAACAGCCTTTCTGACTCCACCATTGCCGGTCCCAAGCTCTGATGAGAAAGGAGGAGGGGTAATGGACCAGGTTAGCCACCTATCCATAAACAATTAAATGGCTCATAGAACTGCTAAGAAACAAGCGGAACAAACAGATCATGATCTATAGGAAGAAGAAGAAACCTTTCTGAGAAGCTCTTGAGTCTTCAATTTTATTTATTTAAAGGTGGTTGGAAGTGTGTTTCATGTACTTGATTTTGGTGCAGGTAATCAGTTCAAATCTTGTGCTGAGCTACTTCTGTTTGATAGCATGGACATCAATTTCTACTTGGTTTTTGAGGGATACAAGAAAATTTATGAGTTCTGTCATAATCTAAAAAAAAACTATCAAATTGAGACGGTCCATCATCATATCAAAAGTAAGCACAATATTTAGGCAATTCACCCTGGTGAGTGCTTTGAGAAAGAAACATACAGGTTTTTCAAAATAATGGCTTCTGCTTTTAGTTAAAATCTTATATTTTGTATGAAAATTTATTATTTAGTGCCGGGATATATGTATGTATTAGGTAAAAAATAAATTGATTACAAAAAAAAGTTCATTACACTTACTATTTTATTTTCATTACAAATTGTTGCATAAAAACTATTATATATGGTCCAATATTTATTTTACAATTTAAAAATACTCCTTTTTTGTATAATATTTACAAAACACATCTAATAAGAATACTACAACATTGTAACAATACATTTTAAAAAATACTATTTTAATCACACGATCCATCAGGCCATCCGTCTCTCCACCGTTTATTTATATTGGAGCAATCAAAAGTTGGCTTGCCTAATTTTAAGTTAACAACATTATGCATGTCACACAGCCACTTAGACAACTCACTTTGGGATGCAGTTTTTGGAGGGTTTTTTGATATACTGAAATAATTTTTAAATATTTGTAATTTAATAATGAACAAAAATAATTCATGTAGTTTGCAATGGGTATTGAACTATGCTTCATTGCTCACAAGTTAACTATCAATTTGAGAAAAAAAATTAAATATATAAATATAGTATAGTTAAAAATAAATACTTGACGATTGATTATTTTTCGCCTCACAAAAAACTAAAATATTTATTATCTAACTCACTAGGAAACATACTGTATTGAGTTAGTCAATAAAGCTAACTGCCAATACAAGTTATGACTCTATTGCACCCTTTTCCATAGCTAATGAATCATACGACAGAGCATTTTCTGCAAACTCTTCCAGCACTCAATAAGTATTTTGTCACGTATCTCATGAATCCAGAATGAGACATTTTAATGTATTCACTGAGATAATAAATACTCTTGGAGTAACAAATGAATAATGCCTCTGAGCAAACATTGTCCTCATCCTCGGTACTGAGTAATTGACTCCCATATAAAAATTTGTACAAACATTCTGTTGTGATCCAAGCTTGATATTTTGCAGCCTAAAATTGAGAATTTCTCTTATAAAATTTAGATTTTCAAGATCCTGCCAAAAAGAGCTGGGTTTATAAATATTTATGTAATGTATTTAGTACAGTTATTTTTTTGCATACTTGTTAGGTGGAGGAAACATTGTATTCAAGTGCCCTAATGGGATGTCTCCAATGTATCTTTCGAATCGGTGTCTGAGAAATGTTCCCCTGGTGAGGAGTAGAACTTTGATGTCTGTTTTGTCTTCACAGAATAAATTGATTATTCCGAATCGATCCAATAGGGTGGGGTATTATGACAGTGCTTTTGCCGTTGCTGGTTCTGCGGTGTGGAATGGCCTGTCTTTAAGTGTTAGAGATATGGGTGGAGTGTGCAGCTTTAGGAAGCACTTGAAGACAACATTTTTAGGGAGGTCTTGTTAAAATGTATAATTTTATTGAACAATATGTATACACAAACTACACTAGACCTAAAGCCGAATATGTTACGGTCACATATCGGAAGATCTGCAAAGGATTTTTGTAGTTCGTCTTCCCTCAGTAAGTTTTCTGCGGTTTTCTTACCAAATGTGTTTTTCTATATATATACCCATGCGGAGAAGTACCTAATCCAATGGCTGAAGCCACTACCTTCCTGTCCTATTACTCAACTTATATATATTTATTTTGTTATATTTGTCAATAATAGTGGGTTCGAATCCCGAGTTAGTGTGCCCTTGAAGAGAGTCTGCTCTCTAAACGGCGCTTTATACATTGTCCTTTTATTATTATTATCAATATTACATCTTGAATACTGAGGTACTTATTTGATTTACTTTAGTTTACTTAAAAACTTACTCCTTTCTGAAGTCAGCTGCACAATGATCACAAGGATAAAAATTTGAGAAAATGTTGAAAAATTGTTTCATTTCATCTGATTGCTGAGAGGTGGGCTTGTCAGGATAATATGCTGCCATTGTATGCAAGAAGCCCCATGTTTTATTTCCAAGTTCATCTTTATCCAAGGGACATTCATTTCGGTGCTTCTGGGAATTAAACATAAAAATAATATAACTTTATATCAATTATGAAAGAAAATAATTTCTATTAATATTTTTTGCTTTACTTTTTTTTTAAACATAAATACCATCAGCCATTAACTCTGTTAAGCTAGGCAGATATGACAGAGCGCCAAACTTTTCTATAACTATATACTTCCTTCTCCATCCATACATTTTCTCATCCAAATTTTTACATAGCACAATGTCATACAATTCATTCTTCTGTTCCATTCCTCCCCAAATACTCCACATATTCCATTCTCCTTTCGCGCACGCCAGTATATGCGGAAGTGGTTGGCAAATCGTACTGACTTCATTTTGCATGTCTCTATCACATTCCATACAACATTAAATATAAATATGATCTTTTACCCATACAAAATAGGAAAAATTATTGTTCTTATCTCAGGGCAATAGCACAATGCAACTTTTAAACCAATGCTCTTATGCACAGAAGTGCAGTGTACTAACTGCACAGACACGTACATCTTGAATATATCCAATATATAGTTTAAAATACACAAAAATAACTTTTTTAGTGGAAGTGAGATTGAGATAATAATACTAACAAGTTGAACCTGCGAGTTTCTGATAACAAATATTGTAAAATATGGTTTCTTCATCAAAGGTCCAGGGAAGAGGGCTAGTCATATGCACAGTATCGTGAAATACAAGCCCTCAGGTAAGAATTCCCTGTTGGGATGATGACAATTTGGAGAGCCGAACCTTTGATGGTACTATGGTGTTGGTGACTTAAGTATGGATTTTCAGAATTCACTGAAGTGGTTCTTTGAGTGATCAACAGTGGCTCAAGGCTGTAGAGCCAATGACGGGTGGATGGATAAAGATATGTAAAATTGGCAAAATATGGAAATGTCTTTACCATACTAATGCAAAATAACTTGAACACCACATCTTAATTTTTTCATTCGTATGGTGTCCCGCAATGAACTCAAATTATTAATGAGGACACATTGAAGAGGGTGGTCGAAATGACATTATTTTTAGCTCCGAGTCTTAGAGTTTAGACCAAAAAGTATATTTACCTGACGAACTCTTAAATCAGACTGCAACACTTGAAGTTTTTAGGTACTATAGGGAATCGAACCTAAACTCCCAGGTGGACAACAAGTGACTTATGAAGCTCCCATTAATAATAATCATACGAAATTTTGAAATATGACTCACCTCATTTGATTTGTTGATATCATCCTCTGACTTATGTGGAAGAGTTCCCGCATCATAAGCTCCTTTTTGAATCTTGGCCCAGGATTTAAAATCACTGCAGGCTCTGCATGGTTTTTGCACTCCTATTTCCCCTTCAGAACCACCAATTCCAAGAGAAGGCATTCTCTAAAAGAAAAACAATTTGAATTATTTCTTATGTATCTTGTTTTTAATTTCAAACCAATTTTAATTCAAATTGTTTTAATTAAATAAGTAAACCAACATTTTACTTTAACTGAACCTTTTTTTCTTCTTCATAGTGGAAGAACTTAAAATATCCAATGTTAAATTAGGGGATTTTGACTTATCCTAAGATGCTTCAAGGGGGTGTCTGTCCAAAAAAATTGAGAAACTCTGACTGACCATTTTTAGGGCTAAAGCAGCTGCTAGTGTAAATTACTCAAAGAGATCCCTTGGGAGGACGATGGATGGTACAATCATGTGACAAATGAGACAGTTCATCTTAGACACTGTAGCAGTCATAACCTCCACAGAAAGGTTGAGGCACTGGAGATGGTTAGGTTACACATTGAGTATGCCGCCTAGTAACTGGTTGTCTGCCTATTTTATTGCCCATAAGAGAGTCACAGGCATATTTTGAAAAATCACTAAAATTATGTTGTTATATCCCGTATGGAATGTTGATAAAAATATTATCACTTAAAATTCTTAAGAACAGGACTGTTTAAATGTTTCAAGATCTATTGTTTGCTTGAACCCTTAATATTTAATGTGATTGCTAATTAATGTGTCATCCCATGTTAGTTTTTAACCTGATTTAGTTTTCACTGACTTTGCTTTTAAATTAATTTCTTATTTATTTATTTATTTATTTTATTTAATTAACGACACAACAGTGTCTTTATAGTATATACAAATTAAAATGTGACAGGTTATACAAGTACTTAAAATTATTGTCAAAAAATACAAAACTTTATCTTAAACTAACATGAAGATACAAAAAGCAGTAGTTATAATAAATTACAGTAATTGTTTAAAATTATTTAATAATTATATGGTTATTTAAGTTCAATATATGTTATGTACTTATACCACAAAATATTACCAAACTTCGCCAAGCAGACTTACGTAATTGTCGAAGACTTATTTTATAGAGGTAAAGAACTCAGATTTGTTTTTAATGGAACCACGCTTACATAGAACAAAAATTGATTTTTTGAGAATTTTATGGATAGATCTTGAGATATAGAAAACACGTGGGCTCACTTGTAGAACGAGATGCAAGTTGCTTTGCAGAATCGAAACCTTCCACATGCTGATGCAGGGTTACTCAACTCCAGAGGCAAAGTATTGTCCTTAATGTTTAGTTTATACTAGGTTATTTATATTAATAAAGGAGAGCACAAAGACTGGCGCTTTGTAGCTGTCTTGCATAAATTGCACCTTGCAAACCAGCGCTTTATATGGCAGATTTTTATATGAAAAGAATCAAAATTAAAAATTTCAAACCTTCATTTTCTGTTTAAAGCATGATGTGACATGAAAAAAAACCAGTTTGTTAAATAAATTTAATAAGCTCTAACGGCAGTTTTTAAATTTATTTATGTATAACAGCTAAAAAGTTCTAGTACAACAATAAATTCAGATGAAAAATCGTCCTAAGCATACCCGGAATCGAATGGAGACTCAGTATCCAAAGAAAAGATGATAACCATCAAACTTTCTACAGCGATAAAATATTTCTACCAATGTTGCTAAAGTAAACTGATACGTAAAATTTTGATCAAGCTTCCTAAGCTTGAAAAATAACGCGAAAATAGTAACAATTTGTAGTATATACCATGTAATATCTGTATTTTACTAATATTTCCCGGCATCTATCTGAACTGTCAAAACCACCGTAATTAAAGTGCGCTCACAGATATTAATTAAATATAAAATGTAATAAAATACCTTTATTTTTTAGAAGAAACGAAAATTTTAATACGAATCCGGCGAATATTTCTGGTAAAAATTAGGTTATAAAACATTACACAAGATAGGAATTGACATTTCACAATACTATATCATCTGTGCACAAAACTTCATTCTCTCTCTCTCTCTCTCTTTGAATAATGGCCGTGAACTCCTATATATGGAGGAGTATACGCCAGTGTCCAGTGATGGAAAAAAAATCAAAAATAAAAAAAATCAAAAAATAAAAAATAAAAAATAAAAATAAAAATAATAAAATCAAAACTTCATTACTCCACGAGAATAGAACTGTCAAAATATGTTAAGAACCATAAAATAATATCTCTCTCTCTCTCTCTCTTTGAATAATGGCCGTGAACTCCTATATATGGAGGAGTATACGCCAGTGTCCAGTGATGTCAGCTTCATAGTGTCTAGGTAGTTCCATTCATATGGGCGACCGCCACATCAAGCAACTCGGCCCAGGACTACTGTTATCTAGTGAGATACTATGGAGTTAAACTATTTTACAACTAAAGTACATAGTTTACAACTAAATGAATATTTACAATAAGATGATAGTTAAATGTATGTGAGCGAGCGAATGATTTAAATTTAATTTTCTATCGATATTTATCATATATATTATACATATATTTTATTACAGGTTAATTTTGTTTTTGTTAATAAAATGAGTGATGCTATTCAATATGGAAATTTTATTGAGGCTCAACAGGTGGGGAAGATTTGCGGGGAGTAATATTTTTGTTTGTTTTTTAAAGGTCAAAGGGAAAGTATTCAGAGAACAGGAGAAGAAGATATGTTCAAGATCTCCCTCCTCCCGGCCACACTCACATAAAGAAGAGTTCCTTATATGTAGTCTGGCCAGGTGGACAGGGGAACAGCAATGTCCAAAGCGTATTCGGCTTATAGTTGTCGCTTCTCTCCGAGTGCTTCTATAATTGGAAAACCAGGGTTTGATTGGAATGTAGGGTTGAATTGACGCATATCTTTTTCCCCTAGTGCGGTTCGAGGCATTCCAGTAATTTGTCCACTCCTCCATCATCGAAGAGCGCGCCAAAGGTAATAAGTCTTGTGCAGATGTGTAATTATATTTATCTGTATTTCCTGTAGAGGTTGCCTCTTTAGCTAGAGTATCTGCTTCTTCGTTACCCGAAATGCCTCGATGACTAGGAACCCAAGCCAGGGTGACATCAAGGCCCGCCTCTTCAAGGTTGTATATAGTTTCCCTTATATTAAGTGTTATACTATTTGGGGATCGAAATGGGTTCTTTCCTATTGCTTGAAGGGAACTTAGACAATCTGATACAATTAAAGTGTTTGGGATACTTAATTCTAAAGATGTTTGTAATGCTTCCAAGATTGCCAATGTCTCACCAGTGAATGTAGTTGAAAATTTGGGTAGTTTAATTTTTTTCTTGATATTTAAGCTTTCGCAATATATTGCTATTCCTACATGTTCCTCATTAGCAATCTTGGATGCGTCTGTGTAGAAGACAGTCCAGTCACTCCAATGGGTGTTAATGTGGTTGATGAAATCATAATTGGCGTGATAATTCGACTTATCAATACCAAAGGATTCAACAATGCGTGGATTTATAATTAAAGCTTGAAACGGGGTGCAGTATAAAGGAGGAATAGGGGTTTTTTGGACTACCACATTCAACGATGAGAATTTACGATAACTTTGTATTAAAGGGGGGAGTGTTTTGTTTCTCCAAAATATGTTTGTGGGAATGAGATCTGAAAGTGATTTCAATTTACGCAGAAGGGGGTGGGATGTTGTTTTGTATATATTGAGGAAGTATCGGGTACCTAAGAACTGTCTTCGGAAGCAGAGCGGTGGGTCCACACATTCAACCTGTAGGGCATTTGTCGGCGTAGATTTCATAGCTCCAACTATAATTCGAAGGGCCTGAAATTGAATAAGGTCTAGTTTATGGAGGATATATTTGAAGGTAGGGTCCAATAAGAATGACCCATAATCAAGGTGGCTTCTGATGAGGGCGGTGTATAGAAGTCTCAAAGTGGTTGGGTGTGCCCCCCACCAGACTCCTGATACTGCGCGAAGAATATTTATGTTTTTTTGGCAGGTTGATGTTATGTTCTCAGCGTGATTTTTCCAAGATAACCTGGAGTCGAATGTCATTCCGAGGAATTTGTGTGAACTGTGGTTAAGAATAGGGGCATTGTCAATATAAATATTAGTGGTAGGCAGTTGTCTTTTCCGCGAGAACACGACAATAGAACTTTTGGAGGGGGAAATATCTAATCCATGGTTTTTGAGCCACTTAGAGAGAGAGTGGAGGGAATTGTTTAATATTTTTTCTGCTATTTTAAAGGATTCATTGGACGCGTAAACCACGATATCATCTGCATATTGTAATACGACGGTATTGAGGGGAACCAGGTGAGCAAGATCTGCCGTATAAATGTTATAAAGGAGGGGGCTAAGGACTGATCCTTGCGGGAGACCCCTCCAAACGGTTCTTGTGAAAGACACCTCCTCCACTGATAGAAAGATGGAGCGTTCTGATAAAAGGTTAAATATGAGGTGGGTGATTTTGTTGGGTATTTTTTTGTGTAACATCTTTTGTTTTAAAATATGTAAAATGACATTGTCATAAGCTGAGGTAATATCTAAGAAAGCGGCTATAAGTGGTTTTTGATAAGTAAAGGCGGAATGAATATCAGTAGTGAGAATAGCTAAATTATCCATAGCACTACGTGATTTACGGAAACCAAATTGATTAATATCCAGAATTTTATTGTGTTCTACAAACCATTCAAGGCGGTTTTTAATAAGATGTTCTGTGATTTTTCCCAAAGTTGATGCAAGGGCTATTGGTCTATAGGAATTTCCATCTGAAAGATCTTTACCCATTTTAGGTATTGGGATAATTTTAAATATTTTCCAGGACTTGGGAATTTTTCCTGTATTAAAAATGCAATTGACCAGTGTTAGATAATATTTCCTGGTGTAGGGTAGGGTTTTCACTAGAAAGGAATATGGGATGTTATCCAGTCCTGGGGAGGAGTCCTTTAGGCTGGACAAAACCATGTTGAGTTCATTTTCTGTGAAGGGCGCATCTAGAGGATGATTATGAGAGGGGAGAAAGTATGTATATGGCACGTCATATTGGGTTGGCGATGAAGAAGGAGCAATTTTATTCAAAAAGGTGTGCACCCAACACTCTGTTGGTATTTTATGTAAGCGGGTTGAGTAGATGGACCTAAATTTCTTCACATTCTCCCACACTGTTGATATTGGAGTTTCTGGCGAAAGGGTGTGACAAAACCGTATCCATCCATCTTTCTTCTTCTTAGAAAGCAAGCGTTTTGTGACGGCTTGTACTTTACGAAAAAGGAGGAAGTTTGTCTCTGTCATGTTATTTTTATAGGATTGGTATACTTTTTTCCGGGATTTAACTGCATTTGAACACTCTTCATCCCACCATGGAGGGGGCTGTGGCTTAAAGAAGTGAGGTTTTTTAAGGGGGATCGAGTAGTGAGCCGCCTGGATCATCAACTCCACGAATTTATCATACTGAGTATGAAAATTTTTATGTGTCGGCCATTCTAATTGTTGTATTGAGGCATCGAGGGAGTGGGAGAATTTGTTCCAATTGGCTTTACGGGTGTTAAATTTATAACAAGTGGGGTTAATGAATGGGGGGTGAGGTGATGGAAATGTAATGATTATGGGGAGGTGATCACTCCCGTGGGGATCAGGCACTACATTCCACGATAGCGTAGGGGCTAATGTAGCTGAACATATGGATAGATCTATTGCGCTTGAACTTTGATTCGGGGGTGTTAAGCGGGTGGGTGATCTATTATTCAGTACGCAAAGTTGAAAATCGTCCAGAATATTCATAATTTCAGCTCCAAATCTACATGCCCTAGGTGATCCCCATAGCGTGTGATGGGAGTTCATATCCCCAAGTAAGATGATGGGATGAGGTAGTGTTGATATTATATTTCTAAGTTGTGAGATGATGATGGATGACGGGCGCGGGATATAAACTGATATATACGTAATATTCTGGACTCTCGCAGCGACTGCATTGAAGCTGGCGTCCCGAGAACCCAGAACCACTTGCGTATATGGAATGGATGATAAGATGAAAAGGGCTGCTCCACCCCTTCCATCCGCCCTATCGTCCCGTAGCCACGAGTACCCGGGAACATTAAATAATGCCCCCGGAGATAGCCATGTCTCCGAGACGGCGGCCAAAGATGGGCAGAACTCACCTAGCATCAGGAGAAATTCAGCCTTGTTGGAGGGGAGGCTACGACTATTCCATTGCAATATTCCTGATGATAGGTGAGATTTTCTTTCGGCCATTTTTAATATTTAATTAAGGGAGGTCGGTCCGGACCTTCCTTGTATTGCATCTGTTTCTTCAGATGTGTTAATTTGGTAAGTTAAATTTTGTGTTTCGTTTAATATTTCTTTGGCAACGTTGGACGGTATATGAGGAGAATTGTATAAAAGACTAGAGATGAGTGAGATGAGTTTATTTAGAGTTGAAGAAATGTTTGTATCTAGTGATTGTGTAGTGATTGGAGTGTCTCGAGGGAGGCCACATCCATTAAGAAGATTTGTGTTTGGACGCCATAAGAGGCTCTCAATCTCCCTCTTCGTCGAGGGAGTGATATGAGGGCGAAAAGTGGGACCTGATGGTTTGGTGGCATTTATCATTTTTGGTTTCCAGGACTTATGGTGGTTAGCAGATGGTGTATTTTGGGAAAGTGGGTGCGAGGTTTGTTCACCGTGTGCCGTAACTTCGGCGAAGGATTTCACAGAGGTTGGGGTGGATTTTGATGCTTCCTGGTAAGACATGTTCTGGTCAGTCATAAGGCGTTTTATATTTGTTTGTCTAGTGAATTCCGGGCAGGATCTATCCACTGCCGTATGACGCCCACCGCATGTAATACATGATGGAGCCGTTACGGAGCAGGTTTCACCGAGGTGAGATTGGCCACATTTGAAGCAACGTGCAGATGATCTGCATTGTTGCTTCGTGTGTCCAAAACGGAGGCACTGGTAGCACTGTATGGTTGGGAAATAGTACTTTTCTACCACTAAAGAGTTGTAGAAAGCATAGACCCTCTGAGGTAGGACCTGTCCGTCAAAAGTTAGTACCACTGTTTGTGTAGGGACCCATGTCACACCCTCTGAATTGGTTATTTTGCGGTTAAGTCTTCTGGCTTTCTGGACTCTTCCATAGCCATCCGGTACTTCCAGGTTTTCTATAATTTCCTCCTCCTTCCATTCAACCGGGATTCCTCTTACGAGGCCCATTTTGGTGACCATGAAAGAAGGAATAAATGATTTAAATCCATACTCGGCAAGGGCTCCATTTTGAAGGAAATTATTAGCTGATGGGAATTTATCGAAAGCTACAGCCAATCTATTTCGGCCTATTAATTTTATGCCGTTTCTTGGCGAAATGTCCGGAATTTTATTTTTTTTAAGAAACATCCCAAAGGAAATTGAGTTGATGGATGTTCCTGGTGACTCTGAAGTTTTTTGTACATGTACCACGTAAGGGGATCGGTCATGTTTGCCGTATTCCCTTACCTGGGGAGGAGACGGGGTTGTAGGAGGTATATGTGAGGATGTTGTAGGAGTTGTGACTGTTTGAGGTATTTCAGATGTTACATTAAGAGGGGTTATCTTTCTTTCCGGTGATTCTTGGCGGCTCCCTGGCTTTAGGTTCCTCGTTCTCTTTCGTTTGGTTTTATCTTTCACTTCTGTGAAGGACGAGACCGGGATTTCCTCTTCAGTCAACAGCTCACTATCAGAGTTTAAATCTGGTGGTTTGGGATCAGGAGGTTTGTGTGGAATCATTTTGCCTACGTACTAAAAAAAAAAAGAAAGAGAAAAAAAGCGACACGAGGAAAAAAAAATTTGAAGAGAGAAAAAACAAACTACCTACCTTTGGATCTACGATGAAATCAACCACAAATATGTACACAATATAAGTTAAAATACAATACGTATATGAATAATGGTAGTATGAACGATTATTTGTTATATGATTTAAATGAATATGAATTTAGTGTAAAAAAAGTTAGTATTTTTTTTTTAACTGACAATCTACAACTTTCCCGGGCCGACGACCAGAGACCATGTTTTCTAAAATAATATCATTCTGTCGAAATTTGATAAAATATTATGTAATAGATTAGGTGGGAACATGGATGAATTTTATATAACAAGAAACGAGAAAAATAAAATATATTTATGTCACATGTAAAACTTAACATAATGTTGACATTTTTTTGACGTTGTACTTATTTAGTTTTCAGCATGTTGTCATATAAAACATAACCATTATCTTTGGCATCATGACTCTGAGAGTTTTAGTCTGATGGATCATTTTTCTTCAGGTTCTTATATCGCCTAAGAGCTCATTCTATTGGACGAAGACCAAGGTTTCTAGATAAAAGTGTGTGTTTTATATTTTACATAACACATATTTTAATGGAATCAAGATTTACTGAAATGTGACTTTTTAGTTTACTTCAGTATAAAACTTATAAAGATATTAATTTACGTTGAGATACTTTATTTGTATGGTGGCCGGTAGACAATATATTTTTAAAGTACTTTAAACCCACGTTAGCGATTTTTAAGGCTCCCAAATATGTGTTAATGACTTCTCAGATGCATAAAAATTATGCCGCCATCTGAGTCATCACTTTCTTCAATGCTGATGTGTTTCTCAACCTAGGCATTAAAAATGTTTGACAATACCGTAAGATGGAGGCTGGTAGGATTATCTATTAATAAACCTGTATTTATTTATTTATGTATTTAATGAATTATTTTGTTTGCATGTTCCTCTTTCACCTGAAGACAAGTGTCAAACTAACTAGGTAGCGAAAGTCAATTGTTGGATAAATAACGAACAATTGTACTAAAGCTTATTATTTTAGATATTTTTAAGCATTTTAAAGACTTTTTAAATTTTACACTATTCGGAAAATTCTAATAAACGTAAATTTATCTTTTAACGTGCAAGAAGTGCAAACATTCTTGTCCTTTTTTCCAATCTTCAAGAAAACGATTTTTAATTATATCATATTTATTTATCATACAGTTCAAAGAATTCGTGCTACTTGTTAGTTTTTGTAATGAGTGGAAGCAAATTATTTCTATTATACATAACCATCAAAAGTTGTTGCCACCACACGAGGAATAAATTGTTTTATCGAAATTGGTCACCTACAAAGTTAACTACCATCCATTGGAAATTATTCTTATACATTTTTTTATATCGTTCGACCGATAGCACTCGTTATAGACCAAATATTAATATTGAGATAAATGCAATTTAAGTTTCGGAAGACGATGTAAAATCAAGTTATATGACTTTTTATTTTTTCATAACAGCGAAACCATATAACTTTTGGCAAAAATATTTTTTCCATGTGTAGATATTATTATTTTAAGTAAAATGCATCAGAAAGTCATTTTCAACAAAAATTGATTTAAATGATTATCGCACAACAACGACGATATATGGTATCTATAACGATGTTATTTGAATGTTCTTAATGTCTAGTAAAAAGAATTCTTGTCTTTGCTCTTTTTGTTTACCCATAACCGTAGACAAAGTATAATTTCTACTGTCAATTTCGTAACTTTTCCCGCCCGTAGTAGAGAGTGTAAAGATGTTTTTTCGTGTTTATAATAATTTCGCTGTATTGCTTTATTACATTTTGATAATCAAATACCCTTAGACATGAATATGTTTCTAAAATAGAATCTGTGAAAACAGAGCAATTTGTACAGCGTATGGTGATTCTCAAGCGGGTTGTGGCCTAACACCCTAAATTTACGGTTATATTAAGACTTATTATTTTATATATTGTTTATTGCTTGTAAATATGGAAGATCAAATTCAATCAAAAAATAAACAAACTAGAAAAAGTTCAATGATTTCTGATAGTGCTGATGGCAAAGCTGTACCAGAAAATGATTCTCATTTTAAGAAATCTGCCTCTATTGAGAATAATTCAAAAACTGCTAAAATTACGAATATTGAAGATAACACCTTATCCAAGAAACAGAAATCAGCTACGAAAAATGGTATTGCGAAGTTTTTGAAAGATAAAAATTTACAAATTATTAAAAAAGAATCTACTAAAAGTCTAACAATGTGTAATTCTGTTGAACCGAACAAGGAATCCAAGATAAAATGTAAACGAATACCAAAAAAACAAAAACCTCAAGAGAATGATGTGACTATCGATAATTTGGCTACTAAGAAATATAAAAAGTCAACTAAGTTATCTGTAGCTAAAACTAAACCAAACACTAAAGAAACCCAATTACTGCCAGAAAGTCAACTGAAAAATGATGATAAGCCGTGGGATTTAACATCATCGAAATCAGAATTACTGCCACCAAGTAATCGTCCATCAATGGATGCATTTCAGTTTATGATGGAAGCTAGAAAGAAGAGTATTGGAATGAATTCACCTGGAAAAGAACTTCCAGAATGTTCAGAATCTAAAGATGTGTCTCCACTAAAATCTCTAAAAGCTAAAAGATCATTAGCACTATCTTTATGGGCTGATCAAAAAGGTGCTAGTAAAAAAAAGGAATTGGAAGAATTGCATGATAAACAAATCAAAGAAGCCATGGATAAACGTGCACAGACCCTCAAGAAAATGCTTCAGCAGGGTAGTAAGAGAAAGAAAAAAAAAACTTTGAATGCTTCGGAAAAATTGAAAAATAGTGTTGCTGAGTTTGAAGATATATTTAATGGCAAGGCTACTGGAAATAATTCTAAAAGGAAAAAAAGAGTCCATGATTCGAAGTCTGATTTAGATACTGCTAAAAAAATCAAACTTCAGTCACCTATTCAATCAAATGAAAATTCTTCAACAAATGATATTAAAAAACTACAAAATGCATCCAATGGAAACGAAAACAAAATTTTTTTATCGAATGAAAACCAAAATTCTCCTCATGCATTAAATAAAATCAAGAAATCATCTAATGCATCTTGTGAAAATAAGAAATCATCTTATGAATCTTGTGAAAATAAGAAATCATCTTGTGAAATTAATAAATCATCTAATGCATCTTGTGAAAACAAGAAATTGTCTAATGCATCTTGTGAAAACAAGAAATCATCCAACGTATCTTGTGAAAACAAGAAATCATCCAACGTATCTCGTGAAAATAAGAAATCACCCCAGGTTTCCAATGAAAACAAGAAATCACATCAAGTATCTTCTGAAAACAAGAAATCACCTCAAGTATCCTCTGAAGCAATAAAACCTCCCTGTGGTAAATTAAATATTTCAGATGATGAATTCCTTGACAAACTTTCACCTTCTCTGAAGAAAAAAGAGAGTATGTTGAGTTATTTCAAAAAACAAAATGAAAATGAGAAAAATGTTGATTGTGTATCGGAGGATGAATTTTGCGATAAGGAATCAGATATTCTTAAACTTAAAATGAAATCAATATCAAAGAAAATAAAAAAGACGAAAAAAAAGCTTAAACTTAAAGCTAAACCTAAACATCCAAAGACTGATCCTAAAAAATTGCTGAAAGAAATCCCAAATAGTAATGAAAAAAATTCACTAAAAATCAATGAAAAAAATTCACTAAAAATTGACTCGTCCAACATAAAAGAAAAAACTATTGAAACTTCGGAAAAATCTGAGAACCCTGTTGTGACTAAATGCAATGAAGTTATTATAGAATGTGATAATTCTTCGAGACCAAGAAGAACTATAAGAAAACCTATTAAATATACTCAAGAGTCTAGTGAAGATACAAGTGGCAGTTCTGATAGCTTAGAAATTTTCCCTTTTGTTAGTAAAAAGAAAATTTTAGAATCCAAAAGAAAAAAAGGCAAAACTGATAAAGAAAATTTCGAAACTATAGTATTGGATGATAAAGTTTCCCCTTTAAAAATTATTCATATACAGTCACCTGGAAAATTACAGTGTATAAAATCTCCCAAAGTTCAGAAAAATACTGCTTTGTCTCAAGAAAAATTAGCTCCGTTATTTAGAAATTTTTTACCTAAACCAGTAATTGATCCATCAGTACTCGAAGCGCGCAAAATTTTCCTCCAAAGTGGTGTTCCAGAATCAATAAAAAAACATTTTGACAAAACCTCAAACACTTTAAGTGATACTAATATATTTTTTTCTGTTGATCATGTTCAACAAATACCCGACCAATCTGATCACAATTATGATATATGGAATCTACCCTCGACCAGATTTGTTTTTGATTTTGATGTAACTGATACACCAGTAGAATATTCTACAGATGAAAATTTATCACATTGTTTTGAACAATTCGGAAATATTAATGACATTAATAATAGTAATGACAGTTGTTTCAAAATATTTTCTGAATTGCAAAATTATGATTATAAAGAAGGTTTAAGAATAATCAAGACGAGTTATCCAAATTTCCCCGTTTATAAAACATTCAAACAATTATGGGAAAAAAAATGTAATGTATCCAAATGCTTGAATAGTCAAATAAGTAACAAAACTGACAGTGAAGAAATCGTTGAAGAATCCAATAACATAGATATAAATTTTTCATTATGGACAGAAAAATACAAACCCTTAAAATCGCATGATATTCTGGGAAATTTTAAACCTGTAATTTTAATAAAGAGGTGGATAGAAAATTGGAAAGAATATAATGAAATGAACAAAACTAACAAAAGAACAAGAAGAGATTCTGATAGTTCTAACGACTTTTATACATCTGATTCGGAAAGTAGAGATAGCTCTAGAATTCCAAATAATGTGATGGTGGTGACTGGACCACCTGGAAGCGGAAAAACTTCGTGTATATATGCTATAGCTAATGAATTGGGGATTAATGTTTTAGAAGTAAATGCTAGTTCAAAGAGAACAGGCAGAAAAATATTGTCCGAGTTGCACGAGGCTACTCAATCACACAAAGTTTTAACCAAATTCAATCCAGAAAGTTCAATGAATAGTTTTGTGAATTGTATAGATAAATCGTTAAGTTCAAAGGAGAATAATTGTTCAAATGGAGATAGTGGGAACTCAATTCATAATAAATCAAAGAAATCACTTCTGCAAGATAAAACAAAGAAGAAACGCAAAGTGGATTTAAAAGTATTAAGTGGTGAAATCTATTCTCAAAAAAGTTCAGAAGCTAATATAATGTCTTTAATGTTGATTGATGATGCTGATGTTGTCTTTGAGGAAGATGATGGATTCATTGGAGCTTTAGGTCAATTGGTTCAATCGTCAAAAAGACCAGTTCTTATAGTAGCATCTGATATCAATTGTACCCATTTGCAGCGTTTTATGACAAACACAAACGTAATCAATTTCCAGCCACTCGCAGGTGTAATTCTGGGACCATGGATAGATATTATCTTATTGCTTGAATGTAACAAAATAATACCAAAGCTTTCATGTAATCTACTTGAATTTTTCAAAGGTGATGTAAGAAGCTCTTTATTACAGCTTCAATATTGGTTTATGGGGAATATGAATAGTAAAAATGAGGAAAAAATAAATAAACTTGGTGATAATATGAATGAAAATGATATATTATCTAGCCCTCTGGAAGAATGGTCTGATGAAGATTCAAATATTTCTTGGCATAATAAACAGGGCCAAAATGATGATTTATGTAACACAGTATCACTAAATAAGGACAAAGAATCTGAACGTATTATTCAGAAAAAAATACTTGCAGAAATGACCGAAGTGCATGATTTAGGAAATATTTGGTGGAACATTACAGCGTTTTTTCAGCCGCAACAAAATCCAAAAATAGAAAACACTCCAGATGGACAGAAGCTAAATGATTTGCACTTAAATAATATAAATTATTTGATCGATTGCTTATCCGTTGTTGATATAATGCAGTCTTGCAGTAAATGTAATGATAAAAGTAATTTTGCTCGATTGCCTTGGAAGACTTGTTTAAAAGATAGTATATCTGAATCGGAGAATTTTTCCATGTTTAAACATCATGAATATGTTTCATCTGATTGGTGTCAGTATATTTTGAAAGAATCTTTCAAAAGGAATAGAAAAGATTTAAAAATTTCTGAGGAATACAATATGGCATTTGTAGATTTAAGGTAATTTTTTTTTTCATATTATTTACGTATCTGTATATAAGAAATATTTATAAAAAAATCTATATTAATAATATACCTATAGCTTAACCAATGCTATACCTATATAGCTTAACTGTTGGCATATCACATTATTATATAAATTACTTATTTTTTCTTATGAGTTCGTTACGCTGTCCTTTAGTTCCGTTACTATATTATAGCATTGTCGGTGAGCACAGTATAGATACATTCTGTTTAATAACCATTAAACTGTGAAAAAAATATTTCTGAAGTATAAAATCTGCCAAATAATTTTCTAATTCATAATTTCAGTGTATTAATTTATTTGACTAAAAATTATTTTGATCATCTTTCTATTCTTTCATAACCTCTGTAGTCTAGTTGATAAGACATCTTCCAGCTCAGGGGTTGCGGGTTTGATTCCTTTTGGTACCCAAATATTTAAAAAATCTTTTCAGTCTGGTTTTCAATTAAGGTCCTATCAGAATGATTGGCAGAGTTTGTACTGAATGCAAAGAAAATTTAATACAATATAATACTCTTATCTTTATAATTTTTTTTCTCTTGATTCTGCCCCTCAAAAGATTGACTTTGTATATATTTTCTGATTGAAACGAAACAAAATATTTTATACCAATTTTCAAACTTATTTTGATATATTTACTTGTGTTTTTTCTTGTAGGGATTTTGATAAGAAGCAAAAAATTCATTCAGAGCTCTCTGAAGCTATTTATTGCGGAGCTCAACTTGATCGAAGAAGTGTGACATTGGATTATATGGCAACATTGCGAACCATGTGTCGTTCAGAAAAAGTGCGTTCCAAAAACAACTTCAAGAGGAACAACCGATTTCATAATTACTTAAATTCTTTGAATATAAGTGTCAAAGAGAAAAACTTAGAGTGTATTTCTAGAATATTTGAATTCAATCCTTCATAATTTTGATGTTTTATTCTTTTGTGATTTTTGTAATAAATATAGTTATATTTTTTATTATTTAGTTTATTGTCAAGTGTATATCAAAGTAAAAGTTTGTAAGTCCACATTTTAGGTATTTGAAGTTAGCATTGCCATATGGATATACCTCCACACCATTTATTTTTTGGTGTAGGTCCATCAATACATACACTTTTCTTCTTTCAAAATTTCATACACTTGGTCCAACCATTCTTTTATCAGTCTTCCTACTTGCTTCTCATTTGCATTATATATTTATTTAGTCAGTATTTCATCACCCATCTATTACATATGTTATGCCACTTCAGCATGCTCTTTTTCACCATACTGAACACATTTGTCTCACATTCATTTTGGATAACTTCATTTCTTATTCTGTTATAAATCTAAACATCACATATTCTCAGTGCACACATTTCTACCACATTTATTTGGTTCCTTTCATAAAATTTTCACGTCTAGGTTTTACTCCCATACAAATGTACTATTATTACACTCCTTTAATCTTCCAACGTTCTCTAAGCTTAATTTTTCTCACTCTCACGGTTTCTAAATTCATCATCTCACCACGTACCGTCTTTTTTATTTCCAACTTTTGTATTACGGCAAACCTCTTTTGCTGCAGATACCAGAATACTTTTCATCTTCACTCATTTCTCTTCAATGTCCACCCCATTGCGCATACATTTTTTTTATCTTTCACACTCATCCTAATTCTTGAAGTTTTTGTTCTTGCAGTTTTTTATATTCAATTCTTACAATAGGCAATTTTTTATTCTTTCTGGTTCTCCAAAAATGTCCATTCTAGCTATCGCCAAATAGTAATCAGAACCTATTTGAGCACCCCTGAATGTGTGTCTAGAACTCTTTTGCAAGCCATGAAGAATTCACATAGATAAATTCAATCATAAAATGTTCATCTCCTCTGTCACATATACAAATTATATGTCTTGTAGTCAAATAATATAGGCACAAGAAGATCATTTTCCAAATAAACTTCTAACATTGTTTCGCCATGATAATTTATTTGTCTGTCTATCATCAAACATACCTAAGACTGATTTAAATCCATCTCTTTTAACATAAACCAGTTCATTTAGATTTGGGGCTTGCAAACTTTTGACAGTAACCAAACTATATTATATATAATGTACTACTTAATTCTTGGCTTATTGTTTTTAACCTGTGTTATTTAAATCATATATTTAATATTTGTTTTTTGCAAAACTATTGCAATGTCAACATTATTTTATAGAAATCAGTAGAATGTATTAGTTATGTTTTGTATTTTGGTTTAAATTTTTTTTGCTTAGGTAACAGAGGGGTCAATAAAACATTTTTCCTTTATCATATTTCCCTTCCCCACCATTTTCATTGAAATTATTTTAAAGTTAAAGAAGTTCTTATTATTATTGTCTCCTTTTCTATGCATCTGTGGCGTAAAAGGCCTGAGCAGGCCCTGGCCTCCAGCAGCAATCCTCACCATTCCCATCGCTCCTCAATAGTAGCTCTCCTATTTCATATTTTCAGTGCATGCACATCCTGATTTACTAAAAGTTCTATTTATAATTTTGTAAATGGAGAGAAAAAAAGTTCCAAAAATGTTAAATAAAGTATATGTTATTTTTCATATTGCCTGACCTGTTTAAGAGATCCCGTGAGACCAATTAGAAAGTGAATGGATTTAATTTATAATACGAGGGGGAATTGAAAAGTTTGTGGATTTATTGCTTACAGATAACATTGTCATATTGTAGTAGCAATAGTAGTAGTCAATAATTTACTATAATTTGTTTTCATTTGGCCGAATTTTTCATTGTGCCTGTGTGTAATTTGGCAAAATTGACCACATTCTACAAAGAATGGTTATAAAGTATTTCCACAAAAAAGGGATAACTCTGAAGCAGATTACGAAAAATACATTTTGATTTCGCAATCTGTAAAATTATTTCTTTAAACAAAAATGATCAATTCCTTTATCTAGGGAAACATATCGTGCCCTTCCAGTTAAAACATTGTCATAGGAATTGTATTTTAATTCTTTAGGAAATTTTACACTGTTTTACATATGAGTATGACCAAGCAGATTTTATTATTTAAAATTGATACGGGTTTAAATAAAATTTAAAATGGTAAATTTTAACATTATTTTTGAATCGAAATAAATCAGATCGGAATGATAAATTAAGCACCACAACCTGAACGAAACAGTAGTGTTCATAGACCCCGGATTTACAAAGGATATTTTGTATGATAAAAATTATGTTATGGAATCTTGTACACAAAATGTGTCTTAATTTAATTTAAGAGTTAATGGGTTCAACATTTCCCATTTGAGTTGGTTTTAAATATATTTACTAATTATTTTTACTTAAAAACTATCCAATAGGTTTTGCTATTTTTTAAGAGTTGGATTATATTATTTTGATGTAGGCAATGCAGGAGCTCTTTGGGGATAAAAACTGTTCGAGGGAAAACATGTGAAATTGAATTGAAAAATAACCCCTTTTAAAAGTTGTAAAGTAAATAATAAAAATGAAATTAAATAGGTATAGAATTTATAGATATTTTATTAATATTTTTTGATAATTCAAAATTACATAGAAGTAGGAAAAATTTGCTATGTAATATATAATTTATATTAAATATTAGAAATACATTTATTAAACTTTAGTTTTTGCTTTTATGAGAATATTTTGACGAAACAATTGAAAACAATGTGTTTATTTATAATTTACATTAATAATTTCATCTTGTATTGATGTAAATTTTCATTTCGAGCTTTAAACAAGGTTTAAAGCTCGAAATGAAAATGACTGAATATTTACTTTTTGTTTTATTCCTTGATCAAAATTTAAAAATATGTTTGGAAATCACTTGAGCATGATAATAAAACATTTCACCCATACCTCGCTTGAAAGAGATACATTCGTGAAAAATTGTTCATATATCAAAATTGTACGACATGTTCCATGAAGAAAGAAAATCAATGAAATATTTGAGAAGTCTCGAGTGTATTCTAAAATATATAGAATAGAGAAAACATACACATTTTGTACAAATATATAGAATTACAGCGTTTATAATGAAAAATGAGGAGATTCCTTATCATAATTTGTCAGTTGGGAAGCAACAACTGGGTGTAAATATCCATCCAAAGCTTGCTGCTTGGCATATTTTCTCTTTTCGTCTTCATGCTGGTTCTAACAATACATCATTTTACTAGTTTTTTGTGGAACTTTTGAGCTGATCTCTTCATCCGGATCATTTTCAATTAAGATTTGAATTCCTTTTTCAAAATGTGAAAAATCGACTAATTTCGTCAGTATTAATCCCAACAAACATTTTTTTTATCTTTTGTGTTGCTTGAGGCTGGATCTTGGAGAGAGAGAGAGAGAAACAAGTTCTAAAGCTTATATTTAATTTTTAAAACATGCGCATTTTACTGCACCGTCGATCTTTTGTCAGTGATTTGAGGGAATACCTTTTCCACTGTTGTGTCATATGTGTGATTGTGTTATTTATATGTGTATACTTATATTAAGTATTTGTGTGTTAATTTCTGGTTCATTTTTAGGCTCAATGAGCCTTTGTTTTAGTTTTATATTTGAATCAACCATAGTTGGGCATGGTGACTATCTTCAAAGGCGTATGATCGCTCATGTCGGCGGCCCTGGTGGCGCAGTTCAGGTCAGGCGTCCTCCCGCCCATCCCGAGGGTCTCAGTGAGCGACGATGGTAAAGACGGTGGAGTTTAGGTGACGATGGTGGAGAAGAAGGCGCAAAGACGTAGCGTGCGGCGAGGCTTCATGAGCTTTCTTTGCTCTTTATCTTGTACTTCACTACCATCTGAGGGACTGTAGGCTGATGACCGAAGAGCGTAGACAACAATTGCATAGACCTTCAACAATCAACAGGGAATTATATACATAAATTTATATCAGGTGTAGAGTGTGAGGATGGGAAGGTATCGGCTGCGGCTTGTTTGATTGGAGCTTCCCCGCATTCGCATATGTATTGAAGACATATTTGGTGAGAAAACCGCAGAAAACTCACCGAGGGAAGTCGAGCTTCAGAGGACCTCTGGGCTCTTCCGTTATGCGATATTAACACATTCGGCTTGTTAGTGGAGTGTGAGTGTTGTAGTGTGTATAATGTAACTCGAAGTCCAGGGCGTTGGTTCGCCCCCCTTGTCCTCTTTCAACCGCGTACCGCCCATCGGTCCTGGAGATGTGTCCCGGCCGCTTCTCTGGATCTGTAATGTTAAACGCTGGGCAGTATCGGGTTGTCATTTGTTTGGCGCGATTTTTGTTTTGCTACTGACTTTAAATTGGGAGGGAGTATGTTTTTGAGGTGCATTTAGCGTGAGGTTTATTTATCAATAATAATGGTAGAATTTGATTAGTTATACTGTGACTATAAATTTGGCGGATAAAATTATAAAAGTGCTAGTAATAAGGGCCCCGTTATGCCTGTCCTCCCTGGCCCCCGTCCTGTTCAAGATCTCTCTCCACCTCCGATCGGCTGAGAATGATGTGGTTTGGGAGTCTGTATTTGTATCTGAAAGGTAGTTCATCCAGTCTCTTATGTCGCCCGAGTCTTGCGATGAGCGGGTTTGAATGCGAGTTTAAATGTATTTTGCTGTAGAAGTCTAGTGTCATTTTGTCGCAGTACTCCTTGATGGAGTACTCTTTTGTAGCTTTTTAAGATTAGCGCCCGGCATTGTCCTATAAATGATTTTGAGTGCTTTGTTCTGTGCCGGCTGGGGCTTTTCGTAAATGTAATTTGGAGCGCTGCCCCAGACGGGTGCCGCGTATGTAATTACCGGACGCACTATGGCTGGATCTTGGTATATTTTGCGCAAATCTTCATTTGAAAACTCTCCATGAGTCTTGAATAATTGCACATCACATTCTGTTAATTTTTCAAAGTCTAACTCATTTCCTATACTTGTAATATTCAGGTGCATGGCTGCGTGGTAACGCACTGGACTTCCATGCGGTTCGAACCCCGTGCAGTGCTACTACCTTCATGACACAGGCATTTTTTTCTGCCTAGTATTCGGGGGTATTAGTATATCTATAACTGGTCATTTCTATTCTTTCAAAATGGAAAAAGAAAACATGCAGGGGTGCTCTGACCGCCTCACTTTGATGTGCCATCAGATCCGTCTCACTTTGATGTGCCATGAGTATAACGGTGTGGCTGGTGTGCAATGCCATACTCAAAAAAAAAAACAAATTCCATGGCACAGCTTTGCTTTCCAACTGAATTGACGTTGGAATGGCGAAGGGATCTTGACTAAGAGGCTCAGCAAGGACGGATTTATGATGTTTTAATAAATGTCCCTTAGAGGCTTTAGTTGATCATAATTTTCAATTGTATGACCCAATATTTTTCTTGACTGCTTGACTTCTTTGCATGATTCATAGATGCACCTTGATATTAAATTTCTTCCTTAATTTTCTAACTGATGAGCAATTTTCCTATTCAATAGTCAGTAAATTGACGAAAAGTTTTTCATAAATAATGTGCTTTAAACGTAGATATCACATCACACTGATTTATTGGCTGAAGTAAGACAATTACTTTAAGGAAGATTCTCGATTCTAATTTTTTCACATAAATCCTATTGATTAACTAGGTACCCGGGTAGGTTTCAACAGCCAATTTTTAAATATTTCATGAATCAATTTTTTTCGTAAAAGTGAACATGATTGTTTTTTCAATTCTGTAAAAAGAGGGTCTGTAATACGAGGTATGGGTGATGAATATACTCAGATGAGACTGCTCATGTAATAATAATTACTTTGAAACAATGAATTGTTGAAACTTAAAATTTATGATTTTTTTGATATCCTTGTAGAAAAATACATTAGACTGATGAAATAAATAATATTAAATGTTCAGAGATGTTTCAGAATGTAACTTTTTAAAAATAAGTATTTAATACATCTAATTATTGCACTTTGCATAATATAAAATGTATGTAAGTAATTTATAAAAGGTTAGGGTTTTGACTTTGTGGAATCCCATATTAGAGTATTAAACCATATATTATTATTCCGCAAATTTCTATATGTACACGGTCTGTCCAATGGGTAAAGTGATTGATTTTATTTTCGCATAACCACCAGCGCCATCTGTGGATGAATAAATGAGTTAACTAGTGACACATTTCGACTATCTTCCGTAAAAGTTTCAAAGCGCTAGCATCGCTGGTTCATTAGTAATGATGTAACAATTGATAGTACCTTCTGAGCTTCGGTCGGAAAAGGAAAAATGGAGCAATGTGTCAACATTAAATTTTGAGATTGTAAGAACGTTTTTAAGTGGTATGCAAGATTTTGTGATGGTAGAAAGAGCATTGAAGATTATCAACGACCTGGACTATCATTGATAGTTTGAATTGAAGAAAATGGTCTAAAAGTGGCTGAAATTTTTCGAAACGATCGTTGTGCGTCTACTAGGCTCATCGAGGAGCTCACTGGAATTCCTGAATCCACTGTCTATCTCATTTTAACGGAAAATTTGCACAAACGAAAGTTCACACACTGACTGACGATCAAAAGTTTGCAGAGTGGAGCACTGCAGAGACATGAAAAGAGTGGCTGATATGGATCCAGACTTCATGGCAAGCATTGTAATAGATAAAGAAACATGGTGCTTTCAGTATGAGCCTTTTACGAAGCGCCAGAGCTCGGAATGGAAAGGTCCACAATCTCTGAAACCGAATAAAGTGCGAATGCAGAAGAGCCGAATCAAGTTTCTGTTCACCATTTTCTTTGATTCCAAAGGAATTATCCACAAGGAATTCACGCCAGAAGGTCAAATGATGTATGCCAATGTGTACTTGGGTGTCTTGAATCGTTTATGGCCCAGGATTCTTCGAGTATGACCCGAATAACGGGAACAAGGGGCATGGTCTTTGTTGCACGACAATTCACCGGCACACAAAAGCATGATGGTACGCAATTTCTTGGCCAAAACAGTATCGATCACTCTGTGTATTTGCATGATTTGGCTCCATGCAACTTTTGGCTATTCTTAAAACTGAAACTGGCGATGAAAGTAAAGTGTTTCGACATGATTTCAGACATCCAGAAGGCTTTGACCGTGATTTTGGAGGCAATTCTGAAGAATGAGTTTCAGGAGTGCTTTAGAAAATTTTACAACCGCTTCCAGTATTGTATTGATTTACAAGGAGTGTATTTTAAATAAAAGGTAATGTAAACTAAAAATAAACAATGTCTTGTATTTCATTTCCCATCAGTAACCTTTCGCATTAGACAGATAGTGTATGTATGATATATTGTTTATTAAAATTAAATTGAGTAATTTGTATATTAAATATTGCGATTAAATCAATTTGATTTTTATTGTTCTTTTCTTTTACCATTGCCATTGTGAATGTGGGATGTGGTCCAAAAGTCCTCTTAACTACATACAAACATACATATCACGCCATATCCTTGTTGGGGTAGGCAGAGAGGACAGAGTACCAGACTCGTATTTCGACACACGTCCTTCGCCTCTTCTACATCCATACTCTTCATACAACTCCTATGATTTCTCTGACTTTCTATACTTTTTTCTGTCTTCCACTCATATTTACTCTGTATATTTTTTTGTTAGTCTTTCTTCATTCATTTGCTCTACATGCCAGAATGCTTTTCTTTGTTTTACTCAACACATCAGCTTTAAGTTCACATTCATCCCTAATCACTTCATTCCATATTCTGTCATAAATTATCATTCCATGTATTCGTTTCAGTGCACACATTTCTACTGCATGTGTTCGGTTTCTTGTAAGTCTTTTTCCACATCCACATATTACTTCCATATACATCAAAGTTGGTACTAAAATATTGTTGTGGACTATCATCTAAGTAGTTTTGTTATTGTCCGGCTCAAATATGTTTTAGTGCCCTGTTGACTTTGTTTCCTACCAGTACACGTAATCCCTCATAACTCTTCTATCTGAGAAAATACTTCTCAAATAGCAGAACTCCTTAATTTAAATCAGTCTTTCATTGTTCAGCCATATATCGTATTTACTTTTCCTTTCAAATTTTTCTATAGCCATGACTGGATTTCGCAACTTTCATTCTCAGATCTATTTCTTCGAATTTCTCATACGTATTTAATTTTCTGCTAACACCATCAGGTCACCAGCATACACCAATTTGCATACGATTTGATTCGACATTTGTATGTCATCCATTGACTTCTGCAGTTCCTTCACACATGAATCTATCTAAATATTAAAAAACCAAAGTGAAAATACATCCTTCCTTTACCCCTTCTGAGACATTGAATTACTCAGTAGACACTACTCACAGTAATACATGCTCTACTTTGTGCGTCTAATGACTCGACACTATCTATTAATTCACATTCAATACCTTAGTCATTCAATTTATTCCATATGATAATATACAACTTCAATTTATGATTAATATATATATTAAAATTTACTGAAAATTTTAGTTATGTATATATCACATAATTTCCTTTTCGGGGTAGGCAGAGAGGACAACCTGCCATACTTTCCTAACTTGACACATCCTTAGCCTCTTACACATCCATGCACCTTCTCATACCTTTATGATTTCTCTGACGTTTCCTTCTTATGGAATATTATTCACTTGATCCAACCATACATCCCTTGGTATTCCTCACTTGCTTTCCACTCACATCGGCACTGTATGTCTTTTTTATTTTGTATTTGTTTCTAAAAAATAAACTGTCATGCAATTACATTACTTTATATTAGCGTTAATAGGGCAATAAGATAAACAGTGTGCATGTTTTTATTTGACTTAAAAAATATTATTGTCACATGGCCACAAATGCATATCTCGAGAACGACTGATTATTCTCACACGCAATAATCAATTTATGGTTTAATTAAAAAAATCTCAAGGCTATGCAATCTACGAGCATAAATTAGTTTTTACACATCGGCCACATATGTTTTGACAGACCCGTCAGCCGAGTAAAGGAACTGGCAACAAAGGAATCCATTTATGGATTATTCTATCCAGCCGATAGTACGTGGAGTCGTCAATTAGTTTTGGACATGTCTTGGTTGAGAATCTGTTATAGCTTACAGGAAAAACAAAGAATCAGCTCATGATTGAATTGTTGTGTTGGTCTTCCAAAGAACCCAACCATAAAAAGTAAATATTAATCAACAATATGTTAAATAGTTTAGTAAATGTATATAATTTGAAAATCATTTTAAAATTAATGCTTTTTATTAAATATTTATTCGCTGGCAAGGTGTTATTGGTAGAACTTGAATAATATTACAAATGAATTGCATATAAATCATCAGTTTAAAGCGGGTATTAAGGATTGAATGGATATGAAGCTAAGAAATGGATTAATCAATTTGAAAACGTTTCACTTTTACTGATAAACACCAGGTAACGTCATTTCGTTTTCCTTCCTGGTGCAAGGACCATCTTACTGTATTGTCTTCTTCCCCACGAGTAGGTACTCTGTGTTAAAGTTGCTAACAATTTCTTTCCCGTGACATTCTGGTTGGTTGGAAGAGGTTGCCGCCTGGCAATAAGCCAACCAGATTGTATTTGCAATAAAAGCGTTAAAAAAAATAATAAATTCTTAACGTTGACAAACTTTAGAACGAGGGTGTTCTTCATCATGATTTGCTGGATGGTAACCATTAACATCACGGATCATGTCACGCTGGCGCCAAAAAACGCCAGAAGTTCTCTAAGCCAAAGGAACTGGTTTCAATCGGATGATTTCGAGTCCCCCAAATCACTAGGGCTGAACTTATATATGTCAGCTACTCTAGTATACCAAGGAGCTAAGCGCTAGATTCCACCTATTTCTTGACCTCCAATGACTGGACTCGTAACTTAATTTTATCATTGTGAAAACCGATATAAACTTTACTTTGTTACAATAGCTTTTCTTTATGTTCATCGATTTTTAATTGGCATAATAAATACTATAATTAAATCATCCATAACTCACTACATTTTGTTGGTAATACCTGGACTTCAATACTTTATATACAAATAAAAACAAAGTAAATTTACAAGTATACGAACTGAAAATTTATTATCAAGCTAATAATTAGGTCTAGAAGTAATTGTGCGTTATCTGTTGTGTAGTGTACATCAAGCCTATTTAATAAAAGACCTTGATTATTGTAAATTGTTTATGGTTGAGTGTTGTTCATCATAAACAATAAAGTATTTTTGTCGAAACGATATGTCATTTTGACAACTTTTGTACGGTACGTCGTTACATCGGATCCGTCTTTGTAGAAATCTTCTAGGATTAGTCATGCAAGGTAAATTGTTTTTTATTTCGATTGTAATTTGAAAGTATTAAATATACTTAATATTACATTTTCCTGCTATTTTTTTTTGTATAAATACCCAAATAGTAATAAGACTAAATAACATTGATTATTCTGTCGAATTTGCATTAGTTATCGGTAGTACATATGTAGCATTTGAAACAATCAATTCATAAATTAGGACTAATATCAGTAAAACAAAAAGAATGTGCATATTTTTAGTTAACTTGCAATGCGGATTTGTCAAAATACGATCATCAGGGACTGTTCGATCTTAAGATTTTACGTGTTTTTTTAGTTTGACATAAAAACAACTATTTCATCTAAACTGTCAAGCGGGCGAACATTTTTCGGACTTTCATAGTTTATGGGTTTGATTATAAGTTTGTTTTAAAAAAATATATAACTTTCATATGCGGGTTTTTCAAAAGCCCTTTCAAGGTTAGTAATCACTGATTGGAATAGTGGAAGGTTTTTGGAATTTGCAATATTTTACATTTGCAGTGTAAACACTGGAACATATTGAATGCTTAGATTTTTTATGCATTTGGGCATAAAAATAAAATATTGCTATATATTTTGAGAGAGAGAATGGCTATGGAGTCAAAATTTTCGTCAATTTAATCCCCGATGAAGAAAAACAGTTTAAACAAATCACCACTGTGGTGCGGCAGGCAAATCACTTATTGGCAAGGTTTATTAATTAAGAATTTTTTGCGTAATTCGAAAGAAAAATTATAATTACAAAAATTAATAGTTTCGTGCAGATATGCAAATAACAAATAAGTAAATCTTAAGCCCAACAATGTAAATATCTGGGATACTGGTTGATTGATCAATAGGACCAGATTATAGAGATCATATCTCGTTGAAGCTTGGACTCTCACTTGAACTACAAAAAGAAACTAGAGCTTTTGAAATGCGGGACTACTGAAGAATATTGAAAGTCTCTTGGATTGATAACATTTTTCATTATGACATCTTGAAGAAGAAAGATAAACCAAGAAGAGAAAGTAGGAGTTCTTGGGTTATATGGTATAGTCAGAGGAGAAAAGTATGTGGGATCTTAATTAATAATTTGAATTCATTGGTGACTCATATAGCGCTGTTTTATAACAAAATATCACCTCAGGAGAGATGTGTTTTTGAATTTATAAAAGGTAACTCATACGTGGCACTTAACAATTTAGGTAGAATAATGTCTGAAAGTGAAATGTAAAAACTATGATATTAATAATGAATACAAGTTTAATACACACCAGGGTTTAAAATTGATATTAAAGGGGAAAGTTAAAGGCGGACTAAATCCTGGAAGAAAATACATCTGATTAAGAATCTTGAAAGAGAGGTTCCATTGTAGTTTAGAACATGAAGAATTCTACTGTACAGCACAATATCATGTAATTTTTATTAAATATTGTTTGTCATACAATTTTTTCAGAAATCAACCGTCCTGAACTTTATGAAGAAGTGAAGTTGTATAAAAATGCAAGAGAAAGAGAAAAGTAAGAGCAACGTTTTTTCTCTCATACTTATGACTAAAAATATTACGACATGTTTTATCATCATACATGTGACTTCAAATTGATAGCTAGATTAACCACTGAAGATATTAGTTTACACTTTAGTGTGCTTTATATTATTTTAAATACAAAAGAACACAAGGACATGTTTTACGACATCATTTTTATATGTTAGCCAACTAAGTGCCAGTAAGTTATCCCAATAATAATATTTTATTTTTAGGGTATTCTCGCTGCACATTCCCTTATATTGTTTTTTTTTATGTTTTTATCTGGATTCTTTTGTTTTATTAAAGAAAAGTGATGAACAAAAATTCTTGAAAAATTTGTAATTCATTTCTGTTCTTGTAATATATATTTTTAAATCAAGTTAACATTAGTTTTTATAACTATATTTTGTGATATCTTTTCATTTGTATAACTGCGTAAATACTGATTAAGATGTTTCACGTGGAAGGGTTCAATATGCTCTAATTTTATTTAATGATGAATCTACAGGATGTCTAATAAGACTTGCATTTGTTAATACTTTCTTATCAATTATGAAGGTTGTGGCATTATATTAGATGTTAATGTTTTTTTTTCAAAATAATTATATCTATTGATACATAGAGGAAAGGTTAAACAAAGGTTTGAATCTTTTTAACCGGTTCACTGCCACGAGCGTGTTGACGCGCTCTCCGATTCAGTGCTCGGCAGGCCGGCCATACAAAATGAACACGTAAACGCGCTCTCCTTTGAGCTTGTCGCAAGCCAATATCAAATACAATTGTTATAATTTATAAATTATAACACATAGTGACATCTATTGGGATGGTCAAGAAATACTTAAATATTACAATTTACCGATATTATCAAAGTTACAGTCATCTTTCTAAAAGCTTTCACTGACAGTCAATACGTGTCTCTGATACAGGGTTACCGACTACATTTTTTTGCGATATAATTGCGATAATTTATAATGACTTCGTTTGTAGTTTTGTTCAGTGGTTGATTTTTAACTTTTGTGCGTTATTTTTGTTAATTTTTTCAAGTATTTATTTACAAAGTGTGTTTTCATGTATTCTTTGGTTATTGGCGGTAGTTTTGCGGCATACTACGACGTTTATATAGACTTTTTACGGTTTTATTTTATAGTTTATTTACCTTTTGTGCTTTATTATACATCATACAGATAATTTGTTGATTTTAGTTTACAAAGTATATTATATTCCACTATATTTATAAGTAAACGTGTTTTCTGTGTAAAGTTGTGACAACCCTGACATTTTGTGAATATTTAAACTGTCTTTTTCTGAGTGAACGGCAGCTCAAACGCCCCACGGTGTATATATTTAGTAAGTTTTCATAATATCCTTTATATCTGTATACAAAAAATATAAAATTTTTAGGTTTTATTTTTGTTGAAAAAATCCCGGCCTGCTGGGTGCGGCCATACTAGTAACTTCCGGCACTTAAAGGGCTAAACATCATAATTATTTGATGTATGCTATATTCAAATGGTTCTTTTTTGTTTCCTTGTTAATTTATCAATTTAACACCATATACATGTTTTTATATTTATGGGCATTTCAGTGAATAAGTGAACGAAATATACATTGCCTCTGCTACCTATACAAAAACTGTAATGTTATATTTTTGATATAATATTTTATTATATTTAAGGCATGACAATATGGCAGACTTGTATGCTGTAGTCAGTACACTACAGCACTTAGAGAAAGCATACATCCGAGACTGTGTCACTCCACAGGAATACACAGCGGCTTGCTCCAAACTGTTAGTCCAGTACAAAGTGGCTTTCAAGCAAGTTCAAGGAGATGACTATCCTGCAATTGATGCATTTGTTAAAAAGTTTAGGGTAAGAATTTGTGAATATTTGTAATTTACATATGATATTTGTGACTTTGTGTTATATTTTACCCCATTTAAACTATTAAATATGACACATCGACTTTCAGACAGAAATAACGAGTTAATATGTATAAAAGTATATAAAATGTTTTTCTTTATTTCTTCTGAATAAGTGTAATTTACATATTTAAAAAAGAATATTTTTTTAGCTTGACTGCCCAGCAGCTCTTGAAAGAATTAAAGAAGACCGACCTATAACTATCAAGGATGACAAAGGCAACACAAGTAAATGCATAGCTGATATAGTTTCTGTAAGTATAATCTCGAAACTACCATGGATATATTTTTAAGCACAAATGAAAACATACATTTTTAGTTTTTAATTTTTTTAATGAATTGTTTTTTTTTCCAGCTATTCATCACACTCATGGATAAGTTACGGTTAGAAATAAAAGCTATGGACGACTTGCACCCAGAACTGAGAGATTTGAATGACACAATGAACAGACTAAGTATACTGCCTGAAGATTTTGAAGGAAAGCAAAAGGTTTGTAAATAATTTTCACAATTTTGATGCTTTTGTTTATTATATTGTGTTTTTTCCTCCACAATTCTAAAACAATGTTTTTATAAAATAAGCAAAATACAGTGCAGGTTAAAAATATTGCCTAATGGAGAATATAAAGGAAACGACAATAACATGCACATATGGAACGGATTGTTAACTCTAGAATATTACACAATTGTCATATATAGTAACTCCATTGGCAATCAGTTGACTGTCCAGAAACCAGGGTTTTAGGAAATTATAGCAATTTTTTAAACATTTTTTTTCATGTTCTACTTTCATATAAAGTAATTGGTGATTTATTTTTGTCTAGGTTCAGTCATGGTTAAATACCCTAAATGCGATGCAAGCTTCTGATGAACTTTCTGAGACTCAAGTCCGTCAACTCATCTTCGATTTGGAATCTTCGTACAATGCTTTTAATAAACTGCTTCATCAAACATAAATTAAAAGAAATGAGTACAATATTGCGTGCCTCTGTAATTTTATTATTTCTAAAATTCGTTAAGAATGTCTATTGATAAATTTTTTTAATAATAATGTTCACAATGTATCTAGTGCAGATAAGTTGTATTGTTTTTTAGTATTGTTCTTTCATTCTTATTCAAATGTTTCTATGAAAGTTATATGATTGAAATTCCAAGAATACTAAAGTCTTGAACGTTTACTAGTTTTTAAATAATTCATTTAATATGTTCTAAAAAGTTTTATATGGATAACATGTTTTTTTAGATTTAAAATTTAACACATTTAATTTGAATTTCATATCATCGTGTTTTAATTAGTTCCATATAACACTATAATATGTTTAAGTTTATGAACAAATTCGAAAAATAATAAAGTTATTTGGTCGACATTATATATAAATCTTATTTATGTTATTTTATGCCATCTTATTTTTGTCATGAAAACTTTTATAAACATTCTACGACAGTTGACGATCTTTGCTCATGATGTAATGTATTTTTTTATTTATTTTTTGAACCTGTTAGATATATATCAATATCTAAAATCTGAACAATAATTTTGATTTTAAGTTAAATTTGCTTTTTTAAATGTCTTGATAAATTTTTATAGCAAAAATATGAATAAAGAATATTTATTTTAAGTTATCTTGTTTAATATTTCCCTGATCCAAAATAAATTATTTCACTTAATCCCAAATGAGTTATTTTAATTCAAGACCTGAAAACTACAACACAGTTGGGCCAAGTTCTTTAGAACAAAATAAAATGTTGCCCAAAAAAATATGTGATCAAAAAAATTTACATGTGAATTTTATATAGGGAATTTCTTGCACTGTATTTTTTTTCATTCAACCATTTCTAGTCTTTTGTAATATTATTTTAGATTGTTTCCTAAGCCGAGTTGAAGATTTCATAAAATACCATATCAAATTAAAAAACAATGACAATTGTGTACAAAATTTATGGAATAAAACAAAAAAACATTGTAAGAGGGGTTTACCATCATCAAACAGTCAGTTTTGCAGCGACACGTCTGAGGCCCAAATCACTAACCAAAATATCTTGAGCGGATCCATAAGCGATGTTCAAGTCCTCTGCCAGCTCTCTGGTGGTCAATTTGCGGTTTTCGGCCAACATTTCTTTGATTTTATCGATGTTTTCATCAGTTTTCGACTGCCACTGCGTTCGTCATCCTCGACCGACTCACGACCATTACTAAAGCGTTCGTGCCACCGAAAAACACTTTTCCAACATTTCCAAGGTCTGCGGACCGTTAAATCCGTTTTTCACACAAAATTTAATGCAAATTATTTGTTGACTTGGAGATACAATTGGCAGGCAACAGATAAAGGATTTAAGAAACACAATTTAGTATCTGAAATGAAGATCAACTTTTCACACTTTCAGACGTAGAAATGTTGAGAGTATGGAAAATCAATTGAGGAGGGCTACTGAGAAAACATATAAATTTGACCATATAATATGTTTATCAAATATGAGTTTAAGGGTGGGCCGTTAAGAGTGATTCTCTCTGTGTAATAACTGCAGTAGGTAAGTCCAAAGCAAACTTTATCATATTGATTGAACTTACCTCAATGGCACGTAAACTAAAGTAAAGTTTTAGTCAATTGAGAATTAAATCTAGAATTTAAATTGATGAAGAATTTATCAATGGGTGCATCCCTAAATCTATGAATAAATCTATGAAAATTCATGACATTTTTTACAATATTTTTACAATAATCCACTAACATTCCTAGGTTTTTTAATATTCATAGAGAATATTGATATGATAAAAGCAATATAGTATAATATCGCATTTTTGATTATTTAGTAATTTTATGAAAAATGTCACTAGTCAACATTTTCTCTAAAATGACTAATGTATATTTTTGAAGTAATAATAATAATTAAAGGACAATTTACAGTCTTTTACGAGAGCAAACTCTCTTCAAGGGTGCTCCAAATCAGAACTGAGCTCACTATTATTGTTTGATTAAAAATATTGCAAAATAAAAATACATAAGTTGAGTGTAAAGATAGGAAAGTAGTGGCTGCGGCCATTAGATATATTACTTCCTCGCATCTGTATATGTTCAGAAAAATATATTTGGTAAGGAAACTGCCGAAAACTTACCAAGGGAAGACAAACTACAAAGTAATCTTTATAGATCTTTCGATATGTGATAGGAACATATTTGGTTTTAGGTATAGTGTAGTGTACGTGTGTAGTGTTGTATGTATAATCATGAATTTGATAAGACCTCCCAAAAAGGGTTGTCTTCAAGGGCTTCGTAAAACTGCACACACCACCCATATTTGTAACACGAAGAGACAGATCATTTTACACCATAGGACCAGTAATGGCAAAAGCTCTATCATAATACTCCACCCTATTGGATCGATTCGGAATAATAAATTTATTAGATGAGGGTGAAATTGAATTCAAAGATCTACTCCTTTCCGAATGAACATCTCTCAAACACAGATTTGAAAGATACAATGGAGACATACCATTAAGGGGTCTTAACCTTTTTACGGCGATGGCTCGAGTATCTTTCGTGTGTCCCACAGGTGGCGGTGTTTTACATCAATATATATTGTATCTACATAAAAATATGACTCACCATTATCCCGAATCTGAGTACTGTCGAACTGTGCGCCGATGCATTTTTTAGCTGACACTATACACACGTAATATTAGAAAATATTCTTATAACACTATTATACAAATAAAAGTATGTTTTTGGATTTTGACGAAAAGATTTATAACGATAAGTACACTGCAATAATAATATTTCTACTGTGGAAAGTGTTTGCTGGCGTGAAATGGTCCAAAACATGTTACACACAGACTCACATTGCACTCACCACACATATATCTAGATCTTTTCCTTAATTTATGTTTATGAGCGCATTCATAGCATCGACGAGAAGGTTCCGCACAGTTTTCAGTTCCTGGAATTTCTTTAGGACTGTGTGCGGCTATTATTGAACCCGATAAACCAAGATGTAGTGGATTGCTAGTAGACGGAGATGAATGGGACAATTTTGATGCTAGTTTATATTTTTCAAATATTTGTCTTATAACTGCTAAATGAAATTCCGCTAAACCTATTGTTTTTCCGGTTGTATGCTTGTAAATAAAATATGAATTTAGCATGTATAGATCAACAAAATGAAAAGCCAGCTTTCTATACCATTTTAAAGTTTTTCGAAGGCAATTTAAACTACTAAGCATCATATCGGTTTTGTCCACACTACCCATATTTTTATTGTAATCCACAATGCACTCAGGTTTTTTTACCTGTTTGCCAGTTTTATAATTTAATTTCTCTGTTGAAACAAATCTGTCACTATGATTTGTTGTCAGCATATGAATTTCTCTCTTATCGTGCCATTTTATAGCCAACAAGGGTCCACAATGTTGAGAATCAATGTCTCCTTTCTTGGTTTTTTTGAAGTTGGGCATACCTTTACGAGATTTTCGAACGGTTCCACATGCATTTGTTTTATTGTCATGTAAAAACTTAAATAATTGTGGGCTTGTGTACCAGTTATCACACCACAAATTGTGTCCTTTTCCAAGATAGTCATTGAGAAGCGTTTTGATAACTGCACCCGATATACCCAACGATTTATCATAAATTATTTCTGTTCCATCACCGCAATACACAATTAGATCTAACACACAACCGGTTTCAACATCACATAAAACAAATCATTTAATGCCGAATCTGTGACGTTTGGAAGGGATGTATTGTTTTATCATAAGACGACCTTTGAAAACAACTATGCTCTCATCGATACACGAGTTTTTGTGAGGCAGCATGACACTTGTAAAAACTTTGCGAGTATTTTACACAATTTGTCACCACTATTTGATATATTGTTATTAGAAAAATGTAACATATTTAAAATCAGTTCATACCGGTTCCTTGACATAGTCTTGCCAAAAATTGGGCTATTTAAAAGTGGGTCTGTGGACCAATGTTCCCGTATGGTTAAATGCTTATTTCGTGTCATCAACATTGTGACACCAAAGAATACATATAATTCTGGTACATTTGTATCCACCCAGCGTTGAGTTCGTAATATTCCTTACTCAATTTTTTAAAATTATCAAATTGGTTAGTCTGTTGTACTACATTTTCAATTATATTTTTATTTAAAAAAATATTCGAAAATATCGAGTTTGGATGATTCTGGTGTAAGTTGGCACGAGGGCAAGATGCCAGATGAAAATTCATCAAACTCGTGGATTATTGGCGCAAATGGACCTCGGCTCCATGAAGAAAATACATTTTCTAATAGTTCGTTTGGTTCCACATTGCCGCTGGTTGTTGCTCCAATATCTGGAATAATTGTATCATCCATTCTCTGCTCTTCTTCTAATGGATCAACATCGTCTTCTTCATCGGTTAATTCAAAATCTGAATCTAGTTCTACTACCGTGATATCTTCAATTTCCTCTCCAGTCAAGTTCATTTTAGCCATATTGATAATATAAGCGGTGTTGAATTTTTAAAGTTATTTTAAAAATTGTATGAATTGTTTCAATGGCGTATAACACACGTAACATAAAAAATAACGACGATTTGAAAAGTTGTAAAAGTAAGTGAATGTTAAAATCTCTTAAAAAACAGTTTGTGTAATGGTATCCAAATCAAAGCTATAAATAAAGTGCGACAATATAAGAAGCAATAATCGAAGAAAACAATAATCCATAAACAATGAAAAAGGCAATTAATTCAATACGCAATACGCGTACTTACAAAAAAATATCGACGCATAATACTTCATATTGATCGGGAGCAATCGTCATTAGAAACATGACCTTCGGATCGCCCGAACGAGTGGCGCGATTATTCAAAATGCTTTTAATATCGACGGCCTGCAAGGGGTCTGTTTAAATCCTTCTTATGGATCAAGTACTTGAAGTTTTGATGATTTTAAAAGAGATGTCACTAGAGGACACGTTTTGTCTTATATTCAGGTTAAAAATTTTAAAGAAGATTTAATTTTGACCGAGATATCGACACGCAAAGTTAGTGGCCACTTAAAAGGCCGCTCGCCAGGACGGCACGTATTATGTATGGGCCATTTAAGTGGTCCGTAGCCGTGAAAGAGTTAATGCATGAACAGTAAAGGAAGGAGTGAGAATGTAAAAGAAGGAGAGTGGTGAACTGGAAAAGTAAATGAACAATCTGCTTGAGCGTAGCACAAGTTCCATGATCGGGAAGGCGAATATTTTTAGTGAGATAAAAAGGGGTGGTGGGATGGTTAAGGATATTACACAAACGTGACAATATGTGAATTTTGCTTCTATTTTTCACATTCAATTAGTTAAGTTCCCTCCGATACGAAGTGACATTATCGTACTTTCTCAGGTCAAAAATAAATCTCAGACAAACATTTAGAAGACGCTGTAATTTGTTCAACTGTTCCCCGTAATATCCAAAAAGCAGACGTCTGCATAGTCCAAAATCTGAAAGAGCAGAGATCGTATGAGTAAAATTTTGATTTTAGTGGGCAGGAATCTTTGCAACACTTTAAGGGAATGAAGACTGAAGAAGATCCTTTGGGTAACTCATTTATTTGGTCTCCCCATGAGAATTATCCACTAACATTCCTAGGTTTTTAACTGTTTTATTTAATGGTATCATATATTTATCAAGTAATATTGTAGTAAGTTAGTTTGCGTTGAATTTGCTGCGAAGCTGAGGACTCCCAATGAGGATTGCTTGAGACTTTGTAGGATTAATTAATAAGTCATGCTCTTTAGTTCATTTGGAGATTGATTGAGAGTCTGCATTTAGATTATTCAATGCCATGTGAGAGCGATTGGGATCAAAATGAATATATATCTGCAGGTCATCTACATACAGAGGATCAATTATATAACAATATGTTACTAAGACTGGAAAGCACTGTAAATGAGTCAAATGTCGTAAGTCTTATAAATTACATAAGTAACTAATCGAGTGAAATTAAAGTGAAACAAAACGATCACTATTACCCCAAAAGTACTGTTTCAAGTATACCCTTGGTTTGCTAATATACTGCTATTGAGCACCACCAAATAATATTTTAGGTATACATGATCTTTCCAGCCTGGAATTACAATGAAAAATATTATGATGCCACCGGAAATCCTCCTTATTTATCCTCCTTATTTTATCCCCTTATTTATGAACCAAACGACTTGACCAGCTGAAAAATTCTTACATTGGTTTTTTATTAAATATAATTACAATTTACATTTTGGCGTGCCATAAATGAATATTTCGCCAGTGTAGGCAATAATCTCACTTAATTTAATTAATATGAACAAAACAACAACAGTCCTTGAATGACGCTTTCCTTAATTCTATTGTATGATAATAATACCCGAGTAAAAAAATAAATCTGTAACTGTGTTGCATTTTATTTTTTGTCTATATATAATATTATACAGGGTGGTCCAGGATAAATAACTCATGGAGCGGAAAGGACACGAAGGGTGTCATTTGCTCTATCGGTCCTGGTAATTTTAGTCGCCATGAGTCACTAAACGGGACAATAGCGTGCGTTTTGCGTCCTTACGTTTTACGAAAATAATGGTTCATACGTAACTGTTAGACGATTACCAACTTAATTAAGCAGTGGGTTAGAAGATTTGAAGACACTGGTTCGGCGCTAAAATCTCGACCCTGAGGTCGCCCGCGGACTTATCGAACAGAGCCAATTATAGAGCAAGTCAATGAGTCTGTGGGTGCTGATCCAATGTTATCAACCCTCAAATGTTCGCCACCATTAACGATGTCGCGTACGATTTTGCAGCGAATTTTATCGCTTGACTTAAAACTCCATCCCTATAAAATTTAACATGTTCAGGATTTAAATGAAGCAGACTTTGTTACAAGGCTGGATTTCGAGGCTAAAACGTTTGAACAGTTCTCCAGGCTTAAGAGCACACTCTTTTCAGACGAAGCACATTTCTATATAAATGGCTTCATCAAAAAGCAAAATTGGTGCGATGAAAATCCAAGACAAAACAATGAGACCACTCCATTGTTCACAAATAAAAATTTGGACAGTCATGTCACCGTCCGGAATCATCGGTCCTTATTTCTTTGAGAACGCTCGAGACCAAGTGATAATCGTTAATTCGGAGCATTACATTCAGATGCCGAGAGTTTGACTGATCAAGTACCAATGTTTGGAGCGTGGATGTTGCCAAGTGGTTTTGTACTTGTCTTTTAGTTGGGATAGTGTATTTGGTATCACTAGTTCATGCTCAGTACATTTTGTGAGCAATAGAATTCCATTAGAGTTGGCTTTTCCAACACCATGTTTACAAAGTACCTCCCTCCAAATCCCGTGGTCGGTGTCAACGCGCGCATCAAAGTCACCAAGTATGACCAGTTTATTAGTTTTCCTGATTGATGATAGAACCTGATCCAAATCAGAGTAGAAATTATTTTTCTCAGCATCTGATGCAATCAAGGTTGGAGCATATACGTTGACCAAAACCAGGTTTCGGTCTTTGGTTATCGGCGTTGTCAGAGTCATTAGACGTTTATAAAAACCCACGGGTAGTTGGGTAAGTTCCCGAACCATCCTAGTTTTCACCACAAAGCCAACTCCATGAATACGGAGCTCCTTTAGATGTTTACCTTTTCAAAAGAAAGTGTACTTAGTCTCTAGCTGTTTCCACATTTTGCCCCTCTCCAGCAAAGCGAGTTTCCGACAATGCAGCAATGTCGATATTATATCTCGTTTCGCGGTCCATCAGTGTCATCACATTCCATGTTGCAAGCCTAAGTCTTCGAATATTTGATTGACCATTATTGAATCCGTTTCTTCAACCATTAGTGTGGGCGATCCCTTAGGCGTGGTCAACCAGGCAGAGAAAAAAGAAAGCAGGTTATTTCAAGGGCACCTTTTCTAGTCCCTTCCCTCGTTCGAGTAGGAGGAAAACGGTTTCTGAATAGGATTGCTTCGTCACATGTGCCGCTGTCAAATCCTAACGCTACACCTCAATCCCATCGGGAAGATGACTATCAAACACAGGCTGATCGACATGTAAGACGCCGACTAAGGGCTTCCAGCCAGGCTTATCTCCACCGCCGATAGTCTCATCGCTGTGAGGCTTTTGCGTTTAAGATTTACTCGTCAGCTGGAAAGCGAAGCAGTGCCGTGGAGTTGGTTTTAAGTAACTAAGCCGTTGCACACCAGCAAACTCACTGGCCACACTGCTATACTGGATCCGATGGCACACCGAGGTGAGACGATCGGAGCACACCGGCATGTTGGGTACCATTATGGATAAGGATGTGGCAAAAATAAAATGAGTAAGTAGAGGATAAAAAGTGGAAGGTAAATTTATAGGGAAGGGAATGAAATTAACAAAGGAGTTTTTTATCCGGGCTTGTAACCGGCTCCGTCGTTCGATAAAGGGCATTCATCTAGGTACGGAGGTAGAGTTAATTTTGGTAGTAGTTCAAGAGATGTTCCCGGAAAATTGATTTCTCGAAGGGGGGACATTGTGTATGTATGTATCATACGTATATAGTATGATATATATGTTATGTACCACAAAGTTCTGATTTGTCTCAACTTGATTTTTTGTGGGATACCTAAAAATTCGAGTATACGCGAATAATTCAACGACTACGCTGTAATTTAAACAAAATATTCGTCAAGAGATCGAAGCGACACCCTCGGGAAACATGCAAACCCGTGCTTCAAAATGTTCTACTGAGATAAACGCATGTCGTCGATGCGATGATATTTAAAAAAATAAATGAAAAGTATTTTTTAAAAAATCCCAACATTTTGTTACATATTTGCAGCAATTAAAGTTGATTACAACAAAGCGTTGATTTATTATTATTAAATCAATTTTATTCAGGGCCACCCTGTACGAGTATTACATCATTTCGGGTCACATTTTGATAAAACAATTATATAAATCTTCTTTTTCGTGCAGCAAATCTAAAGTATGTCGCTATTATTAAACAACCATGTTTGGTTGTTAGTTCTTTTATGATTTATAAAAAAAAATTCTCATGCCGCACAAAACATCCATGCCGCACAAAACATTTGGCCATGCTTGTTTAAGACCTTAGTAGTAATTTAAATATTAAAACACATGCTTTCTTTAAATTTCAAGCAGAAATGCTATGGAGATGCATATTGATTACGACATATTCGAACTTCGACATGATGAAGAGTGTGGCCGGGAGACAACATGTCTTCGGCCCCAATTATTGACATTTCGGATTTAAAACCACATAGGTCTAGTATGTACGGGTATTGTTAACATACGAACTCCTTTAGCGTACTGTGACCATTTTTTTGGGGGGAAATCGGAATCGAAACAGAACACCCCGAGTTAATGTAAAGCGTCTTACTTATTAAATAGGTCGTTACGATAACGACTATAATACTATGTTTTAACAATTGTTTTTTATTATTGTCTAACTGGTTTCGGTATTGTTCTCGATAATTGATCTTGATAGTTATATTTCATATTTAAAGGGCCTTGATGCCCTAGAAAAATACAATCTCATCCAGACAGAAATACAATCTTGTAAAGACTTGAAAATTATAATCTCATCTCAATCAACTATTAAAAGAAAAAAAGTGTTATTATATTCCAGTTATCATATCTACTTGATATACTAAATATTTTACCGATTCTTGAGGTTCTTCAAACTTTTATAAGTCAAAGACAATTTAATACGCACACTTATCAAAATCTCCATTCTGAAAATCTTGATATACGAAAATACAATATTTTGGAGGTAACCCCATGGTGTGAAGGAAAAATCGATTTCTCACTAATATTATCTCTTAAAGAAAGCAAAGAATACTCTAGTCATCAAGTGATCATTTTTCATAAAATCTGATATTGAACAAACCAATGCTGATGCGACGATATGTCGGAACGGGGTGTCAGGAAATATGTTGATGAATAGTTTTATGGGTTCGTAGCATTCTCATCGAATCCACAAAGCAATATGTCTTGACTGAGTTCACCAAAACCTTGAAGAGACTCCTATATTTTCTTATACACGCAATTTTTTAAATTTTATTTACAAATAACATATATGTATGTGGAGATTACTGTGAGTTTTAGTGGAGATCAAATAATGTCCCGGCATCATATTCTGTTAAAAATTGGATCTTTTCCAAGATATTTTTTTTGTATGACTCAGGTTGTTGATTATTTTACACATATTTAAATTGTCATCCTCATTAATTGCCTCATTCGCCAATATTAAAATATTCCGCCAAACCGAATATAAAGTATAGTAGCAGCAAGCAAAATAATTAATGGTCAATCATACGATGTCTTAACCGACCGAATGTGCAACGTGGCTGCTCTGAATAGCATCTTGGATGGCAATCAGTGAGGTAAAAAAGCCATGAAAGCAAAATGATACAGTAGAAATGCGAAGGTTACGTAGAATGTGTGATTGAAAAATATATGACAGAATAAAGAAAGACGGTTTAGTGCTAACGATGAAGAAAAGGGCATTGAAAGTGTTCGGCTACGTAAAAATAATGAATTATATAATAATATTTTTTCGAGTAACATAGAAGAAACGAGACGTTTAGGAGGAACTTTAAAAACGTGGTACAATCGAATTCCCAAAAAGGATAAATTGAACATTCTTTAAAAAAAAGTGAGTGTGGAAGGTAAGACGTAAATATATGGGAGACGCAATTGATATTTGCCAGGATAGACAGAAGTGGAGATATTCTCTTTCTGCTAATCTTATTTGGGACATGGCGTGATGTTGATGATGATGACTGTAAATCGATTCTCATATAGTAAAATTCCGTTGAAAGAGGTTTTGTAAGATAGGGTGTTGGTGAATTGGGGGAACGCTTCGGAAGGGACCTGACAAGTATGAATAATGTCTAATTTATTTATGAATCCTGGACCATATTGATAAACTCGCCAGTAAATAAATTATTTAGCTCCTTTACCCAAATTATTACGTATTCTGAATGGTTCAATGTACAAAAATATTGAACTGTTGAATAAAATATAAAAATGTACATTTTTAAAAACAGGTTGACTCTGTAGGAAGTTGTAATTCTTTTGTATCTATAATTTTATTAATTTTTTTTCAAATAGAGTATAATATGGGATAAATTTATTATTACGATTCTATTAATGTCACGTTTTAAGATTTGTTCCAATATTTTGTGGAGTTGAATATTGAATATAGCTCTTATCTACTCGTACTTACTGTAATGGTACATACTATCGAGATATATCGATGCGCATCCTGACACACCTAACCTGTGCAAAGGTGCGCCAATAAAGAACATTCAAACGCACAATTTCATTTCTCGCATTTTCTTTCCACCAGATTCGTGGATGATGCGGTTAAAATTGTGTATGTGATAACGTGGGACTAGTCGATCAGGAACATCCAGATGCACCGTTCCATTCCTCACGTTGTTTTCCCACCAGATTCGTGGATGTTGCAGTTGAAATTGTACATGTGATAACGTGGGACTAGCCGATCAGGAACATTCAGATACACTTTTCCATTCTTCACGTTATCTTCCCACCAGATTCGTGGATGTTGCGGTTGAAACTGTGCATGTGATAACGTGGGACTACCCGATCAGGAACATTCATACGCACCGTTCCATTCCTCACGTTGTCTTCCCACCAGATTCGTGGAAGATGAAAATATATGCAATTAATTGTTAAGAAATAACACCACTTCGTCACAAGCCATACCTAGTGAAGTGCTTTTCTACATTTAGAAAATGGTGTGTTTATTGTAATATAACATATAGTACTTGCTATCGCCAGTCTGGCTTTCCATTCAAACGATTTTTAATTATAAATGTTATATTATCGATAGTAACTTTTTTTTTTTGAGTTAAAAAATACTTTGAAAACAATTCTTGGCGTCATTAAAGTCAGATTTTAAGTGTCATTATTCTCATGTAAAATTTGCCAATATCTATCTCCATTGGCCTAGTTATATTAATCAGCAATTGAATTTAAAACGAATGTTTTATGTATTCTCGATTCGATCCTGATCAGTTATTAACCCAGAAAAAGTTTTTTGTATTACTATCGTTAAAAATGCGCTTCCCATAAGGATTCACCGAAAGATGCACTTAAACGTAAGCCTCTCGGAATAAGTTGGGATTCTTTTGAAAAATAAAACGAACAGTGCATTTCTCCATTTGTCCGTGCTGCATAATGATCGTCTGCCGGAAACGGAAGTACAGAAGCTTTTATATCTGGAGAACATCCGGCAATCTACCATCTACTGAATTATTCATAGTCACTTCCCACAGGTTCAATTATAACGTCACTTCTCTTTACTGTCGCCGATAATGCTTGAAGGAATTACGCAAATGTTTTAGAGAAATGGGAATACGCTTTAGACCGCTATTCCCTCGAATCCAGTTTTGGGTTTCATTCATAGAATCTATATTAAGTGTGGATATTATTTTACATCATATTATAAATCTGTGCGGCTCTAAGGTAGAGAAAAGAGATCGAAGTAGAGATTGTAGTTTGGGTATTTTTGTTTGTGTTACACTCCTTTATGATTTCGCTTTATGTGTATAAAAAAACGATGTTATAATGTTATTATTTTTTTCAACAATAATAATTATTCAATTATCCGAACAGTAATATGAAATTACGACCAGTAAATATACGAGTACAATAAATTTGATGCTATAAAGATATTCTAGCGCCCATAATGATTAGTTTGGGTTAATATATGGTTATTATCTATGTTTTCAGTCATAACTTTAATTTCATTTGCAGACCTTTAAATTGACTTTCATAGAAAATAAAGACTAACCACTCACATTTGTTAAGAAACACGAAAAAAGTTTCACATTCCACTCCTTGTTCTATTTAAATTTACTTTATAAGCAGTCGGCCGGGCCGGGCCGGGCTATTGGACCATTAACATAGAGTTTATTATTATTATATAATTACCCAGATCTATACCGAACGCTCTGAAGTTCGTGCAAAGTGAAAAAAAAATCTAAAAATAGCATATCATTGAATATAATAATTTAGATAGTTCTTATTTGTAATAACAGATGTTGCATTATTTTCATTTTTGTGATTAATGTGATGCGCGCTATAATAATTCAATTAAAAAATGAAATTATTTCTTTTTACACTTATCCTAGTGTAGTGTTGAATAAATAATAGTAGCGAGTGAAGATTTCATAGATTTGACATTCAGCTGTCAGTTGATGTGTAGGGCGATATTTTTGTGTTCAATTCGGTTTTTATTTGGAAAAAATGATATATGGTAAAATATGTTTAAATGAGTTGTAAGATCTGTTCATATTTTATATACTAGCACCGTTTTATATAATAACAGCTTTACAACAATTCAGAAACGTAAAATTATTTTGAAACTGTGCACGGCACGGATTGATCGTCTAGTTTTTATTTATTGAAAGAAACAATATGGAAAATATCTGATTTTTCCGGTTTTTTTAATGACTGGGCTTAGGACTAAATAATCTTTGTTGTCGTGATCGCCTCTTAGTTAACATACCGTTTCATCCGATTCAATGGATATCTGAATTGATCAACCAGAAATATCGTTTTCTGGAGTTTTGAACCAAGAAGAATCTTGTTTCCAAATTACTGACAAATATCCTAAACGGCGAATATATGCATAGAAGACAAACAAATACATGTACGTTTTGCGTGTATTTATTTTAATCAATCTTTTTTTAAACAACTTATTAGATTGGGCTTGTTCTAATTACATTCACATTTGCATATTTCAATTAAATAATGTTAACATATTTTTACTGAGAGTTGTTCTCAAATCGCACGAGCGCCTGTCGCTCAGACTTGGACACTCATATTGCATGTGATTGTTTATGTATAAATTATACCATATATATGTAAGTCAGCTATTTCAGAACATGCATTTAGCCTCCTGAAATGCGTGCTATAAACAATTGGCTCATGTATTAAACATATGTGAATATTTCAATAAAATAAAAAAAAATATCATTAAATATCTTAATTTCCTGAAATAACACCCCCTGGTAATAAAAATTGTTTCAAGAAAAAAAAGACTTTTTACAATTTTTTAACAAAGGCTTAATTCATTTGTGACACAATTTTGTATAATTATGGGTAGTTCAAGGCAAATTTTCGTTCACAAAAAAGAAAATATTAGCCAGCAGTGTTTCATTTTTCATTATACCTAAAGACGAAATTGTAAGAAAAGAGCGGGATTTTCCGCTTCAGTGAGAGGCGCATCCGGATCTGAGGGCTGAGGGCAGGGCAAAGAGGACAGAGGATAGATCCTTTGAGGGCGGGAACATGGCGATATTAGTTTTCAGCTAAGCTGGTTAGGTGCACGGGGAACACGGACAGAATGCTTTACATTATTAGCTGTATTTCACTATGGCTTCTTTTAAATTTCAATAGACTTAGGGTTTCGACACTTTTCAGACTGCGAATCTCGATGATGAGAATAATTTCACACATATATTTTTTCAACTCTAAAAAATAAGGTAAATTAATCCACCCTTTTTCCTTGCTGCGCAATATGAAGTCAACATTTCAATGAAAATAGAGTACTTATACGGGTAAAACATTTCTTGTGTAAATCATAGACTAGGAAAGGGTGAATATAATACAAAAATTTATCACGAGACTTAGATTGAGAATTGCCGACACGACGGAGGATTAAGAAAGGTAAGAAAAGAGAATTTATTTCATCTTAAGTAGTTTTACCTTTGATATTAAGATTTGTCTTTCAAATGAATTTCTCTGTTCACTCAATCTGGATTTCGAATTACTTAGAGGGTGTTTAGATAGTTCGGTTCTTTTTTAAGTAAACTCTTTTTTCTAAGTTTTTTCTTCAAGATTACAAATAGCGATTTCCTTGGTGAACTGTATAACTATAAACAATTCTATTCCTTCCCCCCTTGTCCCTTGATGTCATTAACGCTGTTGTAATATTGTTCAAGTAATCTCCTTGATGAGGTAGCTCCATTTAATTTATAATTAGTTCACTCTTTCCTGGTACATTTTCTTCACAGAAAAATCAACATTGTAAATTTTAAGAACATCTTCGCACAGTCGTTCGAAAAAAAATAAGCATACTTTTTCATAAGAAAAGACTCTTGCAGTATAGACTTGTGACTTCTGTGTTCAATTCACGGTATTCCAAGCAATGTCTGCGAGCGGGCTTTGGCCCAGACTGTTTATGTTTCAACACAGAGTTTGAAACATGAAAATTGAACAGTATGAGTCTTTGGCTCACACCGTTCATGTTTCAACACAAGTATATTATTTATTTTCCATGCGATGAAAAATTAAAATACTAGCCTTTTTCACATAATTATTCACCCATTTTTTTATTACAACTTCAGTGCTTGTACACTGCCGGTTTTTTCACATCTTGGGGATATACTGGTTGTTGCATTTACTTGAAGTAACTTCGTTCATTAATTCTGGATAAATATTTTTTCTTTGGTTGAATCATTCTGGATAAAAATGGTATTGATATTTAAGATCTTTAGGCGGATATTGTTTGTAGAAATTCCTGTTTATGATAAGCTCCATATAAAAATGCCGAAACATCGAATATGATGATTTAATTGAAAATTTTAGCGAATTTCTTTCCCAAGTTGGGTAAATAATTTTACAGTCGATCAATACCGCCTCTGCAAACTCATAAAAATGTCCTACATAATTACCAAAGCAATTAAAAGACAACAAAAAATATTAAATTTTTAATGCTTCATAAATTTTATGTTACTGAAATTGACCTCCGTGATCTATTTAGTAAGTAAGACGTCTGTCTTGCAACTTGAGGTTTACGGGTTCGATTTCCGTTGGTAACCAATTTTTTTAAATGGAGTTCCATTCTGGCTGTCGCTTGATGCTTCTCATAATTCTTTCTGCTTGGTTGACAGAGATTGCCACATAGCAATAAACCCCCAGGTTGTACTTGTATACAACAAAAGTATATACAATACAAATATATTTCGGCACGTATTCGTACATGGCGTGTTGCTATTGTAAATTTCCATTAATGTAAAGCTAAAAGGAATTTTAATTACAATATATTGTTTTTTTTAAGAATTTTTATGACCCCCGTTATCTAGTGGATAAGAGGCATGTCTTCCAGCTTGGGTGTGGTGGGTTTACGCCCCCCGTTATCTAGTGAATAAGAGGCATGTCTTCCAGCTTGGGTGTGGCGGGTTTACGCCCCCCGTTATCTAGTGGATAAGAGGCATGTCTTCCAGCTTGGGTCCGACGGGTTTACACCCCCCGTTATCTAGTGGATAAGATGAATGTCTTCCATCTTGGGTGTGGCGGGTTTATGACCCCCGTTATTGAGTGGATAAGAGGCACGTCTTCCAGCTTGGGTGTTGCGGGTTTATGACCCCCGTTACCTAGTGGATAAGAGACATGTCTTCCAGCTTGGGTGTGGCGGGTTTAATTCCGATTGGTATCTAGATTTTTTTAAATGATTTCCAGTCTGGTTTTCACATAAGTTTAACACTTTTCTGGTTGGTCGGAAGAGTTGGTTATAAATTCACCAAGATTTAGTGTATACAACTAAAATGCAATATAGTTCAATTTAATGTTTAATACATATTTTACGAGTTATTAATATATTCTAATTTGAAGGCTCTTTATGAAAATTAATATTTACAGGTATTTTCAACTGAATTTTTTCCTTCTTTGATTTCCTATATTTTGAATATCTTACTATCGTCATTTCTTAAGAATACTTAAATGCTTCTTTATTCATTTTGAATATCTTACTATCGTCATTTCTTAAGAATACTTAAATGCTTCTTTATTCATTTTGAATATCTTACTATCGTCATTTCTTAAGAATACTTAAATGCTTCTTTATTCATTTTGAATATCTTACTATCGTCATTTCTTAAGAATACTTAAATGCTTCTTTATTCATTTTGAATATCTTACTATCGTCATTTCTTAAGAATACTTAAATGCTTCTTTATTCATTTTGAATATCTTACTATCGTCATTTCTTAAGAATACTTAAATGCTTCTTTATTCATTTTGAATATCTTACTATCGTCATTTCTTAAGAATACTTAAATGCTTCTTTATTCATTTTGAATATCTTACTATCGTCATTTCTTAAGAATACTTAAATGCTTCTTTATTCATTTTGAATATCTTACTATCGTCATTTCTTAAGAATACTTAAATGCTTCTTTATTCATTTTGAATATCTTACTATCGTCATTTCTTAAGAATACTTAAATGCTTCTTTATTCATTTTGAATATCTTACTATCGTCATTTCTTAAGAATACTTAAATGCTTCTTTATTCATTTTGAATATCTTACTATCGTCATTTCTTAAGAATACTTAAATGCTTCTTTATTCATTTTGAATATCTTACTATCGTCATTTCTTAAGAATACTTAAATGCTTCTTTATTCATTTTGAATATCTTACTATCGTCATTTCTTAAGAATACTTAAATGCTTCTTTATTCATTTTGAATATCTTACTATCGTCATTTCTTAAGAATACTTAAATGCTTCTTTATTCATTTTGAATATCTTACTATCGTCATTTCTTAAGAATACTTAAATGCTTCTTTATTCATTTTGAATATCTTACTATCGTCATTTCTTAAGAATACTTAAATGCTTCTTTATTCATTTTGAATATCTTACTATCGTCATTTCTTAAGAATACTTAAATGCTTCTTTATTCATTTTGAATATCTTACTATCGTCATTTCTTAAGAATACTTAAATGCTTCTTTATTCATTTTGAATATCTTACTATCGTCATTTCTTAAGAATACTTAAATGCTTCTTTATTCATTTTGAATATCTTACTATCGTCATTTCTTAAGAATACTTAAATGCTTCTTTATTCATTTTGAATATCTTACTATCGTCATTTCTTAAGAATACTTAAATGCTTCTTTATTCATTTTGAATATCTTACTATCGTCATTTCTTAAGAATACTTAAATGCTTCTTTATTCATTTTGAATATCTTACTATCGTCATTTCTTAAGAATACTTAAATGCTTCTTTATTCATTTTGAATATCTTACTATCGTCATTTCTTAAGAATACTTAAATGCTTCTTTATTCATTTTGAATATCTTACTATCGTCATTTCTTAAGAATACTTAAATGCTTCTTTATTCATTTTGAATATCTTACTATCGTCATTTCTTAAGAATACTTAAATGCTTCTTTATTCATTTTGAATATCTTACTATCGTCATTTCTTAAGAATACTTAAATGCTTCTTTATTCATTTTGAATATCTTACTATCGTCATTTCTTAAGAATACTTAAATGCTTCTTTATTCATTTTGAATATCTTACTATCGTCATTTCTTAAGAATACTTAAATGCTTCTTTATTCATTTTGAATATCTTACTATCGTCATTTCTTAAGAATACTTAAATGCTTCTTTATTCATTTTGAATATCTTACTATCGTCATTTCTTAAGAATACTTAAATGCTTCTTTATTCATTTTGAATAAAAATGTGAAATAAAAATATAATAATTTTTTTTCAAACGTATTTTTTCAACATTTTAATAAAATTTGAAATATTTTTTTAAAATTACGTTTAAGTAGTATCGGTTGCTTAAAATTAAATTTAATATTTTCAGGACAAATTCAAACACGAAAGCGCACTGAATGCTCGTGGGCGGAGAATTTTGATATTTTTAGTATCTCAGCAATCTCTCGTGTCGTAGAACACGAGAGATGGTTATTATTGACCAAACCCTTGGTTTGGTCATCATCATTGGTCGTTGTAGCGTTGGCTTTCCAGCGCGGATACCATATTTGAGTGTCGTATCACTGTTACAGATTTTTGTATACCACATTTGACACATAAGATCGCTTACGTATATATACTCAGGAAAAAAAAACTCCAAGAAATACGAAACTATTTACGGGTAACATGTTAAATATGTATGTTTTTAAAAGGAGTAGAAGTAACCTATAACCTAGTGACCTATAAACTAGTTTTTTCAATTTATTCTTGAAAATTTTATCAAATGATAACTACGAAATTAGGCTAATCATTTCCTTTCACCCCGTTGCCAAATTTTATAAAACATTCTTTTTATAAAACAAATATTACACTTTTTGGAATATACTTCATGCATTCGAGCAAAAAAAAATTTATAAAATCAGTGATTTTTTTCTAAACATCAAAATTTAAAAAATACGGGTGTGATTTTCAATGTCAAGTGTAAATACAAAAGAAAAAGACAACGTCTTTTTCCTTATCTTATGTTTCAGAATCCAATCACAGACTATATAGAAATAAAAAAATAGTACATTTCGTTCCATTTTCGTTACAACTTTGTCCTTGAGAAAAAACAAACTACGAGAATATTTTCATTTAACAAAATAACACGAATCCACACACGACAAAATAGCAGAAAGGCTTTCCAGACTTTTTACCCCTAATACTTCTAATAATGAACAAGCTTTGTATGGGGGCAAATTCTCCGGAAAGGTTTCTCCCAGGGGCTTTTCGCAAAATTTCGTGACGCCAAGTTTAGTTTTTCAACACTATTCCATAGAGAGAATATAATACAAGAATGAACAAACATCAAGGATTTGAGGTTGCCAAGAGTGTCTATGGAAAATCTGAAATGAAAATATATGTAAATTAAGATGTATAAGCAAGTGCATCCTCGCCGGCCGAGGTGGTGAGAAAATACGAGAGCATAAATATTCAGAACATCATGCTCTTCTGTTGGGGTTTTTTTTTCTTATTTTGTATGATGGAACGTAGTTTCTTTGAGGAGGTACCTGCTCAGTTTGAGAGATATTTAACAACATCGTATTACTTTATGGAAGTGGTTTTCTAACTTTTTCGTAGTACAGTGCCTTTAGTGTGTAAATATTTTATTAGTGTCCTATAAAATACTTATTAATGGGGTCGATGAACCTGTTGTTCAACGTACAGCTTTTCAAATAATGGAATCAAATTAGATACAGATACTCTCTTCATGTTCAGTTTTGAGTCATATTGCATTTTAAATTATCGCCAAAAAATGAGCGTTGCAGAGTTAAATGGTCGCAAATGGAACCAGAATTCGTTGAGCTTTAGCACCCAGCGAAGGATATTCATCTTTGACTGATACCCAAAATTTAACTTATTCCAGTTAGATGTCACTTCATATTATGATGATCTTGCATCAGTGCGCTGAATAAAGATCGCTTGGAATTATTAAATTTAACAAATATCTTTAAAATATGAATTCGAATCCCACACTTTGAAAACCTCTGCTTTATGGTATGAATGGGAAATAAAAATATGCTCTATTACTCTAGTTATGACATAAATAAACTCAATGCGGAGTTGGATTAACCTATAAGAATATGGGCTACATTTCTTCTTTCTGTGCGATATAAGGTATACTCGTATATTGCGTGAAGTTTGCGATTACGGAAGATGGAGATCTCTCAACTGGACTCTCCGGAACAGTAGCGGAACGGAGACTTATCTTTTTCCATCTCCCACGAATCTCTCAATAAAGTTTTAAAGATAAGATGCAGCAAGAGATAACTGATGCCTCTTATCACACTTTCAATGCATGTTTCCGTTCATTGGTTGAGAGTTTTACTTTATTACCCAGAAAGAAAGATAATTGAATTTGAAAAAAAAACAGAGTAAATTGGTTCTCCTTTGTCAGCCTTAGAACTGTGTGAAAGTAAATCATGAAAATAAGGTAAAGGTTATGGTAAAAAAATACATTCGTAGCTTTCATGTTAATGAATAGACAGTTTAACTCAGGGTATAAGGATAGTCAAAGCATCTAGTTGGAGAATTCTGGCACAGCACAGAAGAGAGTGAAATATTTAGTGAAAGGAAACTAAAATCCCTCCGAGGTTATACAGATGATTATTAGTGATATGTAAGATTATGAGGAGAAAATACATACTTTTGCTTTATATTTTACTATAAGATAAGGATAGCTGATACAGAATATATAAAACCTTCCCCTTCATAATCGAAAGTTTAAGAATGAGTTAAACGATTTCGCTTAGGGAGATATTCCTCTGAAGATTGTTCTCACTATGACATACCAGCAGAAACACTCACCCTCAAAACAACTACCTTAGCCGCCAAAGAGAGAGAGGAGTCAAAATATAAAAAAACAACCATTCTAAATACTGTTTTGAAATAAAACTCAAAGCAATATACTTTTTAAGAAACTACTTACTTATAAAGTATTTTTTTAGATTCCAGACTAAAAGCGAAATACTTGTTAGTTAAATTCATTAATACTAAATTATTTTTTACAGATTTCGTCCTACGAATATAAGATGCGAGACAAAAAGCAAGACATATGTTAACAAAATTACTTAATATTAAAATATTTTTTTCTTCGGATTCAGTCACCATGAAGCCAGATCAAAGGTGAGACCAAAAGCATGATGTCAATATTTTTCAAATGACAACTATAAAATGTAAGATCAAAATAAGAAACTTGTAAACAAACTTAATAGATTAGTATTAGGTGTTAACATAAGTTGTGTCCGTTTTTTTCCAAATAAAAAAATGAGCACCAAAAGTAAAACAAAATGGTTAAGGTTATACGTCATTCGAAAGAAAATTTTCTGCTCTACAAGATATTGTGTTTGCTTTTACTGTACATATATTATTTTATTTGATTACAAGCCTTTAAAATGGAATGTCAAGTAGACGAAAGTGAGCATTTTCGACACCTCCTGTTCGCGTTCAATCGAGGGAATAAAGATGCTCGCGATATTTGCGAAGTGTACGGTGAAGATGCTATGAATGAAAGGACAGCTCGTTGATGGTTTTTCCTTCAATAATGACGTCGAATTGCGGACATGGTTGGACGAATTCCTCGAGTCAACACCGAATAGTTTTTGTCGCACAGGCATTGAAAAACTTGTAGAACGCTGGCAAGAAGTTGTAAATAATGAAGGAGAATACATTATTGACTAATTTGTTGTAAAATAATGAAGGAGAATACATTATTGACTAATTTGTTGTAATTTTGTTGTTGTTGTGTACTCCTGTTCTCTTCATTTGGAAAAAAACGGACAAAACTTATGTTAACACCCAATACATTTGTTCAACATTCCAATGTATTTATTATTGTTTATATTCTTACAATGAATATGAATATTGTAAGCAAATTTTCAAAATGTGAATTTATAATATATAATGTAAATCAATGGCTTAAAACGATTTTTCGCCGTTATCAATAATTTTGAATTAGTCAGTACACTCTGTATGCCGAAGAAATGCTATTCATTTTACCAAAAAGAGATACATATTGTAAACGGAAATGCAAACATTGCTTTAATAATACGGAAACCTCCTTCGGTACAACTCAAAGCCATGTAATTCTGGAGCTGTGAGGCTGGGATCTTGAGTCTGTAGCAGCGTTGGAGGGGTTCCCCACAGCTGTGTCCGCCGCATGAGCGATGAATATTTATGTCCGCTACGTGGAAATGGAGATTTTGGTTTGAAAACTGCATAACCTGTTTGAAATGTGAATTCTGACATAGTTTAAGGAGCATGTATAAATCATAGAGAAATGATATCCTCGCGTTTCAAATAGCATTTGAGAGATTATCTTGAAAGCGCCATTTGTAATTTGATCGATATTTGTTTGGTTTTCTAAAAATATTAAAGCAAGTTTATTTCTATTATTTATTGAATTTTATTTGATTCTAGTTCAACCCAATTACGTCAAATAGCAAGAAAATAAATAAATGATCAAAAGTCTAAATATAACATTATGCTAATAGAACCAATGTTACTCATGCTACCTTGTGGCTTAGTTATACGTATCTACAAATTTATTAAGCAGTTGAACCCTCAGTTATTATTGAAGATGTTGATATCGGAAAATTCACTGAACAAGGTCATTCCGTGTGCGAGTAGTGATACTCTTAATAGCTGAGTTCGTGAACACTGCACCTAAAATAATTTCAATAGACGATGGCGTTAATAATTAATTGTCCAATACATTAAACCAAACATCAAAATTTTTTTTGCAATTTTTTCTATTAGCAATTAATTTGTTTGTGTGTAAACAGGTGCGTAGATTTCCTTTAACGCTTAAAAAGTAATATCCAACAATACCCATTTAAAAATTCACATTCCTTGTAATAAAAATGTAACAGAAATCTTTTTGGGATTCGCTCAACTATGAGAGAATTCTGGATTCCTCTCGGGTTCCATATGATTGAGTCACATTCCCTATTGTGAATCAGTGAAATATAAAGATATCTTATAACAGCGCCACCATCAAATACTCTAGAGACTTTTATCAAAAATCTCTGAACTTTATTAGTTTAGACTGTTGAAGACAACAGATTTTATCACGCATCTCAATGATAAAAGTATTACTAGTATAACGGTTTAAAAATAAAAATCTCTTTAGGAATGGTTTATTTTTTAATATATAGCAGTTCACAAGTGCCACTAAATAAATTTTAAGTTGAATGAAACGACCAGCTTTCATGTGCGTCTAACTGTACCATTCGGATAATACATGATACAACATTTTAAAACCATGAATCTTATATTATCATTCTTCTTGAGGAGGATGGATAGATTTTTTCTAAAAGTCGAATCCCCAAATAATTCCGAGTACATTAAAGCCGTAATTTGAGTGATCTTTGAGTTATCCGGTCACTAAATGGCGTTAGAGAATAAATAAATGTAATGAACTTCTACAGCACTGGTATAAAGACTGTAGAATAGGTAGATGGTTACCACTCAAGCCTAGGAAATTCCGGCGTGACTTCAAGGAGTCTTGATGAACAGCTGGGTGACGAGAATAAATTCCTCATTGGCCGGTAGAACTTTGTAGAAATAAAAACACAGTAGGACGTTTCAGAAGATGAGAATATATTTGCTCCATTTTGTGTCTCTTATGTTTCGTCCATCGCATATCGCAAGCACCGAGATCGGACCGTTTATGTAATTATTCTGCGGTAGCTCAACGCTTGTCACGCGTTTAGTGTGTGCATGGGCTATTTGTTAATATGCAGTGATAATGCGACGACTACACAAAGGTACGTTGTATTACAATACAACTATTTTACAATACAACTATATTACAATACAACATTCAACAATGTTTATAACAAATACATTTACTAATCTATGTGACGCATACGTCCGATACAGAACTACTAGCTGTTTCATCAGAGTTAACCTTTTCAAATCTACGACAATCTTGATTCAGATCAAAATCAGTCATTTATAAGATCAAAGTGCGCCTCAAAGTAGATCAAGGTATTGAATCAGACAAAAGTCAGCCTAGAATCTTACCAAACACAAGTTTAATAAAATCAATATTAGTTTTGATCCCCCCAAAATGTACTCTAAAGTAGCTTTGAATCAAATAATAGTCAGTTTTGCAACAAATCAAAGTCAACCATGCACCAGACTTTATCTATAAATAACATAAGATCAAAGTTAGCTTTAAATACGGTCAAAGTCAGATGTGCATTGAAGCTTATTCTTGTACATCATTCCTTACAAGGGACTGTAAAATATAACAAAAGTTTAATGTCTGAAAATCGGGATGGCAATAATGAAAAACTAGCCTACCATTGTGTTGTGCTCGTACTGTAACATATTATGTTTCCGTTGTATACAGTAAAATCTGACGGCTTTATTACTGTGTGGCGATATCTTCGAATACGTTTTTTTTAAACTTTGAAGTGAACACCTTTTCAAAATAGTTTATTTTGTGCCGGCAACAAGATAGTCATGCATTAATAATGACGCAGGATGATAAAACCAATATTGTTGATTAAGAAAAACTCCGAGATAATTTTTCCAGATTATTGGTACTGATAAATGTCTTTGAGATCGGTTTATTGTATTATATTGCACTTTCAATATAAATGCTACAACCTGGTGACTATTTCCATGTGGTAATCTCTTCCAACCAACCAAAAATGTGTAAAAGAGGCCCGAAGTGAAAATCATACTGAAACCCTTTTTTTAAAAAAATCGGGCAAGAGCGGGAATCGAATTACAGCCCCCGGGCTGGAAGTTAAGCCTCTTACTAACTATGCCACATAGACTGTCTATTCATCAAACTGGTTCAGATAATGATGCCTTTGACATTTGGGTAGATATATAGTATATACTATGCGTATCCAGAAAGTAAGTGTACTGAGGCTCTCACGACCGGATGGATTTTATTTTCGACATGTTGGCTACACTTCCGTGTAGCCTGACCCTTCCCCTCCGCAACGAGACCGGTTCGAGGTCAGTACGTTGAGGAGTGTCGACGCTACAACACGTTTCGTGAAAAATGCCAATCCAATCTCCCGCCAAGTGCGAAATACGCGGCGTTATCCGTTATCTCGTTTGGAAGGGAAAACCTCCGGTTGAGGTTTATAATGAGGTGAAAACTGCATATGGTGATAAAGCTATGAATCGTACGAGTGTGTACAAGTGGTGTCGTGAGTTTAAAAACGGTCACGTCACACCTCTTCACCCTCCGCCAAAAAGTTCAAAACCACAATTTCAGCCAAGAAAATCATGGCATCCGTGTTTTGGGACTATCGAGGCATAATTTTAATTGAATATATGCCTCAAGGGGAGACCATCAACTCTGCAAGATACTGTGAGACCCTAAAAAAATTGCGGAGGGCGATTCAGAACAAGAGGAGAGGCATGCTGACAAAGGGAGTCTGCCTGCTGCACGACAATGCCAGACCACACACGGCCAACGCCACGAAGGAACTGCTCGCCTCGTTTAAATGGGATGTCCTGAACCATCCCGCGCATTCCCCTGACCTAGCACCTTCAGATTACTATCTCTTTACCTCCCTGAAGCTGCACATGGGTGGAAAAAGGTTTTCAACCGACGAGGAGGTAAAGGAGGAGGTGGAGAAGTGGACGGAGGGGTTGGCGGGAAACTACTTCGAGGAAGGCATCAAAAAGTTGATACCCCGTTTCACCACCTGCATTGAGAGGAATGGCGACTATGTCGAAAAATAGCTTACATATGTACTACGGTAACCACGTAATTTTTTTGTTTAAATAAAAAAAATTGTAACCTACAAAAATTCAGTACACTTACTTTCTGGATATGCCTCGTAGATTATTATGCCATAATAATGATACTGAATGATTATTCCCATATTCGTTTATTTTCTAAACCCTTTCTACTAGTGACAAGCGTACCTGAGGTCGGTTTATTATTTATTACAAACTAAATCGGCTAATAATTATAAACTTATAATAAATTGACCAGATTAGTATTTATTACTGTCCATGAGATTTCATAACCAGTTAATAATAGACTCGCTTTGACATTGCCATGTTTTAAAAAACGATTGATAAAACATTTGATTTCAAAATGTAAATCACATAATGTTATGTGTTTCATTACTGATTTTACGTTTGTCTGGTTGGTTGAAAGACATTGCTTCGTAGTAATAAGTCCACTAGATTGTTATAAAATGAAGTGTTAAATAAAGAAGTAAATGCCACATATTTTTAAGAGTTTAAACTCATCCGCTTGTGAATTCGTACAAGTGATATTTTATCTTCATTGAAAGGAATGTGAAAAATTACTTTAGCCTCTTTGAATAAATGGACAGTGGAAATACCTGTACAAATTTAATGCAAATCTTGAAACAAAAAATGTTTAAATTTTGTATTTCCACACTCGTGTCGGTTACGTAAAAAATGTGGGGGTATACATTTTAAAATTGATCACGTCCAGGATGTTTCGGTAACAGCCCATGATTCATTAATGCTGGAGTTCTTGCTACGAGTAACTCGAGTGTTCCACAATTCCTCTAAGGACTTCTGTGAAGTTGAACGCGAGTTAAATTAATGTTTTACTTAGTTCTATCTAGGAACCATGTTCTTTGACAAATATGATATATTCTTCACTATATAAAATCAAGATTTTTGTGTCTTCAGATATAGTTTTTATTACATTTTAAACATATTAATTTTTCCAGAACGTTCACGGTTTCCATAGAACAATTTGTTATTTTTTAACTTAAGAAGCCTTGTTCAGGTTTTTATACCATCAATCCTTTTACGTTTCAGAGTAAATCTATTGCGTGCTGCAGTGAAATGGTTTATAAACTATTTTGTTTCACAGCACCTTTAAGGCATAAAGATTTTTTACTGAAATCCAAAACTTAACCAGTTCCATATCGATAAATTAAGTTTTTTATACTCGTACACTATCGCAAGACAATTTAATCAAATTCTCTTCCTCTACCAACGTAAAGTCAGACATTTTACACTCTCAGTATAGTACGTCTTCTTGAGGATAAATCTGTAATACATGGTTTCGAGATCCTAGCGGTGACAGAATACTATGAGACAATGCTTAAACTCTATATTCTCTAGTGTAGTTTCTTTAACAGAAGCGTTATTCGGCAGAAATTGTCAGCACCAAAAAACAAACGTATTGTTGCGTTGAAAACCTTTGGTATCCTGTCAAGCTACATATTAGGCAGCCCACTATAGCTCTGGAATGAACTGCCAGCTATCATATGACTCGCTCCATAGTTAGCGAGTTTCAAACAGCGATTTCAAAACATTATTATTCCCTTCAGTGATGTAACGTCTTTCCGGTTCCCCCATTATCCTTCTTTTCAATATCTCCTCCTATCTCCCAGCTGCAGATACAATTGTTGAATTTAAATCGTTGTATAATTTATGCTTTTTTTAACCATTAATTTTTTTTATCATTTTAAATAGAGCTCAAATATATAAATATTTCACCTAACATTGAAAACGAAATTCTTAAATAATGTTGTTAATTGGTTGAAGGAGATTGCCCTTTAAGTTTTTTGTTAAATTGATAATTAAAAAATATATTTTTATAATTTGAATATGGGAATTACTGTCCCATAAACTAAATATTGTTATATTTACCCTCACAGGTTTATTTAAATAATGTAAAAAACTAATACACTGAAAAAATGTAAAAAAAAAACAGAATAAAGTGAACGGACGAAGGAAATAAGAAATATCTCTGATGTTCTAATAATTCGAAACTTTCTACATATTTTTTTCCAAAGGGCAATCTCCTTCAACCAATTAACAACATTATTTAAGAATTTCGTTTTCAATGTTAGGTGAAATATTTATATATTTGAGCTCTATTTAAAATGATAAAAAAATTAATGGTTAAAAAAAGCATAAATTATACAACGATTTAAATTCAACAATTGTATCTGCAGCTGGGAGATAGGAGGAGATATTGAAAAGAAGGATAATGGGGGAACCGGAAAGACGTTACATCACTGAAGGGAATAATAATGTTTTGAAATCGCTGTTTGAAACTCGCTAACTATGGAGCGAGTCATATGATAGCTGGCAGTTCATTCCAGAGCTGTAGTGGGCTGCCTAATATGTAGCTTGACAGGATACCAAAGGTTTTCAACGCAACAATACGTTTGTTTTTTGGTGCTGACAATTTCTGCCGAATAACGCTTCTGTTAAAGAAACTACACTAGAGAATATAGAGTTTAAGCATTGTCTCATAGTATTCTGTCACCGCTAGGATCTCGAAACCATGTATTACAGATTTATCCTCAAGAAGACGTACTATACTGAGAGTGTAAAATGTCTGACTTTACGTTGGTAGAGGAAGAGAATTTGATTAAGTTGTCTTGCGATAGTGTACGAGTATAAAAAACTTAATTTATCGATATGGAACTGGTTAAGTTTTGGATTTCAGTAAAAAATCTTTATGCCTTAAAGGTGCTGTGAAACAAAATAGTTTATAAACCATTTCACTGCAGCACGCAATAGATTTACTCTGAAACGTAAAAGGATTGATGGTATAAAAACCTGAACAAGGCTTCTTAAGTTAAAAAATAACAAATTGTTCTATGGAAACCGTGAACGTTCTGGAAAAATTAATATGTTTAAAATGTAATAAAAACTATATCTGAAGACACAAAAATCTTGATTTTATATAGTGAAGAATATATCATATTTGTCAAAGAACATGGTTCCTAGATAGAACTAAGTAAAACATTAATTTAACTCGCGTTCAACTTCACAGAAGTCCTTAGAGGAATTGTGGAACACTCGAGTTACTCGTAGCAAGAACTCCAGCATTAATGAATCATGGGCTGTTACCGAAACATCCTGGACGTGATCAATTTTAAAATGTATACCCCCACATTTTTTACGTAACCGACACGAGTGTGGAAATACAAAATTTAAACATTTTTTGTTTCAAGGTTTGCATTAAATTTGTACAGGTATTTCCACTGTCCATTTATTCAAAGAGGCTAAAGTAATTTTTCACATTCCTTTCAATGAAGATAAAATATCACTTGTACGAATTCACAAGCGGATGAGTTTAAACTCTTAAAAATATGTGGCATTTACTTCTTTATTTAACACTTCATTTTATAACAATCTAGTGGACTTATTACTACGAAGTAATGTCTTTCAACCAACCAGACAAACGTAAAATCAGTAATGAAACACATAACATTATGTGATTTACATTTTGAAATCAAATGTTTTATCAATCGTTTTTTAAAACATGGCAATGTCAAAGCGAGTCTATTATTAACTGGTTATGAAATCTCATGGACAGTTATAAATACTAATCTGGTCAATTTATTATAAGTTTATAATTATTAGCCGATTTAGTTTGTAATAAATAATAAACCGACCTCAGGTACGCTTGTCACTAGTAGAAAGGGTTTAGAAAATAAACGAATATGGGAATAATCATTAGATTTCGATAAGATGTAAATTAAGAGTATTTAAAATGTTTTCCATACATACATACCGTCATGCCATTTCGCTGTCGGGATAGGCAGAGAGAACAGAGAACTTTCCTATCTGAACTCGCACACACACACACACACACATCCTTCGTCTCTTCCAAATCCATACACATGTCATACAACTTCTACGATTTCTCTAACTTTCTACTTGTCTATCTTTATCTCATTCACTCGAAATTTGATGTAAAGGAGTGAAACGTGTACGTGAGAAAGGACCGAAAGGATACGAATAAATACTGTAGAAATGCGTGCACCGATTAAAATAAATGGGGTGACAATTAATGGCAGAATTCGAAATTAAGTGATTAGGGATGAATGTCGACTTAAGGCTGAAGTGTTGAGTAAGATGAAGATAACGCTCTGAAATTGTTTGAGCATGTAGATTGAATCAATGAAGATATGGTAACAAAACAAACATATGGTGCAAATCTGAGTGGAAGGCGTAGTACAGGAAGACTAAACAAGCATGGTTGGATCAAAACATTTGCCAACTTTTTTATACTTCATATATCATAACATAGATGGTTTTAAAGGTGAATAATCTAAATCTAACACTTAGAAAGACTTACGAAAAGAAATATATATATATATATATATATATATATATATATATATATATATATATATATATATATATATATAATATATATATATATATATATATATATATATATATATATATATATATTTATATATATATATATATATATATATATATATATATATATATATATATATATATATATATATATATATATATATTATATATATATATATATATATATATATATATATATATATATATATATATATATATATATATATATATATATATATATATATATATATATATATATATATATATATATATATATATATATATATATATAATATATATATATATATATATATATATATATATATATATATATATATATATATATATATATATATATATATATATATATATATATATATATATATATATATATATATATATATATATATATATATATATATATATAAACCAAACAAAAAACCAAACAAAAAATCACATATTACCCTCTACAGAAGTGTAATGGGCTTTGTCAAAAGCCAAAAAATATCCGGCTTGTATAACAAACAATGATGAGGTATTGACAGAATAAAGAGGTTTCTTCAACATCTGTTAAAAAATCTTACCATTGTTCGTCAACAAATGGCATAAAGACTAAAAACCAACTTGTCTGCACTAAGAATAAAAACATTTAAATGATGTATAGAGATGAATCTATGGTATAATGAGGAATGTTGCCTAGGCATAAAGTGAGCACTTAACTCAGCCTTCAGCAGGGTTTACGATCAAGAAAGCACCGGTGAGATGGATCGGCCACGTAAAGAGAATGAATGATGAAATATTTGCAAAAATAAGATTCGAGAAGTTTAGGAAGACATAATAAAATTCATCAAATTTTGAATAAGGGAAGAGGGAAAAATCTTTTGTAATATGATAATATGCATAACGAGGTGTATGGACGTGGCGAAAGCGAAATATGTGTAGTAGGAAAGAACAAGTTGGACATCTGTTCTTTTTGCCTACCCCAATGGGACCTGGCGTGGTGAGAATGATGTTAAATACAGTTTTAAAAAAATATGAAATAAATTATAAGTACAGATCAAATAAACCATATCTATGTTTCATTTTCAGTAAAAAGGCTTCTTGAATTAAACCTGAGACATAAAAAACTGAGACAGAATCGGAACACCGATATTGTATTGTGTTGTGCTCTGTAACTAATCTAACTGTTAATTCTTTAGCTACAGATTGGTGACAAGATTGTGTTGAGAAAATTATAACGGTGATTCAGCGCATTGTCAAACTCCCTCCAACCGTACGAGAACGAAAAGGTTACAACATTTAACAACACCTTGTTCTTTTCATAGCTCCAGGTGTTTGATTGACTGCTTTTCAAGCTTAATTGTTTGTTTAAATATGTAATACTTTGTTCGGCAATATCAAGAGTTAATCTTAAAATTAAAATCATGGAGGATTTAAAACGGTTAACAAATAAACGGTATTCTATAGTTTAAGACTTAGGTTGTATATCTTGTTTCTCTAAAGGTTTCGGGGCTCTTGTTGTCAATGGGGTTGTTACCTTGTTATACGGATTTTTTTCGATTCTGGTGGATTCACAGTACAGGTTCGATTCTGGTGGATTCACTTCCAGATTAGTTTAGACCGTTTTACATCTTAATTTATGTTTTTGCTGTCTCTTATATGATATTTATTATAAATTTTAATAGCGTTACCGAGCAACACAAAAACAGCGTGATGTAAACTTGCCGATTGTCTTGGAACTTTGATTTCCTTGCTATTGGAACTTTGGATTTTATTTGTCAAGACAGTGTACTTTTAAGTGTAAAAGCTTATTAAGTACGAAAGCTTTTACTATAAACTAATACACGCACAGGCGTTTTCCATTCACAGGATGTCTGATAACCATACTCCATTACGAGCAATAGTCTATTGTATAGTGAAAAAAAAATTAAGTATTACGATTTCCTAAATATTTTTTGGTTCAATTATAAAGTTTTATTTTGTTTGCTGGAAAAAAATCAATTTATAATAACTTCATAGAATTGAATAGCAATGAGAAATAAAAAAAAAAACGTAAATATAAGCTTTATTTATTTTAAATTAAACGAGCACCTATAAAGGTATATTTAGAAACTAGTTAAAAAAGATATATGTATTATAGCACCCATTTTGATATTCCACAACAGTAATTTAATATCAACTTTGTTATATGTAAGTGAAACGAGGAGTGTAAAATACTAAATGGAGACGAATAAATGCTGTAGAAATGCGTGCACTGAGAAGACAATATGGGGGGACAATGTATGACAGAATATGAAATGCAGTGATCGGCAATGAATGTGAACTTAAGGCTGATGTGTTAAGTAAGATGAAGAAGAGCACACCGATATGGTTTGGCTATGTAGAACAAATGCATTAAAACAAATATACGAGTACAGTGCAAATATGAGTAGAAGGCGTGGTAAAGGAAGACCAAGGAAAGTGTTGTTGAAAGAAGGAAATTTAAAAGTGAGATAATGTGTAGTAATTATTATATGAAGAGGTGTATGGATGTAGAAGAGGCTAAATATACGAGTATGTGTTGTGATTGGAAACTCTTACGCTCTTTCCTATCTGCCTACTCCGACAGGGCAACAGTGCGATGCTATGTATACATGTTTAAAAACATCGGCACTGACAAAATACCAACATATCAGCTGAATTTCTATGCTAAATGGTGACAATGAAATGATGTTCGAGTATAATATAATAAAATAGGTCTGGCTCGTGACATTGAATGCGATTACAGATTTATCTCATGTCTGAGTTCGAATGCTTTTTGTTATTATTATTTATTTAAATACGGGCACCATTAATGCTGATAATATCTATATCTACTCGTAAGTTGAAACTTCGTGTATTCACAAATTGTTTGTATGACCCATACAATACTCGTAGACCTCTATTGATGATTCAACTTCATTGCATTGTGGACACTTCCCTTCCCGCACTCGGCAGGGGTCACGTTTTGATTCGATCATTTTATTTATGCAATTTTCTAATATATCTAGTTGGCTTCCTTAAGTTCAATGGAACATTAATCGCAGTGGACAAACTTGTGTTGTTTTGAAATATATATTACTTATTATGTATACACCGTACTTTTTAGATTTTTTCGGTATAAAAATCCTTCTTGTCTAGAAGCATTCTTCTGCCACGACTGTTACGAGTACACGTTCTTTGTAAGGCCACCCGGAAAAAATGTTGTGATCCTTAGTGAAGCAGTTGCAACAAATTGTTTGTGCAACTCCTGCATAACAATACTGTACAGATTGGCCAATAAATATGAGCATTTTATTAATTTTCTTATTGTGTTGGCTTCGTCTTGTTTGCTTTCTTATTGTATTGGCTTTGTCTTGTACTAGTTTTTTTTCTATTGTATATCTCTCCTTGCCTATCAATGTATATTATTTGTAATGTTTTTTTGTAATATTTTTTTATCAAAAAGGTTATCTGAACTTTGAAATTAAATAAAAAACTCTTAGCAATTTATACAATTCTAAGAATTCAACATGAAATGATTGAAAAATATACAAGGGATAAAATCCAAAGATACGAAGGTGTTTCTAGAATTTATTATTTTTCTTTATTTGGTTATTAAAGGACATACAAATACACATATGAAAAAAACACTGATCATAACAGAAATGAACAAAAGCGTACAATATATCATATTGTATCTACTATGTATTCCAATTATTCATGTGTTATTGTTAAATAAATTGTTATTTTTGTTTTATTAAATACAATAAATAATAAGAGGATTAGAAATATGCGATTATCCACTGCGATTAATGTTCCATTGAACTTAACCTGTTCACCGCGTTAAAAATCAAATTCCACGAATCCTGTGCGCGGCACAATTTCAGCGTTTTTTAATTTCTAAGTTTAAACACATATTTTGTTTAGAATCACTGATATTTTATTACAACACCAAGTAAACATGACACTTAAGTAATTTTCTGATAATAAATAATAGTCATTACTCTTAAGGAGACTCATTAAATAAAGGAGATAAACTTAACATTACGTAAAATAAACAAAGGAATGCTACGATCAAATCAATGCTTCATGACACTCACCCAATCAAATGCATATAGCACTAGTAATGTTTATTTACATAAGAGAGACTTAGTAATGTTTATTTACGTAAGAGAGACTCATCGATGGACTCGATCCGCGCGACAGGTCGTTAATGCTGGAAATATTGAGAAACCAAAAAAATTCGGCGCTCTGTTTATTCAACAATATCTCATAAACTAATATATTATTTGACAAGGTTTTCGGAGATGTCGCTAGAATAAAGATTATTTTAAATTTTAGTTCAATTTTTATTCCGGTTTTGTGTAATTTTTTTTAAGTATTTGTGATTTGAAACTTGGATTGTCGTCAGATCACAGGCGTTTGTGCTCCCCGCGGGGAAAGAGTTAAGGAAGCCAACTAGATATATTAGAAAATTGCATAAATAAAATGATCGAATCAAAACGTGACCCCTGCCGAGTGCGGGAAGGGAAGTGTCCACAATGCAATGAAGTTGAATCATCAATAGAGGTCTACGAGTATTGTATGGGTCATACAAACAATTTGTGAATACACGAAGTTTCAACTTACGAGTAGATATAGATATTATCAGCATTAATGGTGCCCGTATTTAAATAAATAATAATAACAAAAAGCATTCGAACTCAGACATGAGATAAATCTGTAATCGCATTCAATGTCACGAGCCAGACCTATTTTATTATATTATACTCGAACATCATTTCATTGTCACCATTTAGCATAGAAATTCAGCTGATATGTTGGTATTTTGTCAGTGCCGATGTTTTTAAACATGTATACATAGCATCGCACTGTTGCCCTGTCGGAGTAGGCAGATAGGAAAGAGCGTAAGAGTTTCCAATCACAACACATACTCGTATATTTAGCCTCTTCTACATCCATACACCTCTTCATATAATAATTACTACACATTATCTCACTTTTAAATTTCCTTCTTTCAACAACACTTTCCTTGGTCTTCCTTTACCACGCCTTCTACTCATATTTGCACTGTACTCGTATATTTGTTTTAATGCATTTGTTCTACATAGCCAAACCATATCGGTGTGCTCTTCTTCATCTTACTTAACACATCAGCCTTAAGTTCACATTCATTGCCGATCACTGCATTTCATATTCTGTCATACATTGTCCCCCATATTGTCTTCTCAGTGCACGCATTTCTACAGCATTTATTCGTCTCCATTTAGTATTTTACACTCCTCGTTTCACTTACATATAACAAAGTTGATATTAAATTACTGTTGTGGAATATCAAAATGGGTGCTATAATACATATATCTTTTTTAACTAGTTTCTAAATATACCTTTATAGGTGCTCGTTTAATTTAAAATAAATAAAGCTTATATTTACGTTTTTTTTTTTATTTCTCATTGCTATTCAATTCTATGAAGTTATTATAAATTGATTTTTTTCCAGCAAACAAAATAAAACTTTATAATTGAACCAAAAAATATTTAGGAAATCGTAATACTTAATTTTTTTTTCACTATACAATAGACTATTGCTCGTAATGGAGTATGGTTATCAGACATCCTGTGAATGGAAAACGCCTGTGCGTGTATTAGTTTATAGTAAAAGCTTTCGTACTTAATAAGCTTTTACACTTAAAAGTACACTGTCTTGACAAATAAAATCCAAAGTTCCAATAGCAAGGAAATCAAAGTTCCAAGACAATCGGCAAGTTTACATCACGCTGTTTTTGTGTTGCTCGGTAACGCTATTAAAATTTATAATAAATATCATATAAGAGACAGCAAAAACATAAATTAAGATGTAAAACGGTCTAAACTAATCTGGAAGTGAATCCACCAGAATCGAACCTGTACTGTGAATCCACCAGAATCGAAAAAAATCCGTATAACAAGGTAACAACCCCATTGACAACAAGAGCCCCGAAACCTTTAGAGAAACAAGATATACAACCTAAGTCTTAAACTATAGAATACCGTTTATTTGTTAACCGTTTTAAATCCTCCATGATTTTAATTTTAAGATTAACTCTTGATATTGCCGAACAAAGTATTACATATTTAAACAAACAATTAAGCTTGAAAAGCAGTCAATCAAACACCTGGAGCTATGAAAAGAACAAGGTGTTGTTAAATGTTGTAACCTTTTCGTTCTCGTACGGTTGGAGGGAGTTTGACAATGCGCTGAATCACCGTTATAATTTTCTCAACACAATCTTGTCACCAATCTGTAGCTAAAGAATTAACAGTTAGATTAGTTACAGAGCACAACACAATACAATATCGGTGTTCCGATTCTGTCTCAGTTTTTTATGTCTCAGGTTTAATTCAAGAAGCCTTTTTACTGAAAATGAAACATAGATATGGTTTATTTGATCTGTACTTATAATTTATTTCATATTTTTTTAAAACTGTATTTAACATCATTCTCACCACGCCAGGTCCCCATTGGGGTAGGCAAAAAGAACAGATGTCCAACTTGTTCTTTCCTACTACACATATTTCGCTTTCGCCACGTCCATACACCTCGTTATGCATATTATCATATTACAAAAGATTTTTCCCTCTTCCCTTATTCAAAATTTGATGAATTTTATTATGTCTTCCTAAACTTCTCGAATCTTATTTTTGCAAATATTTCATCATTCATTCTCTTTACGTGGCCGATCCATCTCACCGGTGCTTTCTTGATCGTAAACCCTGCTGAAGGCTGAGTTAAGTGCTCACTTTATGCCTAGGCAACATTCCTCATTATACCATAGATTCATCTCTATACATCATTTAAATGTTTTTATTCTTAGTGCAGACAAGTTGGTTTTTAGTCTTTATGCCATTTGTTGACGAACAATGGTAAGATTTTTTAACAGATGTTGAAGAAACCTCTTTATTCTGTCAATACCTCATCATTGTTTGTTATACAAGCCGGATATTTTTTGGCTTTTGACAAAGCCCATTACACTTCTGTAGAGGGTAATATGTGATTTTTTGTTTGGTTTTAGCGAAGGTTTTTAATTTTTTGTTTGGTTTATATATATATATATATATATATATATATATATATATATATATATATATATATATATATATATATATATATATATATATATATATATATATATATATATATATATATATATATTTCTTTTCGTAAGTCTTTCTAAGTGTTAGATTTAGATTATTCACCTTTAAAACCATGTATGTTATGATATATGAAGTATAAAAAAGTTGGCAAATGTTTTGATCCAACCATGCTTGTTTAGTCTTCCTGTACTACGCCTTCCACTCAGATTTGCACCATATGTTTGTTTTGTTACCATATCTTCATTGATTCAATCTACATGCTCAAACAATTTCAGAGCGTTATCTTCATCTTACTCAACACTTCAGCCTTAAGTCGACATTCATCCCTAATCACTTAATTCCGAATTCTGCCATTAATTGTCACCCCATTTATTTTAACCGGTGCACGCATTTCTACAGTATTTATTCGTATCCTTTCAGTCCTTTCTCACGTACACGTTTCACTCCTATACATCAAATTTCGAGTGAATGAGATAAAGATGGACAATTAGAAAGTTAGAGAAATCGTAGAAGTTGTATGACATGTGTATGGATTTGGAAGAGACGAAGGATGTGTGTGTGTGTATGTCTGTGTGTGTGTGTGTGTGTGTGTGTGTGTGTGTGTGCGAGTTCAGATAGGAAAGTTTTCTGTTCTCTCTGCCTATCCCGACAGCGAAATGGCATGACGGTATGTATGTATGGAAAACATTTTAAATACTCTTAATTTACATCTTATCGAAATCTAAAGAAAGTTCAGAACTGAATTGATGAACATCTGTATTGGTACATACTAAAATACATATTTGTTGTATTTATAACTATTCATGTATTATATTTTATTATTATAATTTACGTGTAGCGTTCTGAAGCGTTCGTGCCACCAAAAAACACTTCTCCAACATTTCCAAGGTCTGCGGACCATTAAATTCGTTTTTCACAGAAAATTTTGTGCACAGTTGATGCCATTTTCAAACTTGTAAAAAATCGAAAACACGCACAAAGGTAGATGTACTCAGTACAGCGTAACTTTTACAAATGTCAAGCTATGACGCTGAAATTTGGAGGGAAGTGTCAATGATAGATGTGGTAACCTAACAAAAAGAATTCCAATCGGGTGACTGACAGCGCCACACGGTGGCCGGTCCTAAAATATTTTGATCAAGGTAGTAATCTTTCAAAATAACATATACTTGTGAGCGCCTAGACGATAATAGCGGAGCTATTCTTTTTATCAACTATACTCGTATCTATTCCGTTCAAATTAATATTTATTCCTTCACCTTCTTCTGTCCAACTAGTCTAATAGCAGCTCTGATTATAATATATTTTAAGTATCTGTTTATGTCACACCTCACTTTTCATTAGATATTAATTTCTTAAATTCAACCATCTCCCATATACATACCACTTGTTTTTAAAGATATTTAAATGATAATTATATTTCATGAGGTAGTAGTGCTGACTTGAATGCAGTGAAAAAAATTATATTGGAATTTATGAATCATAACAATTTAAGTATCCTTAATTATGGTTCACACACAAGACTGACAACCTCCATGGCCTGGTGGTAAGACACTTGTCTGCCGATCCGGAGGTTGCGGGTTCGATTCCCGCTGGAACAAGGGCGTGGTCTGAAAAACATCTGATGTCCATGCGGCGACCGGCGACTCGCCCTCCTGTTGGTGTGAGAGTTTTGACTGTGGGGACGTTATGAGATGAGCACTGAGCCTTGATCTTTTGATAAGTTTTGTCTTAAAGGTATTTTCTTTTCCATTGTTTTGAAATATGTGTGTAATTTCAGGATATATCTGCACATCTTATGTTGCTATCAATAGATCTATATTTATTTATTTATTTATTGAAAAAAGTATTTGTGATCGAATGTAAAGAATTCCTTAAATATCCGAGAAATAATGTAACCAAAGATCTTCGTATTGTTTGGCAATACAATGATCATACGACGATGTGGGTATAACGCGAGGTTCAAGTAATTCCCTGGTTTCTTGTTTTTTTTTTCTTTTTTTTCTTCATATTCTTCCCCGTATCTAATATTAGACTCGTGAGATGGGAGTTACGAGAAAAATAAACAATTTTCAGTGCTCTATATAATGAACCCAAAGAAAGTCGAATTCCTTGTCCCCCCTTGCTTTGCGGCGCGGGTTAGTAATCCCAGTTCTCAGTTCGAGCTGATACTTTTCTCTCAGCTGCGGATTTGGGGAACGGTGTTTTCACTTGGGTATACTGCGTGATGCTTAACGCAAGTGTACGGCAATTTAACTGGAATAAAAATACGACTTAACCAGTACTATATAACATTAATACATTTGATAAAACAAATTACAGTAATATTATTACAATAAACTTATTCAAATTTGTATAAAAGGGCGTAACGACATCGTTTTGACGGCAAATAATAATGATAGTAAAATTTCAATTTATGTAGCACCGTTTAGAGAGCAGCTTCTCCTCATGAGCGCTCTTAAAAGAATAAAACCGAAATATTAATTACGAGTAGATCAAAAGATCCAACTATTTATTATACTAATTTAATAAACCTTACCCTTATGTACAAATTTCCCTTTCAAACATTCTTCGATATAAAACATAAATCAGTCGCAAATTATTTGGATTCATTTTTATGCTACCATTTAATTTATATGAATTGGTGATATTCAGATATATTGAAGAGCATGGCAGGGACACAGCATTGTCTTCGGCCTCACTAATCAAGCCAACGGGCTTAAAATGAATGGAGTAAACATCGAACACGTTGTTCATAATCGCAAGTGTTGGCAATACTACCGCATGTGAAGAGGCAATAACTCAAGTACACGTCTAGCGTGTGTGTTTATTGTTACAGAACGAATTCTTTTACCAGACTGTGATCCTTTTTTGTTTTATTTTCCGACTGCCATTTATTGATATTATAAATTTATCTCTTCGCTGCTAAGCGTCGCAAAAATTTTGGCCACAGACGGTTCGAAGTTTCCCGTATTAATAATCATCGATAATTCTCATTTACATACAAAAACAATATACTCGTATTATCGATTGTACTCGTACTTATCTCCGCATGTAGCAATATGTGTTATAGTTATGGTTTAATATTTACATTTTAATTAATAATATCATTGTAACGGTTTAGTATTGTTAATATTATTGTCTTCAAATAAGTAAATTATCATTTCTATAATAATAGGAATAGATCCAAATGGAAGAAGGGCAAAACGTTTTGAACATATACTCAAATATCAGAGGTACCAGCGTTTTGAACATATACTCAAATATAGAGCTTGTGAAATAAACATCAAAATATGCCAACGAGCATTGCACTGCATATGCTGAGCAAACGCAAAATTTTCGAAAAGTGCAACAATAGCGAGATACTGAAGAGGAAGCCACCAATAAAGTAAATTATCATTTCGTATATTTACAGTTGAATTGAATAAATTGAAATGGATCTAAACGAAAGAAGAGCAAAGCACACTGAATATATGCGCAACTATCGGAGGCCAAAGCGTGAGAGACAACCAACTGAAGAAATCATTGAGCTTCGCGTTGCATACGCTCAGCAAATGGGAAATTTTTGATAAGTGCAACGATAGCAAGATATTGAAGAGGAAGTTAATGAGTGTCACGCTGCGGAAGCTCAACAAAAAAGTGATTTTCAACAAGTGCAACAACAACAAGATAATAAGGAGGAAGCCAACGAGCGTCGTGTTGAAGAAGCTTCGAAAATACGTGACTTTCGTCAAAGTTGTGAGAGAAGACTTGAAGTTTGTCATCGTAACTACTTTGACGAGAACATTGTTGAAATTCATGAGTGTGAATATATGAAGACGGAGTTCCAATTCCGCCATTCTACCAATTTTGCAACTGAGAGATCTCCTGACAAAACATTTAAATATTGTTACCATAAAGGACTTGGTCTTCTTGAGGACGGAAAATAACCATGAAGTTCGTTCCCTCATCTTTAGATGAAGTTGTTAAACAATTCATATTTATCGGGTTACCAAAACTTTAAAATAAACGTTTATTCTTCTAATTTTTCAGCAGATTTTATTTATCTACCTTTCAGCTTAGCCAGCTAATTTACATTCCGTGATTTTTTTACGGGTTACAACTAGTGTTTGTATAAGGCCGTAAATCTGACTAAAAAGGCAAAGACGTCACATTTTTCTTTTGACGAATAAATATTAGGCGTTTATAAAAAAAACCCATAGTTTATGTAATAATTTTTCATGGTTTCTTTAGTATTGTTTTGAAAAAAAAGTTATGAACCTGGTCGAAAATGGAAAGGAATACAAAATAAATTATAATACGTAAAAAAATCTAAGATATTCTTTACGAAGAAGGCAATGCTGAAATATGCTTAAATTAAATCAAATACAAGGAACTCTCAAAATAATTTAGAAGGTATGCAGATAAATAATAATAAAAAAAAATGTATGACAGAGTAAGAACATAAGAAAATAATGCAGATTGAAAGAAAATAAAAGGTGCATTGATATGGTTCAGCCATGCAGAAATAATGAATGATGAAAGATTCACAAAAAATAATCTATACGAAGAGTTTAGAAGCTACAGGAAGTTAAGGAAGACAAAGCAAAACCTGGCGTGACTAAATGAATCAAATTCTGATAGAGGGAATAGTGAATAGTCTTTATAATATAACAGGATGCATGACACAATAGGATATGTTATGCATATCCTTCTATTGTTAAGGTTTTTCACATGGTATAATAGGAGAGATGTAGGGACCTGATAGAAGTAAAATATGTGCACCAGGATAAAAATAAGAAATCTGTTTTTTCCTGATTGCCTCAATAGAGATATGACACGATGATGATAAAATTTTACACCTCAAATAGGCTTAGGACCTGAGTGGCGCGACGTTTTATATGCGTCAGATCGGACTTGCTGACTATGTGTAGAGTTATCCTTACTACAAGTCATGCTAATCGTTCCTACGAGAATACTTTCCCTGGAAGATTTAAGGATCTTCATAAATTGCCTGATAGTGTGAGGAGATAACAAATAAGAGGCTAGACAACTAACTGTTTTTTATCTGTGAAGTGGACGGCCTTGTGAAAATAATATTTTTTTGTATAAAAAATATCCTTGATTCTTCAAAAAATATCCTTATTATTTGAAAGTTGCCGCACATATCTTGAGGCCAAATTAAGTCAAACACTGTTTTTTTTTCACAAAATATAACGGTAAAACCCTACCAGTTTCAAGGTTTTCATTTCATCATCAGAGTGAGCACAAACACGGCTCAATATTTTTATACTCTTTAAAGATCAAGGACCAATTTCATGATGTGTTTCTAGGTAGGCATGTAGTGAATTCAGACACGCTAGTCTGGATCATTCAGATGCAGTCATACCCCATGTTGTTCTCACATTTGAATCGGACTCGTACAGTATCGAAGATCAGCTTGAATGTCTTGAATTCTTCGGTTCTTACAATGCGTCCTACTCAAGCCTCTTGACTTCATTATGGATACTAAATTGGGAAGCTGTTAGATTTTCTGTAACTCATGGTTTGTGTATATATGAATATTTTTCTCCATCTTGGAGGACCTTTCACGTCTCTCCAGCGTTCGCATCCATACACTACAATGGTTTCATCTTAAATTATAAACATAGATTATTTATTAAGCATATATTTTTAAGGGCTGCTCAAATTAAATATGACCTTCTATTAATATAAATATTTTACAATAAAAATATGCCGTAAATGAACATCACTTTAATTATATTTTTATTCATTGATTCGTACGGTACCCCTCAGTATATCTTAATTGGTGATAAGACATTTTGAAAAGCGTGGCCAGTAGACAACATTACCTCGAATAATCGAGCCTTGGGATAAGAGCGTCTGGAGTAAGCACGTTACAGTCAGTTTGCAATCGTACGTGTTTGAAACACTACAAGTGACTGATCTGGACAAGCGACAACCTTCGCTCACAAGTATTGTTGAATCGTATTCGAAACTTCGGGAAGACATGCGTCTTATCAAGTAGGCCATGGAGGTCATCATTTTAAATTTCGTGTGTTGTAGCTATTCAATTATTTTTTACTGCTAAAAGTCAAACTAAAATAGCGAGAAAATAATTTTGAACTACTGTCTACAGATAAACTGATTAGAGCATGCTCACACGCATGTCGTTGGCCGTCGTTGCTGGGCCTCGTAGTCGAGGATCCCCTCACCATTCCAAAGCCAATTCAATTGGAAAGCGAAACGGTGCCGTGGAGTTTATGTTTCTTCTTACTTTCTCCTCTTTAAGTGAGTGAGCCGTTGCACATCAGCCAGCTCACCTACCACACCGCTGTACTGGATCTGATGGCTTACCTGAAGTGAGACGATCGGAGAATAGATATGATCGTGGTCTTAAGTCCTGTGCGTTACTGCGCGGCCATGCACCTCACGCACGAGTCGTTCATGCGCATGAGTGTGCTCCAAACTATTAAGCGTTCATGCTCTAATGTATTAATCAGTACATGAATTAAGCGTTTACGTGAACTCGAACTCATGTGCTATTTTATTCACAAATAATTGTTCATTTTTATATGTAACCTAGGCATCTTCAATCTTACTTGATAACTACCGTTAGTAAACGTTTGACGTCATTGGCATCCCTGAAATATTGATATTAAAATAAATATCCATTGCCTTACTTTTTGAAAATATGATCAACAAAATACGGCCCTGATCACGTCTCTTTCTCCATTACGGGAGCTTTTTAGTCCTCCACACGCGTATCTCCAGGTAAATACTCGTATAAACTGTGTCATCTTACGGGGGGAAATATTTCTACACGTTTTTAGGTTTTTCATTACTAGGTGCGTTGTTGTTTCTTTTAGCTCTGAAAGTATCATACATACCATCGAAATCCAGAGTCGATTTTCCAATTGAATCCTTAGTTTTTATTTTGGGTACTTACTCGTATAATGTACTGTATTAAATATTCTTTGTATGCAGTACCAAATTTCTTGTTAATATTAAGAAATAATGAAATGTTCCTTCTAATACATCTTTCTAATTTCACCTAATCATTCGGTATTTAGTGTGAGTTGGTTATTTCTCTTATAATGAAGAACCTAATGGCCGTCCGTCTATAACTAAGTTACTCAGGCCCTCGAAAGACTGGGTTTATTTGTTTAGGTTAAGTTTTAGTTTATATTTTCGTAACTCGGTCAATATGTGAGTTGATTTTTCCGGGGCTTTGCAAGTTTAACAGACATAACTATTCGTGGAGAAGTTACGTGACCCGCCTGTAAAGAGAGGCATGAGCACTTAAAAAGGAAAATGAGTGTTAAGGTAACTAATTTATGGCCACTCCGCCGTATTACCGTGTACGCACCGCAGATAAATTTGATAAATAATAAAACTTTACCAGCTTTAGAGGTTTTATCTGACCGTTAAATCAAATTAGAGAGTTTATTATATAGATTTTTCAAAATTGAAGTTATTATGGAACAATGCCTAAACGTGTTGAAAGCGTACTGAAGGACAAGGTCAATGCTTAACACGTTAGGTTTGATCCCTACTTGATTGCGATCCTACCGCGAGCTTTTTTTGTGTATACCCATGATTCGACAGGAATTCTATATTTTTTTGATGTTGTGTCAAGTCAGAATGTTAGGTTTGTTGTAGTGTTTGTGGTAGAGGAATTCTGTTATGTGAAAAGTATATTTTAAGGTAATGGAATAGTAGAAAGAAACATTAATGGGATCTTGCGATAATAAAAAAAAAAGTTAAAGATAATTAACAGAGATATACTTATTCTTGTATTATAAATGTCGAGATCTGTTAAAATGATGGTACACACTATTGTACAAGTCCCAACATTGATGTATGGGAGGGAAACGTGAGTGGGAAAAAGAAACTAAAGGAGTCGAGTAAATGTGGAAGATATCCATTAGAAGAATATTTGGTGAGTTGATGCATCACAAAATATAAACTGTCAATAAAACCTGATATCTTAAATAGGATGTTAATACGTTGGGGTGGTTAGTTAGTGTTGATTTAAGGGATAGGAAAGACTATTAATAAATCTTCAATGCGAAGTTAAGTGAGATTCGCGGTAGAGGAAGATGGAGGAACGTATGATTGGAAAAAGTGAATGAAATGTTGAGTATTGATGTACAGGATGTGAAGAAAGCGTGTCGCTATTAAAAAGATACCGTCCTGTTTTCTCTGCCTACCTCGATAGGAAAATGCGTGATTGTATGTAAGTGTATACAAGTATGCATAAATACTTTTATCATAAATGCGTTCGATTTCTGTCAGATTCTCTTCCGAATAGGTTTTACTTTCAGACCATTTTACATCACAATTATGTAAGCACATAAATGCTGCTTATTATAAATTTAAAAGCGCTACTAAGCCACGCCAAAATAGCGTCACATAAAACTCTGAAAGAAAGACTGCAGCAATCGTCTTGGAAGTTTGTGATCTCCTTGCCATTTTTTTTTAACCTGGCGAGTTTATTGCCATGTGGCAATCTCTTCCAACCAACCAGAAAGATGTTTTTATAGGCCCTAAGAGTTAACCAGACTGGAATCCCATTTAAAAAAATCTGGGTTCCAGCGGGGATCGAACCCGTAACCTCCGGATCGGCAGACAAGTGTCTTACCACCAGGCCACGGAGGTCGTCATTCTTGGAAGTTTGTGATCTCCTTGCCATTCTTGGAAGTTTGAATTTTGGCTGTGTGTTAGTTGAATTTTGGCTGTGTGTTAGTTGAAGTGTGACAGCTTGCGCACAATAAACTAATATGTGCACATACATCTTCCATCCATAGGATGTTTGACTCAATCACGATGGTTACCTTATCGTATTTTATTGATTTACATTAAAATTTTAGTCAATAAACTGTATATTTCACGATCAAATTTGATGAACACAAGCCCCAAACAAAGGGATATTGTTCTTCTTCATGTAGATCTTGTATCTTTTATGTTGTAAAAACCATTCTAAGGAGGCAGAGTACCTGCTGTCTATTCACTTTTAGGTGGTCTTCCTGGTAAGCGATGTCCTGCGGGGATCTCGTGTGCTTCTATGTATGGGATCGTCTCTGCTCATCCTATCCACATGGTTACGCTAGTACCGTTTTGTCTTCCTTTTCCATCTGACGATATCCTCCGTGATGCGGGTCATTCTCATATCGGATGTTCGTAGAAGGGTCTTTGTTCTAATTGTGTTGACTCTGGTTTTAACATTATAAGTCATGATAGAGTCTTATACATTCAAACTTTCTTATTGATAATTATATCAACATATGTTTCTTTAAATATTTCAAAACAGTATAAGTGTGGGTTGAATTTTTTGTGTTCATACTTTCACATATTCTACATTTAACTTTTTTCCGATTCAACTAACACTTTTAGGTATTCTTACTACAGCCTTGTTCAAGTATACTTCTTTCATAATACCAATATGATTCCATAATTTTATTTGTCTATCTGTAATAATAATAATAATACTTAATCCTAATAATAATAATAATAAAATGACAATTTATATAGAGCAAACTTGCCTAAAGGGTGCTCAAACTCGAGATTCGAACCCACTATTATTGATAGATTAAAAATATTATAAAATAAATATATACATGTAAGTCGAATATAAGAATAGGAAGGTAGTGGCCCCGGTCACTAGATTAGGCGTTTCATCGCATCCGAATATGCTCTGAAAATATTTTGTTAGAAAATCGCACATATAATGCAGACATTCCATAAAATATCGCAATACATAGAGATAAAGTTTGAAATAAATCCGTTTGCGACACTTGAGCCAATTTAGACTTTTTACTAGCGAACTTATATGTTTATGACTATCATATATCAGCTAGCAGCTGTATTAAAAACAGACTGGAGTCTACAAATTTATAAATCTGGCAGACCAGAATAAATGGAATTACAATAATATTATACATACGCGATACAACCAACTAATGAATATGAGTTTTTATTTCCCCTAAATTTTAATTATCTAAGACTATAACCCCGAAGAAACCATATAACATATTTGTCCATTGAAAGAGAGTTTACTAACTACTAGAAAGACAATTTGAAAAAAATGATCCTATATTTTGTAAAAATACTTACAACCATGACTGATAACAGATAACTTAAAAAATGATCCTATATTTTGTAAAAATACTTACAACCATGACTGATAACAGATAACTTAAAAAATGATCCTATATTTTGTAAAAATACTTACAACCATGACTGATAACAGATAACTTTAAAAAAACGTGTATGTTGTCTACGTGATGAAACCACCCAGAAAAATATAATTTGTCTTGAAATTGGTATTAATTAATTTTAAGACATCCAATTTGAGACTTGGAGGATGCAATTAGAAGCATCCTATTTTATGATATTTAAGTCACTTGGATCACAGAATTTAAAGAACAAAGTATCATACTCTCTGTATACTAAATAAGTTAAGAAACACTGTGCGCTTGAATCAACATGTTTTGATCTTAATTTTGGATTGCTCGTTAAGATTCTCACCCTTTAGGAAAGGGGTAATAATGAATCAGTTGATACTCTTGTTTATCAATATTTTCGAGTAGTTGATGCGTTAAAAGGTTCATGTTTGTCGAAATAATCAATCATATTCATTCATGAACATTACGGGGAGAGATATTCTCAAAATTAAAAACACAAACAAAACATTTACAGGTTATTAGGCATAAAATATCAAAGTCGTCGGGGCCTGTCGATAGCAGAAACAAGAAACAGAGAGTGAGAGAGAATATTATTGATCTAGCGGAGGGGAAGGAGAAGCGTATACTGAAATGGGTCACGTGGAGGGGGAAGGGTGCCGGTCCAGGAGAAGGGGCGGGAGAGGATTATCATCAGGGGCTCAAAAATAATCCAGGGATGAACTGATTTCTGTAGTTCACTTTTTCAGGTATTTTTTCTCTTACCGAAAATAAGTTCACCATTTTTCGTGCCATAGACAAATAGATCGCATGCTACATTATAATACAAGGTATAGATGCAGGGGACTCTTGGAAAACATTGCTAAGTGAGTTACGATCAATCTTGGAAGCATTACTATATACACTGAAATCTTCTGGATCTAAGAACATAAACCACTTTCCAAACGAATTTAAGTTCCTTGATCGGGGTTTCGATGCACCTAATTTCCTTATAACCATCAGGAATTGAGCTCCCGGATTGAAATCAAGTGTCTTATCAACTTTATCATGATATTTACCAGTAAAATACTAATTACCCACATTTATGGTAGTCGAGTCATTCTAAAATTACACTTTTTCAGAGAGATGCTACAACCTGAAAAAGGGCCATAAGAGTGAATTTGATGGATAACTACACGTTATTTGATTGCTTGTTATTTTAATTGATCATTTCTTAATAACGTATTAAATAAATAACTTGGGGGTTGAGTTTTGAATTTAAAAAGGCGTAGGTTAATGCGATGGACCTCCGTGCAGAAGATCGTAGGTTCAAAATCCGTGTTGTACTAACATATTCCTCTTAAATCAGTTTTCAGATTAGTTTTCGGGGGTCATCATCATCATTTGTATGGTACGCCTTAACACCAAACGGGCATGTTAAATAGCGTTGCCAGGAACCACTGGAGTAGATAAGTAACTTACAGTTCGCCATCGTACGTGTTTGAAATATTATTGCATGTTGTCAATATTGTTTAGATACAAACTTTTTAATCAGACTTACATGTTTTTTTAACCTTACATTTTTTGGTATTATCAGAAATTTGAAGATCTCCATGACCTAGTTGATAAGACGCCTGACTCCCGACATGGAGGTTGCGGTTCGATTTCCGCTGAAACACAGATTTTTATACAAGGATTTTTAGTCTGGTTTTCACGGCTGGTTTTTACTTAAACATTTATTGGTTGGTTGGAAGAGATTGCAACATGTCAATAACTGTACAATGTTGTACTGTATACAATTAAAGTGTAATACATGATAAGCTTGGGCGCTGCTATACTCACCGGACGTGATTTGTTTAATAATAGTGTGTTCGAGTCATGAGTAAAATAGTTTTTAAGGAGAGTTTGCTCTTTGAACGGAGCTATACAACACTATTCTTTGAATTTGAAACCTCTGTATGGAAAAACAGCGTCTTAACCACTAGACCACGGAGCTCGGGTTTGGGGTAATTAGGACATGTATGATGTAGTTATTTTCCATATAGAATATAATGGTTGATTTCATAAGTAGAAAAGTTTTTTAGTTGATTCTGTGATGAGGTTAATGAACTAAAATAAGAAATATACGAGTACTTTTAACAATGTGGTTGCTTGTAAGGTATGAAGCAAAAAAAACACAACCATCTCCACATATCAGTCGGTAACGAGACGTCATGAATTTTCACGCACAAGAAATATATTTAATGCATTTACAGTGGTTTATCGTTAATAATAAACATTCATATATTCGATCCTCAAATAAATTGTGGTAACACAAATATATCACTGAAAAACATTTTAATAAATGGGAAATAATATGAAAAAACAACTAATGGGTAATTCCATGTCTGCTTCGGTAGATATTTTCAATGCAGATGTTGTTGAGTTCAGGAGGGTCCTTCTCGCAGGAAATGCCGATTTCCTCAATCTTAGGTCATCTGGGTCACTGGGAGGGAGACTGGTTATTCTATTTTAGGTCATCACTGGGAGGGAGACTGGTTATTCTATTTGAGGTCATCACTGGGAGGGAGACTGGTTATTCTATTTTAGGTCATCACTGGGAGGGAGACTGGTTATTCTATTTTAGGTCATCACTGGGAGGGAGACTGGTTATTCTATTTTAATTTTGTCTTATTTATTTTTTAAAGTTATTTTATTTATTTTGTAATTCGTTGAGTGTATTTGAGTATTTTTTCAACTTTTTTTAGTGTTGTACACCATATAGTATTAGTGATTTTACGTGTCATATATATAATAAATAGTAGTAATTTTTAAATGCTGTTGCAATTTTATATTTAACCTAGGAAATGTAGCTAGAGTTTGTAGGGACGCTTAAGCGTAATATACTATCCCAAAAGTGAGGTGAAAGGCCTCGCGGTAACGCACAGGACTTCCGTGCGGAAGATCGTCGGTTCGAACCCCGCACTGTGCTACTCCCCTTGACCGAAGGTATAAGGATACCTATGACTTTGGTCATATCTATTCTTTAAAATAAAAAGATGCATGACAAACTTGATTGAAACTAAGAGAACTTATGAAAAAAATTGTTCTTTCAAGTGCTTCTAATTAATTACTGGGTTATTTATACAGCTAAATAGAAGCGTGCCAATAAAGACTGCAAAATTAGAATTTTCTTCATTTAATCATGAATTTAATTCCAAGGATGAAAATAATAATTTAGATGTGGCGAATGGAAAGTCATCGTATGAACATACATACGTAAAATGATCCAACCCACATGTTACCTGTTCTGCGACATATGTATGTGCTTGTATTATTTTACTTTAATCAACGTGTCGCATCTGGTAATAGTAAAGACGACATCCGTGGCCTGGTTTGTAAGACACGTCCACCCGGGGGTTTAGGATTCGATTCCTGATGATACCAAAACAAATATAATATTAAAGGGTTCCAGTCCGGTTTTAGAATTCTGCTGTAACAGTAGTTGCATGTGCTAGATTTATTGGAGAGTTGTTGTCTGTCTTCCTTCGATAATATTTCCAGCACGCACGATAGCGAACTGTGAGTTATGGGCCTACCCCAGTGGTTCTAAGCTCGAAGGGTCGATTATTTATGTGGAATCCCGATCACACTCTTCAACATACTCGCATTATTCATTTGAATATGTTGAGGTGTATCATACGAGTAAAAAAAAATAAGCGCCAGTTACATCAGAACTCTTAAAGAATATATTTTGTCCACCTTGAAGGGGCGTGGCATTTGATTTTTTTATATTCCTCATCACCTGACGATAAAGACAGAGGTCTCGGTACGGGTAGCGAATTAAATAAAGAAGTGGTGAATTTCTTGAAAAACTATTTTCAATTTATTTTATTAAACTAAAAATAATAGTTCAGTTGTTTGTATAACATGGTGTGATTAAGTTTTTTAACATCTTCTGAGAAAAATTGATTTTGAAGTGTAAGAAATTTTAGTAAAATTTAAACAATGTTTGGGAATATCTTGCATTATTAAATTGATAAAAATATTGGAATGTAATAAATAGGAATATAATATACCAATGGCGGGCTCAATTATGTTTCGCGCTTCAATTAGCCGTGCAACGTGTCGCGTGTCGCGAACCGGCCATGTGCGGCCCGGCCCACCAGGACTGACTCGAGGGGAAACCATGCACAAGTTCATTTAAAAACTGCCTAAAGCTACATTTATATCATTGAAGAGCTTTGAAAGTCTATCTAACGTTGGTTCGAACCAAAAAAAATAAAAAAATTCGTCGTCGCTGCTTGTCCCTTGTGCCGCAGTTTTTTTTAAGTGAGCGAGATGTTGCACGCCAGCAAACTCACCGGCCATACCGCTGTACTGGATTTGATGGCATATCGAAGTGAGACGATCGGAGCACACCGATATATATTTAAAAAAAAAAGATATGGCCGAAGTCATAGGTATTCTTATATTCTCGTATAATACAAATAGTAGCAGAGCACGAGGTTTCAACTGGCGACCTTCCACATGGAAGGCACGGCCATGTACCTCGAAAAATTAATAGAACCAATATTAGTAAAAAGAAACCAGCCCAACAACTGTAGTAAAAGTATTAAATTTTTTAAATAAAAATAGCATAACAGCAGTAACAAAATATATATTTGTAACAATAAAAACAGCACGACAGCAGTATAAAAAAGCTACTACGATAAAAATAGCTCAACAACGGTTTAAAATATATTAAATTTAAAAAATAGCACAATAGTATTAAACAAATATATTGAATAATTTCGTTAAAAATAATCGCAACAAAAACAAAAAAAATTAAATTACTATAATGAAAACTGTAAAACCGTAAAAAAAATATTACAATAAAAATATCACAACGCTAGTAAAATAGTTTTTGATTATTACAATAAAAATAGCATAACAGTAGAAAAAAATATTTAAATTATGACGTATCTACAGAAGTTTAAGTAAACTGTTCCCCAATGAGTTCGAGGAGGAAAGCCCACCTACAACCAGCAAACTCTAAAGGTACTCGTAGCCCCGGGAACTATTTTTTCAATCCGAAAACCTGATATTAAGTCAACCATTATATTTTATCGTTCATCCTATCCACATCGCCACTTTAAAATTGTTTCCTTTTTTAATTACAACATCAACTTCCGCTCTTCATTAATTTCTAATGAAGTTATTTTTTTAAATGATAAAGCAATTTTTTTTTCTTTACCTGTATATTTTATAACTAAGCGGACTTATTGCTACATTGGCTAACTTTTCCAACTTACTAGAGAGATATTTAAAAGCCTCAAAAAACAAACTGAAACATCGTTTTTTGCTCATTATTGGGAATTGAATCCATTATCTCCCGTGGAAGGCAATTGTTCTATAACTAGGTGAGAAGGTGATAATTAATAACAATGCTGAATCATCAATCGTATAAAACTTTATAAAAGCTATAAAATCTTCTACGTTCCCCACCATTCAACCACATTGAGGAACGAATCCATTTCTCATTTAGCGCGATCTCAAATATTTTTTAAGTCAGGGAATGAACTCAAGAAGTCTCTTGTCTGTTGACGCAACATTGAAATAAGAAAAGGTTTACCATTACGCAAATCATATATGTTTTGTTATGGGGAGCGAGGATTGTTTGTGAAGTGTAAAAGCAAATAAAATGTAATATTATTGGCTTGAGATATTAGCTGTATGTAGCATAAAATACGAACCAATCCCATCTCTGGACATCACGAACTCAAGCTATCTGGTCAAAGATACCCGTAGTCCGCGGCTCCGGCACCGAAGGTGCCGCGGAGCAAGTAATTTTATTCCAATAACATAGAAGTAATGTTTATGAGATATTCAAAATTGAATACTTTTTGTTTTCATTTATATTAGTTGACCAGTGATTTACAGAATCCGTGATTATTTCGTCCCTCAATATAAGGAACTAAACTAAAAATATTTGCGTGTTTTTCAATTCTACGCTCGTACCAACTATTAGAAAACTAAACCAATTTTTTTATCATCACTATATCACCGCAATACGATGTCAATGTTGAAAAAATGTAACGCATTTAACAGAAGTTTTATAACCTTCAAACTACATATATAAATAACTGAGTTGGACTACTGTCTATTGTTAGAAGTGGTAAGTTTTACAGCCTTGTAAAAAGAAAAATGTTTGACCTTAACTCATTATTTAAGAATGTCAGCTCGAATTTCAATAGTCCGCAAATAACTCAGCTTGTAATGTTACACATTCCTTGTAGGCTCACCCGGCAAAACGTTTTTTTCCATAGTGAAGTGGTAGCAACGAATTATTTATACAATTTTTGCATAACAAGACTGCACAGATTGGGCAATCAATATGGGCATTGTATGGATTTTCATGTGACTTTGACTACTTACAGGATTAAAGTGAAGAAGTTTTTCTTGCCGGGATGAATTGATTGACTTGCATAGGTTTGTTTTGTTGTATTGGGTTCGTCTTGTACAAGTTTTTTTCCTATTGCATAACACTTAACAACAAGAAAGAAAATAAAATTTTATTGTTATTATTTTTAAACTTTTATATCGAAAAGCTCATTTGACCGTTTAAATTAAATAAAAATGTCCCTGTCGGGTCAAGCAGAGAGAACAATATCCCCTTTATTCTATTCAGTCACACATAATTCACTTCTGCCACGTCTATAAACTTCGTTATGCATACTCTCCTATTACATAATATGTATATATTATATGTATATATTATATATAACATAGGCTTTTCACTCTTCCGTCTTTCAGAATTCGGTTCATTTGGTCGAATGATGTTTTTCTAGGCCTTCTTAAACTTTTTGTTCCTTCTATAGTAGTATACTACTCGTAATTATTTTTGTTAAACTTTTATTCTTTCTACTCGTACTTGGCCGAATTATCCCAATGCTCCTTTATTCATCTTAAGTACTCTCTATTATTTCGATTCGCATTATTTCTAAACGTCTTCATTTCTAATTTTGTGGAAAATTGTTTTTTCACACATTTTACGTAACGCTTAAAGTACTTTTATCACTTTCTTTCACTTGTGTACTAATTTTTGTAAATCTTTCAATAATCACCATTTTACGTGGTCGAACTATTTCAATGCTCCTTTCTTTATTTTGTTTCAATCGATATTCTTTTCTTATATTCTCATTTCTTATTCTCTTACATATTCAAATTTTTTAATTTACGTAATTTTTTGAGCTTTAAGATTTTTATTCGAGTGCCCAGTTCTTTATTACCATTTAAGAAATTAAGTTGTATTGATTTGGAAAATTCCCTCTGCTACGTAATGAAACGTGATCCCGCGTTCTTATCCCTTGAAAACTCAATTATAATGAGTGACGGAGATTTTCCCAGTTGGCTGACATTAGGGTTATCACATCACATGCTTTGCTAACACACATGCCTAAATATCTCTGCTGAGTTTCATGTACGAGGATGTCTGTAAATCTGATATCAGCGATCCTCAAAGTTATCTTATATATTATTTTATCACGAATATTCATATATCCGGAAAATTTAAAAAATACCGAAAATATTTTACCCTTCTTCAATAATGAAATGTGTTTTCCAAAACCCCTATTTTATTGTCCTTATACACCTTTTCCCCTTTTTGCCAATTTTTTTTAAATGTATTTTTTAAGGCTTTTCAAAATAAAATGTTTCCATTGGTTTAAGTATTTTGAAGCTTATTTTTTAAAGTAACGTTGTTTCATCTTATTCAGAATCTGGCACGAATCTGTGTAACTTTTGATTGATTGGTTGGAACATTAATTGAACGCGGCAAAGATATGGCGGAATAAATCAAATACATATGTCACGTAAAGGACCACCGAAAAACACATTATCTATAATCTCGTGTGACAGACCACACTCGTAGCTGGATATCGACTGTTTTAAACAGATATATTCTATGTTCAAATCTGATAATTTTTAAGATAATAATGATGAGTTATTCACAATATCCTTGATTACTTCTTAGTAAACAAATATAGTATTCATTGGTTAGTTAGCCAACAAGAAAGTTAAGTCTGGGCACCAACGGGAATCGAATCCGTAAACTTGGCTTTTCTTTCTATTCAATCGAACCTTTTTAAGGTAAGTTTTTAAAATGTATTGTTTTCTTAATTATTTAACTTACGTACTATAAAGATACAGTCAAATTTTCAAAGGGAAGTAATAAAATATCGACCTCTTTGGTCTAGTTGGTAGAACGCTTGTCATGAGATATCGGTGTTTCGGGTTCAATTCCAGGCTGTATTCCACAACAAGCCTTTTAACCTCTATCTCGTTGGTCATAAATAAGTTCGCCAGGTTATTTCGGAAAAGCAATAAAACACAATAACCACCTGATCACGTTACTACATGTTCTCAGTACTTCTCTACGGCATTTAAGGATGGATATGCACAACGACTACCTCGAAGAAACAAGAAGCTTTTGAAAGTTGTGTTATCACTGAAAGTTCCATGGGTTAACAAGTCCGTAATATTGACATTTTGAAACGAATGAATAATGATAGAGAAGTATTGTCCACCATCAAACAGAGAAAGTTAGAGCACTCATGAAATGTAATGCAAAGAGATAAATGTGACATCTTTCAACTGATATTACAGGGAAAATTTTGTGCAGGAGAGTGCGGAAAAAGACGCATCTCCTGCCTGAAGAACTAGAAGTATAGTTTTATCATGGTAACATATCTTTGTTCAGAACTGCTACGAGTATCTTTAAGGTAAATATAGCCATGGTGATCGTCAACCTCTGGAGAGGAGAACTGTAAAGAATAAAAAGAAGCTGATCACACCGGAGTGTTAAAAATTAGATTTGAGAATATGGTTAACATTAGGGGCAAGAATTCTTTCAGACAAGTAGTTTAATATCAGTTGTATAAGGTCTGTCAGAGTGTTATACCGCGTGGTTTGGCTTATGATGCCTGCGTTTTAAAAACCGTCGCAGTTTTCATCTTCAGGGTTTATTTGAATTCAGCGGCGAAGTTGATTATTAACAAGCCTTGAAGATGAAAGTTTCAACGTTTTCGAAACGTCAGCATCAAAAGCCATCCCACGCAGTACAACACTCCAAAATACCTTATACAACTGATAAAAAGAACCTCGAAAGCCTAAAAGCATAAGTAGCTTAATACGTTTTCTAACACCTCACGCATAAATGCACACACACGCAAATAAACACCAATATAAATAAAATAAAATGTAACGGAGAAATTCGATTTCTGTTTTGAAAGTCTTTTATTTAGAGTAAACTTCTTACAATCCTCAATTCACAATGCACTTTTCAAGCAGCAGTTGGCATGGAATTATTTTTCATTGCATCTGAAGTATTCTTTCATATCAAGAATCAGGAATAATTTTCTTATTTGCATACTGCAGATGCCAGATGCAGTACGATTTGAGTTTGTATCGGGGAATTGAAATTTTGTATTAACCTTATTTTTACCTGTTTACTATCCAAACATGGCAGTCCTTTTGTCGTGAATACAGGGGAGATTGTGAACAGTCTTCTCAAGGTCAATTGCTATCAATGTTAAAATAACATAACTTAAAGATTTGTTTTTTTTTATTTGTTACTTGTTCATGTACTTTCCGTAGCTTATCCGTCACAGAATGTACGAGTTGATAAACATGTAGGCCATTTTGACTTGGCTAAGTCATTCTGAACAAGCATGTGGTAGATTTCCTTTGGCTTAATATAAGTTCGTCATTTCATTTCAGTGATATCTGCTTCACCTTTTGGAGGTTTTTATCTGGACTTTTTCCTCGGATGATAAGATCGATTATGGATCTTTTCGATAATATTCTGGTGACTTGGGTTAAATTTTGTACAGTATTATAGTGTATTGTATTACACTTTTGTACAGTATTGTAGTGTATTGTATTACACTTTTGTTTTATACAGCACTAGGCGAATTGATTTCTATGTAGTATTCTCTTCCAATCAACTATGAAGATATTAAAGAGGTCTTATGTAAATACTAGACTGAAACCCCTTTTTTTAAAAAAAAAAATGGGTACCAATGGGAATCAAATCCTCAACTTCCAAACTAGAAGTCAGATTTAGTATCAACTAGGCCAAGGAGGTAGTTTATTATTTTTATTGTATTCCCAATTTTGATTGACTTGCCCATGTACATTAGAAGGTTCATTGATAATTCTATCGCTTTCCTATAGATTCTATCGCTTTCCTTGTCTAAGTAGATACAGAAAATAGAGCCATATTTCGTATTGCAACACACGTATTTTGTCTCATCTACATCCATACACTTAAATTAAATAAATAAACAAATTGAACCAAAACAGTTTTTTTTTGCATTAGGTTTTTTATCATCTTTTATGTTGGTTGGAAGTATCTGTCATATGGCAATAAGCCAGATATGTTGGGTGATACAATATAAGTGATGTACTCGTAATATAAAATCCGTGTTTTACGTTTGATATTAAAATCCTCCTTGCAACTGGATAAATGATATTATATATTTTTTTCTTCTTATTCTACATGTGCAAGAGTGTGGGCTGCAAAACATTTGGTGTCCCCGTGGCTGGGCTCGCCCTATATTGGTGGGGTGTATCTTGGCCGAGGGGTTGTTATTAGATGAGCCTAGACCTTTCGATAGCTTCTCTCTTGAATGTATTTTCTGCAATTTATGAGTTTTTGAAGTGTATTTAAATATGTTATGTACATATGTTACTATGCTGCTATCAATAAACCTATATTTATTTATTTATTATATGTTAACTTTTTTGATAAAAAATCGGGTTTATTTTTAATAATATTATTTTTAATAAGTTTTTGGTTAGTTAGTCATATTTTAAATACTTTGTTTTCTAGTGATAAAACACTACGGCTTTTGAATCTAAAATTAATTTGTATATATAAAACATATTAATGATGTAATTTTAATTATATAACATAATTAACTCGGAATCGTTTGATTATTATGTGTAAGTCAGCTGTTTAAGAACAGACAATGAGCCTAGCGAGACAGCCGATGTAAGCCGTTTGTTTTGTGTACGGCATGTAAAAGTTTTAAGAAAGAAAATAAATAAATTTATTTTAATAAAAAATTGTAAAGAATATATAATAGCGGAAATCGATAGTACACAAATAAATATAAAATTGGTCAGAAGGAGGATTAAAAAAATTAAATGCATGAAAAAAAGATGACCTCGGTGACGTCGTTAGTAAAACAACTGTCTTCCAATTCGGGGATAAGGTATCGATTCACATTTGAACTTAGATTTTTTTTAATAGGTTTCCAGTTGAGTTTTCACATAAAATCTGTTGAATGCTTTCTGTTGTACTGTAAACAATTATATGTTAGTTTAATAAAATACAAGATAAATTAAGAGGAATTCAGCTGAAAACCTAAAACACTAGATAAGTTAAATCCTTCTTTACTGTGTCTAGAAATGTATTTTCATAAATAGTTTAGGCCTTTAACTATCAATTAAAATTTATTTCAGACTGAAGCAGCGCTGACAAAAACGTTTGTGAAGATAGACATACGTTAACAGGGATAAATAAATGATGATACGCGACTAGCGAAGTTTTGATGAAACGTCTTTAGACATTGTTGAGTATGTGGTGACAAAATAGTGAATTTCAGTATGGTTGTAATATGACTTGAACAAGTAAAACAAGATCTCGATTGCTTCGATTTCAGTCGATATAAAATAAGAAATATTCTAGAAAAATGCTTATTGTAGTTTTTAGGAGAGATTGAAAATTTTGTTCTTGTGTTATTTCTTTTTAATTTGAAATGAATTAATAAAGTGTGTCGCAAACAAATGTATCCAAAATTTTAATTATTATAACGTTTGTATTTATTAGCATACAGTTCCCTTTCAACGTTCACAATAAACTATTAGGTGTTAACATAAGTTGTGTCCGTTTTTTTCAAATTTAAAAATGAGCACCAAAAGTAAAACAAAATGGTAAAGGTTATACGTCATTCGAAAGAAAATTTTCTGCTCTACAAGATATTGTGTTTGCTTTTACGTTACATATATTATTTTATTTGATTACAAGCCTTCAAAATGGGATGCCAAGTAGACGAACACTACCATCGAGAGGAAGGGAAGATGCAGACTCAGCAGACACACATAACACGCATGGCAACTAATGAAATGTTCACCATCCCTAGAGTTAAAACCTCTTTTGCCCAAAGGCAATATGCTTATTTGGCTCCCATTACATACAATGGCGTGCCGACTTCAATAAAGGTAAAGGTAGGAAAGCCATTTAGACAGTCGATCGGAGCGTGGTTGTTATTGCGACAGGATTTTGAGTACTTGGGCTTTCAGGATGAATGACGAGTGGGAAAGATTTGTGTGAGCTCGTGAGGGTAGGTTTCTTCTTGTTTTAATTTTGGTTGTTTTTGTATTTGTGTTTCTGTGTATTTTTTGTTTTAATTTTTATTCTTATGATTGTGTGCGGTATATTGTGGGAATAATATTTTTGGTCTTTCTGGAGTGATGATGTGTGAGGAGTTGAATTTCGCAAGATATTTCCAGTTGTAGTTGAGTGTCACTGTTTGTCAGGTTGATGAGAGCGGGCAACGGGGTTTTGTTTTTGTGTAATCCAAAATCGGAAAGAAGTATCGATTTATTTTTTCATGCTAAATATCCTCAGTGAGATACAGACAAAAGCCTAGTTTACTGGAGATACGACAAATGAAATGCAACAAACCCAGACACATTAAAATAACGTATGTCTAAATTAAATTATCTGTTGTTTTTTTTCGCAAATTGTGTATATTTCTTGTCATGTGTAATTATAAATAAATAATAATTAATAAAATTCTAGTCTACTCATAGATTTTTTTTTGTTTGGCCTTTTGGTTTTCACTTCAGGCTTGTTCAACACCTTTCTGGTTGATTGGAAGAGATAATCACATGGTAATAAATTCGATAAATTATATAGTATACAAAGAAAGTATAATATGAAATAAAGGTGTTAAATTTTTTTGTGAGAAAAACCAAACTAGTCCCTGTACCAACCAGGCTGTGGAGCTCGTTAATAGAGCGGATTACGGAATAAATCTTCACCTCCAATACTTTCTGAATCTCTATTTGATATAATTGTTGATAAAATATATTCGATAATGTATTAAAAGTTTGGAACAATTTCATTTTGACAATATTAGATATTGAGGCTAAAACTTCTGTTTATATGTTACAGTAAAACCTGGCGGGTTTAATACGAGTATCACGTGTCAATTTTCCAACCCATGTTATTCCGACCGACCAGAAAGTTGTTATAATGAACGTAAGAAGAAAACATGGCTAGGCTATTTTTTATATCATCGAGTGCTACTGAGAAACGTACTAAAAGCTTCCTCTTTTGCTAGATACAACCATATTATTGTAACAACTAGGCCTAAGAGATAGAATTGAAGTCTATCGATAAACATCTTGGTTCTACATAAGTTTAATATGAAAATTGGATTACTAAGATATTTAAGTGATTTATCAATCTACCATAATACCTGAAGAGTAGTACATCTAAAATAATAGGCAGTTTTTTTTATCTGAGTCTATGACGAACTAAGTGAATCCTATCTTCGAATGGTGGAAGAAGGAAATACGAATCATTAACAAATAACGCAAAAGGAACCTTCTTGGCTTTGGTCTCGATTCTCTATTTGCAGGCAATGACAAAATGGAGTAAAATGGAATAATTTATTGAAGGATAGTAAAAATATAATACATCTCATACAAATATACTATTATGCAATATTCATTCCAGGGTAGGCAGAGAGGATAAATCACCAGTTTTTCTATCTACGCCCACATCCATTGCCTCACCTCATCCACATTCATGCATTTTTTCGTCAGTTATGCTCTTTTGATTCTCACGCTTCATATATTTCCTTCACATAAATTTGACAACTATTTTCTTCTGTTTTTTCTTAGATCTACATCTTTCTCGCTCTTTATTTACTTTAAACATATTTATTTGTTTAGTATGTACATCGAAACTATTTTTTAATGTGGCCAAACCATCTTAATATTGATTTGTAATTCTATTAAAAACACCTGTTTCTAACGAACGGTTAACTTTTATCAGACCATTCTTTACTCTATTATACATTGTATTACCAGATATTTTTTCCAGAACATGTTCGCTCAGAACTTTTATCTTTAGTTGTCAAAGCAATTTATGATGAATATAATATGATAATAACTGCAGAGAATCGGTAATCAAACCAACTAAATCCTGCGATTAACGAATATAATATATGCTTTAAGCATAAATAATTGCTGTTTGTCTTCCGGTAAGCTATAGCTTACATTCAAATACACACACACACACACACACATCTATCTATAAGTGGTACATGTAGAAACCGAGCGAGCAACTCAAACAAATTTTCTCTCTCCATATTTGTTTTTCGGTTTAGCGCAGATACTCTGGTGAGAGCGCCCAAAAGCTGTGCCCTTCTTATCATAGTGATATTAAGCCCCACGAGTAATCTCGCTTCTGAACTAGTGCTTCTCAACTGCTGGCTCGTTGATTAAGAATGAATGTAGTGTATTACAATTCCATTGAATAGAGTACACACACCTGAAATATTTGATACAAACATACGCACATCACACCCTTTCCCTGTCAGGGTAGGCAGACGAGATAGAGCACCAGACCATCCTATCTTAACACACATACTATAACATTCATAAACCTTCTCACACAACTCCTACGATTTCTCTGACGTTCTACATTTCCTTCTTTCAAAATATCATTCACTCGATCCAACCATACTTTCCTTGGTCTTCTCTACCCCACTTTCCACTTACACTTGCACTTGATTTTTTTTTATTTATGCTTTTTTAATTTTTTTTTTATTCTTCATTTATTCATTCTACATACCCAAACCATCTCAAATCGTATTACCAATGATGAAATATATAATGGAGGCCTTAAATGAAAACACACAGAAAATCTTGAAAAAGAAATCGGAAATCAGCGGGAATTGAACACGCAACCACCAGGATGGAAAATAGGCATCTTTCTAACTAGGCCACGGAAGTTATACAAACCTCAATCCTTAATGTATGATTGTCGGTGGCCATGGTCTAACAGCCAACATTCACACTAAGCAAGCAGGTGTCTTCATTTACAGATTGGTTGTACAGGTAGTCCTCGACTTACGACGGTTCTACTTACGACCATTCGCACTTACGACCAAAAAAAAAAAGGTTTTTTTTTTTAAATCGCATTTATTACGGTGTGCCTTTGTCAACCCTGATTCATGCGTAAACAAAGATGACGGACGCAATAATGATGCTATAGCGTGTTGCTTATCTTAGTATGTCATGATGATCTTGATTTATATTTGTTTGTTTACAAATACTCAGGAATGCGGATAAATAATGAAAGTGACAGCGGGTAAATAATACAAGTCTTGACAGTTGAATGAATGACAATACTAATATATTTATTTCTCGGCGCGCGGGTATTTTATACAAATGGGTGAGCCAGTTCGCGCTAAATGCTCCGTCTCACTCTGGCGTGTGAATTGGCGGTAGCTTATTTATTTGTATTTGGAGATGGCTAGACAAATCGCAGGTACTACAAAAATAGTAAACATTGTTGTTGTTCTTAACGTGTAGCAATCTATGAATACTTCATCGGTCATTGACCCTGTATGTTTATTATTTCAACAATAATTACTTTAATTTAATTATGTTTAACAATTCATTTATCCATTTTGACAATTATTTATTTATTTAGGTAGGTATCCTACATAGCTCCCTTCCTAGTGAACGCAGAGGGCGCGTGCCTTGCGTGAACGTTAGGTTCCGGTGCATCTGACGTCGGGCTGGTTATCCGTTTCCCGTGTCGAAGTAGGTACGTGGACAACATCAGCGCGTGGCGTTTTTTCCCAGATCTGTCGGTCAGATGGGTGATGCGGAAACGGGGGGTAGGCTTGGTCGTCTCTCACTAAATTTGGATTGTCTGCGGTGCTTGGTTGGTCGTTGCGTTGATCGTCGATGATTGGTTGTGTGGATCAAGTTGCAGATGGCGTCCGCGGTGGAAGGTGGATCTGCAATTGCTTGATGATGGTGGAGATGGTGTAGATCAAGTTGCAGATGGCGTCCGATGAGGAAGGTTGATCTGCGGTGGCTTGATGATGATGTGATGGTGTAGATCAAGTTGCAGATGGCGTCCGATGTGGAAGGTTGATCTGCGGTGGCTTGATGATGATGTTGATGGTGTAGATCAAGTTGCGGATGGCGTCCGATGTGGACGGTTGATCTGCAGGTGCTTGATGATGGTGATGATCAAGTTGCAGATGGCGTCCGATGTGGACGGTTGATCAGCAGGTGCTTGATGATGGTGGAGTCTGCGGTGCTCGTGGCTGCAGCGTGGTTGTATCGATGTTGTAGCGATGTTGTAGCGTTGCTTGTCTGCTCCAGCATCTTGTCGGTCAGTAGTTGTCGAGGGAGGCAATCCTGTAAATCGTGTGGCTGATCGCCAGGACTGACCTCACGTGAGCTGGCGTCGGGCTCGTCCAAATCAGATGTAGTGTTGTATCATAGTGACGGTTCTGGTGTCCTTGCTGACGGCGTGCTTGAACAGTTCGCCGGGGAGTAGAATCTTGACGGTGGTCCGGATCTCTCTGCTGGTGATGATGTTCATCTTGTTGTAGTGGGCGAGGCGGTTGGCGTTGGCGGCGGTGCACTCGAAAATGTCGTTGACAAAACTGCTCATGATGCTCATCGCGTTGCTGCTGATGCCGGTGTCGAGTTGCACTTGTTTTGACATTGCTATCGTGTCGGCGATATTCGATATAGTCGAGGTACGTATTCAGTTTTCGTGCGGGTTCAGTTTTCGTGCGGGTTCAGTTTTCGTGCGGGTTCGGTTTTCGTGCGGGTTCAGTTTTCGTGCGGGTTCAGTTTTCGTGCGGGCTCAATGTAGCGATGTTCGATATAGTCGGAGTATGTGTCCATTTTTCGTGCGGGTTCACTAATGTAGCGTTGTGGCGATGTTCGTTTTTCGTTCGGGTTCACCAATGTGGCGATGACCAATGTGGCGATGTTCAGTTTTCGTTCGAGTTCACCAATGTGGCGATGACCAATGTGGCGATGTTCAGTTTTCGTTCGGGGTCACCAATATAGCGTGTTGCTTATCTTAGTATGTCATGATGATCTTGATTTATATTTGTTTGTTTACAAATACTCAGGAATGCGGATAAATAATGAAAGTGACAGCGGGTAAATAATACAAGTCTTGACAGTTGAATGAATGACAATACTAATATATTTATTTCTCGGCGCGCGGGTATTTTATACAAATGGGTGAGCCAGTTCGCGCTAAATGCTCTGTCTCACTCTGGCGTGTGAATTGGCGGTAGCTTATTTATTTGTATTTGGAGATGGCTAGACAAATCGCAGGTACTACAAAAATAGTAAACATTGTTGTTGTTCTTAACGTGTAGCAATCTATGAATACTTCATCGGTCATTGACCCTGTATGTTTATTATTTCAACAATAATTACTTTAATTTAATTATGTTTAACAATTCATTTATCCATTTTGACAATTATTTATTTATTTATTTATTTAGGTAGGCATCCTAAAATGCCATAAAAAAATCCTGCCGGTCAGTAGATCGCGGGATGTGCGCAAATACAAAGAATGTCGTTTGTTCCTCACTTCGTCCCTTCGTTGTTTTAAAATTATGTATACATAATTCAGTTAACACAGTGTTTTTGAACATGGACATATATACACATTATTATAATAAGATATAAATAATACATATACCCATTTAATATCTGAAGTGAATAATCAATAAATCGTGCCCATAATGACTGGCAAACGGAGTAGATGTGACAAAAAAAAAGAGAAGTGCAATAGATTTAGAAATAAAACTTAAAATAATTGAACAATATGAGAGTGGTAAAAGAGTGAAGGACATAGCTCGCGATCTACACTTATTACATTCAACGATCTCTACAATTTTTAAGAATAAACTAAGTATCAGTGAAGCTGTTATAGGAGCAATATCCATAAAATCTACAAAAATAACAAAAAAAAACTTGGACCCATTTACAAAATGAAAAAACTATTGGTGATTTGGACGGAAGATTTGATAAAAAAACAAATCCCCCTTAGCCTTGTGACCATAAAGACAAAGTCGCTGAGCCTTTTTGAAAACCTAAAATTAAAGGAGCGAATTAACTACGAGCAAACATTTACTGCCAGTAATGGTTGGTTTGCGAGATTCAAAAAACGGGCGAATTATCAAAATGTGAAAATAAGTGGAGAGGCAGCTAGTGCCGATTACAAGGCTGCTGAAGATTTTATCGAAATATTTGACACATTGATTAGGAAAGAAGAATACGTCAAGGAACAAATTTTTAATGTTGACGAAACCGCGCTCTATTGGAAGAAAATGCCTCAGCGTACCTACATTAATAAGGAAGAAAAAAGTATGCCAGGCTTCGAGGCATTTAAGGATCGTTTTACACTTTTATTGGGTGGCAATATTGCTGGATATAAATTGAAACCATTAATGATGTATCACTCTAAAAAGCCGAGAGCCCTCAAAGGAATCAATATCGATATGTTACCACTATATTACCGCTCAAACAAAAAAGGGTGGATGACACAATTTATTTTTGAAGACTGTTTTTTTAATTTATTTATTCCAGAAGTAAAACAATATTGTTATCAGAAAGGAATTCCATTCAATATACTTTTAATACTAGACAATGCACCAGGACATCCACCACATATCGGAAATTTACATCCTAACGTTAAAATCGTGTATTTACCCCCTAATACCACCAGTATGCAACCCATGGACCAGGGAGCTATTGCCACATTTAAAGCCTATTATTTAAAAACTACATTTGCCCATGCAATATTAGCGCTTGACGAGGGAAAAACGTCTAAAGAGTTTTGGAAGAATTTTAATATTCATCAAGCAATTAAAAATATTGGAAAGGGATGGCAAGAGGTCACATCATCGTGCATGTATGGAACATGGAAAAAGCTTACTAAACGTTTTGAAAACATAACTCAGTCGCAATTTGAAAAAGAAAATGAAATTGAACACACTACAAATCTCATTGTAGAGCTTTGCAAGAAACTTAATATTAATATTGATCGTGAAGACATAGACCAACTTATAGAGAATGATTTGGAAGATCTTACAAATGAAGAATTATTATTAAGGGTTGAAGAAGAGACTAAAAAAAAAGAAATGGCCTTGGAATCTCCAAAAAAATTTGTATTGAAAGAAATGGAAGCAGCGTTCCTTCAAATTGACCAAGTAATGCAAAAATTTGCAAAAATGGATTCGGATAACGAAAGATTTTTGAGTATAAACCGCCGTATTCAGGAAGATCTTGCTTGCTACAAAGAAATATACAGGGAAAAAAAACAACAAACAACTCAACTAAAATTGGATATGTTTTTTAAAAAGACTACTACTGCTTCTTCTTCCACTACTGTTGATGAGCCAATGGATTGTACATATGTACTTATATAAGTACGGATGACGAAAGATTTTAAATATTAATGAAGTAAATATTTTATTTTGTATTAATAAATAAGTATAAATTTAACAATAAAAAAATATAAATAAATACACATGTTTTATTTTAATATGTAAGTACATACATATTTTGTATGAAATTCGACTTACGACCAATTCGAATTACGACCAAAGTCCAGGAACGTATCTCGGTCGTAAGTCGAGGACAACCTGTACTTTTAAACCGTTTAATTTCTGAATGTATGATTTTCTTTAGCTTATTTGCAGCGTAACATAATTTTTTATAGGCCTTTTAAGCAACACAAAACATCGTAATATAAAAATTAAAATAAATCCTTATAACACTACAGCAGATTAAATCAGCTTGGAACTTGGATTTCCTTGCCATCGGAATTTTGGTTTTGATTTATCAATACTGTGTGCTTGCTGAAGTTCAACAATGTAAAATCATTATTCTTGTTCACAAAGGATATCCTTTGCTTGTATAAAAATATGAAGCAAGTATAATTTGTGGTTTAAATTTCATCATCCACACTTTTATTCCATACATGCTCGCACAAAGCGAAATTCTGCTAACTTGTATACATAGATCAAGTAAATAAATGTCTTTTTGAGTTTTATTGCCTATTCCACTGAACTAAAATGTTTGTTTAAAGGAAAACTATTTAAAAAATGTTCCATTATAGTTTTTTTAAGTGGAAAATCTGAACTAAGTTTGTTTAACTTTGAATAAAAAATATTAATTACCATTAAATTAAAAAAATCTGGTGTTAACAAGTTTGAATAAAAATGTCGGGAATTCCTTACACAATATAATATTATTTTACTTGATGTTGTGTTTCAAAAATAGCGATCCACATGCTTACTATGGACGTTAGTAATTCTGCATTTAATATTAGCACATACTCGTATATAGGTACACATATGTAGATTATTACGATATAAATATAACATATGGTTATAAATCAATTGGGACTGGTTAAGAAATTCTCTTAGTTCGTTGCCTCTGACTAGCTACCAAAATGTATCAAACCTCATTTTTAGATTAATTAGGTATGTCTTTTCGATTATTTAACATGTTAAAGAAGATGCTTCATTCTTTTTACATTTATAAAAATGAAAATTTTATGATTAAGAAAGCATCCAGCTCTAAATATCTTGAAGCATTAATTGATGCACTATTAATCATGGAATAATCAAACGGAAAGTATAGCTGCTATAATAAATAAACTAATTTTGATTTGTAAAAACCTAAGACGAGTGGCTACTAAAAACACTGTATTATGGATTATGTCAACCGATTTTAAGAATATGTAAATATGGCTTGGGACGCTGCATCACATGTTTTGGAAGTGATGTACTGATATCAACGAAGAGTGATCACTGATTTAGTCTTCCGTCAAGCTGCAGTGATGTCTTGTCAACTTCTGTATGCATTTAGAAAATTACAAAACATTATTAAAAAGAACGGTCTTTGACCAGAGAAGTTTCGTGTACTTTGCTTGTAAGTTATTTAATGAGTAACCTAAAACTATAAGAGATATTAAAATATACGTAAATATAAAACTGAAATTAGAAATTGTTGATAGAAATCAGACCAGATTCAGAAAGAAATAATATCAATACAAGATAAAAACTCAAATTGGATCTAAATCATGCAATGAAGTATTTCATGTGCAGTTCCCTTGACTTTGATTTTTGTGGATTTATTCGTATAAGTGCCATTTTGCATCTACAAATTAGTGAATGATCCTTTATGGTTGTTTCTACAGTAAGATATATGTTCTTTTTAGGTGTAATTTTTTACTTTTCAGATTTTTTGTTTCGTGAAACCTCCCTGTTTTAGGACGAGCATACGTTTAGTTAGGCAAGGGAGCACTGTATATTTCATTGTTAAAAGCGAAATGTACTAATAAATAAATAAAGTCTCAACATGTTCCGCTTATTTAACTCTTTTACAATATCCCGACGCTTTTTCACGTTTTTTTTTAAAGTTTTTGTTTATTTTTTACTTACTTTCATCGTAATACAATGGTATTTTTTTTCTTTCAAATAATTTCATTTTTAAATCATTTTAATTATTCGATTTTATTTGACAGTTACCACTTACCACTTGATATACCATAATTAGAAGACATAAAATAAAAATGGTAAATGATGTAACTATTGAGAAGATATGACTTTACTGTTGAACAGAAAAATATAGATACTTAAACGAGAAAACAGTTTATAATAAACGCTTGATCCAGCTAACATTTACGAAGGGAGGTCAATAAATTCGGGGAATGAAAGGGTTAAGGGAAGAGGCGGTAGTGCGCATGCACATATTACGATAATATGATTCATAATTAGTATATTCACCAAGTTTTAGTCTAATTTTGACAGTATTGTTTAAGATATCGTCAGGAGAGTACGTAAAACGTTAATAATATCCCAAGTAGGGAAAAAATTGAGAATCGCGCCTATTCCGTTTCTCTGAAAATAAAGGAAAACACCTTAAATAATTTTGGAAGAGATGTTAGTGGTTTACGAAGACTGGAAAAACGATGGTTTACAAGTTACATAGTTTTTTTAAGCAAGGGAGAGAATCGATTGAAGACGGCCTATAGAGGTAACTTCTTCAAACATCGTCAAAAAACAGAAAAGTTTGTACTTGAAGATGCCCGCCTTAACAAAAAACAAATTGCAGATATGGTTGGAGTATCACCTACAGCCATTTTTAATATCCTCCATTAGCATCTAGGGATGTCAAAAGTCAGTGCAAGGTGGGTGGGTACCCAGAATGTTCACGCCACTTCAAAAACGATAACGCGTCGAATGTTCACGACAGTTTTTGGACCTCTGCAGAAACAACAAAGATCTGATTTTGAGCCAAATGGTTACTGAAGATAATATTTCGGTTCATCATTATGAGCCTGAGCTGAAGCAGAAGTTCATGCAGTGGCACAAAAAGAGCACACAGCCCCCTAATAAGTTCATAGTGTCCGCGCAATCCGCTGGAAAAAAATATGGTTACATTTTTGTGGGATGCGGAAGATATACCGATGATAGGTTACAAAGATAAGGGCATCACAGTAATTGAAAAGTACTATTCTAGTTTGTTGATTCAGTTAAAAGAAGCTGTGAAGGAGAAAAAGAAAAGAGAATAGACAAAAGGGGTGCTGCTTTTGCATGACAATGCACCCGTGCACAAAAACAATTCTGCATTGGCTGCTTTTCATAACTGAGGCTTCCAAACATAAAATCCCCCTCTACAGCCTAGACTTGGTTCCGTCTGACTAATGTTTGTTTCAAAATATGAAAAAAGAACCTCGAGGGAAGAAATTTACGGACGATGAAGAAGTTAAAAGTGCAATTTTAACTTATTTTGACGGAAAAATTAAAGAATCTTTTTCGTGGGTATTATATTAGGTCCTTACATATGAAATTGGCGTTTTGTTTGGGAGGAACATAAAGTTGATTTTTTTTTAATATAATATATTTATTTAATCAAAGTATGTACCATTGCTATCTATGCAATTTTGCCATCTCATAGGTAGTTCATCAATCCCTTTACTAAAAAAACCATTCGGACGGGAATCAATAAAATCTTTGAAGTCGGTTTGGACTGCCCCATCGGAGTTGAATTTTTTCCCTTGCAAGAAGTTATCCAAATTTCGAAAAAAATAGTAATCTGTTGAGGCAAGGTCCGGAGAGTACGGTGGATGTCTTAGACATTCCAATTGAAGCTCTTCTAATTTGGTAGCCGTCTGTTGTGCAGTGTGTGGTCTAGCGTTATCATGAAGCAGCAGTGGCCTAGAGCGATTAACCAGCCTCGGTTGTTTAGCAGCTAGCTTTTCCATCATGGTTTGCAGTTGCTGACAATAGACATCTGCCGTAATCGTCTGGCCAGATTTAAGAAAGCTGTAGTGAACGACACCAGCACTAGTCCACCAAACGCTCACAAGTAACTTTTTTGGAGTCAATTTTCGCTTGGGGCATGGTTTGGCTGGTTCGGCAGGGTTCAGCCATTGCGATGAGCGCTTCCGATTATCATACAGGATCCACTTTTCATCACAGGTAATGATTCGACTCAAAATCCCTTCATTATTGTGCCGGTTGAGTAATGCAACGCAGCAGTCAACGCGCGTTTGTTGATTTGCTTCACTCAATTCGTGAGGTACCCACCTTTCAAGCTTTTTCACCTTCCCAATTTGCTTCAAGTGGATTAAAACAGTTTTATCACTAACACCGCAGCCTGCAGCTAACTCGGACGTGGTTTGCGATGGATCTGCTTCCACAATAGCCTTCAATTCTTCATTATCAACTTTGGTCTCCAGCCGTCCACGGGGCTTGTTCTGCAGGTCGAAATTTCCAGAACGAAAACGTTGGAACCAAAAACGCACTGTGTTTTCTTTTGCGGCACCGTCGCCATACACATCATTAATCCTTCGAGCCGTTTCTGCAACACTGGTGCCACGGTGGAACTCGTACTCGTAAATAACGCGATATTTCAAGTTTTCCATTTTGTAAACTGAGTGACGCAAAGAAAAAAAACAATTGAGGAAAAAACAAATGAATTATAATTTTCGAAACACAAATACTTGAGTAAATAGCTGTATAAATTTGAATTTGGAATTCCTAACCAAAGAGAAGATATTTGAGATCAAAGTTGCCAGTACGGCAAAACGCCAATTTCATATGTAAGGACCTAATATATGGTATAAGTTTATAGAAAGATCTGAAAACTGTATTCGAGTTAATGGTGAATATATTGTAAAGGAAGAAAAATGTTTTTGTCTATTTTTCCCCTTCATTCCGCGAATTTATTGATCTCCCCTCGTATAATATTAATACTTAATTATTAGATTCACACACCCCTCTCACTCACTTTATAGTGCTGCTTTGCAAATAAATGAATTTGGTTGTAAAAATAAGTTTTCTACCAATAATATACGAGAATACTCTGTTCAGATTAAAGATGTCCTGTTTCATTCTGAAAATGGAATAATGTCATAGTTTGCTAAAAATATCCTTCAAAATAATTTTTTTGGTTGTTTGTGGAAGACAAAGTTTCATTTTAAAATATTACAGACTTATTATATGTATTAAAATGATAGATGGCTGAAAAAGAGCGCAGATGCTAAAAGGAAAAGACGATCGCGTCAATGATAATTAGCAAGCGAAAGCAGTTCACAAACTGCACAAAGACAATCATAACATTATATTGAAAACAAAAATATTTCCGCCATTATCGAAAGATTATCATCACTGGTAAAAAATAAAAATGAGACCTATCGGGTATCTAACCGTGACAACAGAATGTTATCCAAAAGATTAAAAAATATGAGAGCCCGATTATTCAATTTTATCTAACGTATTTTTTAATAAGAAATATTCATATTTCATTGCATTGAAAGAGTTTTTATTTTTATGTACTTAAGTCTTGTATTGTTAATTACATTTAATCTATTGTAATTGATTATTTTTTATTGGTATTTTCATGTATTGTATTTGGAAATATATATTTTTATGTAAGATTATTTTTCGTTTCATAATTTAGTCACAGTGACATGTCAAGGACACGTAAATGCCGTATATTTGGTGCCTAAATAAATTAATAAGTAAAATCAATAATTCTTAAACCAAAGTTTTCAAAATACCATCTACTGTAGTACGAATATAATACACCTATGTTGTAGTTTGATCCTCTTGATCCACCCCTATTCCTATTCCCATTCCGATCCTCCCCGTGAGAATATTCTTCTGTGGACGTGTGGGAGTACACGTACATACATATGTGTCTAATACATGCTTCAGAAATACAGAGATCCTGGAGCTCTGACATAATCAGATTTCTGTCAGTCCTGTCCGATATTAGAGCATTCGGTTTGGCAAGCTGGAAGATGGGTAATATAATTATATCAATCTCTTCAAGATGGAATCAAACTCGAAATAAGGAAACGGAACTAACATTTAAATGTCAAAAGTCATAGACAGGAACAGTAAATTAACTTTGTACGTGTTTAATTTCTAAAGTTAATGTTGATTTATATTTGCATTTTAAGTAATAAAATATTAATGAAACAAACATAGAAAGTTATTCGACTGATTATATAAACGTAGTGTACTGGATTATATTTTCGTTATATACAGTAAAAAATGGCGAGTTTATTGCCAGTGGCAATATGTTCGAACTAACTAGAAAGGTGTTTAAGAGGTTTAGCCTTAAGTGAAACCCGACTGAAACCTTTCAACGTTAATGTTATGGGAGTAAAACGTGGACGTAGAAAATGAATGAAAAAATCCCAGTAAATGCAATGAAAGTACGTGCACTAAGAAGAATATGTTGTCTTAATGTATGGCTGAATGAGAAATGTAATTATTAAGAATTTACGTTAGCTAAAAACTGATGTGTTAAATAGGGTGAAAAACACAAGTTGAGATGGTATGGACATGATAAACGTACCGATGATGAAACTAAATTACATTTTTAATGAAGGAATAGCAAGGAACAAGAGAAGCAGAATGAAACTGTATGCTTAAATGTATGGATGTGGAGGAGAAATAAATTTTAATAGGGAGTTTGGACCTTTCTATCTATCCCAACAGGGACACAGCGTAAGGGTATGTATAAGACACGTTTTCTATTCAAGCACATACATATTTTCGTTCAGAATAATGCACTAGGAACTATGTGATCATAATTATAATAAAGAATTACATTAATTAATTAAACTTCTTAAAAATAACTGTATTTGGCACTAACTTGACACAAATTTGGCACTAACTTGACACAAATTATTGTATTTATTTATTAAAGGTGTATGTATCTTTTTATAAATAACTTAAGATCAACAAAGTATTAATTAGTTATTTACTTATTTCTTACCGGCGTAAAATTAAATATTTCCAATAGAATTATTCAATTTGTTTGAGAGAAATGGTTGAGTACCTACAGGGTACCTTTCACTTTCATACACATACAAAATCTACCTGATTATGCCAGTGCCGGAAGAGCATGTTTAAACGGATTTTCTTTATGCTTCATAATATATTTGTGGGAACCACGGTCGTCGCTGAATATTGTCAACACATACAGTCAACGACCGACGAAACGACCTTTGGATATGTCCAAAGGTCACATACCAAAACATTGACGCGGCCGGACATCGCGCCGTTTCCGTAAACAAATTGTTTACCCACAATACTATTTACGATACATTCCACAGTAGAAAGAGAACGCATCACGCTGTCTCGCCGCTCCCGCAAACAAATTGTTTACCCACAATACTATTTGCGATGTCTGCAATACTGCAATCGACCATTTCGGCACGCACAGAAGCGAGATAAAAATATATCGCGGGCGCACTCCCGCGCCCATTCTGAAATGTATAAATACCCACTTACCGCTAAATATTAATGCAGCATTATGACCGTGAACGCATTTTAATTATCTGGTCAGTAAATTATGGTCAAGAAGTAAAAAAAATGTTTATATTTCATGAAAAATATTACGTTCGAACGAAATAAAACTAAAAAATACGTAATCTTTAGATGTTTGTGTGTAATAATAATTCATGTAGCTCAAATTAACTCCTTAAATGGGCGCTTCTATCACCTTGTTAAATTTCTTGAAAAATAAATGTTAACTCAAAAAGTCACTTGAAGTTCATAATTCCTTTTCCAAAACAACTAATTCATTTCTACATACGAGAAAACGGGGTTCAGGTTTTCTACCTCTATAGGTTTTTTTTCTTAACATTACAATTTATCATTGTTCTTCATTTATGTATTGGCCTTTACTATTTGTTTTGTTAAAAAAATTTAGAGCAGCGTTTCGAGTCTTATAAATCTTTACTTTTGTATGTGTCGAAAATTTTGATATCACATGAGTGGGTGTAAAGGACTGTAACACCTCTCAATAACCCAAAAGTCAACTCACTTGCACGTGTGCACCTGCTTGTGAACTAACAAGGCCCTTGCGACCGACTATAGGTGGTATGTTCGTAGATGGAAACCAACATCTTTCCACATATAAGGATAATGATATGGCTCTTATCAGGGCAGCTATCAAGATCTATGGATGACCTCGTCTTCTCACTTCTTCTGTGCCACAAAATAGTCATTGCTGAGTTTCACTTGAAATTGGATCGGTAACGTGACTGGTCTAACTTAATTATACGCACTTGACAAAACAAAGATGGACTCCCACACTTTGTAATGTGCCTTCTATTATAGCCGTCATTGGTAATGTGCATACAATTCAATACCAACATTGTATTTCGAATTGATGACGTTAACTTCAAATGGATGAGAAATGTCCATCAGCGAATGTTTTAACATTTGATATTGAGTGCCGCTTTGCTAACATGTCATTTGAAACAAATTATGTAGATATTTCATCGTCTCAAAGGCACTTAATTATTTTCGCCCAGAATTATGCCACCTGGTCGTATTGGACGTTACACGAAACAAGTCATCTTCGAAGCAAGATACAGGGTACCTTGGACAACAAGTGTTTCATGGACTATTCCTCAGATGTAGAAAATCGATTGATCACGCAACATTCCTCTTTTTTTAATGTTGTCCTTGGTTCTTCCACAAAATATGCACTAAGTGAGCAACGTGCATTGGATAACAAGTGAGCGACTTATATATTAATAAAGAGTGATTGTCCCTAGTGACATATGAGTCGTTCACTATACTAGTAGTGATGTCATGCGTAGTCTTGTACTGAAAGGTTCTTTAACTACTACATAACGTTTCATAACTTATCCTTTATTTATTGCATTGAAATAATAAGTATTGCGTTTAAGACTAAAGGAACTGTTTCTTCAGATTAAATAAAATGGTTGATGGTCTTCCCTACACAAATGATCCCCACACGAGAGAAGGAAAGTACACGAGTATTATGAAAAAAAAATTCATGTATTATAGAATACGGAATAAAGTGATTAGGGATGAATGTGAACCTAAGATTGATGTGTTGAATAAAACGAAGAATTGCTCTCTGAGATGGTTTGAACATGTGAAATAAACGAATGAATCAAGACTAACAAAGCAAATATATAGTGTAAATGTTAGTGGACAATGTACAGTGCACCGAGTGAGTAAAATATGTTATTTTTATTTACTGGTGTTCATGCTTCCAATCCTTAATCCGCCTCTATCTTATCTCCGGAAGGAGTAAGCCAGTAAGTCAACAATGGGTTTACTCTAAGGCAGCAAGATTGAATCTTCAATACTGCCTGTTCTGAATTATGCCATGCTTCAGTTTTCAGTACGTTTGTCGAGAGCTTAATTAAAACCATTCTTCTGTTTTTATGAATTTAATTCATACGATGATCATTGACTTTAAAATTGAGAGCTCATCTTCACAAATACAAATTGATCACATTTTTTTTGTAAAATCCTTCGTTCCTTCATTCAATCAAATTAAATAAGATTTCTTTACCAACTAGTGCATTTTTACTAACAAAAAAACTGTTAAAGGCTTTTGTGTGAAAAACAAACAGATTCAGACATTTTCACTGCCACCATCGGGAATACCTCACAGGCTCTGGGTACAAGACAAACTTTCAGCAATTAGGTTTCGAAGATCGTTGTTTCGTTCAAGGTTTTATAACAAACGATGCAACTAGGTACATTTTCTTCTGCCCTCTTATCACATCCTTTTATTTTTCTATGAACAAGAATGAAAATAATAAATATTTCAAATAGGTGTACGGTTCCTGAAAAACTCTAACTTCCATAATGATGTTTCTCTTCTCTCGACGTTTACACCTTTTGTATTGAGTGTACCTAGATCCCCAGCTTCTGCAATATAAATTAGTGCTAATACTATAGAAATTAGTACACTGAGAACAATAACTTGGGTGACGTAGGAGAGATTTTAGAATGAAGTGATTATAGAGGAATGTGAACTAAAAAGTGATGTAATAAGTATGATAAACATTTAAGATCGAAGGAGGTGTTTTAGAAAGATCTCGTATATGAATCATTAGTTATGTGTCGCGAATATGTGTTATGTGTCGTTATGGTATATGTCATGTATCGCGAATGGAAAGGAAAACGGTGTGATGGTATGTATTAGGTGTTAACATAAGTTGTGTCCGTTTTTTTCCAAATTTAAAAATGAGCACCAAAAGTAAAACAAAATGGTAAAGGTTATACGCCATTTAAAAGAAAATTTTCTGCTCTACAAGATATTGTGTTTGGTTTTACGTTACATATATTATTTTATTTGATTACAAGCCTTCAAAATGGAATGTCAGGTAGACGAAAATGAACATTTTCGACACATCCTTCTGTTCACGTTCAATCGAGGGAATAAAGCTGCTCGCGATATTTGCGAAGTGTACGGCGAAGATGCTATGAATGAAAGGACAGCTCGTCGATGGTTTTTGCGTTTCAAAGACGGTAATTTCGACCTGAAATACATGGAGCGTCCCGGACGACCAGTGGACTGCGATGAGGACCGCTTAAACCATATTATTCATGAAGATCCCCTTCAAACCACCGTATAATTGGCTGAGCAGATGAATTGTAGTCACATGACTGTATACCGCCATCTTAAATCAATGGGAAAAGTCCAGAAGTTCCGCGCTTGGGTTCCACATGTTTTGAGTGAATACAACAAAAATCAATTGTTGAACGTTGATTTTTTTTAACTCAAAATATGTGGAACCCAAGCGCCGAACTTCTGAACTTTTCCCATTGATTTAAGATGGCGGTATACAGTCATGTGACTACAATACATCTGCTCAGCCAATTCTACAGTGGTTTGAAGGGGATTTTCATGAATAATGTGGTTTAAACGGTCCTCATCGAAGTCCACTGGTCGTCCGAAACGCTCCATATCTTTCAGTTCGAAATTACCGTATTTGAAACGCTAAATCCATCAACCTGCTGTCATTTTTTTCATAGCATCTTCATCGTACACTTCGCAAATATTGCGAGCAGCTTTGGCAGCTTTATTCCCTCGATTGAACGCGAACAGAAGGAGGTGTCGAAAATGCTCATTTTCGTCTACTTGACATTCCATTTTGAAGGCTTGTAAACAAATAAAATAATATATGTAACATAAAAGCAAACACAATATCTTGTAGAGCAGAAAATTTTCTTTCGAATGATGTATAACCTTTACCATTGTTTTACTTTTGGTGCTCATTTTTTAAATTTGGAACAAACGGACACAACTAATGTTAACACCCAATACGATTATTCATGAAAAGCAATTCGCAACTATAATAATACACCAATAAATGAAATGTCCCAACTTATGAATATTATGTTATTATACCTACACAACTAATAAAACAATACGAGTCACAACTTATGCATATTATGTTATTATACCTACACAACTAATAAAACAATACGATTTAAAATTTTCGTTTGTCCTTCGTTTGGGTGGATTTATATTCGTAATACCCTTTTCATCCAATTCAATATTTCCATCGTGGATCGGTCGGATCTACAATATTTCATGGTAAAATTTTTCTCTCTTTTTATTTGTGCACATACTAACGTTCATCACATGGTCCATAAGAGATAAAATTACATAATTCCTTATTTTTTTGTTGCTGAAACATTTTGGAAATTCACGTTAAAAAGTATTAGTATAAACACTGTTTTTTTCGCTTGGAGGGTATATGAAAATTATTATCTGACCGATTTCAATATTACTATAATCTTCAAAGCATGTAGGTATTTTTTTATACTAAATCGAAACCGGTAGGATAATAATTTCAATATATTTATTTATTTATTCAACACTTTTATTGCAAATGCAATCTGGTGGGTTTATTGCCAGGCGGCAATCTCTCTCAACTAACCAGACAAAAGTAAATGAAGCAAGTTACATGGTTGCATAAATCATTCAAATGAAAATCCATCCCCACGAAATCCTTAAACACATACGTGAGCATATGCCCTCGAACCCCACAAAGACGGACAATCACCCTCTATGTTGAAAAAAAAAACAATGTTGGTTAAAAAACGAATAATAGTTAAAAAACATATGTATAAAAACTGGAACACTTTTTAATAAAAAATATATTAGAGCTAGATTTAATAAAATGCTTTTTAAATTTCGCCACATGAAGTACAGAACAACCTGGTAGGTATATCATATGTTAATTAATTAAACCTGATTAAATATGTTAATAAAGCTTATGTAAAAAAACAAATAGAGACCTCTCTTTGGGATTCTATCGGCAAATGAACCTGAAACTATCGGGCTAGAAGTCAAACGTTCTATCAACAAGGTTGATAACGTATATTTATTTATTAACTTATATAAAATAACCAACCTCCTGAGAGATGCTACACCATTTGGGTTATCTCTATTACACTATAAATATCTACCCATTATATCATATTACAGGCTAAAGATGTTTACTTACCAGTTAGTCAAAAGTCTGTGAGTTATTCGGTAGTAAGAATGGGACTGCTTACAGGAATGCCCTATAGGAATACAGGAAAGTTTAAAATCACCACCAAGTCTTGGTTCCACATAATAATTTTTTCAAACATATTGTTTCTATCACATGAAGGATGAGTGTGGATCACTGTTTTACAAGAAACCACCATTATAAAATCCATATCAAGTAAGGCCCTATATGCGCATGTGAGATGGGAGAGCAAACCCTTCACCACGTTTTCTATGAATGCCCTGTACGCACCGCTTATAATTTTACTCAAGTGTAAATGTCTTCTGCTTGTTCAACACGTCAACCTATCTGTTCTCAATTCTCCACTAATTTACAGTCACATATCTGAATTTATTATTCATAACTTCTTTAATATTTAACCCGACGGTAGTTTTCCACGTATGTTACAATAATATGTTACATCTTCCTTTTTTATTGGTTATCATGATTACAAATAATCCTCTTTATTTAAATTATTTTATTTATTTAAAAATCTGATGATCTCTTAGACGAAAAAGATTAAAAAAAACAACAGATAAATTCAACATTGAAATACGAATATAAACAGTGAACTTATGTTATATAAGGAAATTGTAAGGAATAACATTGAAATGTGAGCAATGAATTCATACAATCGAGTTTTTAGGATGAAATCCGTATTTACTGAAAATAATAATATTTTCTTCATTTACATTCATTGTGCTTCTAATTACATTTGTCATAATGAATTCAAAATATAATTTTCGTTAAATTATCGCTTAATTATGAAATTTTTCAGTAGAGCTATAATTTGGCACAAATCAACCTCGAGAGGTAGGCCACACTATCCTCTAGTTAACTATCGGAATAGCAATATTTCATTTTCCTGTGGCAGCTTGATTCAAGCATTCCTCTGTTCGGGTTAAAAGTTCGTGCAAGGTCTAAGTTTTGACATATTGCAGGATAACTCCATTGGACTGTTGCCCCACTAAGTTGCGTGGATGTTTGCAACATAGTCAAATTCATAAACTGTTTTGTGTAACGAGCAATGTTAGATAAATTAATTTTGGTAACACGCTTTTAGTATTTACTTTAGTCCAATTCAACGTATTATGCAATTCAAAATAGAATAAATTAATACAAGCTGTAATAGGAATATCAGTATTATTCAACAACTAGCAATCACCAAAAACATGCTGAAGAAATACGGGAACTAAAATTATCGAGTGATAAAATATGACAAAACTTAAGGCTGATGTGTAGAATAACATAAGATGAAGGACAGTGCTGTGAGATGATTTGAGTACGATTAACAAACCAAGTATACAGTGCAAATGTGAGTAGAAAGCGTGGTAAAGGAAGACACTAAAATTATATCTTAGTAAAAATTATGTACATTATTTGCTATTGTTTATGTCTTATACTCGTAATCATATCAAGAAGTGACAGCTGTTAAATAAATAAAACTTGAATAATAAAAATGATGTAACTATGACATTAAATAAATTACTATTAAACCGTTTCTATGACATCGCCTAATATTATCCACGGATGTAAATACACTCGAGTATACATTTTTTGATAATATATGATGTTTTTATTACTCGACCGAAAATTCAATAATAACGTTTTGGCCTTTTTGATAGATAATTATATCACCTACCTGTGTAACCTAATTTGTAAAATACTTAATTTTCACTCCAGGGTTTTGGGTTTAATTACTAATAGTACCCACGTAATTAAATATAAAAATGGTACTAATTAGATAAAATAATTAATCTGGTGACAATATTCAAAAGTGTTAGACACGGGCGAGTATCGTTAAAGCAACTCTGTAGCTCCCGGGCTGGAAAGCAGTCGTCTTACCTACTAGACTACTGACGTTGTCGTTTGTCTGGTAACAATGCGAGCACGTGCTAAACGTATGTGAGAGTTGTTACCTCTTCACGTTTGGGGAAGACTACTCAACATGTACGATGACGAATAGTGATTTCCGTGCTTACTCCAGAGGCTCTAAGCCCTAAGGTTCGATTAATGAGATCGAATATGATATCTTCTGGCCACGCTATTCAGCATGCCCAAATCACCAATTCAGCTATAGAAAAGATACCACACGAATGAATAAATTATTTATATCATCGTGCAAAGTGCAAACTATATCATTTTATTTTTTGGCTAAAATACATTCATAAACATACGAGTAAATCGCTGTTTGGTAATACTTGATACTCGTAAGTGCTTAGTTTTTTTAGTACGTACTATATTGTAAATACTGATGAACTACGTTTATAAATTGATATTAAATCTAGAACGTAAAGATACTTGTTGTGTTAAAGATTCAGAAGTAAAATATGACCTAATTTTTTATGTTTTTGAGATAAAATAAATATACACAGCACTGACAACAGAATGATGACGCGTTCATCAACTGAAATGTTTCGATGACCCACTTTCATAGCGGGATTTCATAATATGATATTATGAAGATAGGTGTCAATCGAATGTTACGTATATGGAAGATGAGAGAAATAAGGGTAACTGTTAAAAATAAAGATGAACATATTTTTTTGAAATCGTTTTCAAATAAGAATTTAAACCGACTCAAACATATATCGACAAATGGTTACAGTGAAATATTTATTCTTAATTACAAACACACCTTTAAGAAGGTCACTTTAAACAACCGTCGTGGCCTAGTGAGTAAGACGCTTGACTTCTATCCGGGGGTTTCGGGCCGGATTCTCAATGGTACGTGAAGAAGAATAAACGAAAGACCCAAGTTTTGGTAAAATAGTTTTCTTGGTAACAATATAAACACGCGCTAGACTTTAGCGAGTGTTACTGCATCTTCACGTGCGGGGTAGTATTGCCAACATATGGGATGACGAACTCCACTCTATACGAGGCAGGGATAAGGAGTAATGGAGGCGACTGGTGTATGTAGTCAATGAGACTCACGAAGTCGAGGAGAGCGACGGCAAAGAGAGACCATGGGAGAATAGAATCCAAAACCCCTTGATGCAAGCTAAGCATCTTACCAACCAGGCCACGGAGGTCGTCACAGATATTTTTATGGTAGTGTTATTAAAATGTACTTTAAAAAATCCATTGAGATATATCATAACAAAAATACTAAAATAAAATAAAATATAAAATATATTGTCTTGTTGTGAACAATCAAATAAAATTAATCGGTTTGATAACCTCATTCAGCGATACTTCTCAATATTGTATACACCAACAAGATCTTCATTTCAAATTGACTTGTCTTAGAAGCATCGTTAGTTATACGAGTATCTTTATAGACACTGTACAATGACTCGACTGTTTGAAATTGTCGCATCTTATTTGTTTGTAATGTTCATTTTACTTCACGGTACGAATAATGCAAAATCAGCTTACGTAACAGGAAGTGACAAATTAAAAGTTACCGTTTTTATAACGAGTCTCTGCAAGGATACAAGAAACTTTCTGATAAATCACTTCAATCCGGCGTATTCGAGTTTAAAATATTACATCGACGTTGAATTTGTACCATGGGGAAAAACGAAAAGGACTCAGAATGGATTGTTATGTCAATTTGGAGAATCTGATTGTATAGGAAACAAAATACAATCGTGCGCTCTTCATTTGTTAAGTGGAAATCAAGATTTACAGGTGCAATATTTGGGATGTGAATTTGTGAATAAACTTTCAACAACTGGAAGTGTGCAGTGTGCTAACGAAGTAGGAATACCAACAGAAGAAATTCACGCGTGTTACCATTCCAGATTAGGAGAAGATCTTCAAAAACAGGCTGAGATAAAGACGAAATCTATTCCTTTGAATTTTGTGCCGACGATCGTTTACAATAACCAGTTTGACCAAACTTTTCAAAATGACGCATTTGAGGATTTTCAAGGAACAACGTGTAACCTTTTACAACATTACTTTGTTGGTGCATGCGATTCGATTCCTTAAATATTTTTAAAGTGTTTGAAAATCCGAGGATTGAAATCGACGAGTATTACTAAATTTATTTTCGTTTGTATTGGCTTGTCTGGAAAGTAATTTAGGACTTTTTGGTCAAAATTCAAATGTACAAAATTGTACCAAATGTTCGTGATCGTTAGTTTTCGACGTTTTTAGTATTTTAACAATCTCTCGTGTCGACAAACATTTGTTATTATCGATCAAAATCTGAATTTGTTTGTCATCAGTCGTGGTAATCACGATCACTAGTGGTAATCGGCCTTCCAGAGCGGACACCATCTTTTAGTCTTTTAAACCACATTCGACACACACGATCGCTTATTGCATCGTTAACATACTATGTACATATCTTTTGGTTTCTGTTACATTTAAACGAAGATATAATAAATAACAGTTTATTTTGTTCAACTTCAAAATGATGTCAAAAAACCGCTCAATAAATTTGAGTTAACAATGGCCGAAGATGCATTAAAATGTAAACTTACACAATAATACACATTCAGCACATTTGAAATGAAGTTAACAATGAAAATTTTATCACGGTGACATATATTCAAGACATACGAAACTACTTTCCGGACAACATATTAAAATATCTATGAGTTATTGAGTATATTAAAACCCAATTTAAGACCTTTGTAATATACTCGCACTATGGAAAAAAAAAATTCCTACAAATTTTTAGTACACGAGTAAAATATCTTCACAGGATTCTTAAGGTTAAATTTATTGATGAATTCGTATGTATATATAAATAATATTATTGTGTTTTTGTGAAGATTTTAATGGCGAGAATAAATATACATTTTCATTAAGAGTGAAAAATAAGTGAAATAGAAAATATATTTTTAAATTATGTTTAGGGTGATACCATTTGGCGAGACAGTGAGACGAAGTCAATATATTTTGCCCTGGAATTTAATTACATATATTATCTTCTTTTCGAACAGTTTTCAATTAAAATTTGTCAGATCTCATGTCCGGCTGCAACTCAAGCTAAATAAAATCTTGACATCTCTAATTACGTATATATGTATACAATATAAACTGTGTAAGTTTAAGTCAGTAATCTCAGAACAGGCACTGATCCTAGTAAAACAGCTGATAAAACAATGATTATTAACACAATGTAAGCACATAAATAAAAAATATACAATTAGCAATATCATTACTTTTCCCATTCCTTAAATCCCTTAATAGATCAGTCTTGATCATTAGATTTGATCTTGCGAGCAAATTGACCGCATTGCTGAAACAACGATACTCCATCACTTCTCACAGTTAGTACAGTAGTATTTCTACTACACTCGTCTAGTGAGCCGTTGGTTCAATTCCTTACCAGGTCAGCGCATCATATTGATGATCTACCTAGTGAACGGGTTTCTTCTAACAATTTCCACTATGCTAAGGAGTACTTCCCATATAATTTATGTCATTCTTTAGAAGGATTATATCATTATGCTTGGATTATATTTAACATTTTTTCTAGTAAACAATTTAACTCCCTAAATACTCCAAATTATACAATTGGTAATATATATTTATATAGAAGATACATAAACATCTTATGATTCTAAAAATCCATTTTTTTCTAAATTAACCACCATAAAGCTTAAAAAAGGGGAAAAAAATGTTAAGACCAGAAAATAGTTATACTGTCAGACTCTGGAACCAGTTACTAGTTATCGTAAGGCTCATGCCATCATTGGTTTGTTTCAATTAGCGACATAAAAATTGTCGTATCTCTCTTCAATAACGTAATGTGTTTTCCTTTGTTATCCATTATAACATATTCTTATTGCCCATCTCTTCGCTTATTGTTATCCCTTTCCCGGTAATTGGTAGGTACAACACGTTTAGTATTTTATATTGTTTCTTCTTTGTGTTATCTATTCGTTCATCTTTTTTGTCTGTTTGTGTGTATCCCGACTTAGTAACTTTTTACTCGGCAATTGCCATAAACTACATAATTCTTATCTGGCTGGTTGGAAGAGATTTTCGTAGGGCAATTAACACATTTGTATAATTAAATGTGAAAATATGTGATATGTATACGAGATTCTGAATAAGAAATAATATACGTGAAAAGAAAAACGTGATTAAAAAAGAAATATTATTTATTTCTACAATATTAGATTCGATGTAATTAAATTATCTATATCTTAACTGTCTGTAACAAATAGTCAGATATGTTCAGCAAAATTAAATTATATTTGATAACTACGTCCATTGACATTTGTTCAGAAGGAGGGATTGTCGTCAATTATGATTAACCACCATTGTGCTTGTGATTGTGGCACATGGTGAATGGCAGCAACCAATTATGCTAAAAATATCTTATGATTTGTTCATAAAAAACTAATGTCATAAATAATTAATTGAAAACTACATTATTTTCTTCAGAGAAAGTTAACAACTAAGCATACTTAATACTTTTCGAGTTCTTTTCACAATTATCAGAAAATAGTATCACAAAACTATATGCAAATATTTCTTTTTACTTTTGTATGTTGATATATATTTTGGCTGTAGTTATTATCTTGTTGTTGTAGTTTTTTCAACGAAATTATTTAATTGAGAGTATGTATTATTTAAAAAAAACTTTTAGCGTAATTTTTTCCTCGAATGGCGAAATGATCTAAAAAAACTAAGCAAAAAATTAAAAGTGCTACGATGAACCATTTCAATATGTTTATGCCAACAAGTAATAGGAAAACAATTGATAAATGTGTTTTCAATTTTATTGAGTGCCTATCGGCATTATATGTACTCGTGCTCAGTACGAGAATGTATGCATTGAGCGTTGTACATTTTGTTTAAGTTAAGGTGCTGAGACACCATTACAAAAAATATGCTTTCATGTACAATTTGCCAAAACTATCATATTTCCCTAATTAACACACAATTAACCAATGTAATTGAAGCTATCAAAAAAACTGGCACTAGACTGTTCCTAACCTCTAACATTTTAACTTATCCAAACACTTGTAGTTATAAAGAAATGTAAACAAAAAAAAACTCATGCCATTAACGTTTTCAGGATTCCGATATTTTTATATTAAAAAAACAACAAGGGTTATTTTTAATAAACAGAAAATAAAATAACCAGGACGACAATTTTCAATAGATACACCAAACAGAGTATCCACTGTAGACAGTTTTTCTCACAGGTTTTAATGGATAATTAATACTTAGTTTGACATCATCTATAGGTTTTTCCCTAATGCCAAGCTGTTAATTTGTGCACACCTTTTAAGATGGAATAAAATAAGGAGAAATAAATCTAACTCTCTAATAACTGCAGTGTGGGGTTTGATCCACAGAAAGATTCTTGTACTGAAAAAAGTGTGGCATTAAGCGCTAGTTTGGAATTTGATGTTGCAACATAGAATACATTACATATATGATGCAAAAGTGTTTGGTGTCTTAGCGCCTTTACATTTGAACGTACGTATGGGATTCTTTGCGCCAAATAAAAGTACGCAATCAGCTAATGGACTGTCGATTGCAATGAAGTTCTTATTTTTTATTAATTCATTTTTTGTGTAATACCCATCAAACAAATGAAACGAGAAATTTCTTTGTGTTGTATATAATCCAGATATTTTATAAATCAATTTGGTAGATTGTGGACAATGGGTGGCCCATCGATAATGATTGTAAAATCGATGTAATTGTCATTTTATTTGCAACTAAAAAGAAAAGGAAATGTGCCCCTAATTAACAGATTCACTTTGCGCAAGTAAAATGCGACAAATATGGTTGATTGGAGCAATTTTAAAATAATAAACCCGCCAGATACACATATTTACGAGTTGCTAAAATAAATTAACGAAAAGAAAAAAAAATGCTTTGGAAAAATCTAAAGAGTAGTAGACGAAATAAGAAAATATTGAAAACATACTCTTGGATATAAAATTTATTAAAAATTTTGCTTCCGACAAAATAGAACGATAAAAAATAACAAGAGTTTTGAGAGATAAATTTTTATTTGAGGACATATTGAAACACTTTTCATATTAAAAAAGTCCTTGGCCTGAGAATCAAAATTAAATATAAAAGTTGACCGAGAAGAACGAATAAGCGGGAATTTGATAATTTAAGATCAGTTATTTGGTATTCCCCTCTTACAGTGGAGCGGAGGTCAATGTCGTGGTCAAATCAATCTAATAACTTAGACTTCATCTCCCCCTTTGCAATGTTGTATGATATTCGTATATTGATGTTAGCTCTATCATCCAAGATCATTGAAATAGGCCAACAATGCTTACGCAAGCGCTTAGCTCACATACAGAGCGAGAGTATTGAGAAATAACCATATAATTCAGTTACTTCTCTTAAGTGGTACGATAAGCAATCATGGTTAACGGTCAATGGATATGGTCGACTATATTCGTGGTTATAGTTTTATTCTTCGTAGACCAAACAAGTGGAAATCGTACCGAGTCATCATTTCGTAGAATAAAAGTTTCCATCTACATAACAAGTAAATGTCGCGATTCTGTAGTGTTCATAACAAGACAATTCTATCCAGTTTATGAAAAATTCAACAAATACTTAGATATCGAGTTCGTGCCGTGGGGCAAATCATACAGAAGTCCAAGTGGGAATGTATATTGTCAGTTTGGAGCTAGAGATTGCCAAAAAAATAAATTTCAATCGTGCGCCTTACTTCTTCTCGGCAATAATCAAGAGAAACAAGTAGAATATATGAAATGCGATTTCGAAAGGTCATCCTCGCTCCCTGACTACCATTGTGCAAATAATTCGGAACTTTCTGAACACGAAATGAATGAATGTGTGAACTCCCCGCTGGGAGAGAGGCTCCAGGCAATAGCTGAACGGAAAACCAGTAATATCCCGTTAACTTTTGTTCCGACTATTGTTCTTGATAATACTTACAATGCGCAAGTACAAACTCGAGCTTTGAAGAATTTCCGGAGTTTGGTCTGCGAACTTCTTCAAGAGACACTCGACTCTTGCTCTTGAATATTTTAGATATTTGATATTTTAACGATTGTATTATTGAATAAATGTTATAGATATAAATAAAATTAAACATGTGCCAAGAAAATATATTTTATTTATTTTAATTTTCGTGAGCTCATAAAATGACACAATAATAATATATTTTTTAAAACGTGCAAATTAACTGACGAAATATATAGTATATACATCACGAATGAAAAAAATGTATCGATATACAATACGATAAATTAAATATAGTAGGGAATTTATTTTGAGAAACCGATGTTTTAAATTTATTTGGAGTTACTAAAAAAAACTACAAACTGTAATTCACTTCCCGGTTTTAAGGTTTTGTAAGGAACGTACGATAGAATTCACATTTTTCAAATGCAAGATTCAATTCAGTTTTCTTTATATGTTTCAAGCTCAACTTTTCTTGTTTCCACAACTACGAGTACATTTCATATAATTATGTTAACTTATGCCTTCATAAGTGTTTCTCTTCATATGTACATTGCTTAATAAACAATACAATACTCTCCATAAGCAACAAGCCATTTTCCTCGTAGTATTTGAGGGTATTAGAATACATATGTTATCTCTATTCTAAAAAAAAAAGTTCATATACCTGCATTTAATATTTTTTAACCATGGTGAAAAACTAGGAATTTTTTTCGAATAAATATGGTGCAATATGTGATATTGTATACTTTTGTTAATCAGTCTTTATATAAGTTTTTCTTCATACCAATAGATAACTAAATAAAGTTCCTTAATAAATAGATTACTCAATAAAGTGTCATAGTTCAGCAATACGTTATATTTATAGTGTGTTAATTTATGGAATGTATGACCACCACTTTGTATGTGTTTTTAGTAGCACAGTTCAAGGGTATGACGAAATTAATAATTTAAAATAATAAACTACATCAAAAAAAAAAGAAAATTCCATAATTAATCTCGAAGGATTGTTTTTAATGGACATTGGACCGTATTTACCTTCAGGTTACGGAAAGTGGCTGTGGAGTGGTTTCATGAGAAGGGAGGCGTGTTGTAGAATATTTTTTTCTCGCTTAGCAAGAATCGCTCAATTTTATCTGCCCCCACATCAAAGATTTCACGTATTTCTGTTTGAGTTTAGCATGCAATTTTATTAATAATATATCTTAATAAATAAATAAGGCACATTAAAAAGGGAAACTGTAATTTAAAGTAACAAAAAAAGCGATCTAAATAAGACAAACATTTTAATATTCGACTAACGAGGATATGAAAATTGACAAGAAGGCAAATCATATTCCGAAAACGCCCAATGGATAGCTTCTTAATTGTTAAATATTATACAGAGTGTCATATTTTGATACTTTTGTTCAAATATGTTTTTCTTTAGTTTTTAAATAAAATGTAGAAAGTATAAACTTTTTACAAAAAATTTAAGTTTCGTTAAACAAATAATTATTTAAGTGTAACTTTTACGCTATGCTTTCGAAAAACTCAAAGAAATAAATATTTGAGGTTTGGTAAATTGAAAACTATTAACTGTTTTGTTAAGTTTATTAAATTTTTTTGGCAAATTAAATTAAGGCGCCTTAAAATGAATAAACTTCAAATTAATTTTAGAAAAAAGTGACACCAGTCAGCCTTAATGTACGTCAAAGGAATCAAATAAAAGTTTTTGATTAAATTAAGAGTTTAAGTCAAACAATAATTAAATTGCAAAATTAAAAGGTATTTAAAAAAAATAATTGTAAAAGTTTAAAGATTACAAGCAACAAATATGATTTTTTCCATTTCCTGAAAATAAAGATTTAAGATACAATATTTATTATAAAACCTACAAAATATTTGTCCCAAGTCGGTCCAAACTATTCGTTTAATATCTGTCAAAAACATTTATTTTTTGTAATAAAAAAACGTTGTAAGAATTGTTATCTAGTTATAAGTGAATATGTAGGTGTTAACTATTTATAAGAAATTAAATATTAAGATGACAAAGAATAAAAATTCCATCTAAGACAGGGCTTCTTAAACTTTTTTCATTCACGACCCCATTTATGATTGCGAGTTTCCTGGCGACCCCATATAAATATAAAGCGACCCCATAAAAAAACAAAGAAGTTGTTCATAACCCTTACAATTTTGAAATGTAAAGCCAAATTGAAGAAAAGACTCATCATATTTTCTTTTTCGCACATTAGATGCCTGTTTTTCAATACTTTGTTCTACCTGAGGAGAGTTTGTAGCATTATCATCTGCGTTATTACCATTCTTATTTAAGTTCAGCCATTTATCCATGGCCAAAAATTATTTTGATCCTAAAATCCTATTTAAATATTTGACATTAAAATCTCTCGCGACCCCAGAATTTTGCTACGCGACCCCATTTTGGGTCGCGACCCATAGTTTAAGAAGGCCTGATCTAGGAGATTAAAATCATGGATTAGCGCTACGCTCAAACCGAGATTGGTTATTGGCCTTTCCAGTTTACCGCTCCTCTTTTTTTACGTTGTCCTTTACTGTCCATGCAGTGAGACTCTGGAATCAGTTATAAACCAATATAAGACTCGCTCCGTCCTTGGCATGCTATAAGAAGCTACTAAAAAAACTCTTAATTTCTAGTCGGGAAAATAACGAGTTTCATTCCTGATTTTTTTATTTTCCTTTCCTCTCCACCATTCCTTCCTTTTCCTTTGATTGATGATATCTCTCTTTATATGAAAAGGCATGTTCAGGTGATTGTCAGTCTTTGTAGGGCTTGTGGGCATATGCTTACGTATGTGTTTATGGATTTCGTGGGGATGGATAGTCATTTGAATTATTTATGCGACCATGTAACTTGCTTCATTTATTTTTGTCTGGTTGGCTGGAAGAGATTGCCGCCTGGCAATAAATTAAATAAAAATAAAATTAAGTTAACTGTACATATAAATTAAAAAATAGATTAGTCATTGAGTCCTCAAGTAATATATTTGTGGATGGGTATAGCTTTTGGCAATTGTGTGTATCATAAATTACTTTATCAAAGATATAAAAAAAATATTCTACATACTCGTATTTTGAATTATAATGAGCGCAATGTCTGGAAATTAAACATTTTAAGTTAATAAAATCCATCCCTTAAATAAGGTATCACAGTTTTTATTTTTGGTGATGACGATAAAATAAAATTTGAATTTAAAAATTTTGGCATGTGAAAATATAAATTTGATTACATTGATTAAATAAAAACAAACCATTTTCGCCGATAAATGCGATCAAAAAGTTTGAGTTTTGAATACAGATGTGAATATTTATTTTTATTAAATTTTTGCTCGGTTGAACAATACAATTTATTCCTTAGATTGATTCGATATAATGTCGTTACCCTATTCGGTGAAACTTGTGTTTGCTGTGTAACAAAAAAGCAGTGTATGTTACAATTAACATATTCTTGTCGACGCTGGCGTCTTGTCCCTCTCTTCAATTGCTGTTTTAATATTTAGCCGAGAGTGGATTAAATACATGGTATTTGGATGAATTGTAAGTCGTAAGATGTAGAAGTGATTTGTCAAAGTTTCCACAAAGTTTTCCATGTTATGAATTGATGGTAGAAAGACGGTAAGCTGAAAGATCTTGTGGAACTATTAAAAACTTTCTTTCTAACGGTAAACTTCGCTAAGACATTATCATAAAAGTGTGATTTTTTGGATCGTAACCACGTGGACGAGTAGCGTTGGAACTTTAAATGAAAGAAATCGTTAGAATTTCAATTCTGTTTTTGGGCCAATGCTCAAGATTAGACAAAGTCTGCGGTTATGTGGACTTTGTTCATTTGAAATTACAATTTATGTGATTATGATTGAAGATATTTTCTTAAATTTTATTTAGCGATATAATGTAATTATCTAAAAAATAAGTAGATAAGACATCGAAATGTTATAAATTTATTGATTATGTACAATGTACGTTTAATTTCTACAATTAAAAATGGATCCAAAAATGAAAATTAAATTTAGAATTCACTGTGCGTAACATTTGTCTTCAAAATACCAAAATACACTATATAAAAAGTATACACATTAACATGACTCAGAATTCAATAAAAAAAAATATCAGAAAGGAGTATAAACATTTGTTTATACCGCCTACTTCATATATTTATACCGCCTACTTCATATATTTAACAGGCATCGGCAGACTAGGGCTCTGAAGGCCCAGGTTTATATCCCGTGCGTGGAAGGATTCATAAAAAATAACAATACACACAAAAAGTTTGCTAAAAAATTAAAAACAAAAATATACTCGTATTATTTACCCACTCAATACACATAAAAACACATACATTTCAACATATTTTTGAAGAGATCTTGAAAAGTTTGGGATAAAAAAACAACTAGTCACGTCGTGGTGCCTGATTTATGGGTCAACTTGAAATTAGTATATAATTGATGAGCAAAGCATTATTGGATATTGTATTCGATATAATTCAACATAAATATTAAGTTAATAGTTGATTGATCGAAAAGTTTTTTCTCGATTATTTGATAGTAGTTTATTAAAATTATTATAAATAATACCATAAGTGTGACCAGATACGAATCAACATATTTTGCATATTTAAAAGTAATCGAAATATTAAAGTGTGGTCAAAAATTAATATCAACAATTTTCGATCTACGAGTATATGGAATTGTAAAATGCTCTTTTTCTTGACAGTATAATGTGGCGAATAATTGTCATATAACAATTTATACCAATCAAAGATAAAATTATTAAAAAATACTACTTGAAACAGGGCCTCTTAATACTTTTATCTATGGTACCGATGGTACGTGGTACAAAAATGGAAAAAGGAAATTTTTGTAACATGGACCGATCGGTCATCCTTACCAAAAACCCCGGAATAAAAAAAAACGTTCTACCAATTACGTTAAGGTCATGAAATTAAAGAGGTTTTGTTTAAAGCTTTTCATTCTTAGTGTCTAAAAAGTATTCAGCCGTAAATCTTTTTTGGAATCGAATATTTTTTCTTATAAAGAGGTATTACTAGCCAGCAATATTAAGAGTTAAATTTAATGATAGTTTAATGATAGTTAAATGATAGTTAAATGATAGTTAAATGAAGAAAGTCTTAGAAGCAGTGAATTTTCCAGTAAAAGCGCGATCTCTGAATTGGAAAGAAAAAGAAACATCTGACGACTGGATCGACCTCGATAGACATATACCGGATAAGATGATACAAATACACCAACTGTCTTGGCTCATTTGGAGAGTTCAGAATAGAGATCGAGTAGGAATGAACAGCTGAAAAGGGTTTCTGGAATGAAAGTAGCAGTGAATGTGATGGTGGGGCTAGACAAGACAAGGGCTCACAACATATGCTAACTTGTCCGAATATCAACTCTTCACTCTCGGGGCAAGACCTGATTGATGCGAATGATAGGGCGATCTCTGTTGCTTCCTACTGGAAACAAGTTGAATCATTCACAATTGATGCCTCGGAAACGGAAACCAATGAATGAGGTATGATTGTGTGGTATTTTTACTATGTAGTTAAATCGTACTTTGATCGACGTATTTGCAAACTTATTTTGTTGAAATTTAGATAAATAATAAAATAATACGTTATTCGGAAACCAGTTTCGTATTTCTTGGATAAAAAACATGTCGTTAGAACCATATTTTCATTGCAAAATACATTCCTAACGTGCTGAATGTATATTATTATGAAATAAATTTTGTTTCCAAATTGCTTGAGCACATTTTGGGCGTCATTTTGAAAATATAACAAAATAAGTGTTTTTTTCCTTGCTTGATGCTTTTTTATTACCGCAGAGGAACAAAATGCGACCGACACAAAAATAAAAACATGTGTACAATGTATGACAACGATGCGGTATGCGATGATGTGTGTCGAATGTGGTTTAAAAATGATTTATTCTCGATTGTGATAATCTGGAATGGTGATAACAACTGATGACGACCAAATGTATGCGTTTATCGAAAATAACCTGCGTTTTACGATACTAGAGGTTGCTGAGATATTGAAAAAAAATAAAAATCACCGTCTACGAGTATTTGGCGTTATTTTGAATTTAATTTTGACCTAAAAATGCAAGATTCCTTTACGGACAATCCAGTATGATAAAACATCAAATATTATAATTATAATAAACCATATCAATAGAGGTTATGTTAAAAATTAAACAGCAAATACAATATAAAAACACGTATAATTTTCATGAATAATTAAAAAATATTGAAATAATCAGTTGTATTCCTATCAATCATGTTTAATTTGAATTACTTGTTTATCTGATTGTCTGTTTACCTTCTTACTCGTATCATGTGGTAAATGATATATTATGTAATACACTTCTATATAATACAGAAAATTAAATTCATCAGTATGACTCAGTGAAAAGTGTCAATAACGGATTGGATTTTTTTTCGATTTGATTGTAATTATAGTGATAAAAAATATATATATAATGAGATAATTTGAAAGAAACAATCAGTTTCTTAATTTATCCGGACAAATAAATACAATGAAGTATTTTCTGAGTGTAATTTTTGTATTCCTGTTTGCGGGCGCATACGCCGAGGAAAACTCTCGCGCAACAAAACTCAACTTTGCTTTCTACATCACAAGTCAGTGCCGGGACACAATCAATTTTGTCACAACTAAGTTGAACCCAACTTATCAGGAATTCAAAGACCAACTCAATATTGAATTCGTGCCATGGGGTAAATCGAAAAGGCAGCCGAATGGAGAAATCACTTGCCAGTTTGGACCTACTGACTGTACTGCGAATAAGCTGCAGTCTTGTGCTCTGCATCTTCTTGGAGATAACCAGGCTAAGCAGATGGAGTATATTGACTGTGAAATGAGCACACTTTCCTCTGTCTCATTGAATTACAAATGTGTTACCCAAGTCGGTATTTCTGAGTCTGCTGCTCGCCAGTGTTACGATTCTTCTCTTGGTAATGAACTGCAAGCAATTGCTGAGCAAAAGACTGGTGAGATAACCATGATCTTTGTGCCAACTATTGTCTACAATAATAAGTACGATGTTGCTGTACAGAATGCTGCTTTCTCTAACTTCAGGAAGTACGTCTGCGAGCTTCTTCAGAAAGAGGATCCTAATGCTTGTAAATAATTTAGTTAAAATGTAATAATATTGTTCAATAAATTAAAGATTTCTTTTAAAAAAAGGGATAATTTTGTTGTTTTATTAGAAAACATAAATTTGATTAATTAGACATGTTGAATTTATTTTTGTGTTAATTTTTATTCTTATGATTGTGTGCGGTATATTATGAGATGAACATTTTTGGTTTTTGTTTCATTTTTGTTTTTGTTTTTATTCTTATGATTGTGTGCGGTAAATTGTGGGATGAACAAGTTTGGTCTTTGTGGAGTGATTAAGTCTGAAGAGTTTGATTCCGCATGATGTTTCCAGTTGTAATTGAGTGTCACTGTTTGTCAGGTTGATGAGAACGTGCAACAGGGTTTTGTTTTTGTTTTTGTGTAATCAAAAATCGGAAAGAAGTATTGATTTATTTTTTCATGCTAAATATCCTCAGTGAGATACAGGCAAAAGTCTAGTTTACTGGGGATACGACAAATGAAAGGCCACAAACCTAGATCCATTAAAATAATGTATGTCTAAATTAAATTACCTGTTATTTTTTTCACAAATTATGTATATTTATTGTCATGTGTAATAATAAATAAATAAATAAATTAAAAAAAAAGTTTTTATCGTCATATTTGAAATAATGATGCGAGCGATTTCATCTTCATGTTTAATGTATGGATAGATTCATGGGCACGTTATATAGATCCATAAGAGAGGTATGAGAATAAGTGAAATTAATGTATGGGATATGATACGAGTAAGTGAACTGTATGAGAGATGACAAGTAAATGGTTTGAAAATGATTGTAGTGAAATCGAAGGTTGTGGTTATAGAAAGAGGTGTGTTTGGGATGTATGGGTTAACTCCGAGAAACTGGAATATGGAGATGAGTTATGTGTTCTGAGCATTGTGTTTACGTGTGATTGGCGAGTCAAAAAGAACATTAATTAAAGGGTAGCAACATGGAACAAGATAAACGGAGCACTAAATGTAATATAAAACAACCTATATCAAAGGTAGCAAAAATGACAATAATAATATATTGGTACCAAACTTTAAATAACAGTTAAACTTGGACTTTGCAAAAGAAGAATAAAGCAAAATTAATGATGTTTAGATGTATACAATAAGAAAAAATGCAGAGTGATAGTAACGTTTTACGTAAAATGAAGATCAGAACTTAGAGATGGTTTGGAAATGTGTAGAGAATAAATAACGAAATAAAGACTAAGGAAATATGTAAGTCAGAAGTGTAAGATATGCGTGAAAGAGATGGACCGAAGAAGATGTAGCTGGATCAAGTGGAACATAAATTAAAAGAAGGTTAATTGAGAAAAAGGAATAAAAGAATATTGTGCATGACTAGATGTATGAATCTGGAAGAAGTCCAAGTTGTGTGCTTGGATAGAAAGGTGTGGAGATTCGTCATCATCCTAAATCATGGAAATTAAATGAATTAATGAAATGAATTAATGAAAATAATAAATAAAATGACTGAATGAAAAAATCGAATGAAATTAACAATTAAAGAATGAATGAATGAAATAAATGCATGGAATGAATGCATGAAATGAATGATTAATTTGATTAAGTAAAATTAATGAATGACTTGAAATGAAACAATTAAAACGAACGAATAAAATGTTTTGGTTGAAACATATGAATAAAATGATAAATGAATAATTGATAAATGAATTTACTGCATTCATTTTCGGACCATCTCTAGCAACCTAAAGAGAATTAATCTTGCGTGGCAAAAATGTTTTCAAACAATTAATTAAATTAAATATTTTAAATTACAGTTTACAGCTCAAAGGTTAGGTTGCAACGTTTCATTAAGAAATACCTCAAGGGAACAATAAGTGAATAAATTGTAATTTAGCGAAAATGTAGACTGTCATTTCCATAATAAATTTGATTCGGGCGCTAATGCGCTTCGCGGAACAAAACGTCTGCAATTCTATATAGAGCGGCCGAATATCACTAGACTCAAAGTTCATTAAAACTTTTAATCCTACAATGGAGCAAAATTAATTGAAATTTCTTTTGTCGGTAGGGAAAAACTTGAGGAAATGTAAATGTCACGTTGAGAAAAATTCCAAGTAAAGTATAAAACTACCACAAAAGATTCGTTGAATCAAAACGAGTATGAAGTTACGAGTTGAAATTGAAACTTGAATGAAAGTTCGACTGGATTGTTTATACGAGTAAAATCAATGGTAAATTGAAATAATACGAGTATAAAGGATAACCTTTCAACTGTTGTGTTGATATTGTTTTGTATTTTGTTTTGTTAGTATAGTAAAATTTAAATATTAAGAAATCTCTTTTTCGAATTTATTTTAAACCTCTTAGTGACTAATTATTCTAAAGATTGTTAGACTTACTGAAAGAGAACTAAGAATCTTTAAATTTATATGAAGATAGTGTAATTTCATCTTTTGCCACTAATTACAGCCATACTTTAATATGTTATAAATAGTAGGCCCGATCATGTTTGCCTTGAGACACCTTATATTGGTGGGCTTTGGGTAATTCGTTAAAAGTAGATTTTCATAAAAGGTCGAATTATTTAGTGGACATTCAAAAAAATATGTACTCTAACGCTTCCTTATTAAGTACAAATTCACACCTGCTAGAATTTAAAACTTTGATCTTCGTCAAACGTCTGATACGTATCCGACGTATCACATATGTTGAATGCATGTCTAGAGATATACACTAATCTAGGATCATAATGCACTCTCGCTTGCGATATTAGATTAAACGGGAAAATATGTACAATAAGTGGTTTGTATTTAATTATTTGAAAAAAGTAAAACAAAGTAAGTAAAGTTAATTAAAAATATTTAAATAGCATTTAAATCGTGATAATTACAACTAAGCGAGTTTCTTACTATATATATTTCTGGATATTAAAAAAAATACAGTGAATTTAAAATAAACAATCTAAGTTTTTCTTTTGTTTTGTTAGTGTTGATAATCGGTCAGCGATCCCACGGGGAAAGTCTAGCCATACGACCAGATCAACAAAGCCGTTATAATAAAAGGACGAACATTTAAGGATGCATTAGGGATCTAAGAAATGTTTAGATTTTTTCTTTATAATTTTTTTCTCCTATTGCAATATATTGTAGTTAATGCTAAATATTTTTTGTTTTTTCAGTGAAACCTAAATAATTTGTAATCCCTAAATTGGTACAAACTATGAACCCTTTCTCTGCTTGTTTGGAAGAGACTACCGTTAGGAAATACATCGTTCAATTGTACCTTTGTGTAATGAAGTGCCAAATAAAAAAATATATATCTGAAAGTGAAGTAAGTCCGGAATCGAATTGACTGGGAATGGAATCTTAGACGCTACATTTCTTAGCAAGCGACCCTCGTTACTGTTTCATAATATCGATTGATATTTCCTATTTTCAAAGTAAAATTCAACACTTTTCTGCCGACATTTCAGTGAACTGGGTCAAATAATTAATGTTTCATGAAATTGCTTCAAGTTTTTGATCGATTTTCAGTTTATGCCTGCATAACTATTTAATTTAAGAGCCAGTCACGAAGCATCTTGGAAATAGCGCATGAATTTTACTATTTTAGTTATATTTTTGGTGTCCATTATTTCATGCTATCATAAGTATATAGAAGTACCAATAAAAAGTTTTTATCTTTTCAGAACACAATTATGAAGCTTGCTTATCATGAAAAAAATCCAGGACAACTTCTGTAAATCTACGGCCTTGACCAGTATTATACTCACCTCACCAATCGAATGACAATACACTCTGAATTCGTTCTCAGTTCCTTGTTAAGTAAGCCCTTGCTATATTGATGATCACTAGTAAAAAATCATGATTTGGTCGTACTTAGAACAGTTTCTCTAATGTTGGCCCAATCACGGATAGAACTTTAAATTATCAATATAATCCAAATCAGGATAGAAAATAAGATAAATAAATTGATGACTTCTTCTTTTTCTAAAAGGTGTTGCTCATTGCTAAGCGTCGTGGTCCCCTGATGATCTGGGATTGAGTGGGTGTTTCGCCTCCACTCCTTCCGGACACAAGCTTTGATGAGTGTAGAAATGAGGAACAAGTCATCCCCTTGTTTCAGTCCTGCCACCTTGCTAGATATCGTCTTTTTTGTATGGATATCACTCTCTCGCTCGCCACCCCTTAACGCTACCAGTCACTGTTAGTTCTCCAAACTATCTATATCTCTTCTGGGAATATGCTCAAAATATACAATATTCTTTTTTTGTATGTCGTCGACAGTCTTTCTTTAACCTTTAGATTCTGGAGGATGGACACATTGGCGTGTCTTGCAATGTATAGCGTCATATCAAAAACACCTGACAGCCCTGTTAATTAGCATCTATTTTTATCCTATTGATTAGCGTCTATTTTCCTACTCTATGGAGTGTTATGGAGAAAATCAAAGTTCTTCCCAGACTAATTTTGGTGTTGAGAATTGAAGACCAATATTTCCCAATCATTATAAGTTTGGCCATTGGACATTTTACCATAACACAGAGCGGCTTATACAACAGTGATCTGCTCGTGGGTTTCTAGCGCCATTTGTTGTCCAAAGATAATTTTCGGTGATCTATGTTATTTTGTTATATGTTGTAAAATGTGCGACAAGAAGCCTCTCGGAACCATTTATGCCATTAGTTTACCTTTACTCCATAGAAGGATAATTCTATAGGGATAGATCTTCCAGAAGACCTATTGAGATAACCTTTTACCGTTTTTCCGCTTGTTTGTATTAAACAAATTAAAATTCAGGTCAAAAACAGGTGAAAATACGCTTCCGTGAATATCAAAGGGACTTAAAGTATGTAAGAAAGAAATATTCTTACTTGTCAGTCTTCCTACGAAACGTACACTTTATAAACTGAAATCCTCTCACAAGATGGTACATAGAACATACAATAATTAAAATTCTTAGAAATTCTGTTATCGTCGTGCGCTTTCTTTGGATTCACTAATGTCAATCCTGTTGGGTTGTCGAGGACGTTTCATGAATAATGATGAACTCGGTGAGGACGTTTTTATTCTGAATGAAATCAGAATCAAAAAAGATTTTGTCTTTTCCCCCAAAAAATACCTAAGCTATAACAAAGTTATACATAATAAAAAAATCAATCTCGAATTAAATTGTTTTTACATGTAATATTTTTCTTACTTTTCTTGAGAATTATTTTTTATTTTGATTTGGTCCCTAAAATATTATTTCCATTTATAAAGTTAAAGATTGGAAAACATAGATTTAAAGCAATAACTCCATGAGATGTACCATATTCGCATGAACATGTTAAATAAATAATTAGTATTTACAATCATGTTGATATTTTTATAATGAAATTATTTTCTCCATTTTAGTATGTATAGAACGTTAAAATTCTAGAACAGTTGAGTGCTTTTTTTCTTCGTAATATTAGTAATTTATTCGAAAATATTCCAAGCTATAGATATTCGCAATGTAGGGAGATGTACAGATTAGAAAAATGTGATTATGGGATATTAAATTTGGATATGGCGGTTAAACTATTATGAATTCGTGTCTTTGGTGCTCAAATAAAGTGTATGCGTTTTCGTATGTTCAAAATCACGTGATGGAATAATATTACTTGAGGGTATCCGAGTTATTTTACATAAAAGTAGGTACAACATCTGTTAAGATTGCATTATGTACGCCATATTGAAACAACTAAGTCGAAACAATTTATTTATTTTATTCGTACGATACTCTTTGATCTTGGTATATTTGGAACAATTAAGCTTTTTTACGTCTGCTGCACTATTAAAAAATACAGATTTTAAGCAAAGTAATTTAAGTAGGCTAGAAAATTAATTAAACCACCAATATAAATCAACTGGACAAAGCTATTTAATTAAGTATTCATTCAAACTTCATATGATTTTTGTTCCAAGTGGGATCAGACGAGCCATAGAGATTCTCAAACTACTGAGCTGTAAGGATCTGTCCCAAAATACAAAACTGAGAATATACAACTCTATCATCTTACATGTAGTTGTATTAACATATTTTATTTATTTATTTATTTATTATTACACATGACAAGAAATATACACAATTTGAGAAAAAACAACAGGTAATTTGATTTGGACATATAATTTTAATGGATCTGGGTTTGTTGCCTTTTATTTGTCGTATCCCCAGTAAACTAGGCTTTTGCCTGTATCTCACTGAGGATATTTAGCATGAAAAAATAAATCGATACTTCTTTCCGATTTTTGATAACACAAAAAACCCCGTTGCACGCTCTCATCAACCTGACAAACAGTGACACTCAACTACAACTGGAAACATCTTGCGAAACTCAACTCATCACACATTATCACTCCAGAAAGACCAAAAATATTCATCCCACAATATACCGCACACAATCATAAGAATAAAAATCAAAACAAATCCAAAACAAAAAAAAGAAGAAAAAAAGAAAAACACACAGAAACACAAATACAAAAACAACCAAAATTAAAACAACAAGAAGAGACCCACACTCACGAGCTCACATAAATCCTTTCCACTCGTCATTCATCCTGAAAGCCCAAGTACTCAAAATCCTGTCGCAATAACAACCACGTTATATTCAACCACGTTATATGCGTCGTTATATTCAAGGACAAACACAACACTTACTTTAAAAGTTATTGAGCTTCTAAAACCGAATAATACGAAAAATACTTTACCTTAAACAGGCTGCACGAGAATGGAAATAGAGATCAAATGAAGAAACTCGAAAATTAACGAAACAATCACTAATTGACAGTGACATAAGGCCTCGAGGGGTGGCATGGATATACCGTATAAGCAGATCTAAGTTTACAAGGTTAAGAAATAATCCTATACATGCTTAACAATACGGAAGAGGGTTATTTGGCAGATCCAGAGAGAGGTTTTAAATAACGTGCACCAGGATACTAGAAGACTGGGACGAGTGAGTGATCGACCGACTTATACAAAAATCTCCCAGATAGATAAAGATCTACATGAGTAGGTAGAGTATAAATTCTAGTTCATCTGAGTAGGAAGTGTATAAAATGAATGCAAAATAAATATAATTATTTCTATTGCTATTGAGAACCAACCCTATTGGCATTATGTTAAGTGCGGGCGGCGGAACCTCAACAAAGTAAAATCTTCTAGTTATACCCGTACCATAAATAGTATAAATTGAACGTGCATGTACTTAATTAAATCCAAATGTACGGTGATAGGAAAGCGTGAAAATAAAAGCAATGAACAATGAAAGATTGAAGCTAGTTGAGGAAATCCAATATTTGGGTAGTATTTTCTCAGACGATTGAAGAGTTACGAGATATATCGAACGACGTATAGCGATAGAAAGAAAAGCAAATGAAGCTCTTATATATACTTGAACTGGACGATGTCAAATTCTACTAAAATGATAGTCCGCAATAGTATTTTAGTACTAACTTTGATGTATAGGAGTGAAATTTGGACGTGGAAAATGCGTGCGTAGAAATGCGTGCACTGAAATGAATACACGGGATGGAAATGTATGACAGAATACGGAATGAAGTTATAAGGGATAAATGTGAATTTAAGGCTGATATGCTCAGTAAGGTGAAGAAGGCACGCAGAACGAATAAATGAAGAAAATATAAAAACAAATATAAAGGGTGCAAATTCGCATAGAAGGCGTGGTAGAGAAAAACATCGAAAAGTAGGGTTATATCACGTGAATGATATTTGGAAATAAAAAATCGAGGAACGTCTGAGAAATCAAAGGAGTTGTATAAAAAAGTGTATGGGTGTAGAAGAGGGGAATATGTGTGTCAAAATAAGAAAGTCTAGCGATATGTCCTCTCTGCATAGCTTGGAGATGGAAAATGAAAAAAGTCTTACGCAAATAAGTTATATCTTATCCACATTCAGACTGCATTCAATTTTAAAATAACCAAAGAAGCTGAGGGAAATTTAAAAATATTTTTTGTAAATTTTATTGATTCCTCATTTTGAAACCAATGAAAACATTGTTTTGTACTTTGATTATATGCAGTACTCGTACAAGTACATAGTGGGTCAATTGCCATGTTAAGAAAACTGTTAAGACTCAAGTGAAAGTCACACTCGAATCCTTTTTTAGTAAAATTTAGTGCAAATGAAAATATAGCCCGTTACCTCCGAGCTTGAGGACGGGAGGTCGTCAATAAAATTAATATAGTATAATTTTTTACCATCAATTGAGAATAATTACAATCAATGGAGAATAATAAAAATTATTATCAATTGAGAATAATAATTTCTAGATAAGTTGAATCAGGTGTAAATGAGATACTACTATTCGAACAATTACTTATAAAAATTACACACTTTTAACGATAAGTTTTATTTTTCAATGAAAAGACGTTTTCAAATTATCTAGTTCAATTTTGTATTATATCCCGTGATACTATTATTTGAAGTTATTTCTAAAAATCATTTATGTTACTTTGAAGAAAAACGTTTATATTTCATCAATTTTTTCCAAGTAATCTGTTTCAATTTTGTATCATACCTTAGTTTAATTGAAACACACATTGGTATAAAAGGTAGAAAAAAAGTAATAGAACGTTCTACTTATTTTTAAAACAGTTTTCTTATTTTATGGTTACATAAATTGTTTCGATTTTAGTTCGTATAATGGTCTGAAAGCCTTGCTATTCCTGAACGAGGATTCTAAGTCGATGTTTCTTATAGAGTTCGAGAGTTTTCAGGTGTTAGTAAATTTTCTTTCCAGGTTTTGTAGTAGATATCCTTAAATACCTTAGATTCGTGGAATGAGGATTATTGTAGCTATTATTTTAGGTATCTTGAGATTTTTGTACATTTGCTCTAAAAATACATATATTTGAAATAGAGATATAATTAAAAAAAACTCCTAAGTAATAAATACTTTTGTAAAGTAAGATAATTCAAAATTAAAATATACGAAAAGTGAAAATTATTGCATAAGTTAAAATAAAAGAGATGATAGGCAATCATAGATCGTCGTAATAGCAATGAATTGACGATGACTGTGCGTATTATCTGCAAATTGTTGCACTTTATTAAGCACATAATAACTCCGAAGCTCTGATAACAACATCAAAGTTCCAGGACGATCGATAGATTTCATCTGCTGCAGTTTTCCTTATGAGGGACTTATGAAAATCTATATTTGTTGCTCTCAGCACTATAAATTGTCTAAGAACTTATGTTTAGTAGTTGATATGCTACATATTAAATCGTCATGGCACCAATCCATCTACAATTGACAATGTACGAGTATACCTAGCATTCATTCTAAGTTTGTGACAGTTTACGGAGACATTTTTTCCAGTGCCTATGTAGATCAATTCTTAAGCACAGACATCATATATAAAGATGGTCCGGGGGCCTCGTTTGAGAATGGCCATTCATTTTGTCTTCTCCTCTTCTGGTTCCTTAACCAGTAGGTATCGTAGACTTCCTTTCTAGTCTGGAGCATCTCCTTTCATTTTCGATGGTCTTTAGCAAGAAACTCCCACTCCCCAGCGTTCATTTCATAATCCTTGTGTCGTTGAAACGGAAATACTTACCTCTATGAGATATCTTTGCATTACAGAGCTGACAGTAGAGAACGTCTTTATGTATTCAACAATATTCCATACACGTTACGTGTTCTAGCCATTAAAAAAGTTTGAATTGTTTAACTCTGAAGTGAATCCACCTACAATCGAATGTGGGACGTCAGCTTGTTAAGTATATATGCTAACCGTTAGAACACTGCTTGCACCTTTATTTATCATTGGTTGATCGTTGTGATAATATTGCAAACGAGCTAGTGGCATGACTACAGTTATTATACTATTAACTTATCGTTGTGATAATATTGCAAACGAGCTAGTGGCATGACTACAGTTATTATACTATTAACTTATAGTTGTGATAATAGTGCAAACGAGCTAGTGGCATGACTACAGTTTTATACTATTAACTTATCGTTGTGATAATATTACAAACGAGCTAGTGGCATGACTACAGTTATTATACTATTAACTTATGCACATTATTTATCATTGGTTGATCGTTGTCATAATATTGCAAACGAGCTAGTGGCATGACTACAGTTGTTATACTATTAACTTATGCACATTATTTATCTTCGTCTTCCGTTGGCAAGTTTTTTGGGATTTTCTTTTCAAATATATTTTTTCTAAAACATATGTAGGTGACGAAAAGTTTCATATCTAATGGTTAAAATTACTACATTCCTATCCTTTCGTAAAGTAGTGAGTTCGAATCACGAGTTAGGGTGCCCTTGAGGAGAGTCTGTTTGCTGAACGGCACTGTACAAATTGTTTTTTTATTATAATGTTATTATTCGTCGGCATTTCGATACTGATGATCTTGGTCCACTTAATTGTTCCTCGGTCAATCTCATGAATAAATCTTCTTTTCTTGCATGACACTGTGCTGAACCAAAGACATTTGGTAATGTGTCATATGAATGGGAGATATTATACAGTTTAATGTAACATCCACTAAATTGTTATTTTTTATTTTGCTCATGAATCGCTATTTTGACACGGGTTCATACAGTAAAACAGGTACAGTTTATTTGAAATCTCGATATGAGATAGTCATTCACGTAGAGGAGCTTTAGCCTCCCGGAAGATTTTTCTCCGAGTCATTTGGTCACTCGCTATCTTTTACCAGTCTCCCTCCTATCCCAGGATCCTAAGATCTCTCTGCAGGTTATCACAGTCCTTGCTGCGGTCCACCAAGTAGCTTTCTTAATTGTTTTCCAACTTGTATAATGATCTTCGTTGACTGTGTCAACTGTAGATCTATTTACATGGTATATATATATTCGTGACTTTATTTCATTGGTAATACGTTGTTGCCTCGTTAATTTTAGAGCGTCTTCATACGACTAGATCTCAGTTTTCATTCTATTACAATCTATTTTGGACAAGTATCATAGATTTCGTTTTTTTTAGCTCAGTTACTTCTAATATTCTTTAAGTAATGCGACTCAAACTTCGAACTAGCATGCACCTACGGGTAAGGTGATTATGATACGAGTAAGAGTTAGGTATTCTTGGTTTGGCATTCTAGGACAGGAATTTCTTTGATATGAAAAAAAGAAATGAAAACATAAGTAAGTAAAATAAAGAAAGCACGTGGCAGTATTTATTTGGTTCGTCCATCGGATGGAAGATCTTTATCTATTTCTCAGACCTTCAATATTACCAATCACCATAAGAATGTTCATGTTATTGACATTTCATGCAAAATTATTCCAATGATTTATTTTTAAATATTATTTATTTATAGGTCCTTAATACACTGCAGTACAGAGATGTAAAAAAAATATTTGTAGAGTAGTTTAGATGCAAAAAGAATTTAATTTTTAATTTGTATTTACGTTGAATTCATACGGTGCCTTTGTAATAAAATATTAATGATAAAAAATAAATATTCGCTTTTAAGTGATAAATAAGTTTATAATCAAAAGTTAAAATATGTATTTCATTCTACGCAATAATAAATTTTAATTTTTCAAAACATCAACAACTACTGTCATTAGTATTCGCAGGGTTCCATAATACTTATATTTGCAATTTTATATTAATTGGATATCAATAGAATACTGGTTAAATAATGACTAGTGACGCGTTTTGCTTCATGAGCATTCTGTAAATGCTGACAGCAAAACATGTCAGTGGTCTCAATTAAATAAGTCGTGAAGTATTTTGTTGTGATCCAATAAAAAATATATTGTAATATATAAAAAATACATATAAAATCAAAAGGTGTTTTATGAGCAAAAATATATATGTGGCCGATAAGTCAAAACTTAGAAATGTGGAGGAAAAAAAAAATTATATCATATACTAGTAATAACTTTGCAAAATTAATATTATATAAATAAACAAATTTCAAATACACATCGGAAACTCAATTGTGTACACTTTAGTTTGTGACGTTACAATTTCCAACAACCATATTTGTTCATATGGCCACATTTTTTTACTTGAAAGCTCGAGTTGTTATTATTAGTTTTTATGTGTTTCGTCAGTTTTTTATTCGTTTAATGCATAATTAATATAGTGTATACTGCCCAAGTGAATTAATACAACATTCGAACACCAATCATGACACTTATTTGTGTACCAAATGACAGCATTATTATGGAAATTATGGTGTAATGTAATAAAACGGTAAGCCAAAAAGATGTATCTATCATTACGGATAGAAATATCAATCGATAAATGTATGCTTTTATAAACAATTTACTACAAATTCATTGAAAATGTTATAAATAAAACGTGCTCACAAATAACACTATAAGTGAGACATATTTTGTTTGCTATGGGGAATAACCGTTTACAGTCAATTGGAAGAATTTGACTGGTATTATGACGTCATAACGCCAACAGTTAATCACAGTGCGTTTTAAATGCTTTTGGTTTTATACTCGTACATTACTAAAAAAATATCACTTAGATACAAAAAAGTCAGATATTCCAGACAAGCTTATACCATTTCTTCACATTTGCAATGTATTACAAACTATTTACCAGAAGGCTGTACCATAAATACCCTTTTCTCTAATGTATAAAAAAGGAATATTCATATTTATTTTACTCGTTGAAAGAAAATTAGCTAACACTATTAGCACTATTTTTTTAAATTAAAAAAATATCAATCTTTCGTTTTTCCCAAGGATAATTGAATGCTGATATCGATAGTTGTCGGTAAATTTGTAAGATAAAAATGAGCAGATAAATTTGAAAGATAAAAGTGATTCAATTTAAAAAAAACATTATCTTTATAAGTTAGTGTTTCGATAACACTCTTGATAAAAATCAGTTCATTTTATTTTGTCATTTTATCTTTGAGTAATCAATAATCGATTATTACAAATATGTAATTTTTGGAGTTGGATGCTTATGTTGTGAAATGTGTTGAGATATTTTTATTTATTTAGGCAGAAAAAATATAATTTTAAATGTATAAGACGGTATATTAATATTTATCCTTATTTAATGACCA
>OX463845.1:27923523-27978606 GCA_949825065.1 Odontocerum albicorne
TGGAGGTGAAGCTGGAGTTGAAGAGTCGCACACGCCTATGGAAAGAGCCGCGGTTTGCTGACGCCTGGTGTACTCCAACGATTACCCCTATATATCTATTTTATTATGTGGCTAGTTTTATGTAGTTGACAGCGTGAGTAATTTAAACATAATGAATTTTAGGAATAAAAGGTAACTAAGCTATTTATTGGTTTAACTGATTGTTTTTGTTGTGAAAAAAGGAATGAATCAATGTGACGATTACATTTGATTTTCACTTCAAATTTGTCCATATGTGGATCTAAAAGTACATTAAAAAGCACACAAAAGCAAATAGTTTTCAAGTGATAACAGACGATACCTGTAGCGACTTACGACGGGGTCTGTTCCGCCACCTCAGTTCGATCCATGGTTCGTTCCATTGACCTAGGTTCGATCCATGGCAGATTTTCCTCCAGTATGGTTGTGTTCTTGGGCATAATATAACATCTGAATTTATGTTCGTAAGTTATTTATCGTGAATTCTTATAGATAGATCTACTAAGGATTACAAAAATATCGTTATATAAATCTGTTTAACAAAGGTGGCAGCAGATTAAGACGTTATGGAACTTTGATTTTCTTACTATCAAGACTTTGGGTTTGATTTGTTAACAAATCTCTTTTGGCTGAAGTCCAACAGCTTGCAAAAAGTAAACCAATATACGCACTTTACGACCTCTGTAGCGTAGTTGGTTAAAACCGCTTGATTCCAGCAGGGGATTTCGGATTCCATTCCTATTGGTGTAAAAAAAGAAAAAAGAAGTACTAGTCTTGTAAAATAGTTCATCTGGTAACAATACAGTAGACTCTTGGATATTATGCTACTGTTGGACTGCGGATTAATAGAGGCAGTAAAAAATTCCGATTTTTTATAACACTAATTCAATCCATCTTGCGGTAGATATGTATTCTAGGACTTGGAAGGTTAAAAGGGCATTAAAACAATATAATAATAATTCTTGTTGCTTAGAGGAACAAAACATTTTTTATTTTGTTAAATGATTTAAAAAATCGATTTTTTTTACTGCCCCGGTTATTCCGTAACCCGGTTAATATGGACCCGAATTATTGAGAGTCAATCAAGCTAGACTTGTGAAAGTGTTGTTATCTCTTCTATTGCTAACACGTGCGATTACGACAGTTTTTCCAACCCAAATGCTCGATTAATGGGAATAAAATCAATATTGTCAATGGGACCAAGGACAATACACGTTATTCAATGTCCGAATTATAAATTCTGATGTGTTCAGGGATTACCATAAAAATACATTAAAACTACTTATGACACTCGATCATGAAGGATTGCCAATTTTCTTTATATTTGATAATAACAAAAAAATATTTAATAAATTAAAGCCATATTGTGGTAGAAAGGTATTCTAAGGATTGAAGGGTAAAAATAGGGAATTAAAATTTAAAAAAATTTATTGCTAAGAGCAAAAATGATTACTTTTTTCTGGTATATTTGGTCTTCAAAGTTGAATTTGTAATAAGTCAATACTGTGAAGCGTTTATTATGGAAATGATAAACATTGATTTAATCCATATCTAGATTACATTAGATAAACCCTTGAATCGTTTAAAAATGCAAAGCGTAAGAGATTTCTCTCAAAAATACAACAAGAGAGTCAAGAAAAATAAACAACAAAGCCTTTTTGGCTTTTGGATATTTTTGGGGCGTAATCAATAGAGATAAGGGAGCGGGAACAAGGGCAGATCACTAATTAATGCAACATCTTAGCTTCCGATCCTAAAAATAATACTGATTTTGTGATTTTGCTCTTGAATTTAATAAACAATTTGTAATAAAGAAGGCAACTGTATTGTTTTTATTCGTTAACTCATAGGTTCTCAACGTGGGCGATAACGCCCCCTTTTGGGCGTTTGAGACTTACAGGGGGCAGTAGAAGACCCAGAGAAAATTAAGGGGCGTTGAGATGGCACGCAGGAAAGTGGGCAGATTAAAAAAATAGTAGTCTAAAAAAGACAAAAAAAAAGCACGCCAATCACGTACTAACTAAAATAAACTTTAATATTAGTTAATTTTTGTTATTGTATGTATTTTAATAATATTTCAGTAGTTCGGGAAGTGGATCAAAATTGAACTTAAGATTCCATTACATTCAGATCTACATTAAATTGGATGATATAAAAAAATTTAATTTTAGATTAGAATTAAAATTTTTCAAATCTTCCAATTTCACGTGAAATATCTCATATATAAATACAGGTAAAGTTAACAAAAGTCTGTTAATAAAAAATAGCAAAAAACATGCTTGTAGCAATTCAGTTATAACAAGTTTTTGTTATATAACGTGATTTTTGTTAATTATCTGTGCTTGTTCTAATTTGCACTCTGCTCCTAGGAAACAAAGACACGGAATTGCGCGACAACCTCATCTCATCAAATAACGATATTGCGTACTTGACATACCTGTATAAATTGTTTAATGATGTCAATCTACAGCTTCAAGGCGACGACTTAAACTTGATTGACACAAAAAATAGCGTTGCTGCTTTCGTGTCCAAACTGCTATTATCAAAAGAAATATCGGCAGACGCGAATTCAATAACTTCCCAAATTTATCAGCAGTATCATTCAAGCACGACGACTTGCTTGTTTACTGTCAACACTTGGAAAACCTCCACAGTGATTTCAAGGAACGATTCCAGGACATTTTAAACATGGACATACTAGACTGGGTTTTGGATCCTTTTTCAAATGTCAACACAACAGGATCATCCCAGTTAGAAGAAGAACTAATAGATCTGACGAAAAATGAGGAATTAAAAATTAAATTCAAGAATGGCTACCAAGAATTTTGGCTGCAGAAGCCAATTTTGCAACTGCACCCAGGATTATGGCCGATTGTCCAACGAATTCGGACAGCATTCCCAAACAAGTGATGGATAGCTTGTTCGGAGTTTCGGTCCGATGGTAGGACACCTTACTCCTTCATCGGATAAGTTCTGACTGTTAAGATATTTATTGGAAATTTTTGGATCTTTTTGGGAATCGGGAAAGGATAGGTTTGTGGTAATTGTTTTGATTTTATGAATGATTATGAGAAATTATAAACGATTAAATACATATATAAATATGATGATATATACATAATATTAAATACAAATATACATAAATTTGTGTCGTCACACACTGTTTTATATTGAATGGGTGAAAAAAAAAAAAAAAAAAAAATGAAAAAATGAATTGTGAATAAATTATAAGAATGAATATAGTATATGTTGATAAGTAAATGAGTGGGGAAATGTGTGTGACTTTTATAAATATATTAAGGTGTAGAAAATGTTTATTGAAGGTGAGAAATGCGGTTGCCTATGGGGGTAAACTGTCTGCCGGAGGAATTTTCGATGATGGGGTGTTCAGAGTGATAATCGGGGGGTCATTTGGGGGGATGATTAGAGTTAAAGAGGGGGGGGGGGTCGGGGGGATGTTTCGCAATATTGATTTCGGACGAGTGTGTCTGTAACTGGTGTTCGCGTTGTAGTTATCTAAGGCTTTTATGACTGGGTTGGGATGACGGGATATAGAGCTGTAGAACCTTTCGGCCAGAGCGCGCATATGTTCGGGGATAGTATGTAGTTTGGTATCTGCGTGGAGTCTTGAATTACGGACGATATAGGGTGCTTTTAAAATTATGCGGAGGGCTTTGTTTTGAATGATCTGAATGTGATGTAGCGTTGTTTTCTTCGCGTGGGCCCAGACCGGAAGGGCGTATGTCAGTTGCGGTCTGACGATCGCTTTATATAGGTGGAGTTTAGTGCGCGTGCTAAGTTTGCTGTATTTACTGATCAAGGGAAATAATGATTTGAGTGTTCCGTGAGCTTTTGATTTGATATTGAGGGCGTGTTTATGCCACGAGAGTCTATTGTCTAATGTGAGGCCTAGGTATTTTACGTGTTTTGACCATGGGACGCTCTGGCCGAAGAGTTTAAGAGTTCTGATGGGTTTGATGTATCTGCGTGAGAAGCGGACTGCTGTGCTTTTGGTGGGATTTATTTTGATCTTCCATTTGGTGCACCAGTTCTCCAGAATGGGAATGAAGTCTTGCAGTCTGTTGTGGGATACGGACTCATATTTCGATGAAGAGAGAAAGGCTGTGTCGTCAGCGTATTGCGCGGTGATACAATGTGTACGTGAAAATTGGGGCATATCGCTCGTGTATATGTTATACAGGATAGGGGACAAAAGTGCACCTTGGGACACACCTGCCAGAATGGGGCGAGGGGATGAGTTTATACCGTCTATTTTGACGGAATAGGAGCGATTTTCAAGGAATGATGCGATGATTTGCACTAGTCTGAGGGGAATACCTGACTTGTGCAGTTTGAATATGAGTCCGTTGAGCCAGACTGTGTCGAAGGCTTTCGCCACGTCTAGTGAAAGGAGGGTCGTGAGGCCTTTGGAGCTGAAGTATTTGATGATGTGTTCTACAACGCGAAGAAGCTGATGGTTGGTAGAGTGTAATGGCCTAAATCCGTGTTGCGAATCTGGGATGATGTTACGTGAGTAAGTTTCTAACGAGAGACGTTCTAGGATTAATTTTTCGAGCACTTTACCTAGAGTCGGGAGCAGACTGATCGGTCTGTAATTTTCAGGGATAACGTGGCTTTTACCCGGTTTAGGGAACATGATGACGTCGGCGTTTTTGAATGGGGTTGGAAAGAATTTATGTCGAAGGCAGGCATTGTAAATGGCGGTAAGGGCGTAAATGGCTTTTTTCGGAAGTTTTTTCAAGGTGAGATTATTGATTTGATCGGGGCCGGGGGCTTTTTTGTTGATGAGATTTTTTATGATAGATTGAATTTCTAACGGTGAGAAGAAGTCTGTGGTGGGGGGGGTTTGCTCATTTAATATGTCGGCAACTGCGTTGTCGACCATTATTGAGTGAGAGGGGTTAGAGAGGTCTGCATTTGGCGAGAAGATATTAGCTAGAGAGTCAGCAAAGGTCTCTGCGCGGTCGCGAGCAGAGAAAACGGGGCCATTTGGTCCTTGAAGAGAGCTGGGTCGGGAGGGCGTATTTCTAAGGCTACGCGTTAGTTTCCATTTGAGTCCATCATTGTATTCGAGAGACTCGACGAAGTCTGACCATTTGTTGTAGGAGGTGTTTGATTTTTTTGACTAATCTGTTGTAGTCGGTTTTGTAAGAGGGGACAGCTGTGTTTTGCCACAACTTTCTGGTTTTGTTTTTTTCCATAATCAGTATTTTGATATGTGGAGGAAGGGGAAGTTCGGGTTTATCGGCTGGTCTCTCTTTTGAAGAGGATGTGAGAGCGGATTTGATGGTGGTTGTGAAGTCATTTATAGCGGCGTCTATGGAGTTCGTGTCGGGGAAGGTTGTCGGTATTTTGATGCTGCTGTCGACGTTAATAGCGAAATCGCTCCACGAGGTGGTGTGTCGCGGAGGGGCTGAGGGCGAGAAGGGTGGTAAGCCATCCGTCAATTGAAGTAATACCGGGTAGTGATCGGATTGAAGCTGGTGAACAGTCGTGAGATCTGTTTGATAGAGAATGTCGTTATGGACAATGATGTCGATGACATCAGGGCGATGATTGTCTATTAGTGGATAGAGGGTGGGAGACGTGGGTCCTTCCACGAAGTATCTTTTCCGGGAGGAAATTTCGTCAAGTTTATTACCGTGAGTGTTGGAAGTGCGGCTGTGCCAGAAGGGGTGTTTAGCATTTAGATCTCCCGCCATGATGGTGGGGATATTATCTGCGAGGAATGAGTCCAATTCAGACTCGATAAGTGGGGAGGTAGGTGGAAGATAAGTCGCGCAAAGTTTAAGAGGGCCGTGATTGGCGGTGTTCACCACTACGCATGTGGATTCTATGTTGACGGTGGAAGGGGAGGGGATGTGGCAGTGGTCTATTGTGCTTTTGATGAGAGTTGCGGTGCCGCCTTTTCTGCCGATGAGGCGGTCGTCTCTGTAGCAGTAGTAGTTACGGATGCTGTAACGGTAGCTCGGTTTGAGATGCGTTTCCGTTATCAGCAACACGTCCAGGTTGTGCTCGAGAAGGAAATCCTCGACCTCTTGTTTATGTGTTCTGAGGGAACCGTTTGCATTCCAGAACGCGGCGGATATATGGGATGGTTTATAGGTGCGAGCCATGTTTTTGGATGTAGTTGAGGAGGTTCATGGCTTCGGTGATGGCTGATGACAGCATTCCCATCTTCCTATTTAGCTGAACGTGGATTTAGTGCTGTAGCAACATTGGTAACTAAAAAGAGAAATCGGCTCCATGTTACTGAACGCGGTGACTTACGGTTGTTTTTAAGTAAAATCGAGCCTGATTTTAACAAACTCCATAAAATGGATCAAATTCAACCTTCTCATTAGATAAGTTATACATTCAATGTCTTTAGAATGTTAATAAAAATACTTTTCAATATAATTATTAAGTATGCGTTTTAATTGTTCTCATTGAAACAGTCTTATTTAAACTTACAAATAGGATAGGGTCATATCCTATCTTACGACTATAGTATATAATATTACACGTTTAAATATAATCGTGGCAATAGCTGTTTCAGATTCGCAAGTAAAAAAATTGGGGGGCTTTAGAAAAAAAAAATATTCTCAAAGTGGGCGGTGGGCAAAATAAGACTGAGAACCTATTTTCCAATTTTGCCAAATATCAACATTTTGTGACAATATTTCCACTTTGCCAAATATAGATATAACTCCAATTTTGCCAAATTTCAATACTTTGCGTCAATATTTCCAAGTAAAAAATCAATTTTATTACTTTTGACTTACAAAATACGTATTTTTCGTACACAATTGCTTGAATTATAACGAATCAAGACAAAAGCGTAGTAGAAACGCATCGAAGTTGATTTAGGACATGAAACGTTTAAACCTCATACATTTGTTAGTAATATATGGAAATTTCACACCTTTTACTCAAAAAACTGCCATTCACGACCAAGGTTACGAATATATGTACAAAATCACCACAGATATATTGTTTGTTCTACGTGTTTTCATGTTTTTAGTTCTTAACCTCCAATTTTGCCAAATATCAATATTTTTCATCAATATTTCCAAGTAAAAAATCAATTTATTTACTTTTCACTTACAAAATACCAAGTTTTCGTACAAACGTTCTTGAATTATTATGAATCAAGACAAAAGTGTAGTAGAAACGCATTGACGCTGATTTAGGACATACAACGTTAAAACCTCATACATTTGTTAGTAATATATGGAAATTTCACACTTTTTACTCAAAAAACTGCCACTGACGACCAAGGTTACGAATATACGAGTATGTACAAAATCACCACAGAATTGTTGTTTGTTCCACGTGTTTTCATGTTTTTTGTCCCAAACGTTCAATTTTGCCAAATATAGTATTTTTCATCACTACTTCCAAGTAAGAAATCTATTTTATTACTTTTGACTTACGAAATACCAATTTTTAGTACAAACATGCTTAAATTATTATGAATCAAGACAAAAGTTTAGTAGAAACACATTGACGATGATTTAGGACATAAAACGTTTAAACCTTATACATTTGTTAGTAATATATGGAAATTTCACACTTTTTACTCAAAAAACTGCCACTGACGACCAAGGTTACGAATATACGAGTATGTACAAAATCACCACAGAATTGTTGTTTGTTCCACGTGTTTTCATGTTTTTAGTCCCGAACGTCCAATTGTACCAAATTTCAATATTTTGCGTCAATATTTCCAAGTAAAAAATCAATTTTATAACTTTTGATTTACAAAATACCAATTGTTCGTACATAAATGCTAGAATTGTAATGAATCAAGACAAAAGTGTAGTAGAAACGCCTTCACTTCAATTGTGATATAAAACTTCTAAACCACCTTAATACGTATGCCCATTTGTTAGTAATATACGGAAATTTTACACTTTTCACTCAAAAAACTGCCATTGACGACCAAGTTTACCAATACATGCACAAAATCATCACATAATTATTGTTTGTTCCACGTGTTTTCACGTTCTTGGTGCCAAACGTCCAATTTTGCCAAATATCAATATTTTTCATCAATATTTCTAAGTAAAAAATCAATTTTATTACTTTTGACTTACAAAATACCAATTTTTCGTACAAACATGCTTGAATTATTATGAATCAAAACAAAAGTGTAGAAGAAACGCATTGACGTTGATTTAGGACATAAAACGTTTAAACCTCATACATTTGTTGGTAATATATGGAAATTTCACACTTTTAACTCAAACAACTGCCATTGACGACCAAAGTTACGAATCTAGGTACAAAATCATCACATAATTATTATTTGTTTCACGTGTTTTCATGTTTTTAGTCCCGAACGTCCAATTGTACCAAATTTCAATATTTTGCGTCAATATTTCCAAGTAAAAAATCAATTTTATAACTTTTGATTTACAAAATACCAATTTTTCGTACAAACATGCTTGAATTATAATGAATCAAGACAAAAGTGTAATAGAAACGCATTGACGTTGATTTAGGACATAAAACGTTTAAACCTCATTTGTTAGTAATATTATACATGGAAATTTCACACTTTTTACTCAAAAAACAGCCATTGACGACCAAGGTTACGAATATATGTACAAAATCATCACAGAATTATGGTTTGTTCCACGTGTTTTCACGTTTTTTGTCCCAAACGTCCAATTTTGCCAAATATCAATATTTTTCATCAATATTTCCCAAGTAAGAAATCAATTTTATTACTTTTGACTTACAAAATACCAATTTTTCGTACAAACATGCTTGAATTATAATGAATCAAGACAAAAGTGTAATAGAAACGCATTGACGTTGATTTAGGACATAAAACGTTTAAACCTCATTTGTTAGTATTATATGGAAATTTCACACTTTTTACTCAAAAAACAGCCATTGACGTCCAACGTTACTGAATATATGTACAAAATAATCACATAATTATTGTTTGTTCCACGTGTTTTCATGTTTTTAGCCTTAAACGTCCAATTTTGCCAGGTATATTTAACAAAAGCATGTTAATAAAAAATAGCAAAAAACATGCTTGTAGCAATTCAGTTATAACAAGTGTTTGTTAAATAACGTGATTTTTGCAATCCTGCAAGAATTGACAATATTATCTGGGCTTGTTCTTACCCGCACTCTGCTCCCGCATCACCCTTGCCTCCACGCTGTACTTCCGCGCCGGGTGTTATAAACGAGTCACTGCATGTTTATCTTATTCCAATCAATGCATGTTATATGTCTTCAACCTATATAAAGGCAGTGATTGTTCATTTTATTTTCATTAGCATTATCGCGCGCAATTGATGACAGGGTTTTAAAAGTTGATCTTTTCACTACTACTACTCACGTATCTGTTAAGTAAAAACCATGTCCGAAGTAAAAAATAAGAGACGGCAGTGTAGTGTGAATTATATTAAATACGGATTTATCGAAAATCCATCATCGCCAATGTGCCTTATTTGTCAAAAAACATTTTCAAATGAAGCGATGAAGCCTTCTAGGCTTCAAGATTATTTTAATAAAATACACCCGGGTAAGAAAGACAAAGATGTGACCTATTTTCAAGACATGAAAAAGAAGTACGAAATTCAGCCAACTATATCAAAACTTTTTTCATCAGCTTCTAATCAAGACGATGGCGGACTTCGAGCTTCGCACAATATCTCATTGTTGATTGCTAAAACAGGCAAACCACATACTATTGGGGAAGATTTAATTTTTTTACCAGCAGTAAAATAAGTAATAACCACTGTGCTCCATAAACCAGCTGCAAATATTATCCGAAAAATTCCTTTTGAGCAATAGTTCTGTGTAAAGACGAATCGATGAGATGGCTGAAAACGTTGAAAAATCATTGTGCAATCAGCTGCAGACTTGTCAATTTTCAATTCAACTGGGTGAGTCCACTTTACTAACCAATGAAGCATTGTTATTGTCATACGTGAGGTTTATTAAAGATGAGAATATATGTCAAGAACTATTGTTTGCTACCAATGTGGAAACAGATACAAAATGAGAAACCATATTTAATGCACTGGAAACGTTTTGTGACGAAAAGGAAATTTCTTTTAATAATATTATGTCAGTTGCTACGAATGGCGCACCGGCTATGACAGGGCGTCACAAAGGCTTCATAGCGTGCTTAAAAAATAAAGTTCCTGACGTGCTTGCTGTGCATTGCGTAATTCATCGCCAGCATTTGGTTGCGAAAAACCTGAGTGAACGCTTCCATACATCACTGCAATATGTTATCAGAGCAGTTAATAAAATCAGAAGTAACTCGTTGAATGACAGATTATTTAGTCAGCTTTGCATTGCCAATGATGAAGATTTCAACCGATTGCTGCTTCACACAGAGGGGCGCTGGCTGTCAAAAGGTACTTGTTTGACTCGATTTTACAATCTGTTTGGGTCTGTGATAGAGTTCTTAGGAAACAAAGACACGGAATTGCGCGACAACCTCATCTCATCAAAGAACGATATTGCGTACTTGACAGACCTGTATACTCGTAAATTGTTTAATGATGTCAATCTCCAACTTCAAGGCGACGACTTAAACTTGATTAAGACTAAAAATAGCGTTGCTGCTTTCGTTGTCCAAACTGCTATTATACAAAAGAAATATCGGCAGACGCGAATTCAATAACTTTCCAAATTTATCAGCAGTATCATTCAAGCACGACGACTTGCTTGTTTACTGTCAACACTTGGAAAACCTCCACAGTGATTTCAAGGAACGATTCCAGGACATTTTAAACATGGACATACCAGACTGGGCTTTGGATCCTTTTTCAAATGTCAACACAGCAGGATCATCCCAGTTAGAAGAACTTATAGAACTGACGACAAATGAGGAATTAAAAATTAAATTCAAGAATAGCTACCAAGAATTTTAGCTGCAGAAGCCGATTTAGCAACTGTACCCAGGATTATGGTCGATTGTTCAACGATTTCTGATAGCATTCCCATCTTCCTATTTAGCTGAACGTGGATTTAGTGCTGCAGCAACATTGGTAACTAAAAAGAGAAATCGGCTCCATGTTACTGAACGCGGTGACTTACGGTTGTTTTTAAGTAAAATCGAGCCTGATATTAACAAACTCCTTAAAATGGATCAAATTCAACCTTCTCATTAGATAAGTTATAAATTCAATGTCTTTTGAATGTTAATAAAAATACTTTTCAATATAATTACTTAATTAAAACGCATACTTATGCGTTTTAATTGTTCTCATTGAAACAGTCTTCTTTAAACTCAGAAATATTATAGGGTCATATCCTATCTTACGACTATAGTATATGATATTACACGTTGAAATATAATCGTGGCAATAGCTGTTTCAGATTCGCAAGTAAAAAAAATTGGGGGGCTTTAGAAAAAAAAAATTCCCAAAGTGGGCGGTGGGCAAAATAAGGTTGAGAACCTATGCATTAACTAGATTAAAAGTTTTTTCGTTCATTGAATTTAAGAATTAGTCCGATTTTCATTAAAAATTGAGAAATGATAAGATTTTGTTAAAACACCAACGATGTAAAGTTACATTCAACATATGGGAATATATTTGAATTCATATGTTAATTACAGTTCCTTCTTTCGCATGTCATCCTTCTATATCCGAATTGGTTATTCAGACGTATTGTATTCGGAGACTAGGAGACAATATTGTATTCGTTCCGTTGTACAGGAGCATACATTCATTTTTGTAATTGGTTATCGTCAATTTAAGGTTGTGGAAATAATTCACCCGGCATGTAACGTGCCAGGTTTATAGCTCTAGTAGGAGTTATTTACCCCCTTAGGACGATTCTTTACGAGTCATTCAGACATTTAACATAATTAATCAATTACAATTAGTAAAATTGAACATTCAACAAAAGTCAAGAAAATTAAACAAAATTAAACAAAATAAACATAATTAAACAAAATAAAACAAAATTATGCAAACATGAAACACTCTTTAATTCTATAAAGAGTTAAATGCCTTTTTAGAATGTCTCTTAACGAGTCACTCAGACAGTTAACAAAATTAATCAATTAACAAAATAACAACTTAATTAAATTGCAATTAATAAAATTAAACAGTTTACATATTTAAACAAAATTAAACAAAAGTTAAACACTCTATAACCCTAACAGAAGTTATTGACCCCCTTATAATGACTCTTTACGAGTCACTCAGACAGTTAAAAAAATTAATCTTTTAACAAAATAACAAATCAACAAAATCACAATTAATAAATAAAACAGTTAACAAAAATTGAAACAAAATTAATCACTCTTTAACTCTAGCAGGAAATATTAGCATCCTTAGAGTGACAGTTAACAATATTAAACAATTAAAAAGTTAAACAAAAATTATGGGACTTGTCCCTTCAGCGTTATTTTCCTTGTCAATTGTGTTCAGATTGTGTGTTGACTTTATTACGTCTTCTATATATCTACATATTCTGTTTGCTCTGCTCTTAGATATCAGTCCTTCTCTTAATGTATTCAGCTCTATCCGTTGAACTCCCAGCTCGCATTCCAGGGCCCGTCGTCTTATCGCCTGCACTGAGCACTCCATCAGTACGTGCAGCACGTCTTGCACTACATCCTCGCTGTACGGGCAACTCTCGGACTGCGCTAGATGAAATCTTTTCAGATATTTCGTCGAACTTGAAATATATGTCTCTCAATATTTTGGCTGCGAAGCAAAGCGGATATTTATCGTAGATTGGAGTCACCCTCAATTGTCTGCCTGCCTCGCGAGCTCATCGGCTCTGTCATTTCCCATATTTCCCGAGTGACCCTTCACCCAGTGGAACTGAACCACCACGTCCTCTCTCCGCAGACGACTCACTGTATATAGTATTGTGCAAATTATGGGATTGGTGCTGGTTGGATCCGTTATCCCTCTTAGACCAGATAATGAGTCCGAATGGATATCTACCATCCGCAGGGGAACTCTTGTATCTTCGATCCAAACCAGCGCCTCCCTCATCGCCACCAGTTCAGCCTGGAATACCGAGCAGCAATCCGCCAACTTAATCTTCTGCTTGAAGATCTTGTCTTTGTCCTTATAGACTACAAATGCGGCTCCTACCTTGCCATCCAACAGACTCCCGTCTGTGTAGATCTTCACACACACGCTGTTCTGGTCACCATAACTCAAACAAACCAACGTGTCCGTACTTGCCGGGTGCGGAAATCCAGCTTTCAGCGCCACACCTTGGTAGACCAAGTCACTCGGGACATCGGGTAATGGCACCCTTTCTTTACCCAGTACACGTCGGCCAATTCACGCACTTTAAGGCTAAGGGGCATCATTCCCGCGAGTGCCATAGCAGAGTCCACCGACATCGTCCTGTATCCCTTGATTATTCTGATACAGAACGGTCGCTGCGCCTGGTTCAATCGTCTGGCAATGTGTTTTCTTAAACATGCCTCGCCCCACACACTTGCGCAGTACAGGGCAATGGGTTGCACCGCTCCCACGTACGAGTATATTGTTCTGGCCACTTCCGACGTTATGCCTCATGTGTATCTCGCGAAGCGCGAGAGGACGTTGAACTGCACGACCATCTTCTCACAAATGTTTGCGACGTGTTTGGTTCAGCTCAAATTCCGGTCTATGATGACTCCGAGGAGCTTGATCTCTTTGACGAGCGAAACTTTCTCCCCGCCCAGCCACAAACACGGTTCCCGACGTACTAATTGTCTTGTGACTACCGTAGCTAGCGACTTCAGCGCCGAGAAGTTAAGCTTTGCTCGTATCCCCCAGTCACCGACCGAGGCCAGCGCCTCATTTGTATGTCATTCAACGCTGTCCATGTCCTCTCCAACAACTATGACCATGATATTATCCGCAAAGGTCTGGAAATGTAAACTGTCACCAAACTCCATCTACAGAAGATCATACACGATCAAGTTCTAGAACTTGGGGCCACATACAGATCCCTGAACGCAACCTTTAGTGGAGGGCTTGCTTGGTGACGTCCTGGAAGTTCATGGATACTTTCCTGTCTTTCAAATAACTTAGTATCAACGTATAGACGTTTCGTGGACACGCTCTCTTCAGGAGTTGGACTCAGAGGAATGACCACCACGCGTGGTCAAATGCACCCCTTATATCAAGAGATACCGCAATCGCAATATTCTTTCCTTCTCTTGCCCGCCTTAGTATCCTCATGGCGTTGTTTAGGGCGTCCTCAGTGGATTTCTGATTTGTGAATCCATATTGGCGATTGTTCAGTCTACCCTCGTGATGCATCCGCCAAGGGACTCGTCCGATGATCAGCCTTTCGAGCAGCTTCCCAAATACGGAGATAAGACCAATCGGCCTGAAATCCGCAACATCGGACCCCCGCTTGCCAGCCTTCGGGACCAACAGAGCACAGGCTCTCTTCCAGGTAGTCGGAAAGTGGCTGATCCGGAAACACGCGTTCATGAGGTCATACAGCAGGTCAGGGAAATCCTCGTTTAACCTAGCCAGGATGTCGGCCGTGAACCCATCCGATCCAGGTGTCTTCTTGGGGTTCATTTCCACACTAATTCGCCCGATCTCCACGTATCCAAACTTCGGTTCATTTGCTGCCTCCGGGATTCCAGAAGCATCCGCTCTAATGGCCGCATGTTCATCCGTTTTGGTAGTGATGTCATCGTCGGGATAGAAATGCCCCGAAATCGTCCCGACTCTCTCCTTGGGCGTATAATATATTTTGCCTGCTACAGTGATGCCTGCAGGCACTGGCTGCCGACTGCCTCTGATTCGACCGCGCAAGCCTTACACTGTTTTCCTGCCCTGCAGTCTACACACGCTCTACCAGCTTTCAGTTTTGGCTTTAGAAACCTCAGCTCTGAACTTTTCCTTGAGCTCCAGGTAGACTGGGAGCGTAACATATTTTATACTTTTCTCAGTGGAGTTCCGAACCTTGCGTCTCGCCGCAGTCACGCTCTTTTTAAGGTCCGCGAGCTTATCGCTCCACCATGGGCATGCCCTCCTACCGCACATCTTAAATGACGGCATTGACTTCCCACAGGCCCTGCTCACAATGGAGCTCATCTCAGCACACACCAAGTCCAGGTCACGAGCACTTTCGGTCCTTCTCAGGGCAGTAGTCAGGTTGCCAACGAAGATCTCCATCGCCACAGAAAATCTTCTCCAATCTGCCATGTCCGACCGGAACCTCCACGTACCACCATGAAGCCGCTCGTGCGAGGGCGCTCCAGCCACCGAGAAAAAGATGGGGTTGTGGTCAGAATAGCCGGAGTTATCCATTTCCACACTTCAGTCCGACACCAAACCCTCCATCGCCACACTGCAGAATGTAACGTCAATACACGACGCAAATATTATACCCCGCCTATAAACCTCGAAGGTCGGAGCATCCCCCCGGTTCAAAACTGAGCACCCCACCTCATCCAGGAATCCCGCCAGCATATTACCCCTTTTGTCAGTCCGGCTGCCCCCCCCCCCCCCATGGGATCTTGGCATTGAAATCTCCTCCGATCAAAACCAAGGCGTCCATTTCATTCACGGCCTCAAGAAGCTCACAGAGTTTTATCAGTACGGGGTTCATATCCGCCCGAGGCTCCACGTAGACCGAACCTAAGACCACAACTCAGCCTACTATTTTCATCTTGATGAAAACCGCGTTCAGGTCGGTAAATTGGTCCAAGATCTCCCCCTCGGAAAACCTCCGGTCCACCAGTATAGCTGCTTTACAGGGTGCATCTCTACACCCTCCATTCCGCTAGTACACTCGCCTACAAGCCGAAGTCACATGCCCCACAGCCCCCGTATATGGCTCCTGCAGAAGACAAATTTCAGCTTTGGTCATGCTGACCATATCCAGCGCTAGTCTTGCCCTTTGTACATTTTGTTGCACGAGTCTGATTGCGCCCGCACCACTATATGCAATAGTTTGTGCTTTCCATGGCTCTTCGTTCCAAACGCTGTCTAGGGCACGCGTCACTGATGGCTCTGTGCTTTACATCCGTGATTTGGCCAATCCTTAAATTGAATTTAGTGCAGTTGTGGCACTTTTTACGTTCGTTAAGGTCTTTTTCAGTGCACTCTGCATAACGACGGGGCCCCGCACAGTGAGAGTACACCTGATCTTTCTCCGCAAATCGTCCAGTTGTGTGCCCAAAGCCGAGGCATTTGTAGCACTGGACCACTGGCAATGCATCCTCGACGTGCACCCGCATGAAACCAATATAACCCGGCCGGTTTCGAGAAGCGCCCTTCTAATGCCCAGTGTTACCGCAACTACGATATTCCTAAGGAATTCATTTCTCCTCCTCATGGCCCTCAATATTTTTATCGCCTCTTCGGGCTTACCCTCAAGCGCTCGGTGAATCCCATCGTTTTGTACCACCAGGCACTCAATGAATTCGTGTTCAGGGGTTTCCTTGCCAACCCCCTTAAAAATAATTACGGGCCTTTTTCCCTTACCTTCCTGAGGCCTGAGTCCATCTACTCGATCCACAATGTCCCTCAGTTTCTCTGCATGCTCTTTTATCGTCCACGTGATCAGAACTCGGTTCTGCGAGACCGCCGAGATGCCGTTTATGCCAATCCTCTGTTCTTTTAGCTGAGGTTTAATTCCCGCAAAGATTGCCTGTTTTATATTGGCTGAGGTGTCTTCCTTTCTCTCGCTGGACACCACAAGAGCATAACTACGCTCAGGCAGTTTGTGTCCAGTTGCCCCAGCCCTAATGTCGATTTAAGGTTATGCCCATACACCTACTCATAATTGTATAAAGAGACGTTTTCAAACCATTATAAACTGATGACGACCTCCGTGTCCTGATTGTAAGACGCTTGTCTGCCGTCTCGGAGGTTGCGGGTTCGATCCCCGCTGGAACCCAGATTTAAAAAAAGGGATTCTAGTCTGGTTTTCAGTTAGGGACCATTAAAACTTCTTTCTGGTTGGTTGGAAGAAATTGCCACATTGCAATAAACTCGCCAGGTTAAATAAAAAAACTGTTAATATATGAACGATTCTGGAAAAGCCACACACTCATTTATGGTATGTACCATACCAAATTTATATACCAAATTTTGTATAGCAAAATAAAACAGTTTTGATAGTTCTTGATATTTATTTAACTTAATAAGTGACGTCAAACAACAGTATTTTGAAAATGTTATTGTAAAGTGAAACAAGTGTTGTTAATTTATTAAAAACAATAGATCAAAGAAAAGTGTTTTAAATTGATTTTCCTCAGTGTGGAGTTCTGTGAATTTAATAGCGGCAGAATCAAAAACTTTACGAGTTGCGCTAAAAAAATAAAAAACCAAATATGCATGCCCATTCTGTGTAGCAGGTTGACAGTTTTGACTTCGGGTTCTGTTATTTCCTTCGAATAATTTCATTTTCGGAATCAAATCGGATGTTTAAAAATATACTTCAATTCATACACACATAATTATCAGTGAAAAGTATAATATGCCATATAAAAAAATGCATAAAATAAGGAACCCATAGTGCTAAATCATCACTCATAAATAACATATATATTCATTAGTTAGTGAACACTTAAAATGCAAAAGAAATACTCGTACATGGTAAAAACCTGCCATAGTTGAATATCGTATAACCGCTTGAAACAACGATCATATTTGATAAAACCAAAATGACTTCCACGGACAAACCGGTGCTTCCCGCGACTAGTACGCGAAACATCAAAATCATCCGAGATAAAACTTTCAATAAATTTGATAACAGCTATAAATTTTCACATATTTGCCAAATAATACTCAGAAAGCATACCTTTCCCATAAACATCCAAAACTTATAAGAGACGAACACAAGTAACATACTAACTTGTTTTTTTTACTACAAGTACAAGTACTAACTATTATCATATCATTGAGAATGCAACAATCTAAACTAGAAATACCAAGCACTGGTAAAAAATGCCATAATTATTTTTTGAAGTCGTCAGTAACGCGGAAACACTAGCTTTATGAGGACACACATGATTGGTGTATTTAAACTATGAAGAGTGTAAAAAAAGACATATATACTATACGCGATAAAATCGTAAATTTTCTCTCAGTACAAAATACGAAATAATGTTCAAATATGCAAATTAGCAAATTATCCTGAAGTAGAATAGCTAGAAATGAAAATGGATTTTCTAGATTGTTTTACGAGTACAAGCACGCTATAGTAGCTATTCGACCACGGATGTATCGATAATATTATGTAAATATAATTTTTTTGCAAACCATTAAAATGTGATGTAATAACACGATTATTTCCAACAACAGTTACCTTTAAAAAATCAAATACGAATTTCTTCGCCACTATAATGTGATTTTTTTTGTTATTTTACGGCGACTAGCTTTGATTGTGATATTCTGAAATAGGACTGGAAATAGAGGGATATTAATATGGAAAAAGGAAGTGAGGAAGGAAGTGAATTATGAGGAGGGAAGCAGTTGAGACGGAACTAATCGCTTTCCAAGAAGCGTTAGACAGTTTTGACAAGTATTGGAGCCAACGGAGATAGGTTCTTTTGTGATGCGGAAGCCTCAAAGAATATGCCATGGAAATTTTAGTTCTTCTCGAGTTTTCAATTGAATATTTACTATAAAATCTTTTTCGTTTGACACAATAGTAAAGAAAACTTTAAATTAATTATCTACTTAATTATTTATTATAATTTCTACTACTGTGTGACTACTCATAATGGAATCTTGGTTCCAGCATAAAGATTTATGGACAAGCGACACTTGGACTTAAAGTAAGATAAATGAAGTAGAAATGATTACGTTGCTTAAAATGTGTGGAAAAACAATGTATGACAGAGTAAAGGACGAGAAAATTAGGAAATAATTCGAAATAAATGAAGATGTAGTGTTTTAGGTGAATTAAAGGGCATGGAGATGGTTTGGCCACGTAAAAAAAATATATACGAGTAGTATAGAAGTAAGAAATCTTAGGGAAGACTAAGAATAAAGAACGTGGCACGATCAAATTAATCAAATTATAAATTATGGAAGATTGAAAAGCCTTTGTAATAGGAGTGGATGCTTAGTGAAGTGTATGGATGTAGAGAAAGCGAAATATGTGTGCAAGGATAGAAGAAAGTAGAGATCTGTTCTGTCTGCCAATCCCAATACATGAGACAACACGGTGGATATATAGTTGTACATTAATATATAAGGTGGATAATATATAAGCACCATATTAGGAAATGCCACTTTTTTTAAACATAACGTGTTCATTAATTTTAAAACAATAGTAACGTGGTATTGTAGATGATGATAAATGATAATTGTGGAAACTTCAGAAAACATTCCCAAAATACATTTTAAATATGTTGTACCTCATTAGTGATCATTTCAGTTTTTTGTGAATTTTGTTTTATTGACGCAAAGCCTTAAGTTGTCAGGATTACTATTACTTTCCTTGATCTTTTTGTGAATTTTGTTTTATTAACGCAAAGCCTTAAGTTGTCAGGATTACTATTACTTCCCTTGATCTTTTTGTGAATTTTGTTTTATTGACGCAAAGCCTTAAGTTGTCAGGATTACTATTACTTCCCTTGATCTTTTTGTGAATTTTGTTTTATTGACGCAAAGCCTTAAGTTGTCAGGATTACTATTATTTCCTTGATCTTTTTGTGAATTTTGTTTTATTAACGCAAAGCCTTAAGTTGTCAGGATTACTATTACTTCCCTTGATCTTTTTGTGAATTTTGTTTTATTGACGCAAAGCCTTAAGTTGTCAGGATTACTATTACTTCCCTTGATCTTTTTGTGAATTTTGTTTTATTGACGCAAAGCCTTAAGTTGTCAGGATTACTATTACTTTCCTTGATCTTTTTGTGAATTTTGTTTTATTAACGCAAAGCCTTAAGTTGTCAGGATTACTATTACTTCCCTTGATCTTTTTGTGAATTTTGTTTTATTGACGCAAAGCCTTAAGTTGTCAGGATTACTATTACTTCCCTTGATCTTTTTGTGAATTTTGTTTTATTGACGCAAAGCCTTAAGTTGTCAGGATTACTATTACTTCCCTTGATCTTTTTGTGAATTTTGTTTTATTGACGCAAAGCCTTAAGTTGTCAGGATTACTATTACTTCCCTTGATCTTTTTGTGAATTTTGTTTTATTGACGCAAAGCCTTAAGTTGTCAGGATTACTATTACTTCCCTTGATCTTTTTGTGAATTTTGTTTTATTGACGCAAAGCCTTAAGTTGTCAGGATTACTATTACTTCCCTTGATCTTTTTGTGAATTTTGTTTTATTGACGCAAAGCCTTAAGTTGTCAGGATTACTATTACTTCCCTTGATCTTTTTGTGAATTTTGTTTTATTGACGCAAAGCCTTAAGTTGTCAGGATTACTATTACTTCCCTTGATCTTTTTGTGAATTTTGTTTTATTGACGCAAAGCCTTAAGTTGTCAGGATTACTATTACTTCCCTTGATCTTTTTGTGAATTTTGTTTTATTGACGCAAAGCCTTAAGTTGTCAGGATTACTATTACTTCCCTTGATCTTTTTGGAATAAATAGATTTGAAAATAAAACGATTTTTAGCAACCTTATTTGCATTAACAATAACTTACATATCGTCTCAGATTAGTTTAAGAATATTCAAAGTGACATTTTTAAATTCTACATTAATTAAGTTATTAAAAAAATGAAAATTCATTTCAAATTATACAAAAAAAAAACGAAATAAAATTCAAATCGAAACAGCAATCAAATAAATTTAAAAACAGAACATAGAACAACAATGAAAATTATTGAGAAAAATGAAAAAAAAACATGAAAACCTGAGCACATAATCAAAATGAAAAAAAAAATTGTATTAAACGGAAAAAAAGTATTTTCACAAGTTCATAAAAAAAATCATAATGTTCTTCTTGATTCAATATTCTTAAATTCATCGTGTTAAATTTAAATCATTAAAAATCCATATTGAGAAGTCTAAAATATTTTAATCGTAAAAAAAAGTATTTGCCCCTATTTGTGTATATACTCGTATTTATTATATGTTGTTATTTTTATTTTTAAATATGATTTTTGTATTTTATTGAAATTTGACGGGAGGAACATATCTAATATAAGAATGGCAGTTTTTCTTTTTTAATGTGCTATTCACCCAAACTACGAGTAGGATGATAAGTGCCACCAAATTGTACTCATTATACAATTATATGTATGAGTCAAAATAGTAAAACTATTTAAAAAAAAAAACAAATCAAGGCAATTGAAAGTGTCAACTGAGTAAGCATAAAAAAATTAACAATCGGTCTACAAGTGGAAAAGTTCCACGAAGAAATAAGAAACGCATTATTCACTGGACGCTGTAAAGATATGACTTTTAGTAAATTAAATCTGTCTCACAAAAGACAACCGAAAAATATAATATGGTCCATAGTTTAATCATCCAGACCACCAGGTAGTTATAATACGTTCAACTCATAAAATAATATTTTAAAACATTTAAAATTTAAAAAACAAATCACCTTATAATTGTCTCTTTTTAAAATTGAAATCCTGAAAATAATTTCTATTGAAACATCGACAAATGCTATTAATACTTATAAAGTTAATCATTAATTTCCCCTGACCTTTAATTATATTATTACGTGCCACGTGATTCCAGTAGGACGCAACCGATATCATTCGCATCAATCAGGTCTTGTTCCAAGCGTGTTGGCCCGATGTTCGGAGAAGTTAGCACGTATTGCGAGTTCTGTAATAACCGCATCATCACATTCAATACCATTTTCATTCAAGAATCCTCTTGCATCTCGTCACCCCTAGACGGAATCTATTCAGAGATCTCCCCAAGTAAGCCATGGCAGTTGGTCTCCTGATGCCGTCTTTTGCAAGAACTCTGTCTAATTGTCAGATCTATTTTATTTTCACTTCAGACAACGCGCCTTATAAAGAATACTTAGTTAAGTCAACGAAAAAAATATCAACTTATGTATGTTTTAAATTAAATAATCATTAAATTATATACCACACTCTATTTCTTAGTGTTTTTTAATACATGAACTTGTCTAAAATTTTAGACATCCGCCAAATTAATAAATTTTTTAACAATATATCACTCGGCTATTCCAATACTAACAATTTATCACCGATACACCCTGACTAGAGACTTATAAACTAGGACGTAGAAACGTGATGAATAATGATAAAGTGAAATAACAAACAAATTACTAATTAAATATTCTAATGTTTAATTCCAAAAAATTAAAGCTTACCTTTGATAAGTTAAACAATTGTTTATAAACATTTAAACACGGAATTCGAAAAAATATTTGTAAATTATTATATTAAAAATTCAATAAAGCACTTTCGTGTTTTGAATATTTTTTTGTGTTAAGCTTTTAAGACGTTAAATTACCAAAAAAACAATGTTAATGTTTGTTTTTATTAGAAATGTGTATTTATTGTTTCTATCGAATCCAAATGAATAGCTTCCATCAGAATAAATAACTTACGTTACTAAACGGAATTATGAAGTGATCTCGAAAAATTATTTTAAGTATTATAAATACGGGTTGAATTCTAAATTTAAAAAACAAATGTTAGTTAATACATGTTTACTACGTCAGGAAAAAACTCACGCATGCAAAATTTCCATAAAGAAGTCATCAAACCATAGACAAACTCGACGTACCCATAGAGAAAATACTCGAGATATACATTTTGATGGCATTGTCAAAATCCAAGTGATAGATGAGTATCGTGACGTCAGCCAGCATCCTGCGGCCCTCGCTACAAAGGAGTTTATTAGCAGGGGAGGGGGTGGGCCTGTGGCACCATGTAGATAGGTACCAGCCTTACTAGTTCACTACCAAAAGAGGTTGATTTTGTGTCTTATTCCTGATCTGGCGCGACTCTTGGGCGCCTACCTAGGGGAAAACTGCGGGCAAAGAAAATCGTAGGGATGGGGATGCCACCAAAGTAAATTCTTATTTTTTATTAAGAAAAAAAAATGCATTTATATGCTTGGTGAGAAATCTATATGCTTACGTAATTTTATGAGCTTGGTGTGAATTCTGTTGTTTAGAATTATTTGTATTTTTGATAATCAAACCATACAAATTTTATTAAGAACATAAATATAATAGACTGAAGATAACTAATTAATAATCATCATCACCACCATCATGTCATGCCCCCATTGGGGTAGGCAGAGATAACATATCTACAATTCTACTCTCCTGGCATACATCTTTCGCTGTGACTAAAAACCTCTAAATGAATACTCTCCTATTATAAAGACTTTTCGCTCTCCCTATTTCAAAATTTGATTGATTTTGTCATACCATGTTTTTCAAGGTCATTTTTTTTTCTAGATCTTATGAATTATTTTGTAAATCTTTTACTTTTAAGGGTAATTTTTGTAAATTATCAATACACCTTTCTAATAAACCTACCCACAGCCGAGATCGAATTCTAGGTTGTAGGTAGGTTTATTAGAAATGAATGACTGACTTGGCTGACTACGATGTGCTTCCAGACATTCCCATTCTGAGTTCAGGAACGGCAATCAGGAAATATTTTCACATTTTAATTTATATTTAAAAAATATACAAAGTTACGCGCATAGAGTTATTGATGTCGCATCTCGCTTCATAAACTATCACGGAGCAATCTCTCGAAATAACACAAGTATAGAGCATCAAATGTAAAATAAAAAAAAAATATTGGTTCTATGAAGAATACGCTCGTTTTTACATACGCATAATATAAGCAGAATATTGGCTGTTTCTATCTCTTTCAATCGTAGTTTTAGACTTTTTTCAATTTAAGTGAACTACTCCGTGATGAATGGTATCTCTGGTTACATGAGATATATTTTTGTTAGTTTGTTTTGTAACAAATTATTTTAAACAATTATAATAAGTGTAAGTGTTGTATGTATGAATGAATTTAATATTTTGCAATAGTATTTGAACATATTATTATTAATTCCTATTGAAAATTCGTTTATCTTTTAAAACAATATAATTAAAAACAATTGCTATAATGAACGTATTTATTACACTTCCGTTTTGTTTCCAATCGTGATTAAACCTAAACAGAAGTGTTTTATGTTATCGTTGTGTTTCTGATTGATATTGAATAACCTGGAAAGCCTAAAGACCATTTCTTTCAATCAATCAGAAATGTGTAAAGACTTTATAGGAAAACAAGCTACGGACTTTTACGGAAAATTTATTTGAGGGAATTGAACCCGAAACCCTCGGGATTTCAAATGTTTTGACAACTTGTAAACCCACATTTCCATTTATTTGTTCATTCATTTTAATGGAAAAAATATAGATTTTTAGTTCTTTTTATGTAAAAAAAAAACAAGAACTAAAAATATATGATCGATTTTTAGTTCTTGTTTTTTTTTAAACATTCCAATTTTCATCTAAAGATAACCTCTCTAGCCTAGTTAGTGAAACACCTGTTTTCCAGTCCAGAGTTCCAAGTTTGATTTTCGCAAGAGCCCAGATTTTTTTGCAAAGGATTCCAGTCTGGTTTTCACTAAAAAATTCGTTCTGGTTAATAAGATTGCTACACGGCAATCTCGTTCAGAACTACGCTTTTCAGGCTATTCTGTTCACGTCGATAGAGTAATACAATACAATATAACAAAAACATAAATAGATTATTATAATATTTATATTGATTTTTTAAATTAATTATTTACTTGAATGAAATATCTTTTACTGGATGTTAAGGTATTTGATATACGTAAATGTAAAGTTCTCGATAGAAATCTTCAAGAGATTGTGATAACCCTGTGCTCGGGAAACGATGTACGAAAAGGACGCCGAGGAAGCGGGAGAGGGAGCTGCAGCTGATTGGGCGAGCTTGCAGCGAGTTCGAGTGTTCCATTTTCGGAATTCAAACATTTATCATAGAGAGTTTGGCGCTTTTTGCAGATAAGCCCGGGCGAGATCAAACGATGTAGGTTCGATGTATTAAGCCGCCAATTAGATTTGGCGTATTCGAATATAGAACACAGGAAAAGGGATGGTAATTTTGCCAAGTATCGATTTACCGGATGGATGGGGGCCTTTTCTATCGATTTTCACATTAGCTGCACTAAAAATGAACTTGAATTTTAAGATTTCACTCGATTTGTATAAAAAATTGTTATCTATTGAAAATACATTTAAAATTACCAAATTATGAATTATCTGCGTGAATAGTGAAAGTAATTGTATGTTATTTGCAAAATAAAAAAAAAGTTTGCCTCTTCCAGAGATTGATATACTCGTAGTAACACATAATAAAATAACTATATATTAGAAAAAAATAGAAAGCAGCCAAAATGGTAATTATTTAACTTATTGAATGAAGCATACTTTAATTTTTTAAAAAGTGACAGAATGAGAATTACAATCCCGGAAAAGTGATTTCTCTTTAATTGTTAACGAGAGATTTTCTAATAGTAATATCGAGAAAAGGTTCTGGAAAACTGACATATATAATATTTTAAATAAGATGGCTAAGTTTTCGAAATTGACAAAGCTCTTTACTGTTTACCAATGCATAACAAGTGTGTTGAGTCTTTGACGCAGAGAAATTAAACATATGATAAGCAGAAAAAATGGAAGATAATTTTTTTTATTCCTTTATAAAAAAAGAAGAACGTTAGTAAAATAAAGAAACTTCTGTTGAGATAATTTGTTATACAAAATCTAAAAACATACAACTCTCAATGACGGTGAAAGTATTATTATTAAATTAGGTCAAGGAAAATAGTATAATAGACGATTATGTATAACGAGATGTAATAATGCTAAAGAAATAAAGAGTGCGCTTTAATAGAAATGCATGGAGTGTGATGATTTGTTTATATAATTATACAAAGACGACCTTCGAATTCTAGTTGGTAAAACGCCTGTATAACAACCCGTGAGCTGCGGGCTAGATTCCAGTTGGAACTCAGTTTAAAAATAATCCAAGTTCATACTTGAGGCCTCTTTTAGAGCTATATGGTAGGTTGGAAATGATTGCCACTTGATATTAAGCTGCTCATGTTTTACTGTATATTATGAAAGTGTAATATAATACAATACAATGGTATACGTTCTTTCAATCAATTTTAAAAATGTCAAATTGTCCAAAACAATAAAGCAAAATATCTTAAAATTGACAGATCTCACGCAGACTTCCTCTTACATTCCTTCCAAGATCTAACTCAACCCTTACAATGGCAGTTCACACCTACACCACGCCTTCCACGCACCCCTCGCGGGCCTGGTTATACCATACGGAGGTATCGCCATAATTAACCCTTTGTAGGTATGCGAAATTCATGTAGAGCTTCATTACGTTTCCTTGATGGCTTGCCACCGGATCTAATATACATAGACATTTGAATAATAAAGAAGGCATATTGTTTCATTGACAAACGTACCAAATTGGGAATATGCTAATTCAATGGCTCCGAATAAAACCAATTTATGAAGAAATTTCTAGTTTCTAGACACATTTCACGCGATTGTTGGAGCTTTGTTCAAACTTTATGAATAGTAATAATTTACCGAGAATTTTAAAAAGAAAACAATCATATCTGAAGGACAATAACTTTTTCGAAACAATAGTCATAATCATAAACCGCGCCATATCAAAAGTAGTAAAAATGAGAATATAAAATACTCTATTGGTGCCTACTTTAACTTATGGGAGTGAAGCATGGTTTTGAATGTAGAAGAATAAACGTAAGATTAATGCTATGTATATAAGTGTACTACGAAAAACGTACGGGGTGTCAATGTATGAAAGAAGGACGAATGAATATATCAGAAATAAATGCATGGGTAAAATGGTATTGTCCCATGTGGAGAGAATGAATAGCGAAACAATAGATAAGCTCGTATATAAATCAGGATTACAAGTGGTGGGTGGAAGGGGTAGACCTAGGGAAATGGAGCTGGATCAAGTGGACAAGATTTAAAAAAATAAATAAAATAAAAAGTGGGAATAATATGAGATTATGCATAAAAATAATGCGGAGAATGTGAAAGTGATGGAGCTGGATCAAGTGGACCAGATTAAAAAAAAAGATAAAATGGAAAGTGTGAATAATAGAAGATTGTACATTAAAACAACGCGGAAGGTGTGAAAGTGATGGAGCTGGATCAAGTGGACCAGATTTTAAAAGAAGATAAAATGAAAATTGTGAATAATAGAAGATTGTGCATTAAAATAATGCGGAGGATGTGAAAGTTATTTACTTGCATTAAAGTGTGGATGTGTGTGTTCTTTGTCTACTCAGCAAGGGACAAGGCGTGATGATATGTATGCATGCATGAATTGTGTTTACGTTTCTTCAAATGTCAAGTAACTGTGTATAACAAGGGTTCATTACAAGATATTTTTTAGAAATTATATTTTCTTCTAATAATAATATGTGTGAGTCGATGTAAGAGTTTGCTTTTATTAAATAAATGATTGAAAAATGAAATTTAAAAGAAATATTGATAAATGTCTTATTTAAGATAAATTCATAACCATTTTTATTGAGAATATTTATTTCAACGAAAGGAAGAATTAAAAAAAAAATTTAAAACAGATTATAAAGATATGCACCATTGCTGACGTGCTTCGAAAAGCAAATTAAAAAATATATACAATACCTATTCAGTGACAATTCGTGTTTTTCTTGGTTTTATCATTATACATGTATATTATAACGCCGTGTCTTTTGTAGGGTAGGCAGATGTAACAAACCCCTAAACTTTTATATCCAAGCTCACAAGTTTTGCCTCCTCTACATTTTGCCCTATCTTTTATTATTTATACTTCTCATTTTGTATTCTTTCGAAATTTGATCCATTTGGTCCAGCCACTTTTTACTCAGTCTACCTCTTTCACGCACACCTTGCACTTCTGACTTGTATACTCGCTTAGCTATTCTTCCTTCATTCATTCCACATGTCAAAACCTTCTTGAAGGTTTTTTCTTCACATTACTTAAAACATTCATGCATTTTATTTTTTCAGTATCATTTTCCATATCTTCCTTTCGTTCTTCTGGCCACCGTTGTTGAAATGGTATTTGATTTTTGAAATATTTGTTTCTTTTTATTGTTTTGGTTTTGCATTTTTTTCTACATCCATAATGTAAATTCTGTATCGTTTACTCATAACTTTAGAAAGCAATAGTATGATTGGTTGCTTAAAGAATACAACTGAGCAATAAACCTGTCATATTGTGTAATGTACAATAAATTAAAAAAATCTTCTTTGTTCCGTAATCTCAATGCTGAGGAATGTGCCCCACATTGAGACTGCAAAATTTGCACACATTTTTCTCTATTCCTCTCGACATTCCACTGTCATTCATATATCGCATGCAATTGATTGGTACTGCTCAGCATATCCGAATCGATAATACGGACATGTTGAAGAACGTGGCCAGGAGAGATTATTGTTTTTGTCACTATTTATCGAGTTTGCGAGTTTAAAGAACCATGTGAGTAGACACGGTAGTAGCAGTTATGTTATTCGTAGTACATATTGACAATATTCTTATTGGCACTTTCGAACTGGTTTTCATTCAAGAGAGCTCTTCAACATATTTATGGTTGGTTGAAAGAGATTACGACATAGAAATAAACCCACCGGATTGTACAATAAACAATGAAAGTGCAACACAATAAAGCCAACATTTATGTATAGGAGTGAAACGTGGACGTGGCCAAATGACTAAGGAGTCGATTCAATGCAGTGGTATGTCGATATACAGAATATGAAATGTTATTGCTAAATATTAATGTAAGCTAAATACTAGTGTGATCAGCATAAAAAAGGCGCTCGTTATGGTTGTTTGAACATGATGACGAAAGATTGACTTAATAAATTTATAATGTTAGAATAAATTAAAGTTGTGACAGAGGACAATCGAGAAAAGGAGGGTTGGACTAAGTGAATGATATTTTGAAAGAAGGAAAGGTAAAGGGAAAAATGAACAGCATGGAAAGAAGTATGGAAGAGGAGGAGGCGAAGAAAGTTTGGCATTCTGTCTCCTCTGCCTACCCCCAACAGGGAAATACAGTGATAGTGTGTGTGTAATATTTATAAATGATCTAAATGATGTCTGCATATCTATGGAATAAATCCAATTATAACATAAAAAGTAATTTTGTTCTACTTAATGAGCAGTAGACGTTTGCAAAAGAGTTACAAAATGCCGACCTCCGTGGCCTAGTTGGTAAGACACCTGTTTCCAAAGGTTGCAAGTATAATTTTTAATCGTGCCAATTTTTTATATATAAAAAAGTGATTCTGTGTTCTACATAAGTTGATTTTTCAAGTATCCTTTCTCTCTGCCACCCCAAAAGGGAAAAGCGCGGGATTGTATGTATGTACCTATATGTTTGTAAAATAAAGAAAGGTGAAAGTGTTGAAATATGAATTAACAAATATTGTGAAAAGTCGATCTATTGTTCACATTATGTCGTTGGAAATCCATTCAATGTGAACCCAGCAAATAAAAGACAACGATTTGATTCTCGAAATGATTTTATACGACGCCATTAAGTTGAGCCCCAGTGGCCTGCGCCCCACCAGACCCTCCGCCCTCTCTGTGTAAATTCAGTATTGAAAGCTTTATTCCATACGGATATTTATTGCACATACTGTCACGAGGCGCCATATCTGCTTTCTTTTTAAACACTTGTGCTTGTTTCATGTTGATCAAGGAATAATGATTTTTTTCCATTTTCAAATAGTATTTTTTTAATTTAAAATATAAAATTTTATGTTCCCAAGTTGACAATCTTATAGTTGTGTATCTCTGCAGTTGAACGGGCAACCTATAGAGTAAGTCAATTTCAAATATCTAGGAAGCTTTATTACTTGTGACCTTGGTCTAGAGAAGTTAGATGCCGAATAAAAATGGCAAGTGCAGGATTTCTTAAAGATGATATCAGTTTTCTGCAACGATAACTTGAATCTTAAACTTCAGCAACTCTTGATTAAATACTATATACTCGTATTGTTATTTTACTTGATGTTGTTGAAACATGGTTATGAATACCAGAATGTTAAATAAGCTGAAAGCGTTAAAAATGTGGATAAACACGGAGAATGCTCAAAATTTCTTGGTTTCATCGTACGAGTATCTCAAACACTAGGGTGCTGCGTTGAGCAAGTGCAGAACGAGAGCTTTTAAATACTAAAAAGTGCCGAAAGATTGCCTACCTAGAATACACTCGTTTATAAAGAAGAGAAAAATACATCTTAAAATGAATATTGATGGGTGAAATTGATGGTCGACCGCGGAATCGCTAGAAGGCGCCTGTCGTGGTTATGTGATATTCGCGAATGGAAAGGTATCCAGATAGTAGAGGAGCTGTTCCGTGTCACCAAAGACAGAGATATTTTCTTAAGAGTATCGCAAACGTTAGGGCGATCAAACACATCACATGAAAAGAAGAATATGTTTTTATTGAATTAATTTTACAATTGTAGACTTCTATTTGGATGGGTATTAGTTTTCATTTATGGGTTACAGAAAAGTATTATTTATCAGTACTTTTATTTTATTATCTTTGTAGTAATTCAGTTTCATTAAAAAAAAGGCCTTCAATGTAGCAAAATACTCGTAGATATTTAAATCATTCTAAGTTTAGCGCGTAGATAATTTTCTATCAGAAAAGTTTTTACATAATGTTATTATTGGGTCCGGAGACAACACTATCTCTAGACTTCGCCATTTATTCGTTCTACATGCCCAAGCCATCACATGGTGCTTATTTCGATCTTACTTAATATTACATCAGCCTTAAGTTAACATTCATCCCTAATCACATAATTCCGTATTCTCCCAAACTCTGTGTATTAGTTGGCTGGAAGAGTTTACTACATAGAAATAAACTACGTTATCTTTTATACGAGTAAAATGAAATTGTCAAACAAAACAATATATTTAACTAGTTCTGGTTTTTCCTAGGTGGTATGCATTTTTGCAGACTTAATTGTACTTCTTTTCATATTCATTGCTTGCTCAAGTCGCAGATGCAGTGTTCAAGATGTAGAAAAGGGAATTAGAATAAACGTATGATGAAAGATTAACAAAAATACTCTCTGCAAGTAGTATAAAAGGTACGAGAAGTAAGGCTGATTTGGATGAGCAATAAATAAATCCAATTCCGAAAGAGTGGAAAGTCTTTTTAATAGGATAGTACGCATGAAGCGTAGTTGAAGTTGGAGAAGCAAAATACGTGCACCGTGATATAATGCAGTGCATATTTTTTCTCTCTACCTACTCCAATAAGTATTGGGGTGATGGTCATGATGATTGTGATTTTTTTATAAATATTTAATCATTTATACTTGTTTTCTTTACAAGGGACATCGTAAGGAGCTCACACAATAATTAATTGTAAGTGATGCTGGCGTCCCCAGCGAGGAGAGTGAATAAATCTGCGTTTACCACAACATCCCATGAGAAGTGGAGTATCGGGAGGACTCACGAGGGTGAAATCAACTCATGGGCTATGGCGTGGAATCTGTGATCCACGCCTCAGTCTATGATAGAGAAGTCAGGGCCGGGCTCTGGTGTATCGAATTTTTAATCCTGTCCAAATGACAGCCTTCTAAAATATGGAAAAAGGTCGAAGACACACAAGGGTAGACCGATATATTTTTAAATAATTATGCTTATAAACATGAATTTCTTTCTTCATGTTTATTTATTTTAACACTTTATTATAAAATAATGTGGCGGACTTATTGCCAGGTGATAATATATTTCAGCCAACTCCATAAAAGTAAACAAAGGAAGTTACATTGTTGTAAAAAAAAAACAAATATACAAAATTCATGAGCAATATGCATAGTCAAAACAAATAGAGATATCAACAATCAAATGAAAGGATGGTGGAGAGGGAAGAAACATTCGGAATAAAAGGATGGTGGAGAGGGAAGAAACATTAGGAATAAAATGATATTTTATAAACCGCCGTTTAGGGAGCAAATTCTCCTCAAGGGTGCTCTAATTCTGAACTCCAACGCACTATTATTGACAGTATAAAAATACATATTAGCAACAATGGTCATAGATTAGGTGCTTCCATGTATCTGCATATGTTTAAAATACATATTAGCAACAATGGTCATAGTCATAGATTAGGTGCTTCCATGTATCTGCATATGTTTAAAATACATATTAGCAACAATGGTCATGGTCATAGATTAGGTGCTTCCATGTATCTGCATATGTTTAAAATACATATTAGCAACAATGGTCATAGTCATAGATTAGGTGCTTCCATGTATCTGCATATGTTTAAAATACATATTAGCAACAATGGTCATAGTCATAGATTAGGTGCTTCCATGTATCTGCATATGTTTAAAATACATATTAGCAACAATGGTCATAGTCATAGATTAGGTGCTTCCATGTATCTGCATATGTTTAAAATACATATTAGAAACAATGGTCATGGTCATAGATTAGGTGCTTCCATGTATCTGCATATGTTTAAAATACATATTAGCAACAATGGTCATAGTCATAGATTAGGTGCTTCCATGTATCTGCATATGTTTAAAATACATATTAGCAACAATGGTCATAGTCATAGATTAGGTGCTTCCATGTATCTGCATATGTTTAAAATACATATTAGAAACAATGGTCATGGTCATAGATTAGGTGCTTCCATGTATCTGCATATGTTTAAAAAAACGTATTTGGTAAAAAAAACTTAAACATCAAGTGAAGACGATCTACAATGAAACGTTTGTAGATCTTCTGATATGTGATAGTAATACGTCCAGCTTTAGGTGAAGTGTAGTGTATGGTATGTGTTTAGTTTTGTATTGTATTACACTTTCGTTGTATACAGGCATCGTCGTTGTCATCGTCGTTGCTGGGTCTCGTTGTCGAGGATCTCTTCACCATTCGACCGTTAATTCAGTTGGAAAATGAAGCTGCGTCGTGGAATTTTCGTTTCTTTATTCTTTTTTCTCCTCTGTAAGTGAGTGAGCTGTTGCACACCGGTATGTTTTTCCCGTTTTTTAAATAATAGATATGATCGAAGTCATGAGACCCTTATACCCCCGAGCACTAGGCGGAAAAAATGTCTGTGTCATTTGAGGGGAGTAGCACTGCGCGGGGTTCGAACCGGTGACCTCCGCATGGAAGTTCAGTGAATTATCGCGTGGCCATACACCTCATCGTTGTATACAGTACAACCTGGCAGGATTATTGCCATGTGGCAATCTCTTCCGACCAACCAGAAAGATTCTAAAGATGACTTAAGTAAAAACCAGGCTAGAATTCTTTTTTAAAAAATCTGAGTACCAGCGGGATTTGAACCCGCAACCTCCGGGCTGGGAGACAGGCATCCTACCAACTAGGCTACGAAGGTTGTCATTAGTGTTCATAAAAGTCAAAACCAGAAAGTTATTTTTACAAAAATGTGGGTACAAACTTAAATTGAATCCGTAATCCCAGGGCGTTTTACCAATTTGACCACAGAGGTCGTCTATCTATCGAAATGAGAAATCATTGATTTCTGAAAATTCGTTTCATAAAGTCATCCCATGTGCGAGTGGAGACGCTTCAAATAGTTCATACAGAAAGTAGGAAAATAACCTCAAGTGCTAATCACGAACTTATAGTCAGGTACAAACAACAGAATGATGCATATGTCTGTATGAATGCGCATGTGCTGGTATGTGGATATACGTTTATGTAAAAGTATCATACATATTATGTTTAATATATATGTGTGTTAGACTATATTTCTAATTATATCACTCACTAATTAAACTTTCGTCGAATACAGTACAATCTGGAGGGCAATCTCTTCCAGTTAACTAGAAAGATATTAAAAAGGCCTTAAGTGAAAACCAAACAGGAATAGGGTTCCAACGGGTATCAAACCCGCAATCCCGGGTGAGAAGACAGGTGTCATATCAACCAGGTCACAGAGGTCATAAATTTTGTTTGTAAATGATCAATTTATCTATGTATTTGTGTATTTGAAAAAAAGGGAAAACATTGACTAAAAATGCGTTATAACAAAAAGTGAGTCAGAATAAAGTTTTGGTGAGAATTACATTTTTTTTATTTTAATGAAAGATATAATGAAAACATAAGCTTAGTAAATTATGGATTTTAAAGTTGGGTGCGTTATAATCTTCCCCTGAACCATCAATTAGCGCGCACGCTGGGAAGTTCATAATTACGAGATAATTAGAGCAATCATGCGAACAAATTTCCCAAACGAATTCCGGCCAAAAGGGGAAATTCACAAGAATTTTGTTTATCGAGTTTTATTTTCAGTTCGGTACTCGTAAAGATAATAACAGGACAAATATTATTTTATCCTTCAACGAAAAGAAAAAAATACGTTTATATATTATCGTCACATGCTGTCCCTTTTTTATAGACAGGATGACATAACATATGTGGTATAGATAGTAAGATATTAGGTGCATGGCAGCGTGGTAACGCACTAGACGAATCACAAGAGACGTGTCAACTCCACTGGGTGTTTACTTAAAGGTTTGCCTTTTAATATAGCCGAAGATAATTTTGACTTTCGGACACACTCTTCAACATATCCAAATCATCACGGATATAAAGAGTAGTATCAAAATAAGAGAAGAAAAAAAATGCTTAATATGAATCCTGCAAGTTAAGCCAAGACAGCGGGATATTCAAGAGGTTGTGTTGAACGAATTTTTAACTGCCTCTAATGTCTTAAAACAGTTTATATTTAATAGTCCTCTGCTATGTCTCGAACTTGGTGCACTGTTCATTCTTCCCAGTTACGTTGAATGTAGCGTTTAAACAGGATCCTGTTAACTCGTTTATTTTAATTTTATTCTAGGATACCTACGTCTTTCATCAGACGTTTCATTCAGAGTGTTGAACCACGTAGTTTGGCTTATGATGCCGACGTTTCGTAAACATTGTAGTTTTCATCTTCAGGGTTTGTTTCGAATCCACAAATGAAAGATATGTGGTTTGCTCCAGATACAGTTTGTTCCACAATGCCCTCACTTTACGGTTGAGAGTTCGCTATAAGCTATCCGGTGTAAATCCACTTTTGTTGAAGTTGACAAGTAACAAGTCCTGACGATAAAAATTGCAACGTTTTCGAAACGTCAGCATCATAAGTCAAACCACGTATTACAACATTTTGAAAGACCTTATATAATTGATACGAAGAATCGCGAAAGCCTCAAAACATGTCTTTCTCCAGCACGTTTTTTCTCGATTGTACCCATGGTTAAGAGGTTCTCAAGATTTTTCCTGTCGTTTCTATCAAAATGCTCCAAGAATATAAGGATTCTTTTTCTGCATGTTATCAAAAGTCTTTCGGAAGTCCTAATTCTTGAAAGATATAGAAGTTGGTGTACTTTGTGGTCTTGCAATATGTTTCGAGCTTTATCGATCAGTCCAATGCTGAAATTAACTGTTATAGTGAAATCGTATTAAGGTTCACCAATGATCTGACAATATGTACCGTACCGACCAGTTTACTAATTTAATAAATTCATAAAATGAAATCGTGTCAAGGTTCCCGAATTCCCTGACAATATATATCGAGATCTTCCGGTCAATATCAGCCCATTGAACGGTTTGCCGACCCCTGGCATAGCCCCTTTCCCTCAGTTGCGGAATGTAATGTACAATTTTGCACGGCGTTTGTTTTATAAATGGCAACATCAGTGCGAAGTGCCACCGATTTATACAACCGAGTGATACATTTTTCCATATGAGCAATCAGACATTCCCACACCCATTCTTGTTCCCACTCGATTGGGCTTATTTATTATTTTATCGCTTGCTATTATTTTTTCCCTTGTTCTCGACATGAAAAGAAAAATACTTTTCTATAAGTGTTGTCTGTACAATAAACCATTGTAAGGTTAATATTTAAAGACTACAAAGAAAGTAGTCCGTTATCATAAATAATAATAACGGACAATTAATATAGCACCATTGACTCACCTTAAGCGCTAGTCCATGATCGGAAAGACGCTGAAAATCTTCGGCGAGATAAGAGGGGGGGGGGACAGTTAATAATATTATACAATAAAGACAATATGTGAATGTCGCGCCTATTTCTGACGTTCAACCAGTTCAATGCCTTCTGCTATGAAGTGATATGATCGTACTTTCTTAGGTTAAAAATAAATCTTAGACAAACATTTTGAAAACGTTGTAATTGTTCTAGCTGTTCCTCTGTAATATCCAAGTAACAGACGTCCACATAGACCAGAATTGGAACGAGCAGATATTGCACGAGTAAAATTTTGATTTTAGTGGCCTGCACTTTAAGGGAATGAAGGCTGCAGAAGATCTTTCGGCTTACCTTATTTATTTGATCTCGCCATGAGAGAGTGTTATCCATTAGCACTCCTAGGTTTCTAACAATTCTTATTTTATCTATAAGGGAAATATTGACAATATATCAACTATAAAGTTGTTATTTGTAGGTAAATATCTGTGGCGTTATGGCAGAAGTTGATTTATCCGTTTTACCTTAGTTTACAGGATAAGCAATATTAACTTTGAAAAGCTGTTAAAATCAGTACAATTAAGCATTTTTAAAGTTTTTCCAAACAATACATCTTTTTTGTTTGAATAATGACTGACACACCAAGTTTTCCCACAACATGCTGAGAAATATTTTCTATAAACTGGGAGAATAAGCACAAAATGACAAAAAAACGGACTTATCAACTTCTGCCATAACGCCACAGAGATGATCCTCGTCATCTAGTTGTTATGCCACTTTTCTTCCATTAGGCATCTTTAGTAAGTACCAGACTGGAACTATTGTCAATAAATTCTACGATTACATACAAATTCAATATTTACTTATTATACAATAGTATATAGTATTTGCAAGTAATTGCGATGTATAATAAAATTTTGTACCAATGAGAATTGAACCCGCATTATCCAAGTTGGACGAGAGGTGTCTTACAAACTAAGCCACAGAGATCGTCGTTAATTAGTTAATGTATCTTTTTCGGTTTTGTATTATACTTGAATCAAAAAAACAGTTTTGAAATTTTCGAAAGCCTGCGTATGCGTCCTATGAAATGTATTCAGAATAAAATTAGGGATAATGGATTCAAGTCTACTTCTTGTCAGACTATTGAATTTGAAAAAGCTACCCGAGGTTTTAAAGCATATACAGAATATTTTGCTCTATGATGAGACATTATAAAGTCTACAATGGCGGTATTTAATTGTAATTAAGAGGGGCGCTCACAACCGTCACTGCGACAATATTATGATATTGTAAAGATACATTTTTGTATCTTCACTTTCATTTTTTGGTACCCTTCAATATACCCGGATTGGTTATTCGGATATACCAAACAGCGTGACCAGGAGAAAAATTCGTCTATCTCCAATAATCGAGTTGTTAGGTTTAGAATCATTGGAGTAGGCACGTAACTCGATGTTCGTAATTGCACGTGTTAACAATACAGGCACACGCCTAGCGTTCATTTATTTCATTCATTCATTCATATGATCCTTTCTACTTCATCCATACTGGCGTTAAATACCATATGAAAAAAGGGTGGCCGGGTGACAAGATTATCTTCGGCCCCAATAATATAGCTATCAGACAATACTGTAGTGAAATGTAGCTCGCAATTTGTCATCGCGCGTATTGGCAGTACTACCACATATTAATAGATAATTATAATACAGGTACACATCTAACGCGTGTGTGTATTAATACAAGACGAACTCTTTAATCAGACTTTGACTGTTCTGAGTTACTTATCTGTATTTTCTAGTTAAATCAGCCATTTCTCTCGAGCCCCTCATTTCTACCATCAGCAATCGAACCCGAAACTCCCGGATGGAAATTCAACTAGTCCACGGAAGTCGCCTCTGCTCTGATCATGAGACATGATAAGTTCTTCAAGGGTGGTATCAAGCTATTCTCGTAGCTGGTATATAGACAGCATTCTAAAGCATATTGTAAAAAAAACAAAATTCAACATATCTGCTATTACGATAAAAAAACGTGTTACATGACCAGTGAGGATGTACGCTAATGAATGTCCAGTGCTCACCAGAACGTACCTTCGTTGCTTAGTTGATAAGACGATAGGTTTACCTACCGAGGATTTCGGGCTCGATTTCTGATGGTAGAAATGAGGGGTTCGAGAAAAATGATTATTTTAACTAGAAAATACAGACCCGTATGAGAGAATTTAAATTAACCCATTAACGTTATGGTTTATTTAGTTATTTAACACTTTCATGCAAATACATCGGCTGATTTATTGCTTTAAAACTATTTCTCCAATCAACTACATTTTGTTTTAAAATTATTCTCGGTATCCATATTCAAATAAGTACCATAAATAGAAATTAAATGTGAGAAAAAGTAAAAAATACATATAAGAGATTTCTCAAAGAAAATACGTATTAGGAAAGCAATCGTATGGGAGTTAAGAACAAGGAATATTTTGAGATGCACAAGGTTTTTTTAAAACCGAATGATTTGACACTTAAATTGAAAAAAATCTAAGCATTAACTTAAATTAAAGCGACAGATCTCTTTTGCTTTTCAAAAACATCGTCAAACAGTTCGAAAAATGTTTTGGTAAAGCAGAATAGATTTGTCACTTTAATTTAAGTTACTGGGGTATTTTTTTTACATTTTAGTGTTAAACCATTCTGTTTTAAAATGGAGTTAAACAATATGAATACCAAATCTATTAAAATGTATTTTTTAATTTAATATTTGATAAGGATGAATCACAACCGATTAAGTAAGGAAGATTGTTAAGACCCACGAAGCAAAACCAAGGAAAGTGCTTGAACAATACTACTTGGGATGCAGGTTGAGGAAACATAAAAGGTAATAAGAATATGAAGAAAATATGGGGAATGAACTTTCATTAAAACACCAGGCATAAGTGAAAATCGAGTCTGCAACCCCTAGGCTGGGAGAAATGTCAAGACAAGTGTCCACCACATTCAACTTCGGAATGCGAGTTCTTGAAAATCCAGCTCCATATATAGGAAGTAAGAGTTAGGTATCTACGAACGCATGAAGCTAAAAAAATTGAGAAAAACAATTCTGTTTTATAAAGTTCATTTTGCACATTGGAAAAACATCTAAAATGCTTTTCAATTTCCCATTATTTCGATAATACGAGGAGTAGGTATTTACCACCCTAACAGCGTGCGTTGGTGTTACAAGGGTCCTTCCCTATAGACGGTAGAAAAGTTCAAATGGTCAACTAATGATGTCCTCTGAAAATGTGTTTAAGTAGTTCCTGAAATAATAATACGAACATTATAGCCCTGAATCGGGCACTCTAGTGCTAATTCCTTTCAGGAAAATTGCAGAGGCGGAAAATACACTGAACATTTCTCTAAGAGTTTGAAAGAGGTTGATAAAAGACACTTTCATAGAATTGAAAGAAAAGTATTTATTTATAAAACGTGTTCATTTACAATTTCAATTAAAAAAAAGGCAGTACAATATTTCTAGAAATTGATGTTTAAGAAATAAAAGATCCATTTTTATTTTTTCATATTCTATTTTAAATCTTAAATATTTCGTAAATAATATAACAATAATAATATTTTTTTTATAACTTGAATTCTACAGTTATTTTTTTTCGAGAAAATATTTTCTTTATAATTATAACTCCATGTCTCCTATTGGGGTACGGAGAGGACAGATCTCCAATTCATTCTATCCTGGAAAAAGTCTTTCCTTCTGCCATATCCATACACCTCGTTCTACATAATATCTTATTACAAAGGTTTGTCTCTCATCCCTGTTTCGTGATTTGATCTATTTGTCTAGGTCTTTCAAAATTTCTCTTACCTTTTATACTGCTCGTATAGATTATTTTTGTAAATCCTTCATCATTTTTTCTTTCCACCTGGCTGAGCCATCTTAATGATCCTTTTTTTCATTTTATTCATTGCATCATCTTTCGACCTGCATGTCTGAAATAAATCTAGATTACATCTTTATAAACTTGGTAACGAAGAATAAATTTGCTATTTCTATTCTATTTTTATTTGTCTTCCTCTACTACGCCTTTCACCCACATTTGTTTCGTTAGTCTTTCTTTATTCATTCGTTATGCATGCCCAAACCATTTCGAAATGCTCTTCATCTTACTCAGCATATCAATCTAAAGTTCACATTTATCTTTAATCGCTTTTTCTGTCATACATTGTCACTCCATGTATTTATCTCAGTGCAGGCATTTCAATAGCACTTCTGTACACGCTCCTTTCAACATGTTTTCTCTCTCATAATAAAAGTTGGTTCAAAATGCTTTTGTGAACTATCATATTATCAGATTTTGATATTATACAGGTTTTGGTGCCCGTTCGCACTAAAACATATTTTATATACTCCTTCTGATTTGGTCTAAATGCTTTAACTCTCAGAATGTTTTTCTTTATCTTTAAGTTCATATTCATCCCTAATAACTTTCTTCCGTAATCTGTCATACATTGCCATTCTATGTATTCTTCTCAGTGCACGCATTTCAAAAGCATTTCTGTTTTTACGTCTGCGTTTCTTTTCCATAGATCAAAGTTGGTACTAAAATATTGATGTGGACTACGATCATCTAAAACCATATATTTTATATTTTTTACTAGCCAACCATTCAGGCGAACAATGTCTCAAGAAAAATAAATAATATGAAATGCTATAAAAAAGTATCCAATTAGCAATAACACGTTATTTTCAGCATGAAATAGTTCTAGAGGAGAATTATAGTAACTGCAACTGGAAAAATTACTCCTGAAACTCGAATCGTATCCGTAGCACAAAGGTTTTCGACTCTAAGTCTCCAATCTAAATCAAGTGGATTTTGTTTTTATTGAACTCCTTCCGTTTGCACCGGACGTAGAGCGGTGCAAGGCTTTAGGGAGACCATAAGAGCTTCCTCTGAGTGTTAAATTTTGAGAGATTTACGTAGGGGCTGAGCCGTGTGTATTTTTATGGCCCATAATCGGCAAAATCTCTTCGTAACCTATTTTGTGGCGCACTGTCAGGGTATGTGATTTGAAAAATTTAAATGATTTTGATATTTGTGTTGAAAATACAGAACAGGTAAAGGAAGCAATGTGGATATTAAACGAGTGTATATTCCATGTATATTGAAGTTTTTTTTATTTAAGACTGGTGTGTTAAGTGAGACGAAGACGAGCACCCTGTGACGGTTTGTGCATGTGGATCGAATGAATGAATAAAGATTTACAAAATAAATGTAAAGAACAAATGTGGATGAAACGCGTGGTAGAAGATCAAGAAAAGTATGGTTGGATCAAGTGAATTATGTTTTGAAAGAAAGAAACGTAGAAAGTCAAAGAGATCGTAGGAGTTGTATGAGAATGTGGATGGATATAAAACAGACGAAGAATATATATTTTGATAGAAGAGTCTGACACTCTATCCTCTCTGCCAGCTTCCACTGTTGGTGTGATGGTATGTATGCATGTTGTATGATATGAAAATTAAAAAATATATGGGATATGTATTCTGTGAAAGCTACCAAAAAAATAAATATAATTACATAAATCTTACGTACAAGGGGTGACTTACGTAATGTGAATATTAAAATAAGCTATCGAGAGGCTTTACATAAGTCTTTTTGTTATAATTATGACAACAATCCTCAATTACAACAGTTTAAATCATTATGAAAATACGAAAATCAATTTAACAAAATAAAAAAATCATAAATAACCAATTAAATTTATCATCTTATCCATTTCTTATTCTATTCCCAATAACAACATAGACAACATTTAGTAAAAATTATAGTATTAGTATCAAGTAATTTTGTTTAGAATTTGAGAAACACACAATGTGTGTAAAAATGCATTTTGCTAAAAAGCAAGGTAAGCAATTTGCTAAAAAAAGTATGGAGTAAAAACAAAGTTCAGTGTTTTATTTTTGTATCACATTAATTATGAATTTCCATCAAGTTATGTCTGTATTATTTGAACAAATACGAGTATGCTGGAAAAAACTTGATTCGTCTTTACTGTGTCATGCAATGCCACATAATTCTACTTTGCATGTTTCTTCATAAATAGAACGTTATATACTCGTATGTAAATTAATCTTGTGCTATTGGAAGTTAGGCCAATTATAAAATTAATTCTAATAAAATGATTTTTCGTGACTAATCTTCTCCTCCACCCGGAGGTTTTGGATTTTTTCAATAGTTACTAAATATAAATAATATTTTTAAGCTTTACAACAGATTTGAAGTTATTGAAATTGTAGAGCTTTAGATTCTAGTAAGATTTTTTTTCCAAGTTGGTCAGTCACTCCCTGTTTCGTCCCAGTCTCCTGCCACTTCCAAAACTTCCAGCATTCCAAAATCTTGCAGCAGGTTATCCAAAAGCCTTTGTATTGATCTGCCAAGTAGCCTTTTTGCGTGTTGTTTAGGTTGCATAGTGATCTTGGTTGAGATCTGCTTACATAGCCTATCCATGCAAACCTTTGCGTTCTCATGTCACAATTTTCAAGTATCTTAATTAGATCTCAGTTTCCACTCTCCTTCAGCCTGTTTTGGGCTAAATCCTTAATCTGTTTTTATTTTTTCGTATTAATCGTCTGTACCTTTTATTAGTCTTTGAGAATTATAATGTATTCTGGAAAAAATAATATTTCTAAATTTTTTTTCAAAATCCAATAAATATTTTTTTGTAAAACAATGACGTAATAAATGTCAAAATTTATTAAACAGTAAAACGTCGAATCAAATAGTTCCTATAAATATTTTTTTTGCCTTTGAACTAAATTACTTTCAATTTGCGACAAGTGTTAAAAAATAACCCCAAAGTTAGTAAAAATATTCAAGTTAACGCAATGAAAAATATTCGAGCATCGTTAGACATTTTAAGAAGCAAAAAACTAACATTTACCCACTACAAAAAGTTATTTTACACATGCGAAAACGACGTCTTATGCCACAGAAAAAAACTTTTTTCTGAAAAAGAGTCACTGAATGTCAAATAAAAAGCAGCTTTATATTCTTACTGAAGCATTTTATGTACATATAATATCTTTTGTTAAGGCGGATCTAAGTGTTTATGTTTAGGGTAAAATAAAATAAATTGATTCGGGGTCGGTTGTTAAACAAATCATCCCTATCACGAGTTGTTTTTCCGTTGTTAAATAAAATATAGACTTAAGAGATAGTAATACTGGGCTGTTATTTTGCCGTATCCTTTTTAGGGGTTTCGGAGAGGAAAAACCTCCACGCTTATTTTTCTGCCTCTAGGTTGCTTTTGTAATAGATTTATTAAAATTTAGAGTTAATAGTTATTGTAATAGAGGTATTAAGATTTGGGGTTAATAGTTATAGTTTAAGTACTAACTAATTTTGGAAAAACTCAACTAGAAAAGGTGCGAGATTAGAATATTCTACAAATACTGGTTCATGATATTAAATGGGAAACGACGTTTGCCTATATATCTGAGCTCTGTGTTGTGGTAAATATTGTTTTGTGGAAATAAAAAAATGTTTTGGAAGTGTGACTGAATTGTTTAAAAATTGAACATTTCGTAAATTAATATTTTACTAGATGAGTCACTTGATACGATATACTTAAGAAGGTTGGCCGTGTGGTAATGCGCTGACCACCTGTGCAGGAGGTCATCGGTTCGATTACGCGTTGTGATTGTATTCTTTCCCCGAATTTCAAAGTGTATTGGTATGCGTATTGTGTTTTTTTGGAAGAATTTTACTTTTAAGACTGTTTTTCTGACAATTAAGCCTAAGTAAAGTGATGAAACGTAGGTGACGTTCCTTTTGAGACATTTGAGACGAGTCCTTGATGTATAATATAATGGCATGATAGGGACACCGAGTGTCTTGACATGTATCAATATTTGTTCTGCGTTTTTTCTGGGTGAGAAGATATTGCGCTGAGTGAAACAGGTGAGACGTATGCAAGATAATCAAGTATCTTAATACATTATCTACGAATAGTTGTGTATTGCAAATATATATCATGGAGGTCAGCCGCGTTTCAACGGAATATACAAAAGAGATTTCAAAGGTAAATTGAACGTCAACGAGTGGAAGTTTTTCGCTGAAACAGGACCATTATAAGTGGTGTATCGTTGTCTTTCGTAGACAGTTGACTGCCATGGAGATCCACACTTTATAGCAAAATGGAGAATTCAAGGGTTCGGCCCAATCGAGTTATGGTTTTAACACGTGTTAATAAAAAAACTATTTTTTACTGCGATAAAAGCCTAACAATGAGAGAGAGAAAGTATTTACCTTGAAATGGGAGATAATAAATACCTCCCGTTTTTTAAATATTTAATGCTGGGATATATTTTTGCGTTTTCCTTGATCGACAAAAAAATTCCTTCTCACAAAATGCGATAGAAAGTACAAATGTTGATTTATGGTCAGATATTTCAACTTGAAAAATTCATATCATCAGTGCTAATTTCACGAAAGTTTAAGAATACATACTTGAATAATGTTTTGATAAGGAGTTGTTGTATTTTGATATGTTTATTAAGTTTGTGATGAGATTTGAGTTAACATATGTACCCGTACGAGTATGTGATACCCTGGGACTTAGTGTGTCTAATGATCTGAATGCCGAATATGAATGTTTCAGCAAAGTATTTTAATAATTAGGAAACATATTTAAAAATTATAATTCAAGAATGAAGTCATTCGTCATATGCCTTGTCTTGAAGTGTGGTTCTCTATATTCCCTATATAAAGCACATTTGGAGCCTTGAAATGCTCCACCATCATTTCCTTCGTCATATTCTTCGAATCCACTGGAGTGGTCATGTCATATGTCTAATTACAACAACGCACCAATTGTAAACCTGTAGAAAATTTGGCTTTAAAGTTAAAATTGAGGTGAACCTAACATGTAATACACATGGGGGATCATAGGCTCCCAAAATACGTCTTATATGGGAAGTGACGGGCAAGTCAAGGGTTAGTAGGCAGAGGTAGTGCTATAAGGAAAGTGTGCAAGAGTCGCAGTCTGTGTACGAGATACTTGAAGACCAATAACAGGTGACTTATGACTGTTGAGTGTAGAGAGCCATCCGTTCTCGGGCGTCTCAACAGCTAGACGTGTGAGAAACAGTCAACGTACTGCAAACATGCTCAGCATTACCGGGCAACTCAGGAAGATCTACATGTCTATATACTTTGTAATTTTTTTTTTATCAATTGATAAAAATAAATTACAATGTCTTTAAACCTCCACAACGTTAATGCCTTAACTATAAACAACATATGTCTATATAATACTTGTATCTGCGAGGAGTGCCCATCTAGGATCGGGCTATTTACTCATCGAAGACTACATGATCGACGTGGAGGAGCAGCTCGAGATTGATGTTGGAGTGACGAAGGAATCTTCGACTACAAGGTCCAACAACGACGGTTCTCGACATACACAAATAGTTTTTTTTGCAATGTTATATATTTAGCATTCAAACGGTGTGAATTGTTAACGCTGTATTGCGGATAATAAAAAGTAATGTACCAAAAGAATATTCGATATTTTTAGACATTCTCCATCACCATTAAAAACATTTTTTTATACATCAAACTTATTTTAATTAAAATAGTCTTAAAGCGATCAAATGAAGACATAAATAATATTGAAGAATTTTTTCTTAAAGCTGATTTTCGGGAAAATGCTTATGTAGGTCATATCTTCGGATTTCAGTTTGTGTAGGGATGTGAATGTACAGGGTAAAATGTTTCAGCAGTGTTTTAGTATTTAGAGAAAATATATGACATTTGTTATTAAGGAAGAATACTATTTCGTGACAGTTTTACTAAGTGAAATTGTTTTCTATACCCACAAAATGGGGATTTTTTTGTATTGCTAAGTACTTGTTTTCTGCGTTTCACATTTCTATTAGAATTATGTTAATTGTACTCGTATATGTTATAGTGTAGTCTTGATAGTAAAAAATAAAGTACAAATCAATTTTGGCAACCTCTTTTGTCTAGCTGATAAGAATATAATTTTCCACTTGAGGGTTTCGGTTTTGATTCTTAACGGTAACAAAAGTAAAATAATAGACGCGTCCAGTTTAAGAGTTCATCTGGTAAAACTACTCGCACACATTATATATGTGCGACTGTTATTGCTTCTCTGAGTGCAGTAGTATTTTCAGCACGTACCATGGCGTTATGATCAATAAGTTACGTGCATTTATTCCAATGGTTCTAAGCCCAATGGCTAGATTATTGGGACCGAAGCCAATATTATCTCCTGGCCGTACTATTCAACACGTCTATATCACTAATTCTAATATGTTGAGCGGAACCACTTGATTGAATGATTTAAGAAGTTTCATTCATAAAAATATTTTAATTTTAAATTGTGTAGCAATAAAACCATTTTACATCAAATTGAAAAACACACTGTTTTAACGCAATATGAAGCTTACAACTATTTGTCTGGAATTTTTAATGTTGACTGGAAAAAAATGCCGTATGATGAAACCCCCTCCCCCCTACAGTGTACTATACGCAATGAAAATGTTTTACAAAAAAATTGAGCTAAGCGATTTGATCTTCTAATATGTCATGAATTTGATTAAAACCACTTGCATGTACGTTTTTTTGTCTCTCATTCAGGATCAAACCGGAATGTAAGCATACTCGTATGTATTATGGCGTAAATAAATATTGATATTTTAATGTAAAAATGAAAAATTAACAAACCTTTTCCAGCTGCGCTACATTTTTGCTGAAATGTAGACGGAAAAGGAAAAATATGTAAAAGTTTCCATCTACATTAAATACTTGCGAATACGCCTATTAAACATATTTATGCTTCCAGAACAATTCGTCGGGATTGCTAGGAAAAATATGCTTTTCTCTTTATTATATTTTTTCCGTAAAACTGCTAAAATTTTAAATGAAAACATTAATTAAGAAGAATTTTGTACAAGATTAATACAGAAAGATCAACAATGATGAAAATGTTTTAAATTGTTTAGTAAAGAAATTTTAAAATCTTAACTATCGTATTAAATGGCTTGATTAACATTATATTATATTATATTATGAATTGGATTAAAGTTTTTTTTAGATGATTTTTTAAATAAATATATTAATATTTTTATGATATTCTAATAATCTGAATGATAAATATACAGTTATAAAAAAACACATTATTAGGGAGAATGGTGATTCTTATAATATCGGGTCTTTAAATTGAACAAGGTTGACTTTGACAATTGAAGAGCGACGGAGTGAGAAGCTATAGTATATAAGGTGTCTACATTAGCTTGACTGCGAATGTAGTGAATATTACGAGTATAATGAGTTTTTGAATATGATTTTGATGCGGTTGTTGATATTATGATTAAGTTGTAATTGTGTATATTAAAGCTTGGAAATTAAGTGTATATACATGTGTGAATGTTTCAGCAAAGCGTTTTAGTAGTTAGGACAAAAATATAAAATTTGTGATATAGGTATGAAACTACTTTATTACAGACTGCCTAATAAAGTGGTTGTCTATATCAACGATATGATTTTTTTGCATAGTTGTATACTCTATGGTTTGTATAGTTGTATACTCATAGTTGTATACTCTCCCGTTCCCGTTCCCTTACGGTTCCCTTACCTATTAAAATGATGTAAATTAAAAATATTGTTTTATGTTTAATAGAAAAAAGAGGAGTTATGTTATTCTATATGGCCCTAACGGTGTATTGCTCTTGAATTAACAAAATTTATTCGAGCGAATTAAGGCCTTTAAAATCGAAAACACTACAATTTTACAGCCAACTATATACTATTGGTGCCAGTATTAGATTAAACTTTTGCGAGAGTATAAAACAACAATAATGAACTATTTTAACAAATCCTATAGAACTAGTATATAAATTATCGAATAGTGGTCATTTTAGACAAATGCTGTTTGAAATACGTAAAAACATAGATTATTTTTACTACATTGTAATGCAGTGTGATTTTGGAGTTTGAGAATTAGTGCAAATTAGCGGTTCAAGTAGTACTATGACTGGTGGTTGGATTGGAACACATAGCATAGCGTTGTCTTAAGTTTTGACGTGTTTGATAGAGGATAATTACGAGACTTAATTAATTGTTTAATGTTTGTAGAATACTGTATGCAGATGATAAGTCTTTTAAGGAATGTATATGAAATATGTTAATCAAATGCGCTGAGTATGAGAATACGAGCACATTTATTTCAATTTTCTAATAGCTCGGATAGGTCTGCAATGTGGTAGGGGGTGCAAAAACGTTTCCAAATAAAGCCGTTTAAAGCTTACTGATTTGGCTAGGTGAAGTATATGGTATAACCCTTTTTTTCATGTTATTTTATACTTTCAACATATACAGTACAACCTAATGGGGTTATTGCCAAGTGGCAATTTAGTCTAACCAACCATAAATACGTTAAAGAGGCCTTAAGTGAAAACCAGGCTTGAATTTTTTTAATCTTCAAGCATCACTTCAAATATGATTAAGTTACTAAAAACTAATTTCAACCTGGCTCAAAATGCAATTGGGGTTGAACCTTAGATTATTTAAAATGAATGCACGGTCACTGAAAGTGTTCTAATGGTTGGTGTACTTGGAAATATACACGCATGTTTAAAAAGAAAAAAAAATACTCGTTTTTAAAATAAAAATCATTATCGTGCCATGTGCCCCTTCGGGTAGGCCGAGAGAATATATCTACACTTTGTTTAATCCTGGTTTACATTTCTGCCACGTCCATACACTTCGTCATATGTGTATATACCTTCCTATTACATATATTGCTTGGGTTAGAGTTTGATTATTTTGGTCATCTCACGTTTATTAAGTCTCCCAAATGCTTATTACCTTTTAAACTATGTAGAAGCATAGATATTTTTTGTAAATCTTTCATCATTATTTTTTTCTTCATGGCCAAACCATCTTAATACTCTTTTTTTCATCTTAAACACTCCATCTTCTTTCAAACCGAATTCTTTTTTAAAGTCCTCATTTCCTTTTACGTAAACCATTGTTTTCCCACATACTTTCGCAACGCTCTCATTTCTAACTCATTTTTTATGCTTTCATCAGTTTTTTGACACTAAGTTTAACTTTTATAGATATTTTTAAGTAAAAACAAAAATTATTTAATAAAATTAATAAACCTTATGTTAACTTTTGACTAATAACTTAAAGAAGACAATTTAAGTGACATTTCCTAATTGTAATCATTACTCCGTAAGTATTTAAATGAAAGTGATTATTTTTAACCGTTGTTCCTAATGACTTGGAGATTTTTGATTAAGCTTATGTAAGTCGATTTTATTTCCTTCCATTTAGTTATAATTCACAATCGTCCCATCACAACCATATTGAACTTTTGACAATGCTAATTGAGGTCTGGATAAAACTTTGAGTGAAGCTCACTTTATATTTGGAGCAATTTGATTCGATTTTATTAAAATGGATATTTTGGATTAACAATGTTTTTTATAAGATTCATCTTAATAATTGTAAAACTTATCAGTTTCAGTTTCAATTCTAAAATAATAGCCAAAAAAAGTTGAACATAAGTGGCTTTTGATAAAGATAACAAACTCAGTGACCTAGTAATACTTGTTTTCCACTCGGAAGTTTCTGGCGAGATTCCCGATGTAGAACAAAAAAGTAGATAAATGTCTACTGATGTTTTTTTTTCACACACATTCTTTTAAGTATGTATCTAGAATGTCAGAATAAATGTCACACGACGATAAGCCAGTAGGAAGTACAACACGGAAGTATAATATAATACAAATTAATCTGCGACAGTTATACATAGTAAGGTTCAAAAGTTTCCGACCCAAGGATATAAAAAGGTGATACAATGTTTTTTCTTTCTTTTCGAAATATATTTACCCTGCACGAGTAGTTCACAACTTTTTTTTTGAGATCGATGAATTAATTTGTAAATACAACTGAAAACATGGAGATCTTAGAAAAACCACGGAGATAACTTTGTTGTCACTTGAAAAAAACATCGATGCAAATCGGATTTCAGTTTTGAATATAAAAAAATAATCACTTGGGGCCAATTATATGAGGTGGGCGATTACAATTTTGGAAAACGCAAGTTTTGAATGGTAGCGTTTGTAGCAGCAAAAATGTGTACTGGTGCATTGTCCCGCAATAATCTCACGCCTCGTGACAGTTTCCATGGCGTTTTGTTCGGAATCCTTTAATTTGCACATAAATGACGTATAATTCTCACCAGTAGCCGCAGTCTTTATCTCTTTGAAGTTGATGAGTAGAATTCCTTGACAGCCCCAAAAATGTGTTGCTATTTTTTTTTAGGTTTGTGTCATCTTGGATTTTTTGGGCCGTGGTGATCTCGAACGGATCTGCTTCATCGAGTTCCTTTTCGACAAAAGAACATGGCCTAAAATCATTGATTCGTTTTATGTGACAATTCACTCAGTGATTTATTTTTCTTTCATATCAATTATGTTTCATTCAAAAGTTTTAGCACCCATTTTGTGACCACTTTACGTGCATGTTATACATAATATTTGTATAATAATTAATTGGAAGCACTTTGGTTTTGGAAAACCCACACCTTGCTGCAATTTATTTTGATTCTTGCACTAATGCAAACATTTCTGGAGTGACTGCTTCTGCTGGCATCTGCCCATACACACTTTGACTTCTTTGCACATCAAAGTAACAATTTCAAAACAAAAGATAACGTATCAATATTTTCCAAAATAAGCCAATAATTATAATTAAAGAAACAACAATATCATATAACGCAACAATTGAGTTTCTGGTTTGGTGGATATTTTTAATGTAGAAGTTGTTAAGGTCGAGAAGGTCCTTCTCCAGCATTACACCCTGGTTATTCCATTTTATCTCGAGTGTTTTTTTTTGTAATTTGTCCTGTAATTTCCCATTCTTATTATATTTGAGGAAAATTATATTTTATTTTTTACTACTCAAGATTTATTTATTTCAATGAATTATTTGTATATACTTATTTTTATGACTTTTTGTGTTTTGCTATACATTGGTGTTTTCATGAATCATGTTTTGAAAGATACACGTATCCTGAATTGTTAGTTCTCCAGCATCATCTTAACCTTAGGGTATAACTGATGGACTTGATACGAGTACCAGTATAATTTTTTATCTGTTTTTATATTTTTTGTAATGTATTCGTAATTGTGTTTTTTGTACTATATTAATGATTTTATGCATCGTATGTGTTCTGGAATTGTGCTGATATTTTTAAGTTGTTGATATTTTATCTTTTATTTAGTGTTACTATGGTTTGTAAAGGATACTTTTGTGTCAATATTTTTTTCCAATAAATCAAGTGGAAAATGTATTATGTCATTATTTTTTTATTCTTAATCAATATATTATCATCTTGTTAGTAGGAACTGTAATCCTTTAATGTGTCAGTTAAGTAAGGCTTCTTGGCGCATAGCTTTGGGTGTCAAACCCCGGGTGTAGGGCGTCAAGCGCTCCTTCGCTAGTGAGGCGTGAGTGTAATAATGTCAGGAAACTCAACTGTGCGGGAAAGTGAGTGTTGATATTTACAACAATATCAAATAAGTAGCACACATTTTGGTCAAGAGGCATAAAACTCATTTAAGAAAAAAGAAGAACATTTATAAAAATCAAAACATAATTAATGATTTTTATCAATAAGTAGCAGGCTTTATAACTTTATAACTTACTCTAGAGGATTTTTTCCGCTGCCCTGGTCACTTGACTCGAACAAAGCGTATAAAATGATCATTGTAGAACTAACTATTTGAAGAACGCATTTTTTCATCGTTCAACAAGTATACATGACGCACTAAGCGTTTTGGAGAGTTTGGGCATTTATATAATGTAATACGTTTTGAAATGGTTTTTGTCAAGTTAATGTAAAATTGAACAAGCTATTCTTGAAAGCATTATTCTTGTATTTAAATTATCCTTTCTCTATCCATTCTCATCCGATTTTCTTTTGTTTCCTTTCCTTAATATTTATTTTTATTTAAATATAAATATTTTTCTTTAGACCTGTAAACTGCAGTATGAAAAGTCAAATCGTGGGGAAACAATTGTCACTAAATAAATATCGTTAATATTTTAAACGTTATAAAATTTTCCTGAATATGAAACTACATTTATTGAATTTAGACTATATGATTATATTTCTGTGTGCCCTATAACGTATAATTTATTTTGGATGTATTATGCATAAAAGAAAATAATATTATTACATTTATTTGATAAAAATACTGTTGGTTTCTATGTTGTAAAAACTATTGATTTCTATGTTATAAAAACAATTGGTTTCTATGTTATAAAAACTTTTGGTTTCTGTGGTATAAAACCTATTAGTTTCTATGTTTTAAAAACTATTGGTTTCCAAGTTACAAAAACTATTGGTTTCTATAGTATGAAAATTATTCGTTTCTATGTTATAAAAACTATTGGTTTCTATGGTACAAAAAATATTGGTTTCTATGTTATAAAAACTATTGGTTTCTATGTTACAAAAAATATTGGTTTCTATGGTATAAAAACTATTAGTTTCTATGTAATAAAAACTATTGATTTCTATGGTATAAAAACTATTGGTTTCTATGTTATAAAAACTATTGGTTTCTATGGTACAAAAAATATTGATTTCTATGTTATAAAAACTATTGGTTTCTATGTTATAAAAACTATTGTTTTCTATGTTACAAAAACTATTGGTTTCTACGTTATAAAAAACTATTAGTTTCTATGTTATAAAAACTATTGGTTTCTATGGTATAAAAACTATTAGTTTCTATGTTATAAAAACTATTGATTTCTATGGTATAAAAACTATTGGTTTCTATGTTATAAAAACTATTGGTTTCTATGGTACAAAAAAATATTGATTTCTATGTTATAAAAACTATTGGTTTCTATGTTATAAAAACTATTGGTTTCTATGTTACAAAAACTATTGGTTTCCACGTTATAAAGACTATTAGATTCTATGTTATAAAAACTATTGATTTCTATGGTATAAAAACTATTGGTTTCTATGACATAAAAACTATTGGTTTCTATGGCATAAAAACTTTTTTTTTCTATGGCATAAAAAAGTAATTAATAAAATTATTTAGTAAAATTTTAAACCTAACTAATTTAATGGCACTATTTTGGTGATACATAAACAACTGCAATATATGGAGTGATGATAAATGTAATCATATGATATTAGCACTAATCTACAAAAGTTTCCGGTCTGAACAAGTAAGAGTGTTAATGAACAGATACCACGTCAGCCACATACCATGCCCACGCATGGTTAGGCAATGTTACAGTCCTATTTGAAACTTCAACCTCAATCTTAGCAGTATTTGTATGTCAACGAGAGTCGATAGAAACGTTGTTTCGTTATATTCTGAAATGTTCAAAATAAAATATTTCGTGATTATCAATATTCTTTCAAATGAAAATATTTAGGCCCTGTCTTTTGCGTTTGGGTGCTGTTGAGAGCAACTAAGCGTCATTTTATTTATGCCGACTTTTTCCCCTTTTTTTAAATAAACTTGATAACTGCGAGATATTGAATATTTAATATTTCAAAATATAACGAAATAACACGTTTTCTATGGACTCTAGTTGACATACTACTGAGGCTAGAAGAACCAAATATAAACTATTATATTTCCCAATTATGCGTTGAGCATGGTAATGGGGTATCTGGCCATACATGCTCTCACTCGTACAGGCCGAAAACTTATTAACCTTAGTAGAATATCAATAGTGTACTTTGTATTTATGTAATGTGATCTGTGATAAAGTATATTTTTTGTAAGCTGTGAGTGAATTCATTCTATTTAAATACATCGATACTGGTATAACGCGACGTGATGTTGAGATTGATGGAGCGTAACGTAAATGGTTGCGATTTGAAATGTGTTATTAATTTTAGCTACACTGATCATACAGCGATACGAAATATGTGACTGAATTTAATTTCAGTCTGTTTACTAAGTTGAATCTTAATAACAGTGCGACAACGTTAAGTATGACAACTATGCAGATATTGAAAAATGTCTTAGATTTTAGGAAAAAATATTACTCTGAGATTGGTGTAGAAAGTTTTGAGACCGTTTTAAGCAACCGCAGACTATAGTCAACACAATGTTTTTATTGATCTATCGAATTTGGACCTCTTGATTTAAAGTCGTAAAGATTTCTGTAAATATAAACAAAGTTAAATTTACAAAAAAAATTTTCAAAAGAATATAAAAAGACGGTTTTATAGTCAAAAGTACAAAAAATAAATATTCGATTATTTTTATTTCTTAAGGATTGAATTCGCAATCAAAGGATTCAAACATATAATGTCGAGGACCCAAAATATAAAAAAAAAAACGATTCAACGAAAATTTTCAACACAATTTGTGAGATTCAAACATTCACAGAAACCAGAATAAAATAAAAAATTCTAAGATCTCTCGAAATGAATCCTGCGATCTCTTAACTGTCAAGTCCGTTTACAAGAAATATCTTGGATATTGTAATATCAGAGCAAAGTTCATGGTGACGAAGTTTTATTGTAATTTCTCCATAAAAGAAACCTGTCAGGAAACCAAAGGCATTGTGAAGACCTTAGTAATGAAGTTTTAGGATAAGGGTCAGAGTGCATTGGAATAATAGGGTTGAAACGGCAAGGGATGTGCGATATATAGAGAAAGGAAAGATGTTAATGTTGCTATCCGATTCAGTTTATGAGAATGGGTCGATGTGGAGAGGAGCCCTTTTCAGATTATACTTTTTCAACGTTCTCCGAATTTATTGGTCATTGAAACAATTGAGAAATTAGGATACCTTGTTGAATATTTTTTTCATTTATAAGATACTGTATTATATTTCAACGAATAAAGTACAACCGAATTTCTGAAGGAAAACATAATTTGTATATTAAAATATCACTTATTTTTTAATCAGTAATTTGTAGAAAGTGGTTTTTACGTAATGCAAGCCTCCTGAACATCAAACTTGAATGACGGCGTCAGTTGGAAACCATTTAATATATATATATA
>OX463845.1:27978806-28023268 GCA_949825065.1 Odontocerum albicorne
ATATATATATATATATATATATATATATATATATATATATATATATATATATATATATATATATATATATATATATATATATATATATATATATATATATATATATATATATATATATATATATATATATATATATATATATATATATATATATATATTTGTTTAACATTTAACTTTTAACATTTCCAATATATATATATATATATATATATATATATATATATATATATATATATATATATATATATATATATATATATATATATATATATATATATATATATATATATATATATATAGTATATATATATATATTCTACTCGTATATGCCCAAACCATATCAGAATGCATTTCATCTTACTTAACACATTAGCCTTTAGCTTATATTCATCCCTAATAACTTAATTTCATATTATGTCAACAATTGTCACCCCATTTAATCTTCTTAGTGCACGAATTTCTATAGCATTTATATTTACGAGTATATAGCTCTTTTCAGTATTTTTCGATGTCCACGTTTCATTCCCATATATCAAAACCATACTAAAATTATGTCGTGGACCGTCATTTGAGTGGATTTTAAATTCTGTCCGATTCAAGTATGTATATATAAATTAGCCTTTAGATATCTCTGTTTCACCTTTGGATATCTCTCGCAACTCTTCTATTATCTGAGAAAATACAAAAACAGAACTCTTCATCTCGCTCTTATAGTTGGTATACATATGTTGAATGGGAATCGTACACATTCCCATTCAACATATGTATACCAACTATTGACCTCTGAAGTTTCTTCACATACTCGTATGAATTTTGTACATATTAAACAACCAGGGAGATGTAACACATCCTTGTTTTACCCCTTTTGAAATATTAAACCACTCAGTCAAAGGACCGTTTACTCTAATAACATAAATGCTCTACTATCGGCATAAAATGACGCAATACCAATGAACTCAGTATTGTTTTGTAAAAAATCTCCAAGAAAATAAAAAGAAGTACTGCGAGACATTCTCATGCATCATATTTCCAAAATCATGTTTTTATGAGAAAATAATTAAAGAAAAAATGTCGAAAAGAAGGAGAAAAATGACATAATTCAGTCCTAAGGATGTAGTTTAGATTGCTTTATCGCTGTTTATAGGGCGGAGTGCTTTATGCTACCATAAATTCAGATTAATATGGATGGCTTCTTGTCAGCAGTGGTGAAAGTAAAATAAACAAACAAATTAAATGGAGTAGTAGCGGCGATTTTTTAAATGAAATGTCTCGGAAAATGGTACGCCTTACCGAACTCTGTGGTGGCAAGCTGTGAGCGGGCACAGGGCTGGCTTCGAGGGAACAATGTTCGTACCAATTATTTATCACATTCATTTTAGATCTAAGAAACGCTTGAAGATAACTCTTTTTGGGAAGTCTTATCAAAATCTATGATTATATATGAATTACACATATACACTATGAACACTACACACATACAATATGATTATATATGAAGACTATACACATACACTACGCACATATAGTCGAAAATGTTACTATCATAAGTACATAATCTAATATATGCAGATGCGGTAAAGTAACTAATCTGTCAACAATAGTAGGTTTGAATCTCATGTTAGACTGCCCTTAAGAAGAGTCTGCTCTCTAGCTGCGCTCTATAAATTGTCGTTTAATTATTGTTATTATTAACAATCTCCGTGACTAGAACTGCAAGAAGCTTGACTTCCAGCCGGGGGTCTCGAGTTCAATTCGAGATGGGACCTCAAAAAAAATAAATGGTTCCAGACCGGTAGATTTCGTTGGGCAACAAAACTCGCGCGTCAGATGTGTGTGAGTTTTGTTATATCTTCACATGCGGTAGCACAGCAAAAACTTGTGATGACGAAATTCCGTATCTACTCCAGTAATTTTAATCCAAAAGCTCGATTAACCGGGCCAAATTTAATATTGTCCACCGGCCACGTTCTTTAATATAATAATATGTCTTCATCGCCAAATTACAAATATTGTGGAGTATTATACGAATAAACAATAAAACTTTGTTCACTCATTCTTATGGTAACCTTCAATATATCACAATTGGCGATGTAATGAAGAGCGTGGCCGGAGATACGTACTGAAACATCTCATGAGCATTGTTATACCTTATAGTCTGGTGAAAAGTAGATTTGTTTATTTGAAATTATTTTCCCCCTGATTTTATGTAGTATCCTTTACGAGATGTATTTGATAAATTATGAAACAAAGCTTTACTTTATGTTATCATATAAAGAGGCTATGCAAGAGCATACATTTTTTTGACAAAAATAAACTTTTAAATATTTTTTTATTTGTTGACGGTATTCAATATACTCGATTGGCAAAATACAAATAATTATTAAAGAGTTTATTTGAGAATTATTAATACAGTAATTGATAACCGGAAACTGAACTGATATATTAATCATGTCTGGTTTGAGTTCCGATATTTAATTGAAATCATAAAAAAATATGTTTGTTTTATCATAAATGTTTAGATGAAAAACGTTTCTTTTTTAATATAATACTTCATGACTGTTTTGTTCCATAGAATACATATCAATGGACTAAGGTGTCTAAAGGTTATGATTTGCGTTAATAAGTCGTGTAATTGAAACGGCATGCATGACCATATTTGATTTCGCCTAACAACATTGATTTTTTGTAATAAAATTGTATTAATATTATTTACAGTTTTCTTTTGTTATTTTTCTAGTTCGGATTCTAAGCTTTAAATTATACAATACATGTTTCTTGGGAATGAACACATAAAATCATGCATAAAACAGATGATATCTTCAAAAAAGTTACATTTATTATTTTATCCTTGAAGTCTACGATTACAATACGTTAAAATCTTGACTTCGAAAAACTGTCCTTATGTTATTGTGAACAATGCAAATTATTGTAATCAAGTCATACAAAAATAAAATAAAATGTTGGAGAAAATGTACACAAACCCATTTCATCACACCACGTCATTTGCGGTGTAGACTGATAAATACACACTCCATTCGCTTCCTATTCACAAATCACATCTTCAAAGAATGTACGGCGCATTCTATTGTATTATTCGTGTTCCTCATAAAAGCATCCTTTAGTCATACGAGTATTATAGTTAGTTTTTCAATTCATACATACAATCATGCCATCTACCAATCGGGGCAGGCAGAGATGACAGAGCGCTAGACTTTTCTATCTCGACGCACATCGTTCGCCTCTAATACATCCATACATCTTTTTTATAACTTTCACGATTTTTTAAATTTAAATTACACTATATATTTACTTAGTACGTTTTTCTTTATTCATTCATTCTAAACGCACAAACTATCTCAGAGTGCGATTTTTATGTATTTACTTATTTAACCCTTCATTGTAAAATAATCTAGTGGGCTTATTGCTAGGTGGAAATCTCTTCCAACCAAGCACATAAAAGTAAATAAAGGAAATTACATGATCGTAAAAATATTCAAATTATTATTCGTCTGTGCAAAATTCATGAACATAGTAAAACTAAAAGGAAGATATCATAAATAAAAGAAAAAAAGGAAGGGATGGTAGAGAGGAAAGAACAATCGAGTATGAAACACGTTAAATAACTGACTTCTTTAAATGATTCAATACATCAGCATTAATAAGTTCACATTCGATATTTATCATTTTACTCCGTATTTTGTCATCACTGTCACCCCATGTATTTTTCTCAGCGCACGCATTCCAACAGCATTTATTCGGTTCCGTTTTGTTTCAGTTTATTTGTATTAAAATGAGAACATTAATAAAACAATAATGATATTTGAATGATATTTTCGTGTAGTTAATACCATATATCTATGATAGAAGGAATATTTTCATGTACTTAATATAACTATAATAGAAAAAATACTTTAGAGCAGTGAATATAACTATAATAGAAGGAATATTTTCAAGTAGTTAATATGACTATAATAGAGGAATATTTTCAAATAGTTATTGTAATACACCTATAATAGAAATAATATTTTCTAGTAGTTAATATAACTATAAAATGCGAAGAATAATGATGTATAATCATACTTCATTGCGAAGCGACGAGAGCCTCAAGAGCTGTAATCCCACCCTGGCTCCAGTGCTGGCTCCAGTGCTGTCGAGTTTCTTACTTTTTCTTACACTTCGCCTCCAGTGGCTGTGAATAAGGTCGCCCCCGTATTGTGTTGTATTGTATTGTACATGTCGGCTAACAAATGGGGTTATCTTACACGTGGTGCTTTGCTATTTTCTGCTGTGGTGAATGTGCGAACATTTGTCAAGCGACTCTGGGCAAAAATTGTCATTAAATATGTATTTATGTCGAGGCATGTGTGTTGCATGTGTTTAAAAAAAGGTTTTGAAAAATGTTTTTTTATTTTTTTTTGTTACCACTGCAGTTACATAAGTAATATTGTGTTTGCGATTAAAAGTAAATTACAAATAAATGCAAGTTTGTATAATACATTTTCATGTTTTGGTATCATATAAAACTGTTTTTGAGTGCAGAAAACATAGTGACGACCTAGTTGGTTAGACTTTGATTTCCACTCGGAGATTCGGGTTCAATTTCCGAATGTTATAAAAATAAAAATAACGAGTCCCAGTCTGGTGAAAAAATCGTTAGGTTAAAGGTTACAATACTCGCGCGCACCAAATATACGTGCGAGTGTTTTTGTTACTTCACAAGCGGTAGTATTTTGTAACTTCAAGAAACTCGCGGCTCGACACATGTAATGACGAGCCGCGAGTTCCGTGTCTACTCGTCATTTTTAATCCGAAGGCTCAATTATTGGGGCATAATGAAATGTGATCTGCCGGCCACGCTCTTCAATATGTCCGAATAACCAATTTAAATATGTTGAAGGGTGCCACACAAAAGAAAAAAAATATAAAATACAGTAAACATGTTGAAAAATGTATAAAAATTATGAATGTCGTATTACTGATGGAGAAAGTAAAATTTAAAAAAATGTATTTAAAATAAAAAACAAATATAATATGTCAGATAACTGACAGGAACTTTTTTACTTTTCTGAAGAATTAAAGATTATGTTGCTTAAGCTGGAGATTGACGACAGAAGTTGATGGGAGTATTGAGGGATCTTGTCCACAATAGGCAACTCTGAAGAGAGAGGACTCGAATATGTTGCTTAAGCTGGAGATTGACGACAGAAGATGATGGGAGTATTGAGGGATCTTGTCCACAATAGGCAACTCTGAAGAGAGAGGACTCGAATATGTTGCTTAAGCTGGAGATTGACGACAGAAGTTGATGGGAGTATTGAGGGATCTTGTCCACAATAGGCAACTCTGAAGAGAGAGGACTCGAATATGTTGCTTAAGCTGGAGATTGACGACAGAAGATGATGGGAGTATTGAGGGATCTTGTCCACAATAGGCAACTCTGAAGAGAGAGGACTCGAATATGTTGCTTAAGCTGGAGATTGACGACAGAAGATGATGGGAGTATTGAGGGATCTTGTCCACAATAGGCAACACTGAAGAGAGAGGACTCGAATATGTTGCTTAAGCTGGAGATTGACGACAGAAGATGATGGGAGTATTGAGGGATCTTGTCCACAATAGGCAACTCTGAAGAGAGAGGACTCGAATATGTTGCTTAAGCTGGAGATTGACGACAGAAGATGATGGGAGTATTGAGGGATCTTGTCCACAATAGGCAACTCTGAAGAGAGAGGACTCGAATATGTTGCTTAAGCTGGAGATTGACGACAGAAGATGATGGGAGTATTGAGGGATCTTGTCCACAATAGGCAACTCTGAAGAGAGAGGACTCGAATATGTTGCTTAAGCTGGAGATTGACGACAGAAGATGATGGGAGTATTGAGGGATCTTGTCCACAATAGGCAACTCTGAAGAGAGAGGACTCGAATATGTTGCTTAAGCTGGAGATTGACGACAGAAGATGATGGGAGTATTGAGGGATCTTGTCCACAATAGGCAACTCTGAAGAGAGAGGACTCGAATATGTTGCTTAAGCTGGAGATTGACGACAGAAGATGATGGGAGTATTGAGGGATCTTGTCCACAATAGGCAACTCTGAAGAGAGAGGACTCGAATATGTTGCTTAAGCTGGAGATTGACGACAGAAGATGATGGGAGTATTGAGGGATCTTGTCCACAATAGGCAACACTGAAGAGAGAGGACTCGAATATGTTGCTTAAGCTGGAGATTGACGACAGAAGATGATGGGAGTATTGAGGGATCTTGTCCACAATAGGCAACTCTGAAGAGAGAGGACTCGAATACTGACCCCATGTAGTAGGAGGGAGCTGAGAGGAAGAAAGAATAATATATGTACGTATTTTGTAGATGTTCTAAACCTATTGTGATCGGAATCGAAATTCTAAGCATGTAGAAAAAAAGCTAACAGGGGTAGGAAAATAAATAATGAAAATCATTTGAATAAGAGTAAGTTAAAAGACAAAGAAAAAAAAACTTTAATCAGAAATATCAGCAAACTTAAATATAAGACTACTCACAGAAAATACTTACATATGAAACTGGGAACATCTTGATTGGCTTGGGTACTGAGTGAAATTTATTTAGATTTAAAAAGTCTATTTAATATATATTTTTGTATATTTGAACTGCATATTATTTCATCTGACAACCTGGAACAATCCCCAGATCACATTTTGTAGTACTGCGATGAAAATCGAGTTAATAAGTTCTGAAGACATCTCTATTCAGCCCTACATCGGTATCTTAACTTCATATAACCAATTGGCTACTCCGATCTAGTGGCGTCAAAGGATAGTTTTACTATATTCGAAGTGTTTTGTGAAAGTATTGGAAACTTCTGGACTATTTAAACTTTAGGCCTTAAGCCGCTTTATAAGTATATTTACTGCATTGCAAGCAATTTTTCTTCTATCGTGACGTAATTTGGCTTTTTGTGTATTTGAACTGTATATTATTTCATCCGGCCATCAGGATCAATTCATTTTATGGTACTCATTCGGCAATCTAGGTCAATCAATTTTGTGGCACTCAGATCACATTTTTAAGTACTGCAATGCTAATTCTGTCAGTAATTTCCAAAGAGATTTCCATTCAGCCTTACATCGGTACATTTTCGGACCGATTAACTTCTCCGATCTATTGACGTAAATAATAGTTTGGTCACATTTGAAGTTATTGTGTGAAAGCATTGGGAACTTGCTGAACTGTTTGAATTTCAGGTCTTAAGCCACTTTATAAACATATTTACTGCGCTGTGAGTCATTTTCTTTCTCCCACGATGTCAAACTGTACAATAAAAGATTTGTCTATCACTCCGTGGTTTCGGTTTCGATTCCCAATAGTATCCAATAAAATGTGAGAAAAGGGTCTCCAGTTTAGTTTATTTCGTAAATTTTAGTGTAGTATTGCCAACATGTACGACGCCAAATTAAGACCTACGAGTATGTGTTTACTTCGGTAATAATTTGACAAAACTATCTACCGACCACGCACTTCAGATTAATTTATTGAGATGAAATTATATGATTTACATTTTTATGAAGAAAAATTTTTTTTTATAAAAAAAAACAATCAATGGTCTGGAGAAGGAAAATGAGATTAGAAAGAAGGACAATCGAACACAATGAAAAATGTTTTTCTATCTATGTCACTGAAGAGAGATGATTTTACTAGTTTTTTTGGAATACGCCGACGATAGTGCGAGTCTTATATTTGTGAGAATCTGGTTTCAGAGTCAAGTTAGACGGCATGGAGAGAAAAAGACAACTTAAAAAATGAAGATCAGTGGAGAACTGGGATTGTGGAGTAGCCAAATATTATCGACGACACGTGAGGTGGCGGGAGATAGTTAAGGATGTTTTATAGAAGTGATAATACGTGAACAATTTGACGGTTTCTTACATTCAACCAGTTGATAGATGATAAGGTAAAATACGACCGTGTGTTCTAAGATTGAATACGATATGATCACATATTAACTAAAAAAACATTTACGAGTATAAGTTGGAAAGAATTTAACCTTGAACAGTTCAGAAAAAATTATTTACTGATGCAAAAGTACTTGAAAAATAACTGTTAAATTATTTTCTCTTTCTACCTTCTTTATTAAACAACATTCTACAATATTTTTTCTGAATTATTTCACCTTAAAGAGTTGGGTTTTAAAGAAAGGAATAACAGTAAGCGACACAATCAACTGTGGGTACACCTCACGGAGAAGAAAGCCGCACAATGCAGGCTGTCTGAAGCAAGATCCTCGAGTGTAGGGCAGTAAATCATAAGAAAACTTTTCCAGGGAAAATTTTAATACCACTCTGAGAGACCGCTAAGTCTAAGCAAGAAAGAAATAAGAGAACAAAAGCTGTTTTGTTTTACTTTTGGCGTGTTGTATTTTTCAAGTGCTGTAGAAATTGTCGATTCTGCAAACCCTTTTAAACTCTTCGAAGATATTTATTACCTTAGACCAATTTTAAATTTTAACTTTAGTAGTATTGAACAATTTTTGATAAGTTTTTTTCACTAAATTTTACAGCTCATAAATATCTGTACCTGAGAGCCAGAAGCTCTTAAGTGCAATAACTCCATTTAACAGGAGAAGCAAATTAATATTTTATAAACACTTATTCTCTCAGATTTTTTAAAGTTTTAATATTACAATTGTGAAATTCATACAGTTTGATAACAAAGTAAATGTTTATATATTGAATAAGTTGATTTTAACAAATATTCAGTATTTTGGATTTTATCGCACTTAAGACATTCTGGCTCTCATAATATTACTATCACACTGCAAATAAGTTGTTTTGTTCCAGAGGGAATTGGAGTGAGTTATATGAGTTCTATAATAATAATGTTTTTAATGAATAAAAATACAAAAATATCTACATTATGCAATCAATAAAACCATTATTTATAAATGAAAAATATTTATTTGAAACGGAAAGACAAAGAGAATCGAAAAATAAGAATAAAAAAATAGAAGAAAATAAATCTCCTAGATTCTCAATGTGAGGTATGTTTTTAAAATACTCTCTGTATTCTTCAGGAACCCATTGCAATATTTTTAATAAATCACAATATTTCAGTTTTGATATACTCGTAGGGTTCCTGGAGAGTCTTAATTGTGGCAATGTATCAGGCACAGCTGCTGCTGTTGCTGCTGCTGACCTTCGGACATTCCTTTTAAGGTCCAAATCTAAAAAATCATTTTCTTTAAAATATGTTTTATAAAATAGTTTTCCCTCTTCTCCCCTTCTCACCTGCATCCATACCATCGTGGATAAAGATACAAGGCTTCCTTGCGATGACTTTTTTTTTTTATGTAAAAGGTGCTCCTGCACCCTGTAAGGATGAAAAATACCAAAACATATCTAATTTCATAGGTATTACATGGAAAGATTTGCTGCATCATCTTATGAAATTACAATCATTGCATGTAAAAATAGTCATGGATTGTAAGGACTTTCTTTTTCTTTCTATCACACTGTGTGTTCTATCTTACATCCCCCTCCGTGTGAGTGTGCCCACGTAATAAACATTTATGATTGATCACCTTCACATTTTTATATTTGTTTAAAGCGTAAAAATATGACATGATCATCATTATGTTACGATTCTGTCCAGAACAATTATCCGTATAAACGGTTACTTCTTCAATTTCATCTGTAATGGTTTTAGATAGGTAATGGGCGAAACAGGATGCCATCTCATTGCCACCTCTGCCTCCTTGTGTCTCATCCCACAACATATGTACAGTATGATTGTCGCGTGGCACTATCATAAACCGTATAATTGAACGTCCAAAGTTTTCTTAAATAAAAACTTTGAGTATTTGTCATATAAGGTGTCGGTAGACACTTTTGAAGATCTGCCATCACTACTCTTATTTTACAATTTTCTTCCGCAATTTTTTTATCTTCAGCTTTAAGTCTGTATCTACTTGTTGCCTTTTCTATGAGCAATTTATTTTCGTTTTCCACATTGCCTCTTTTGTTTTCTGGTCAATTTCTATACTTCGCCTCTAAACTATCGCACATGTCACAAGTATCATTATCAGGAGAATGAAAAGAAAAATTGAAATCTTCATTTAATATCTTCCTGTAAAGCCACTGTTTACACGGAGTTATGTTCTCTACAGTACATTGTTCGACGAACATGTATATTATTTTTATGTTTAAATAATTTCCCAAATATTTCTTTTCTGTTCGTCTCCTACTGTAGTGACTTATGTAAAGGAAATGTCAGAATCTCTTTGATTTTATTAATAATCTCTTGACAACTTTTATTTACTGGTTTGTGTTTGCCTCGTTTATCTGAATCTACTAAATCAGATGGATTCAATCTTTTAATGATCGATTTGATGTAAGATTCTTTTATAGATAAAGTGTTCATTAAAAATAATTTGCATACTTGTATTCTCCTACTCTCTCATTATTTTAAATTCGTACACAATACTCTTATTTCAATTTTTTCTCCGGTCGTTCTTTTTTATGGCCTTTTGATCTCACCAATTGACATACAAGATGCAACAAACTGAACCTTTTTATCCCACGAACTATTTTGTTCTCAAAAATGTTCAAAGATTGCTTCCCTGGTCTCTTCTTGAAAGTTAAAATTATACTTTAAACGACACCTATTGCTGTAAGGTGGTTTTAACTTCCTGGACTATTTTTTCATCAGTTGACATATACGATTTCCCATTGAGCCTTCTGTTTTTTTCTCACATTTTTATTCCATTTGCTGGGATTTATTTTTCTTTTCTTACTCTGAATGACTTGTTCTTCAGTATCTGAATCAGAATAAGGTACCAGAGAACGAGTAGATGCAGTGCTTGTCTGAGGGAAAACGTTTGATTCGTACTCTATATTTAGAGCATTATTAACCATCTTCTTGGTTCAATATAATTGTTTTTGTTTAAATATAAGTATCACCACTAGAAATTGCAAATAAAACTCCGAAAACGAAAAACAGACAGCACTTAAACACCAGTTGGACAGACGCCGACATGACATAATGTCTTAGACAAAAGAACTTCTAAGTCAGAAACAAAAAATCGTGCGAGCCATAAAGTCTTAAGTGCGTTTAAGATATTCTGGTCCTAAATCAACTCGCAAGTGAACAAGTGAGGAAGTCGAGGAGACACCTGGCGTAGCGCGCAGGGTACTCAAAAATAAATAAAAAATACCAACAGTGGTAATCACCCTCGGTGACCTCTCCCACAGGAGCCTCATTGGCCTAATCCGCGAATTTGCAAAAGGCCAATTCGAATTAAAATACGCGGGAAAGGGGACCGCGAATGTCACGGTCCACTCCGTTGAGGACCACGACGGCCTCATGAAGGGCCTGGAGGCCAAAAACAAATATTTCCATACGTTCACGAAAGTGGACGATAAAACTAAAAGGACAGTCATCCGAAGACTGCCAGAAATCCCCACGGAAGAAATCGCCGGTGACCTCTCCGCCCAGGGATTTACAGCGCAAAAGGTCGTCAAGATGACGACCAAGACAGGCGCGCCCATGTACTATGCCCATTTTGGGAAGGAAACTGACATGGCAAAGCTCAAGTCACGCTGAGATTCCTTTGCTACTGCAGAGTAACCCTCGTCAAATACCGGCCCAAGAAAGGTCTAGGTACCCAATGCTTCCGGTGCCAGTTACAGGGGCACGCCTCATCTAACTGCCATCATCAAGCATGGTGCGTCAAGTGCACCGAGTACCACCTGACGGCCGAGTGTCCCAAAACCAAGGAGACACCGGGCACTTGCGCAAACTGCGGCGGGGATCACCCCGCAAACTACTCAAAGTGCCCTACGAGACAAGCGTACGCGGAGTCAATCACCCGCCGGATGGCACCGCGTGTGACGCCGTGACGCTCATGGAGTGGCGTCGTGACGGGTAAGACGCCTCCTCCCCCAAAAACAAACCAGGCGACCGCGCAGAGCGCCCGTATTACGCGACCTACCACTGACGCAATTTCTCACGGAATTACACAATCCGCCTCAAATGAGCAATACGCAAATGCGCAATACGAAAATGCGCAATACGAGCACACACAGCACGTAAATTTTGCACACCCGAGGGATCCGAGGAACGGCCACCGACCACCGCTGCTGCCGACTCCTGAACCCACCGAACCGCATGGGCGGCGAAATGGCAGAGCTGACCCAGATCGTCCGCCTGCTCATGCAGATGAGGCTGAGGCTGGCGCAATGCAAGGATAAGCTCGAGAAGGCGCTTCTCATCGCCGAGCCAATGAAACAGCTCGATGGCTAGAGTGGGGGGTCCAACCTGTGCGACATCCCCCCGCGGGGGACTCAGAGTCCTCACCTGGAACGCCAGAGGACTATACGACAAGGTGGACTAGCTCATGCTTCTGATCGGGGAGAAAAACATTGACATATCACTCATCACAGAAACACATCTGATTCCAGACGGACACCTGAGAATACCCGACTACTCCCTTTATCGCAATGATCGCGGTACTAGGGGAGGAGGCACGGCGATCCTCATTAGAGAAACTCTACCCCATACACTCTTATCGGATTCCATCTGGATTGCTTTAGAAGCAACTGCGGTCAGACTAAAAACTGACGGCAATCCGATCACACTCATAGCAGCATACTGCAAATCCAGCACGATTCTCGACACCCGGGATCTAGAGAGGGCTCTCACGATGGGATCGCGGGTCCTATTGGCCGGCGACCTCAACGCGAAGCACCCCGTGTGGAGCCAGGGAAGAAAGAATAAGAACGGAGATACACTCTTCAAATACATTGAGTCAACGCACCACGCACTACTCCACCTCGACAAGTCCACTCGATATGGACCGAGGGGGCAGTGCCCGTCCACTTTGGACCTGGTGATCGCAAAGGGTCACCCGAGGGTGGTCGGAGTGGAAGTGATTAATGCACTTTCATCGGACCACCTTCCGGTCTACTCACCCCCCCCTCCCCCCCGTACCGGACCAATGTTCCGTTGCTCTCTTCGCGGACGACGCGGCCTGCTACGCGCGATCAGCACGCCCCCTCAGGGCAAGTATATACCTCCAGGATGCTCTGGATATCTTGGCGGATTATTATCGGAAATGGCGCCTGAAAATAAACGACAGCAAGACCAAAGCGGTCATGTTTACAAAGCGGAGGGTGGGGAACCTCCCCCTCCTGAGGATGGGTAACAGCGCAGTAGAATGGTGTAAGTCGGTCAAATACCTCAGGGTTCACATGGACTCCCAATTAAACTGGAGGCTCCACACAGTGGAAGCCAGAAAGAATGCATTCGCAGCCTTCGCTGCGCTGATACCCATCTTCAACCGAAACTCCTTCCTATCCCGAAAAAACAAACTACTGGTGTAAAGCTCCTAGTGCGTCCGGTAATCACATACGCGGCACCCGTCTGGAACAGCGCCCACACTAGATCACACATAAAGCTCCAGCCGGCACAGAACAAAGCATTCAAGATCATCCACAAGACAATGCCGGGCGTAAATCTTAAAAAGCTACACCAGAGGACAAATGAATACTCCATCAAGGAGTACTGCGACAAGATGACACTATACTTTTACAACAAAATATATCTAAACTCGCACACGAACCCGCTCATCGCAAATCTTGGACGACAAAAAAGACTGGATGAACTACCTTTCAGATATAGACACAGACTCACACATCACATTATTCTCAGCCGGTCGGAGGTGGAGCAAAACCGCAAGCAAGACGAGGGTTCGGGAGGACAAGCGTAACAGGGCCCCTATTACTATTACTATTCTATCACTGTACCATAACATCTATCAAATGACAACTTGATACTGCCCAGTGTTTAACATTGCAGATCCAGAAAAGGAGCGTTCGAGAGACACGCCTCCAGGACCGGTGGGCGGCTTGCGGCTGAAAGAGGACAACCTGAGGGAGCGAACCAACACCCCTGGACTTCGAGTTACATTATATACATAACAACACTCACACTCCATTAACAAGCCGTATGTGTTAATATCACATAACGGAAGAGCCCAGAGGTCCTCTGAAGCTCGACTTCCCTCGTTGAGTTTTCTGTGGTTTTCTCACCGAATATGTCTTCGATACATATTAAATGCGGGGAAGCTCCAATCACACAGGCCGCAGCCGATACCTTCTCATCCCTACACTCTACACCTACACCTGATCTTATAAATGTATGTATTATTTATGTGTTGTCTATGGTCTACGGTCATCAGCCTACAGTCCCTCAGAAGGTAGTGAAGTAAAAGAAAATGAACAAAGAAAGCTCATAAAGCCTCGCTGCGCTACGTCCTTGCGCCTTCTTCACCGTCTTCTCCGGCATCGTCACCCCATCTTTACCGTCTTCACCATCGCCGCTACACTGAGGCCCCCGGGATGGCCGGGAAGACGTCTAACCTGAACTGCGCCACCAGGGCCTCTGACATGAGCGGTCGAACGCCTATGGAGGTAGTCACCATGCCCAACTATGGTTGATGCGAATGAAGAACAGAGATATAGAGAGCGTTAAAATTAAGGATAAATTCGTACACAAAATACTTAATATAAGTTTACATAGATAAATAACACAAACACACATACGACACAACACTGGAAAAGGTATCACTGACAAAAAGATAAACAGTGCAGAAAATGCACACGTTTTCAAAATTCAATATAAGCCAAAGAAATCGTTTATTCTTCTTCTTCTAGCCCGCCCTCTTTCTTCGTCCAGCGGCCGCTCCGGTAACAACGTCCAAGTATTGTCTCAATATTTTTAAGTTTTAACCATTTTTAACTTTTCCGAAATCTTCAATTACGGGGACTCCGTGCAGTATTTTCTTGTAAATAAGAGCAGCGAGCTCTGTATAGTATTTTTGCCCATATTGAGTTTGTGATTTTGTATTAGGAAGTCCAATTTTGATCGCGTCATAAGGGCTAGTTGACGCGTTCCTATCCAGAAATCAATCTGGCCAATTTATATAACGGAAAGGCGTTATCTTCAAATAAAGTTCCGAGTTGACCTTTTGGTAAGCTCCTTCTCTGAAGGCGGTACAGATTAGACGGTCTGTCGATCTACAGCGACCTCTCCTGCACCCCGGAGTCCTGAATTCCTCAACAAACTGCGGTCCTCTGTTACGCATGTGCTGAACATTAGAAGCATAGTTCATCAAAGGTCGTATCGTGTGGAATTCCATTGTTCAAGGTATCTATATTTTTATATATTACCCCCGTCTCTATGGTGATCCCCGTTGTAACCTTTACTGTTTATCGCACACCTCCTGCGCGTACTAAGGTTTTCGAATTTAGTCTATAACTAATAGTTATAGGCCGACCTTTTGGTTGCTAATTAAATCACCTGCGATTCATCCTATGGTATTCGCGTGGAACAAGAAAGAGTGATAATCTCTAATACCCCCAATTCTCTTGACCAGCTTAACGGTATGGTCCTAAAATATAAATATTTTAAACCTACAGCTACACGTGTTTCTATTTCTTACCCTGATCCCTGGAACTGTTGTGATTTTATAATCAACCTATGATAGACCTAAATCGAACCCTGGGATTAAAGAGTCCTGCTCTGAATAACGCCGATTTGAGATAGCCGTGATTGGAACCTCAATTAGTGTGTACAATTAGTTGTTTTTTAAATAAAATACTAGGTAAGTCCAGAAAGTAAGTGTACTGAATTTTTGTAGGTTACAATTTTTTTTATTTAAACAAAAAAATTACGTGGTTACCGTAGTACATATAGTATGTAAGCTATTTTTCGACATAGTCGCCATTCCTCTCAATGCAGGTGATGAAGCGGGGTATCAACTTTTTGATGCCTTCCTCGAAGTATTATAGTTTCCCGCCAACCCCTCCGTCCACTTCTCCACCTCCTCCTTTACCTCCTCGTCGGTTGAAAACCTTTTTCCACCCATGTGCAGCTTCAGGGAGGTAAAGAGATAGTAATCTGAAGGTGCTAGGTCAGGGGAATGCGCGGGATGGTTCAGGACATCCCATTTAAACGAGGCGAGCAGTTCCTTCGTGGCGTTGGCCGTGTGTGGTCTGGCATTGTCGTGCAGCAGGCAGACTCCCTTTGTCAGCATGTCTCTCCTCTTGTTCTGAATCGCCCTCTGCAATTTTTTTAGGGTCTCACAGTATCTTGCAGAGTTGATGGTCTCCCCTTGAGGCATATATTCAATTAAAATTATGCCTTGACAGTCCCAAAACAATTTCGTCAATTTCGTCAGTCACAATTGAAGGTCTTCCGCTCCTCTGATCATCATGCACAGACGTACGACCGTTTTTAAGCTCGCGACACCACTTGTACACACTCGTACGTTTCATAGCTTTATCACCATATGCAGTTTTCACCTCATTATAAACCTCAACCGGAGGTTTTCCCTTCCAAACGAGATAACGGATGACGCCGCGTATTTCGCACTTGGCGGGAGATTGGATTTACATTTTTCACGAAACGTGTTGTCGCGTCGACACTTCTCAACGTACTGACCTCGAACCGGTCTCGTTGCGGAGGGGAAGGGTCAGGCTACACGGAAGTGTAGCCAACATGTCGGAAAATAAAATCCATCCGGTCGTGAGAGCCTCAGTACACTTACTTTCTGGATACGCTTCGTAGTTTGGATTTAATATTAAATAAGTCATACATTGTCACACCACGCTATTTACTAGCAAATAAGGTTTCACACTACGTCAGAGATTTTGTGGTATTAGAGGGGAATTATTTAGGTCCTTAGGTAAAAACCAGACTGGAGTCCCTTTTTTATAAAAAAAAAATAGCATGGCAACGGGAATGGAACTCGTCAAACTACATAAGTCGAAAGACACGTATATTACTAACACGACCATGGAGATTGTTAGGAGATTTATTGAGAATTACGAGAATACAAAGAAAACAAAAGTACTTTTACTAGCGAAAAGTTTATTCATGTAAGATATTTTATGATACGTTTTTTAAGCTTGCATCTAGATCCTTATTTTGAATGCAGTTTTAATATTGCTTCTGTTCTTAACTTTTTATCATTTAGCATTTTTTATTTTAAAATGGGACAAGAAATAATGCAACTAGTCTATCAGTATGTGCGATGTTATCACCAAATCTCTCTTTTTACTGTACATACTAGTAATAACTATAATAACGCAAGATGATTTTTTTTAATATGACGTAGTATTTGTATTTGTGCTGCGTGTTGTTGTCGTGTTGCTGCTTCACTATAGTCTCGCTTGCTCATTGTGATTCCTTTTAGCATGTGCAGCTCTTTTTGCAGCTATCTTATCATTTTTATCCATAATATTATAATAAGCTTGCTTTACTGTAAATATAAAAAAAACTTGTATAAACTACAATAAGTTTACATTTTAAGGTTATTTTTACCAAAATGATAAGTTAAATCTGTTTCTAATGTTGAATTTAAAAAACAACTCAGAATACAGTATATAATATATGTTATATCATATAAAACAAAATTTTATGTAAATTATTAACACCTGAATTGATGTATTTAAATAGCAACAGTATAAAGTGAGTGAGAGTGTTATGTGAATTTAATAATTGAGTTTTAATATTATAAATGTTAGAAGAATCAAATACTCTCAATCTTGAACCACTTTCTCGTCTTCAAATTTATATTTTTCTATTCAACAGTAAGGCCATCTGTTAATAAATATATTACGAGTATTTGCTGACGTTATTTTATCTCTCATAAGTTACAGGTAACATTTGAAAAATAAATGACGTTTGAAAAATAAAAAATGTTCAAACTACGACATCAATATTATTAACGGTGCAACATTTGTTTGTAATTTTCCTTTAAATATTATAAAAAACGCTTTTGTTTCCAGTACATCACCACAAACAAATAAAAAATAAACAAGTACAACACAAACTCGATTCATCACAAAAATATTTATTGAAAGTATTGCATTACACTTTCATAGTATAAGTACAACCTATAACTTATTACCATGTGCTATATCTTCTAATTGAAAATAAATCAAAACATTGAAAGTTCTGAAGTGTACAGGTATATTCAGAGAATCAGGGTTAAAACAAAACGTTTTTTCACTCTTCAAAAGATGTGTCTGTTTCTCTAGACGAGACCCAAATTTGATATAATTCTCTTTGCCACATATATGTTTCTCTTGATTTCAGTCCGTCATCAACTATTGTAATAAAATATGTGCTATCTCCAAATTTTATGGAACTTTAATTGTATTTCGCCGTCTTGATCAATGACCATGATTTTTGTTTTTGATTTATTAATTTTGAGTCCCATTAAGTTGTTTTCATATTTGATCCGGAGAAACAGCACTGACATCAAAGAATTTGCAAAAACTATGTAATATCGCATGCATAACGTAGGCTTGATAAGTAACACGTGCCAAACAAATTACTTGTAACCGATTGTAAAGTGATTGCGCCAGTTTCATAATTGCCGTTACAAAATAAATTAATTTTAAGATAATACCAGCCCTTACTTGTTGCCTGTTTTATATATATATTGTTTCTTCAAATATGTATTCGAGAAGTATTTCCTAGTTTTACTGAGGAAATTTGTTGCATGCCACTAACCGTGGTCCTCGAACTGACGTGAGTTATTAAATTTCTTTACTACGAGGACTACGCTTTGGCAGGACGATTTATATTTGAAATTTAGTAATTCTAATTATTCTTTAAGCTTGAGTTATAAAGCACCCAGTTTTTCACGATCATTTTCCTTTTCATTTCCTTATCCTAGAAGGATAAGGAAATGCGATATCGAATACCCAGTAAAAAATTATAAAATTCATAGAACGTGTTAATGGGGTTTATTTTAAATTAGCAAGTTGCGAGTACATACACTGGGATGATTTGTGCCACCACATTAACCTAAAAATGTTATTCTAAGTCAATCTAATATATGGAAAAAAATTGCAATTTACTGAAAATTTAAAGCTTCAACTGTATAAACTTGAAAAAGTTAATAGTCGATTTATAAACGGAGAAGATCTTGGAAAAATTGCGACATTTATTGGACGCGATAAAGATATGCCATTTAGTAAATCAAATCTGTCACGTAAAGGACAGCTAAAAATTACATGATTTTTATATAGTCTAATCATCTAAACCACATTCGCAGCCGGAACCTTCAACAAAACCTATTTTGTAATGGTGATCAGTCACCACGAAGTGATTCATTCGCAAGCGACATATGATTGACACTTCAGATATGTTCATTTTCATCATAATAAACCACGCTTTCAAAGTGATAGATTGCTGGATTGATTTGTATCTAGAGCCCTTATTTACATAAATTATATCTCGATCCATGGCCGCCGGTGCTAAATATCGTGTTGGACCTTATCAATAATATTAGTTACTGATTAAAAAATCAGATAGTTATCGATCGGTAGAGCTTACTTCCTTTGCCAAAGAATCGGCACATTCTTTACCTGTGATACTAACGTGTGAAGGGATCCAAGCCAGAGGATCAGCTTTCTTATTTTACATCAATTAGAATAACTTGACTTTGAATGAAAAAAACATTTCTATGTGTAAGTTGATAAAACATTTACCTGAAATATATTTCTTAAACATTTAACTAATGAAAAACGATGAAAAGAAAAAAAGTATTGTAAAATGGTAAGAAATTGTATGCAGGCCAAACTCATTATAACAAATTTATCAGAAAAACGAAAAAAAATCGTTAAATCGAACGAACGTACAAAAAAGAATATGTTTAACGATTTCTTATTTTAACAACATAAAAACCTCTGAATGGATTCAAACCAATTGGCTTGGATGACATAAACAATATTTAACGAATTATTCGTAAATTTGGACTCTTTAATGAAAAGATAATAAAATATTGTTTAAATTGACAATTGCGCAGCTCTTAATTTAACATGTGAACGAGAAGATGTTCAAATTTTACAGCTATTTTGTAAGCATTGGATCTTAGAATTATATATGCATATGTGCAGTTTAAATAAACGCACAATATAAAACAATTATAATGAAAATGAAGTTATGTCGCCTGATATGAAGGTTTCGTTTTCGGAAGCTATGAATACATTGAAAAAGTTTCGGGCTTTACTATCCTGTAGCACTGATACCCTAATTTTTTTTTCAACGATGATGTGTATTGAAATGCAATTATGAACGCTACTAAAAAAATACAGATCTGGAAAAATAACGTCGCTCTTTGAAAATAAAAATAATTGAGCGTGTTTGTACAACTTTTTATTCTGAAATAAAATTCTCTTTTTATATTCTATTTTTCTCCCATATTCAGTAAAACCGCATATGGATTTCATTATTGTAGGATTTGACCTGTATACAGAAGTACTTATCGTTTTCTCGAGGAGAGAATATAGAGTTCTACCCAGGGCAGGAGTGTCGTATAAAACTGGTTGATATACAGTACTAGCGCGTCGCGTCCTGGGAATCGGAAAACACGTATGCGAGAAACCAATCTTTACTTTCCCTGGGTGGCGCGCACAAAGTTTATAACAGAAATAAAATCTAGATTAGAATGTGAACGCGTCTTTAGACGAATCGTAACATGTGGCGACATGCTTAATGATCTAAATGTGACTTTACTTTTTAAAGGAAATTTCCTTGCCACCACGTTCCGATTCTAGTACGAATCTAAGTTTTTTGTATGTAATTTGAATCGTCGAGACGAGAGAAAACCAAATAAATTAAACTGAGATGTAATCGTTTGAAAGATCCACATAAGTTGTGTGGTTATCTGAGGTAGTTACGTAGGTTATTAAGCTATTTTACTTTTTCATTGTGTACTTAATGCTGAGCATACCTTTTCATTGTGTACTTAATCCTCTGTTATGTTAAGAACTCGGCGCATCACCTATCTCTATCCCTGCCGGTCTAGTGCAATTCCTTTGATCCGTCTATTTCACAGGACACCTACCTCTTACTTCACTTCCCTCAACCTTCTCCGTCATCACCAATTTCTCCCCGTCATCTTTTTTCTACCAACATGCTTAAAGTACGTTACTATTCTTGATTTGAAGTCAGTATTATAAAAATATATTGACTTTTGTGTATCATATTTAATTTATTGTATTTGAGTATTTTATTTTCTTTCAGTTTTTTACTATGCATTGTTGATTCCATGTACCATATGTGTAGATTTTTTTAAGTTGTTGATATTATAAGTTGTTTTGTAAATATTGGGATAATTTTTCCTAGGAACTAATATCTTTTTCATAAATAAATAAATAGTTAAATGCTTAGTGGTTAAACCTTAACAAATATTCACTTACACAGGGCGGGGCATGAATTATGATAAAAAATAAATTATTTGATAAATTCCTACATAAATAAATAAAAAAATATTTTTGAATAATTGTAATACTCGTACATTAACTTTTTCATAAAAGAGAGATGTTCAGACGCAGAACGCATTAGAATGGTTTCAGTGTATTTTGAATTAAAATTCTCGATTTTAGTATAACGCGTATTGAGAAATTAATGAAGACGGAATATATAATATAGTAGGATTATAGAATTTGTCAAAAAATATATACATAAAAAAAACCAAGACAAATCTTTCACCTCCTCTACATCAATACACATTTTCATACAATTCTTACAATTTCTTGGACTTTTTTATTTTACAAAATATCATTCTCTTGATCCAACCACACTTTCCATGATCTTTCTCTACCGTGTCTTCCTCTCACAGTCGAACTGCACACTTGTTTTGTTAGCCTTTTTTTATTCTTTGTTCCATCTGCCCAAACCATATCAAATCCCTCTTCTTCCTCTTACTTAATACGTGAACCTTAAGTTCATATTCATCCCGTATCATTCATTTCGCATTCTATCATAAATTGTCACTCTATATATTCTTTTCACTCCACGCATTTCTACATAACTTTTTTCGTTCGTTTCAGTCTTTTCCCTCTTCCACGTTTCACTCTCATATTTCAAAGTTGGTACCATAGTACTATTGTGAACTATCATATTAGCAAACTGTAATATTGTTCGGTAAACTTTTAATATTTATTTATTTAATACTTAATTGTAAATACAATCTGGCGGGCTTATTGCCAGACTGCAGTCTCTTCCAACAAACCGACAATACTAAATAAAGGGAGTTACGTGGTCGCAAAAAATATTCAAAAGATTATTCATATTTATGAACACATACTTATTGAAGTAAAAGTGAGATATTATCAATCAAAAGAAAAGGAAAGGGTGGTGGAGAGGAAAGAAAATCAGGAATGAAACATGTTATATTACCGGCTATAAATTAAGAGTTTTTTCAGTCGCTTCTTCTGATACTATTCGGTTCGAGTCTATATCTATCATATGTGTTAGTGGCCTATTGACTTTATACCTTATTGCTACACATCGTTTCACATCCATCGTAACTTTTTTGAGAAAATACTACCTAAAGTAAATAAATTACAAAAAAATGTAATATAAATGTTAAAATAACATGAATTTGCGATAAGCATAAATAGTTTGCCGTGGCGTACAAAATTTATTGAAAAATTTATCGTCCACGCAATTTTTCACGTCTACTTCTCTGCCGCCTTGACTACCCACTATACACGTCTCTACCGCCTTGACTACCCACCACACGCGACAACGACGTGTCGGCGGCAAAATGAGAAAACTTTGTCCATCATCTCATTTTTTGTCCCACACAAAGTTACATCATTTGTGTTAAATAAATGATTAACAGCCGACTGGAGTCCAATTTCCCCGGCCTGTTTCGCCATGTCGATCCGTTCAAGTTTTTAACCCTTCGCTTGACTATGGACGGGGATGAGGACTTTGGTGTTAATGACAAGATTAAGTAAAAGTCGTAAACGATATTTGAGATTAAGATCGAAAGTTTGGTACGAGAACATCATGTTTTAATATCTTAAACTTTCAATCAATATGATTTTAAAACATAGGAAAATGAAACACATGTTAATTAATTTTCATGTATGTCGACCCAGTATATATCAGCTCAAATTTTTATTTTCGCTATAATGTTTGAGATTTTGGTATATCTTCATCATAATGATAAAATGATAATTTATGTAGCGCCATTTTGAGAGCAGACATTTCTCAAGGGCGCTCTGGCTCGTGATTTGAACTCATTTTGAATTATTGACGGATTAAGAATATTATAAAACAAATACCATATATGGCAGCGGTCATTAAATAAGTTTTTTTTTCGCATCTACATATGTTTAGAAAAAATATATTTGGTAAATTAACCACACAAAACTTACCAAGGAGAGACAAACTAAAAACAAATCTTTATAGATTTTCCCAATTGCGATTGTAACACATTTGACTTTCAGGTGTAGTAAATTTTACGTATGTTTTGTTCATGTTATTGTAAGATGAATTTTATGTAGTTATGTAAATTATTTTATGTTTTGAAATTCACTTTCTTTCATGTCAATATTTGTCATATTTTCTGTAAAAGACACTTGCCTTGAATTAAAAAATATTATTAAAATATTCTCATACTCGTAAATATAGAAGCGATACATTAAAAATCTAAGATGAGTGTTTTCAAATGTTAATATTGCTTTCAATCTATATGTATTCTTTACTGTTTGAAGAGTGGTGTTTAGCAGTGATTCTGTTGTCTCTTTAATGTGGTTAATCAAGCCCATTGACAATAATATTTGTGTCAGTTGTCTTTCTGCTCTAACAATCGCCCCCAATCTATCAACCTTTATCGCGGACAAGAATTAATAGGTTCATTGTTAGTTTTTGTAGATGTGCAGTTTGCTCAATATAACAATTTGAACGTTATATACTAGAGCTTCACTGTTAAAATTTAGTCAAGATAAATAAAAATCAATCGATATATTATATTAAATACTGAATTGAGTAATATGATTTATAAATGAATTATAAGTAAAACCAGATAAAACAAAAGAAATCCCACTTAGTTTGCTCAATGAATTATTGATATTGCTGTGTTATATTACATGTGTCAGAGTCCAGAATTAGCGATCGCCAAAAATGGACAATTTACCTATATATACAGTAATCTTCATTATCCGCGGGATCCCTATCAGCAGTTTCAATAATCTGCGGTAGTTCATTGACACTAACGACGAATGCAGGTTTACAAAAGGCCTAAAGATTCATCTTCATCTTCAGTAACCCACGTAATCAGTCACGCTCCATCTCTAGCTGTGATTGCATATTTTATTTATTTAACATTTCATTGAAAAACAATAGTTCTCAGTGTTTTTGTCAAAATAACCCTTATTTACCGTAATAATGCTTCCGAAACGTAAGAATAGTGATGCTGGTGACTCAGAGATTGCAAAAAAATCTCGTGAAGTGCTTGTAATTTATTAGGAAAAGAGATAGAAATGTGTACTATAATAGTTTTGAAGTTGCACCCTTAGATTGCAAAAGTTACAAAGAAGACGGAGTTGAGAGCGTTCAGTGTTCAGTGTTCAGTTATTTAAAGAAAACGGATGTCTGGTATGGGTTTATTTCAGTATATAGCAATTTATAAATGGATCGCTATTATCCACGGATTTCGCTATTCGCGAGGTGGTGGGGCTTGGAACCTATGCCTCGCGGATAACAGGGAACTACTGTAAGTGGCAACAAAAGAGTAAAAATATGTTTTAGATAAAGGTATTTCCTGGACTTAGGTACTTCCTGAATTCAGGTACTTCCTAGATTAATGGTATTTAAAAGTCAATTAAGGAAATTACTAGAGGATGGTAATTGATATAAGCAAAGTGAATGTCAAGGTGATGGTCTTCAATACTTCAGACGGATTACTGATAATTAAGATTAAGATTTTCATTTTTATTGACTATAATCGCACTAAATAGAGCATTAGGCTTGTTTCAAATTTAAATATACTTTTAAATCAAAATACACAAAACACACTCTGTATAGTATGCTTTTCCTACAAAGAAGTTTGTCAAGTTTAATAGCAGTATAAGTGGCGTAATAAAATTTTAAATGCTCTTTTGTTAAAAAACTAAGATCTTTATAGTAAGTACTCATAAATTATTTTTGATTTTTAGTAATTTTAGTATTTGGAAGTCGAAAGTCATCGTGATTTCTCATAATGGTGTGGTTGGTTGTTAACATTGCAACGTGGTTTGAGTAATGTGTGCGTATTATATCGAGGGATTCGTAAGTATATGTAAGGATGTGAATGTTTCCGTTTAGTATTTATATATTGAGGAAAGATATATAAAATTTCTTATTAAAGATGATAACACATCGCCACAGGTTTTGCCTAGTGAAGTGTTGAACTTGTAATCATCCATTCAAATGAAATTTAACTTTAAATATTATATTGTGGATAGTAAAAAATATATGCTTATGTTATGTAATTCATCTCTCCCATGGATACTAAACGGATCAAGTTTTCGATTCCACAGCCAAGTCATTGCACTATGAAACCAGTCAGTGTGTGAATCTAATACAGGCCTCTCAAAAAATCGTTTGCTGGATAAAAAGAGGAAATATTTTTATATATGTCTCTATTTGGTTCATTTCTTTGTTCTTTGTCAAATATAAAGACGAAAATAGACATAGATTAAACAAATCGATAAGAGTTTTGATGGCATCGCTAAGGATCTTGGAGCTTCTTGGACAAGTTTATAGCCCTCTCAAGAGACACCTAAGACTAATTGCCAAATTCTAATTAGCTTTTGCGCCCGTCTTTGACGCCAAATTTACATTTTACACCAATTCCGCATTGAAACTCGTAATTCTTCAGTTGTAGATACGTCCAATTTATAGGAGGGATGCAAAGAAGAGTCATTTCTCAAGGAGCCGTAAACCGGACTCAGCGACCGTGTCGGACATCCAATTCTACCAAAAGTTTTAAATCTTGAATTGAAATAGAATTTTTCTGTAAAAATATTCTATAAATTTAAATACTTATCAAATTTGTGTGTTAAAAAAATATACAGTTATTTATGACCTTTGAGCGATTTTTAGAATTTGATTTATTGTTTTCTTTATTTTTTTCAGTTTAATTTAACTATATCCACTTTTCTGGTTAGATACGTCTTAAAATTGGCATTTCTAAGCAAAGTTAGAGAAAAAACACATTTTCCAAATACACATAAATACTTAAAATATCATCAGTATCGTGATGTAACCGAAGTTGAATATATGTTACGACAATACAAGTATTTATGTATACATACTCGTATGTGTGGATTCATTTTTAATGTTCTTTTAATATTTTTCTTATTGGTGAGTATTTCTCTCATCTTTAATGAAATCTCGTTGAATATTTTTTAAGCCAGACAGATATACATTTATTATCTGTCCAATACGATCATTCTGAAAATAATGAATGTTTCTAAAGCCGTCACATATCGAAAAAAATAATAAGGATTCTTTTTAAGTTCCTCTTCACTTGGTAAATTTTCTGAGGTTTTCTTAATAAACATTCTTTTTAAACACATGCTTATGCGGGAACGTTTTTTAATCTAATGCCCATTACTTTTCTATATATACACACAACGTATTTAACTAATTTAATTTATGAGGTGCATGGCCGCGTGGTAAATCTCTGGACTTTCGCACGGAAGGTCGCCGGTTCGAACTCAGTGCTACTCCCCTCGAATAACACGGGCATTTTTCCGCCTAGTATTTAGAGGTTTAAGAATACGAGTGACTTCGCCCATATCTATTCTTTTAATTACAAAAAATATATATTTTTAGTCTTTTAATAACAGTGGTTTCGATCCCAGAGTTGGATTAACCTTGAGGATAGGATAGGATATTCTGTTCTGGAAATGACAGTAGATAAATTGACTTTTCTTATTATTATGAGATGGCTATTATATTTTGATTTCTGGTTGCCAAAAGGCGTTAAAAATATATATCAAATGTTTTTTTTTCATTTGTTTCTGTAAAGTGAACCTGCCTTGCGTTAAATAACGTAAATGATGACCAAAAATATCCAAATTCTCACAAACATACAGATAACGTGTGGAATAAGATATTTATTAAATATGGACAATAAACATACCATACTTAATAATGAATGGTCACATTCAATAAAAAATATTTAATCCGAATAATTCTTCAGAATTTTCTTAACAAGCCTCTTTAGAATTATAATTTTTTTTTATTGTTTAATCCTGAAATATTTCTCGATTTCATACGTTACATTCAGACCTTATTCTTAATTAACTATTTTTTATACATAAAAAAATACAACATCCTTGTGGTGATTTTTGTAATACAAAACAGCGCTATACAAGTTAATCACCAATTATATAATAAAGCTTTTAGTAATCTTTATTATATAATATTAAATTTTGTTATTATATTAAATTATCGCTACAAACGGTAAAACTGGCGGTTTTATTGTCACGTGGTAATTTTTCCCGATCAATCAACCAGAAAAATGTTTAAACATGTCTTTTTTTTAAATCTTAGTACCAACGGAATCGAACCTTCTTTCCTTAGGCTACGAACTATGCCACAGAAGTGTATTGTTAAATTATTTAATTAAAGTTTGTGTTTTGTTATTAACGAGTCGTTGTAATAATACAAATAATTGAAGACTTCTCTCTAATCCAGAATCTAAGAGGTTGATTTTACATTAAATTTTATCTTTCATATTTTCTCCAAAACCAGTAATCGTTATGCTCAAATGGATCAAATGTTCTAAATCTCTAATAATTTTCGTTATAATACTTATTTTAAGCTTGTTAAAAACAAAAAAATTGACTTTCTGGATTATTTAATATCGATTAATTGTCCATCTGATTCAACGGTGTTAAAAATTAGTTAAATCGCGTAATGGGAATTGTTAAACCAAAAAAGGCGGAAGAGACATTTCATAGAAAACCATTAATTTTTATAATATTTGACAAATTTTCTAAAGATGGGAATATATACAATACATATATATTATTATTATACAAACCATCGCACTATTTCCTTGTTGGTGTAGGCAGAGTGGATAAAGTTCAAAACTTTCATATCATGACATGCTTCACTCGTCTCCTCCACATCGTTTAACATGTTCAAACCACCTCAACGTGCTCTTCGTCAGTCTACTTAATACACCAGCTTTCAACTTCTTTTTTTTATTCTGTCGTACACCGACACACCGCATAATCAACTCAATGCACGTGTTTCCACTGCATTTATTCACCTCTTTTCAATCATTTTCTATGTCCACATTTCCCTCTCATTCATCTATTTTGACACTATTAAGCTGTTGTAAATCCTCAATTTAACAGCAAGGGAATATAAGAATAATAAAATAAGATAAACGTAGAAAAGGCATGTAATAATTCAAGAAAAAAAGCTCCGTAAGTATACTATGTACCTAATCAGATAAATAATTGTAGAATAAATGTATCTTTTCCTTTTTTCATTAAATGTTTGAAAACCGCTTGGTCAAATTAAGGGCGAACGAGGGTCAGATTTGTCGTTAAACTATTTTTTGTCCCAATCAGGGTGGTTTTACTGGTGGTTGCCAATTTCGGGCTGTTCTCGATTAGCCCCAATGATACCGCTGCTTGAAAAACGGCGTAACAACTTTGAAATATGGTTTTGATAACAAATTGAATTAAAAAATGCGGAGATTTAAAGTGGTTTGGATATATTTGTGTTGAAAATACTTTGAGAGCAAGAAATACGCCTTTTCCCCAATCTTTGGTCTTGTCATATAATTTTGTGTTCTCGTTGCGAGAACACAAAATTATATAAGAGACATTTTTATTTATTCTACTTAAGTGTTGTATTGTGGATTGAATTTAATTAAAGGTATTTTATTATATTTGTGACATTTCGAGGTTGAACTTTACATTGGTATTTTAATACATCATATTTTGAAATATATAGAGGAGCATGACCTTGCGGTAACGCACCAGACTTCCTTGTGGAAAGTTCCCGGTTTGAACCCCGCGCTGTGTTACTCCCCTCAAATTACACAGGAAGTTTTCCACCTAGTATTCAGGAGTATTACGATACCTATGACTTCAGTCATGTATTCGTATTAAAAATATCTCGGTGTGCTACGTTTGGTGTGCCATCGGATCCAGTACAGCGGTATGGCCGGAGAGTTTGTTTCCAACGTCAATTCAGCTGGCGAGGGTGACTTCGACTGTGAGGCCCAGCAACGACGATTATTTTGAAAGATATACCATATGTAATATATCTTGAATTGTTCATTTTTTAAATATGTTACCTTTTGTTGAATAACTGTTACAGGATATGTAAGACCACATTTTGTCAATAAATAAATATTGTATTGTTTTATTGTGTAACACTTTTTTGTGTAAAATGCAAACTGGTAGGTATATTGTCATATATTAACCTCTTCTTACTTTATTGGAAGACATTAAACAGTCTTTATATGAAAATCATTCTGGAAATCATTTTTAAAAAATCAACGAGAATTAAACCCGCAAAATTCGGTTTGGAAGACAGAAGTCTTCTCAACTAGGTTACGGAAGACAGAAGTCTTATCAACTAGGTTACGGAAGACATAAGTCTTATCAACTAGGTTACGGAAGACAGACCTCTTACAAACTAGATTTTAACAAATCTATAGTAGTTCATTTTGCATGGAATATTAATGTTTACATTTTACGATTAGAGTTTATATTATGGGTTGTTATTTGCTTGAACATGAAATAAAGAAACCAAAATAAAATTACTAATTAATGTTCATGCTTGACTGTCATTAAACCTGTTGGAAATTATGTTGACTTTCTCTTCTTGAAGATTTGTTTTTATTTATTTTCTAGATGTTTTCACTTTCAAACGAAGATTATAAACCAATCAAAATGGAGCTGCGTGAATAATATTAACAAATGTGTCTGTGTATCTTATAGTCGATCGTTTTCACCAATCCACCATCAGTATACTATACAGGGAGTGGCACTAAACAGAGTTTCTGAATTCAAGGATTTGGGCGTAACCTTCGATGTCGGACTCACGTTCGTTAACCATGTCTCACGTTTGATATCGGACTGTTACAAACTACTCGGTTTTGTAATGAGAATATCAAGAGAATTTAACAGCACCGATATCCTCCGAAACTTATATAATTATCTAATTAGAACCAAATTAGAATATGCATCTACGGTTTGGGCTCCTCACCAGCTCAAATATAAAAACAATATAGAACAAATACAAAAAAAAATCCTCAGATATCTATGGTACAGAACAAAGGGCGATTACCCAAAATATGCTCACCATGCCGAACTTCTCACGGTGTGTAACTATAGAAGCCTTGAAACAAGAAGGCAAGAATCCATTGCGATATTCCTAATAAAGGTTTTCCAAGGTTCCTTTAACTGTCCCGCGATTCTAGAAGCACTAAGTTTATATGTACCCAATAAATATAATATATCCGTGCAAGGAATCACCCTCTGTTCTACATACCAACTTACAGGACGAATATCATGGCTAAACACTCAGTCACGCGTGGTATAGAGATATTGAACCAACTGAATGACACGGTTGATATATTCTCGGTACCGTCTAGCAGTATGAGAAGAATCCTGGCAGATATTATTCCTAACGAATAAGCTAACGCTAGAAGCAAACCCTCTTTGTGTAACAGGAGAAATCCGTGCAAAGTGGATAAAAAAAAAAAAAAAAAAACATATAGACGAATTTGAGGTTAGAAAATGCTGAAATGCTTTTTCGGTTACTTATTCAAGATTTAAAAGGTTGAAATGTTTGATAGAGATATAAATGACTGAATAAAGGATAACTGGTTGATGTTATCAGAAGAATTAATAAAATAATTTTGAGATAGTTTGACCACATTAAAATAAAGATTTTCAAAACGGGTTTACCATAAAATGCCTGAAATAAATGAAGAACGAGAAATAAGTAGACTAAGAAAAGAGTGAAACTGGAGAGATGTTCCTTCGGAGAGAAGTTTAAGGAACTTTAAGGTCAATTTATTCTTCATCATAAAAATTGGGTGTTCCAAAATCGATTCCGAAATAATCCTCAAATACTCAAGAGACATAAAGAGACCCAGAAAAACAGACTGAAAGTACGCTAGTTGGATGAAATCAGGAAGCATGGCAACGTCACATGGCACCAACGAGCAAACACCGAATTATTTGCAGTTAACTTGATGTGACCTTCATCCTGCAGTGAATCGAACCAGGTTGACAATGATGATGATATACGTATATCTATATTAAAAAAAAATATATCTGTAAATAATTGTGAGTTCGAGATGTTAGAACGCCCTTGCGTAGAGTCTGCTCTCTAAATGTGATCTAAGTATTCATTAAAATGTTATTATTTAATAAAACGATTTTTTCTAGAAATATGTAACGGATGAACAAAAATCAAGAATCTTGGATATTTTCTATCTTTCTTCCCCTGATTGATTAAGAAGAATTTCATTTTTATTATATTCCGAACTTAGTTTCCCTTGCCTTGGGAACCTGATATGGGGGTGTGCTTCTCGTCAATCAAATAAAAGAAACTTCACTGCTCGACGCAATACGGCGTCAAATAACTTTTTCTTTGATCTCGTGTAATTTAATATCGAACGGAAAATATTTTTATTTATCCGCCAGTTCGAAATCTAATCAATGGCTGTCGCAATCACCCAGTCTCAGTTTGGTTTTACCCGTCCAAGCGTTAAATTTTAATTTTATGTGAATAAAAAAAAGGCATTAACAATCATAAATTATAATTTAATTGATTTACTCAAACACGGGTTTTCCACTAAAGATAACGGTTACCCTACCGGTTTCAAAGTTTTCACCTCATCATCAGGGGAGGTCAAACGAGACTATTTTAGTAAATCAATTAAAATGTTCTTAAACCTCCGCAGTGTTAACGCCTTACCCATTAATAATTTAATAATAAATGGTAACATGGAAATAATATTTCCTAGTGATGCTTATTAAAATCCATTAAAATCCGAAAATTTATACCGTTCAAGATTTTTTATTATGTATTGATTATATGGCGTTGATTTTTCCCCTTAATTTTCTAAGAGCTCTAAACAATGGGTTGAAGTTTCGATTTGGTTTGTTTTATACTCGTATATTTCGAATGAGAGTGAATTAGATGATTATGTCTTTTTTTTTTACGTATTCTAAACCGATAAATTTTCTGTGTATAATTATTGCTATTTTTTAGGAATCCTTACATGTATGTCTGCTTGCATTACATGTGTTGTAGTATGTATGTACTTCTTCTGATATTATATGTATATAAGTCAAGGTAATGTTCTTACTTTTTACTATACATAGATTTTTATATTCACGTGAACTAAAATTCATTCAAAATTTTAACTTAAATATTATATATATTTTAATGGTAGAATTCGAAATTGCACAAATTGATAAATAAAAAAGGTCGTGAGTATTGCACCACCCTGTTCAAAGCCTGGAATAAATTATTGTACTTAAAAAAATGTAACAAAATTATGTGAAATATATTAAAAATAAAACAACACACAACAAATAAATAATTTGGAGGAATTGATAATGACTAAATTTGTTGTATTTATTTTATGAATATGTGTACAGTGACAGAGTGTTGTGAAGTGTAGTATATATAACTTTTATTGAATTAATAGTGACATGAGACACTCCGTAACGTGCGGGGAAAAGTGTTGAGTAAGAAAAAAAAAAAACTTGAAACGATTCTTCAAATCTTTGGTAGACTTGCATTTATCCTGAATTGATATGAAATTTAGAAAAAAAACGCGCAGATAAGGGCTACTGTATTTTGTTTGAATTACCAAGAGTCATCGCTGAATATCTCTCAAATTATTAACTGTAAAATCTGTATTAAACTTAAAATAATGAACTGTTAAACCAACCGCAAAGTATCTTAAAAAAGTGATCCACGGGAATTTTTTTCCAGGTCAACAAAATAAACTGCTTAGGCCACCGATCATCTACAATTGTAAGCGCATGTACAAGCAAGTCGACCAATGCATGCCCTCTTAATATGGAACAACAGAAGATCTATGCGGTTGGTCTGAGTGACTCTCATGTGATTATTTATAATTCTATTTATTAGCATCATTCCTGGCACTTAATGTACCTTGTTTCAGATACCTGAATTTTCGAAGGTGCTATTTCGAATGAGCATTCATATTTTATAGCCACGTGTCAATGTGAGAAAAGGAAAATAAACTAATTCTACAATTTGTACTCATATCAGCGTGCCATATTTTTCTTTTAATTTTTTTTACTTAATTATTTTTCCTCATGACAAGAAATATACATAATTTGCGAAAAAACAACAGGTAATTTAATTTGAACACACAATTTTAATGGATCTGGGTTTCTTGCCTTTCATTTGTCGTGTCCCCAGTAAACTAGGCTTTTGTCTGTATCTCACTGAGGACATATAGCATAAAAAACTAAATCGGTATTTCTTTCCGATTTTTGATTATGTAAAATTATATTACCTTACGTCGTTGAATCTTGTTATTAAGGTAGATTTTTTTTCATATGATGGAAGATTTTTGAGAGATATTAAATTTCGTGTAGTAATATAAAACAAAGTCAATGAGGCACTAAATCATAAACTCTTATTATATATTCAAACAAAATAGTATCAAAATCTGCTAAGATGATAGTTCATAAAATAATTTTAGTACCAATTTTCATGTACCATATGTGAGGGAAACGTGGAAAAGATTGAAAGGAGCAGAATAAATGTTGTGAAAATGCATACATGAAGATGAATATATGGTGTAACAACGTGTGGCATACGTAATTAAGAGATTATTGATATATGTGAACTTAAGATGGATATGCTGAGTAAGATGATGAACACTATGAGATGGTTTGGGCATGCAGAAAGACTAACAAAACAAATATTCAATACAAATGCAAGTGGAAGGCAAGGTATAGGAAGACCAAGAAAAGAATGGTTGGATCTAGTACTGTATATGATATTTTGAAAGAAATAAATGAAAACATGTCGGATTAATCGTAGGAGTTGTATGAGTAGGCCAGGCCTATGAATGTAAAAGAGGTGAAGGCTGTGTATCGAAATAAAAAAGGCAGGCACTCTGTTTCTTTTGTCTACCCTGAGGAAATGCAATACACCATGAGCAGTACTGATTCACATATAAAGCAAAGCATTCTGACGTTTGTCAAAGGAAAATGTCTCTGAGGTATTTGAACTTATTGGTTTGCTTTAACATGTAAACAGTAGATTCTCGATTTACCCGGGGTCGTTTCAACAGTGTTGCGGTTGAAAGGGGTCAGTAAAAAAATGTTTTTTCATAAAATTTTGAATAATTTTAAGAAATGTTAAAAAATATATATTTTTTCTGTCCCGGTTAGTCCGCCACCTGGTTATTGCGACCCCGAATAATCGAGAGTTCACTATAATGTACCTTACCTGGTCTCGACAAATTATCATGAGTATTTCTGAACATAAACGAACTGGTGATCCAGATACATTTAAAAACATGGCTGGGAGATATATGGTAAATGTTTTTCGACTTTATAAGTACGTAACTCATTGTGTGAGTTAGCCAAAATTATCGAATGGGGGGGGGGGGGGGGGGGGGCAACTATGTTCATAAACGTTTAACGTGTACTTACATTGTAATCAGAACAATGATCAAAACGGACTAGTACCCTTTTTGTATATTTTTGACCACCATTGGGAATCGAACTCGAAATATCCGGATGGAAGAGAATAAGTAACTTATTTACTAGGCCACGAAGGTTGTGTTGCTTTTTCCTTGTGCTTGGGAGACTTCCGGTTCAAGGTAATAATTATTTTCTTATTGTTTATTATAATACCACCCAATTTCAAAGGCAATCACCAGGTTTTTTAAAATATAAATATTGAATAGAAACTATAAAAAATATGAAACATGGTTAGTTGCTCCATGAAATTGGTGGCATTTAAGGTCATGATTATATATTGCCGATTTCGATACATTTCAGTCAACTACGTTTACGGCTTTTATAGTTTGCCACATTTCCCAATAAGGGGCATAACTTTTATACGATTACGTCATGTGGCATTATTATCATCTTCGGACATAGCGAGTCAATTTCACACAAACGTTCGTAATAACGCGTCTTTATGTTGATTGTAACAAGCAGGAACTTACGAAGGAAGGTTTTCGCCATTTGCAAATTTATATGTTTATATATAGTGTAAAAATGATTTACTATGAATTGTAACATTGAACTTCCCAATAATTTATTTTGGTTTGACTAATTGTTTCAGCACAACTTAATCAATATCATATTTTAAATTTTCAGACATACGTATTAAATGATTTTTCTTTACTTTTATCTTTGTATTAATTATCTTAAAGGGATGCCCCCATTTTATCTTTCAAATCTACGTCTGAGAAATGTCCACCGGAAAAGAAAAGAACTTGGACGTCAATGTTATCTTCATCGAAGAAATTAATTGGTTTAAATCGATCTAATAGGGTGAAGTACAATATTATAACCGAGGTTTTGCTGTTGCTGATCCTGTGGTATGAAATGGTTTGCTCCATGGGTGTGTTAGATATGTATGAAAGTGTTAGATACATGGGTGACGAATGCAGCTGTAGGAGCTGTACTTTAACCGTTTTTGGGTAGTGTATCAAAAATTAAGATTATATATGAACACTACATATACACAATACTACGAGTATGTCTAAAGTTGAATACGTAATTATCAAATGTCGAATGATATACAAAGGTTTATTTTGAAGTTTGTTTACTCATGGTATATTTTCTGCTTTTTTTCATACCAAATACGTTTTTGTAAATATTTGCAGATACAGGAAAATATCTTATCTAATGGTCGTAGCCACTTCTTTAATATCCTTATATTCAACATATCAGTAAGTATTTTTGTATACTTTAATTGTCAATAAAAAACCACAGAAAGCTTACCAAGGTTAGAACACAAAAAAAACTATTAAAAGCTTCCGATATGTGATAGTTACACATTCGGCTTTAGTTAAAATGTAGCATATATGTCGTTCATACATAATCGTAAATTTTGATAAGCCTTACGAAAAAGGGTTGTCTTTAAGTGTTTCCTGAAGCTATATAGAGACAATACCCATATCTCTAGCAGTTTGAGGTAGCAAAGATCGAGTCAATAGAAATATTACTCGAAAACAAAAACGTTACAAACAAATATTATAAATTTATTAAATATTACGTAATTATGATATACTTGTTACGTACTAAAACGAATCAGGAAATGGACTATCAATATAATGGAATATTGTGCACAGCTTTAAGACTATCCTATTAGCATGTTAGAACTAACCCAATTACAATATCTCTTTTTTTCTCCCAAAATCATTGAAAATAATAGAAGTTTGAGGAAGAATTGTACCATGTTGGGGAAATAATTGTAGAAAAGTGTTACATTTTCAACCAATAGGAAATTTCTTTCAACCAATTAGAAAGATAAAAAGAATATTGTGTCACCAATTGTATTCGAATCTGAAACCACGGGTGGAACACAATTATTTTATGAATTGGCTAAGAAAATAATCACCCTTTGTTCTCTCGTGTACCATAAACCGGATCCTTCATTTTTTGTGATCTACTTTGTGAGAAGCTTGATTTCTACTCAGGGGTTTTGGCTCAATTTCTGATGGTACCCGAAAATAAAGGACCTCAGTTTGGTAAAATATTTCGTTTGGTAACAATATTCATAAGCGCTTGACGTGTACGCGTTTGTTGTCTCTATAACTAATAAGTGCGATTAAGAACAATGAATTCTGAGTCCACTTCTGTGATTTAAAGCACGAAAGTTGGATTAATGAAGCCGAAAATTATATTATCTCCCGGACACGCTCTTTAATATGTCTGAATCAACGTTTCTGATAAGTCAAAGTGTGCCATATAAATTAATGAATGATTTTTTATGTGTATATTGCTCACTTAAAAAAACTTTGGCTCGGATTTCATTCATTGTTGAACACTCCCTTTACCCGTCCCTGGGTAGAAAATGAATAGCTTTTCACATGCTGAAGTTTACACAGTGTTGAGTATCAAGAGAAAGTAATTAGAAATTAATTAACTCTTTATTCGGGTAAGTTTTATAATCGCACATTCATATGGAAGTTTAATCGTCACTTTCATCTCACAGAGACAAATAAGTATGACACGCCATTGTCGTTGTTTTGTTGTAACTATTTCAACACACTTTGAATTATTCAGCTAAAATTCATATAAGATTAACTCTTGAATTAATTGTTTAAATTGTGCTGAAATTGAAAATATATTTTTGCGTGACATATTGAAAGTTTTACGTTTCGGAACCTTTTTTGAGTGTGACCAACATAGAGAGCATGTAGTTACTTAAAATAATGTTTTTAAATACATTAAAAAATATGAAACTTATAAAATTTTATAAATTTCGATAATAGGAAAAAATGGTAGTATTAAAATAGTAAACGTTCAACAATTATGTAGTACGCAAATAAGAAAATAAAAAAAACCAAATGGCAAATGAATGAAATTGATTACTTTAAAGATTACATGATTTCTCCCTTCTCTCTCGCTCTCTCTCTTTGTCATCAATTAAAAATATTGAACGCCCTTCAGGCACCGGTCGCAAGAATCAAGAAGATTTTGTATGTGTGTGACAGGAAATAATATTTCCCGTTTTATGGTGCCCTGTAGGTAATCGACCATTTCTTTCAAATAAATTGTATTATTCTATTGGAAACATTTCATTTTACGCCAGTAATAAATAAATATAAAGCTACAATTTTTAACAGAGGGCGGTGTCGGTATCTACTGGTCATAATCGAAGAAAATACATTGAAATTTTTCGAAAGTGTTGGCACGAGACCTTCCGCAATATGCAGTATTTCTATCGAAATCGACCTTAAAAACTTTTTTCAAACGAATCATGTCAATGTCAACATGAAATAAAAACCGATTGATTCCAAATCAACATTCCCGTTTCCAATAACGTAGAGCAACGCATCTCGTCATTAGAGTTTTTCACCCAATCATTTTGTCAAAGGTCTCGGATCCGAGCGCTGTTCGCAAATCGGACACGGAGCAAAAAGGCTAGTGTGTACCCTCGTCAATTGGGCGGGTGGGGGCAGTGGCAGCTGCAGGCAACGGAAAGGGTTGATAACATTTTGGGAATAGCTGGATTATCAAGCGCTTGGGAACAGTGTATATTTTCTACAACGTATTAGCTGTGGATGTTTTTTGGATATCAACTATTTTTATAAAAAAAAAACAGTTCAAAAATATATTCTATGAGTTAAAAAATCAATAGCCATTAACATTTCATCTTACACATTTCAAGATGTTTGGCTTTTCAATTCGATACATCGGTGTATATAAATCATTTAAAAATAACATGCAAGATACGAAGTGTCAACTTATAAACAGGCATTTTCGGATTTAAAAAATATTTTTGTATGTCTTTAGCATGAGTTTTGTATACACTATTTTAATTTGGATTTTAATTTATATATATACTTATTTTAAATCATCAAACGTAAACTATATTTAAAAATATAATGAGGTTTTACTGTTTACGATTTCGATATCAATCAAATTTCTAAAAAAAATAATTAATGAAACCACATTATTTAACCATTTACGCAAAATAAAAACAATAACCACATTTGTGCCCTACATTATGGTTTAAGAGTGTATTGTTTCTACATGCTTTAGAAAAAATAAAATACAAATAAAGTTGATGACCTCATTGGTCAAGTTGTGGGTAACAGGGCTGATTGCCGATGGAACTCGATAAAAAAAGACGAATGTTTTGCCAATACGTAAGATGATGAACCACGGGTTCCGTGCTTACTTCAGTGGTTCTAAGGCAAACGCTCGATTAACAGGATTACAGACAAAATTATTCGTTCGTCACTACCTTTAATATTTAATTTGATAACGGTCGATTTTGACCTTACATTCTTACAAATTACAATTAAAATTCAAAGTACGAGTGAATACAGAAATAGCATGTCCAAATCACCAAAACAGATAAATATTACAATAAGGTTTGCCCAAGGCGACTTGAGATCATTCATCTTGCTATGGAAGACATTGTGACAAGGCTTGTTATCTGTACACATACGAGTATGTCGTATAAGGATAGCCATAAACGAGAAGATTAATAATTTTGAAATATTCACTTTTTTCTCTTTTCATACTTTTGAAAGTTTATTGCAAATACAAAACGTAATTGTAAGAGGTTATACATAATATTAGTCCTTACATATGAAATTGGCGTTTTGCCGTACTGGCAACTTTGATCTCAAATATCTTCTCTTTGGTTAGGAATTCCAAATTAAAATTTATACAGCTATTTACTCAAGTATTTGTGTTTCGAAAATGATAATTCATTTGTTTTTTCCTCAATTGTTTTTTTTCTTTGCGTCACTCAGTTTACAAAATGGAAAACTTGAAATATCGCGTTATTTACGAGTACGAATTCCACCGTGGCACCAGTGCTGCAGAAACGGCTCGAAGGATTAATGATGTGTATGGCGACGGTACCGCAAAAGAAAACACAGTGCGTTTTTGGTTCCAACGTTTTCGTTCTGGAAATTTCGACCTGCAGAATAAGCCCCGTGGACGGCCGGAGACCAAAGTTGATAATGAAGAATTGAAGGCTATTGTGGAAGCGGATCCATCGCAAACCACGTCCGAGTTAGCTGCAGGCTGCGGTGTTAGTGATAAAACTGTTTTAATCCACTTGAAGCAAATTGGGAAGGTGAAAAAGCTTGAAAGGTGGGTACCTCACGCTGCGTTGCATTACTCAACCGGCACAATAATGAAGGGATTTTGAATCGAATCATTACCTGTGATGAAAAATGGATCCTGTATGATAATCGGAAGCGCTCATCGCAATGGCTGAACCCTGCCGAACCAGCCAAACCATGCCCCAAGCGAAAATTGACTCCAAAAAAGTTACTTGTGAGCGTTTGGTGGACTAGTGCTGGTGTCGTTCACTACAGCTTTCTTAAATCTGGCCAGACGATTACGGCAGATGTCTATTGTTAGCAACTGCAAACCATGATGGAAAAGCTAGCTGCTAAACAACCGAGGCTGGTTAATCGCTCTAGGCCACTGCTGCTTCATGATAACGCTAGACCACACACTGCACAACAGACGGCTACCAAATTAGAAGAGCTTCAATTGGAATGTCTAAGACATCCACCGTACTCTCCGGACCTTGCCCCAACAGATTACTATTTTTTTCGAAATTTGGATAACTTCTTGCAAGGGAAAAAATTCAACTCCGATGGGGCAGTCCAAACCGACTTCAAAGATTTTATTGATTCCCGTCCGAATGGTTTTTTTAGTAAAGGGATCGATGAACTACCTATGAGATGGCAAAAGTGCATAGATAGCAATGGTACATACTTTGATTAAATAAATATATTATATTAAAAAAAATCAACTTTATGTTCCTCCCAAACAAAAAGCCAATTTCATATGTAAGGACCTAATATTATATATTAAAAAAGAGAATGTTTTTTTGTGGACAAAGAACGTTGGTAATATATATTGAAATTTTGTTTCTTATCTGGCGCTTTGTCTTCTCTGCTATCATTACAGGGCTTATTGGTATGTACATTTTAAACTTATCAATTTCAGTTTGAAGTATCTGATTTTTTCATACACCTCCTACGATTTCTCTGAATTTTTACGTTTCCTTCTTTCAAAATATAATTCACTCAATTTAACTACACTTTCCTTGGTTTTCCACGCCTTCTTATATATCTGCGGCTAACATGAACACTTTTTTGTTAGTCTTTCTTTTTAATTTGTTCCCAACCCATCTCCAAGTGCATGTCTTCATCTTATCACAGAATATAACACAAATAATGCATGACTCATATAAACATTTTAAGAGTTGTAAAAAAGTAATTTAGTAATTATGATGTTTGTATCCAAAAAATATGAATATCATCTTCTTTTTCAACAAAATGAATCCACTTGGAAATGGCCATATAGAAATAAATTATACTTGAAATAAGTATATTTGAAAATGGCTACGTGGAAATAACTCCACATGGAAGCCTTCATAAGAATTAGTTCTCATGGAAATAGTGTACAACGGAAGTGTTATAAAACACTACAATAACCAGTTTTATTCTAGACGACGGACTATTGCAAAGTAGACATAAATTTGGAATAAAAATGTATTATACAATAAATAAAATGTGTTCAATTAAAAAAATCCTTACTTTTTTATAATCTAAAATGTACAGTATCTAAAACAGTAAAAACTGTTCCTTTAGTTTGATATCACAACTTTCGAGATAACCAAATTAATAAAAATAGTTTTGTCGTAAGTATTCAAAATAAATGTTTGACAAGAAATTTATATATCTGTTATATATAATAATCATCTTACTTTATAAAGCTTATATAACATATACAGGCTAAACCCAATTGCATATAAACCTTCAAGATAATTATATACTCGTACATTAACAGGTGGAGTGTAGTGTGTGTGTGTGTGTGTAAGGCTCTCCCTCCTCCAATAAGGCTGTGTTTAATTATTTTCTAAAGCAATTAAAGACAATGCTACTAATATCTACAACACTTCTCGATGCAGACCATTCCACGCTATAGTATAACGCCAAAAGCTCTGTCATAATACCCAGTTCTATTTGATCGATTTGAAACAATCAACTTATTGGACAAAGACGAAATTGATCTCAAAGTTCTACTTCTCACGTTATCAAATTAACTCTAAGAATAGTTGTAAGTAAGGAGAGAAAAGTATAATGAATGAAGTATTAAAACATGATCATTTATGTATTTACCATAAAGGAAATTTATAAGTAAATGAATATATGTTAGATCCAAGATGTGTAAACATTCTTCTTTATGGTTACTGAAAACAGCAATGTAATGCTAGGTTATGTACTCGTATAAACAAACGCATAATAATTTGTATTTCTTTAGTGATATCGAAATACGTGAAAGTTTAGGGGACCGAAAAGTATTTTCAACATTTTCCTTGTACGGAGACCTTAAAATCTTATATGGATGTAACATTCTCTTGTTAGCAATGTTTTATTTCGCATAAACAAAGTATTTTATGTTCGGCACCTTTTTCGTTCCAAATTTCACGCGATGAAGTAAACGACCTTCCGTGTGGTTTTTCGTCTTATTGATTGCAAGTAAATAAGCATATACGTTTTTTCTAGAATTATTGCGATGAGCGTTATCCTTTGCACAGCCTATTTTTATACCCGCAACGGAACCGTTCTCTGTTTTTATGGTGACTATAGTCTGCCCACCCACTCAACCTTTATCCCATACAATAGGTAATAGTTTCTTACGACAATTTGGAACAGAGTAGAAACATGCATACGCCCAAGGTTTCTTCAAAATAAGACAGAACACACGTTTCAATTCTTTTTATGTGTGTTCTGGAATTATTTGACATGTTCCATGTTTTGTTTAGGAGACACAAGGGACATATTCCTCTAACAATTTCCCAAGGGTTTGGTCATGAGAAGATATAAAAGCTCACGGACCTCTGTTTTGTTTCAATGGATTGATTGAATTTGGTTCAGTCTCCGAGAGAGGTTAGTTTTTTGTGTAATTCTTTATTTTTGTAAACGTTTGAGTCCTTGATTAATAGATTATTGGAAGCATTCTGCCTTAAAAATAAATGAAAGAAAAACTCTTTTTTCTATAAATCAGTGTTAAAGAAAAAATGGGGTTTCGTATTTTTACGTTCAATTGAATTTATTTGATTGTTTTTTTCAGCCTAATTTTATCAACTCATTTAGTAGAAATAAAAACTCAACTGGCAATTATTTTTATCTTAAATAAATTGTCGAACACATGTTAACGAGAATAACATATGTATGTTGTGCTTAAGAAATATTTTGCTATCATAAGTTAATAATGCATTTAATTCAAATATAAAATATATCATGTTAGGAGAATTTAATTTTCGCGTGAGACAAGGAAATTCATTCGTATAACCACAGAAGTACATAAAAAATGAATAGATTAATATTTTTCAAATATTTTTATTCAGCTTAATAAGTTTTGTGAATATTTAAAAACTCCGGAATAAAAATGAAAACCCAAAACGCAGAATATAAAAGATAAATCATCAGATCACGTGGGAATAGGAAAAAAGTTAGAATAAAAAGAGAATGAATGTGTAAGTGTCGGATTATAGCCGCGAGTAAGTTGAGCATAAACCAAAAGTTTTACGAGTAACATCTGTAGACCCAAAGTGATATTTGAACAATATATCGTCCTTGTGCTCAAAAAGTTTCCTTCATAAAAAAATATGGAATATCCTTAGCGAAAAAAAACATAAACATGGAAATTTGAAAAGTATTTTTGGATTTCAAAAATCAACGATCACAGAGGTGTGCGCTGAAAATTTAATAGGAGGGGAACATTATAATGCAAAAAAAACAATAGATTTTAAACAAATTAATACCATCTGCCTTTAATATGAAAATAAAGTACGTGTGTTAGGAACAAATTCAAAACTTGAATTATTATGTATTGAAATGCAAGAAAATATTTATTTAAGCCAACTATCATTGAAATAATGTGAATATTTTTTTATCGTGATTGAATTATTTTATGGTTTATTGGATAAAAAACAATCTCTCGAGTACATTAAATAGATTAAACATTGAAGTAATCCAAAAACCTTATAATAAGAATAATTCTAGGAGAGAGAGAGAGAGAGAGAGAGAGAGAGAGAGAGAGAGAGAGAGAAATACAAAAAATACAAATATTTCAGAGTAACTGGGGTGTGTCAGTCGCCATTAGATTAATAAATGTGTTGCAAAATTCTTATTTAATCTTCTTTTAAATGTAGTAATATAAATCCCAAATATGCTTCACCCAACGAACTCCTTATTGAATGCAGCGCAACTTCTATTGATAAATGAATTAATTACATGACAGAGCGTTCAATCTAGTTGAACGAATGGGGCAATGTTAACGTACGAGTATATTTCTAGTAAAACTGAGGAATCTAGAAGTCCGCTTATAATTTTGAACTAAACTAAATATCGATTTGGGATCTATGAGAAGTAAGATATGCAAGGCAATAAATTTCCCATGATGAGTTGCAGATTCATTCAAACTTCAGTGATTGAGATCACGAGATTCATTCATACCAGCGATTGAGGAACGCTATAAAATTTCTAGGTGTACAAAGTTTTACGAGTAATTATAGTAATTACTCTGTTTATTTAATTTTTAAGGTTCCAAATTACCAAACAAAACTCCAAGATACTCCACACATAGGTGCAATATTACAGTTTTACAACTGGCAAATCTGAGAAAGGTCTACATATCAGTATTATAACACCTAATAAACTGTTGGACCTATCGACAATATATTCAATATGATATTGGAAGGTCAGTTTATGCCCACAAAATCACCTTAACCCTTTATTTTCTTACAACAATGAATTGCAATTAAATTGATATATATATATATATATATATATATATATATATATATATATATATATATATATATATATATATATATATATT
>OX463845.1:28023468-28197427 GCA_949825065.1 Odontocerum albicorne
TATATATATATATATATATATATATATATATATATATATATATATATATATATATATATATTGTATGTATTTATCAAATATTATATTGTATGTATTTGTCCTCGTCTTAAAAATATGTGTGACTGATTTTTTTTGTAAAGGAAGGGGTAAGAAACATTGATTTGTACAAATAACTATCTTCCTTAATATCTCTCTGTCCAATAGTGAATGTAGACTTCATCTTATATAAAAGTAATAACTCTCATGTACGAGGGTTGCTACCTAAGTTTTGAGATATGGCAACATTAGTGTAGATACGTCAAATCTGACATCAGCATCGTAAAGTTTGACGTTTTTGATGGTATATGTGCTTAGAAAGTTTTGTCATACGAGTGCTATTTGTGTTGTTAACAGTGACTTGAAAAATTCATCTCGGCCAAAAATGGAATTAAATCGTGAACATTTTCGTGCGATGATTTTTTTTATGATTTTCGACGTAAACTAACTCAACAACAGTGTGCCGATCAACTCGTTTCGATTTTTGGTGATGAAGTACCGTCTCGGACCACTGTGTTTCGCTGGTTTTCCGAATTCAATCGTGGTCGTTGTTTGCTCCAGGACGAATTTCGTGAAGGTCATCCAAAATCGGTTGTTGTGCCTGAAAATATCGATGCTGTGCGTGAACTGATATTGCAAGATCGTCATGTAACTTATCGTGAGATTGAGGCATGTTTGGGCATTAGTTCCACTTGCATACATTCAATATTGCATGAAAATTTGGCCATTAAAAAGATTTCTTCGCATTGGATACCGCATAATTTGACAATCGCTCAAAAAAAGGCTCGTGTCGATTGGTCCAAAAAATTGTGGAAAAAATTCGATCACGGTGCTTCAAAGACGTCTATAAGATTGTGACAAGCGACGAATTATGGATCTATGCATATGAGCCAGAAACTAAACAGCATTCGACTGTATGGATCTTTCAAGACGAGCCAAATTCAACAAAAGTTGTTCGCGCACGAAGCACTTCGAAGCAAATGGTGGCTTGTTTCTTCGGTATAAATGGTCATGTCATGTCGCAACAGTGCCTTTAGTGGAACGTCGTACGGTCAATTCTGAATGGTACTCGTACATCACCATTTGTTTGTCAGAAGTGCTCGGAGAAATGAGGAGAAGACGGATCATTCTCCACCACGACAATGCGAGCTCTCATACATCGGCTCAAATAAGTGACTTTTTGAGCACTCAAAATATCGAATTGATGGGTCATCTGCCATACAACCCTGATTTGGCACCCAATAACTTCTTTTTATTCCCGAACATCAAAAAAAAATTGCGAGGTCAACGTTTTTCGACGCCTGAAGAAGCGGTTGATGCCTTCAAAACGCATATTTGGAAGTTACCTCATTCGGAGTGGAAAAAGTGCTTCGAAAATTGGTTCAAACGCATGTAAAAGTGTATTGATCTTCAAGGAGAGTATTTTGAAAAACAATAAAGCCATTTTCGATGATAAATATTTGTTTTTACTTGTCTGTCTCAAAACTTAAGTAGCAACCCTTGTACTGTAGTTTATTTCCGTGAACGAGAAAAAAAGTACTGATAAGGCAAACAGTTGTTATCTTAACTGCTTATTAAATAAAAGTTTTTTTAATTGATGATTGATAAGGAAAAGTACTTCCTAAAGCTCAATGATAGGTTTGTTTTATAAAATCGAAAATATTAATTTGATTGACTTTACGGTAACTACTACTTTACGAGGCGTACCCAGAAAGTAAGTGTACTGAGGCTCTCACGACCGGATGGATTTTATTTTTCGACATGTTGGCTACACTTCCGTGTAGCCTGACCTTTCTCCTCCGCAACGAGACCGGTTCGAGGTCAGTACGTTGAGAAGTGTCGACGCGACAACACGTTTCGTGAAAAATGTAAACCCAATATCCCGCCAAGTGCGAAATACGGGGCGTCATCCGTTATCTCGTTTGGAAGGGAAAACCTCCGGTTGAGGTTTATAATGAGGTGAAAACTGCATATGGTGATAAAGCTATGAATCGTACGAGTGTGTACAAGTGGTGTCGCGAGTTTAAAAACGGTCGTACGTCTGTGCATGATGATCATAGGAGCGGAAGACCTTCAGTTGTGACTAACGAAATTGACGAAATTGTTTTGGGACTATCAAGGCATAATTTTAATTGAATATATGCCTCAAGGGGAGACCATCAACTCTGCAAGATACTGTGAGACCCTAAAAAAATTGCGGAGGGAGATTCAGAACAAGAGGAGAGGCATGCTGACAAAGGGAGTCTGCCTGCTGCACGACAATGCCATACCACACACGGCCAACGCCACGAAGGAACTGCTCGCATCGTTTAAATGGGATGTCCTGAACCATCCCGCGCATTCCCCTGACCTAGCACCTTCAGATTACTATCTCTTTACCTCCCTGAAGCTGCACGTGGGTGGAAAAAGGTTTTCAACCGATGAGGAGGTAAAGGAGGAGGTGGAGAAGTGGACGGAGGGGTTGGTGGGAAACTACTTCGAGGAAGGCATCAAAAAGTTGATACCCCGCTTCACCACCTGCATTGAGAGGAATGGCGACTATGTCGAAAAATAGCTTACATATGTACTACGGTAACCACGTATTTTTTTTGTTTAAATAAAAAAAATTGTAACCTACAAAAATTCAGTTCACTTACTTTCTGGACTTACCTATTTTTGTACAATTTCTTACGTGTAAGTCAAATTATTTTTTGTAAAATTTCTTACGTGTAAGTCAAAATATGAGAAATACTCAAATAATATTGTTCTAATATGTCGATTTCTTAGAAAAAACATGAGTTCTGCTTAATCGCTAGTATTTTAACAAAGTGCGTGTTAATTTATTTTATTACGTATTTTTCAAGAATTTAATAGTTGGATTTAACAGTAAACAAAATAAATCGAGTTATAATGCAAAGCATGTGACGTATTGGGTTGGAAAATTTGGAAGAAGAGAGAGGAAAATATTAGTCATTTATTTATTACTTTTCCCAGTTTTAAACCTCTAGCTTAAACAGTTAGTCTGATTTCTCCAATATAATTCATAATATGGTTTTTAGTGTTCATAATATTACTAAATTAGCATTTGGTTTCGTTATTTAAAAACACTGTTATTAGCCTCTATTACTTATAAAATACTGTTTATAGTCTCTATTACTTGTAAAACACTGTTTGCTAAAAAAATTAGCGTGATTTTGAAATCATTTAAATGGAAAAATTTTCTGCTAAAAACACCCCGAACTAATGGAAATTGAACTGGAGACTTAGAAATGGAAATCAGATTAATTTCGTACTGAAAGCTTTCACTGAAGCAAATTCGTATTAAAATCCTAAATACGATAGAGCTATTCCTCGTGATCGAAGATGTTATCAGCCATATTGCGGATGGAAGATGGAAGAAACTTGCGTTTATTCTATTGCACTTCAGTTTTGATGGTAAGAAGATCAAAGTTCCAAGACGTAGATATATTTAATATGTTGCAGACTTTCGTTAGGCCAATTTTTACATAGCAGTTTGTCATTTACATTCACGAGGCATGTTTTTTCGCATAATTTTGGTAGATCATATTTAATGAAGAAAACATGTTTTTGAAAAATAAATATTTCCGTCTAATAAAATGTTCAAAGGATGTTGGGCAGCGGGGCTGGGACGTGCCCACGTGCCCTCTCCTGGATACGCCTCTGAACAGGCACGATTTATGACATTTACACTGTGAATAAAATACGCTTACAGCACTTCCAAGTTACGGGTATAATATTTTATGCTTGTTTCTTGTTATGCATTTTAAACGCTTCAAGCCGCAAATTGTCTTTAGGTGCGCTACTTTCCTTTTTATCTACATTTCTTGTAAAAGTGCCAAACATAAAAATATACACTTTGGATTCAATACAAAAGATAAGTTTGTTACAAATATATATCTTAAATGATTGTATATCTGTTTGATACATTTTTAATTACAACTTCCATATTAATTTATTTCGTGTTTTTCTTTTTTCCCAACATATTGTTTTTCAAAAACCAATAAATTATTACTATCTCTGTCTACGCCAAAGGCATTAATCTAAGATACTTGATTTATATTAAGATGTCCTAAGTGCAATTTCAAGTACGTCGCTGACTATTTTCAAAGCATTTTGAATCATAATTTATAAGCATTTGCTAACGTAAAAGCAAAGAAAAATTCAATTTTAATTCACCCTATCATCAATCAGGAATGCAGGGATACCATAAAACGCCTCCATTCAAGTCGGCTCACAGTCTGACGCTTCACGTACTTTGAAGACGTGGCTGAAATAGTGTGGAACTGATCTATGACTATTGTTATAATTTATTTTAAGGGCATTGGAAAATTAACCCAACAGTCTCGACACCTCGCGCCTGGGGGATACCCTAAGAATTGGCTCTTCTTGGTGTCTTATTTGCGTAAATCTGCATCTTACAGATTATCGAAAAATACTAAACCTGAAAAATATAGACATTGTATTCTTCTTTCCCACCGACTCCACGGGACCGCACGAATTAAAATTATGTGTATATAGCATATATATATGAAATAAATGGATTCGTGTAGAATTTTGACGATTGATGTATTTTAAAATCAAATATATCTCCAAAGGCACCTAAGTTTCAGTGTAACATCTCTCTTATAAATATAACTTAATAATGCGCTTAATAATCTACCTATGCTCCAAAGGAAATCTTTTCCGTCCCATAGGATCATACATTCCCAAAGTAGGTTGCCCAATATGTTCACCCGATCCGCCTCGACGATGTAGATGATTAATATTATGAGACTTAATAATTCAGTGTAGCTTTATACCATTTTGGTGATAAATTTTATATCAGGTTTGATTGTCTCTCTTCTCGTCAGAGATCTTTAAACAAGAAATCAAGAGGATATATTCAAACCAAATTTTTATGGAAATGTTATATTTTCATACCTGTTGAGTAGCTATAGTAAATCTTATTTGATTTGATATGAAAATAATTTAAAATAACAAAAAATATATAAATTCATTGACGATTTATACAACTAGATATTTTGAAATAAACACCGACGGAAACTATGATTTTGAAACTGAATCAAAATTGAAACAAAATCATGATTTTCAAAACGTTCTCTTGCATGCATTCTTGTTTCAACTCAGGCTCATAATGATGAACCCAAGTTTCATATCCAGTAACAATTTGGCTCAAAATCTCATCTTCGTTGTTTCTGCAGAGGATCAAAAACAGTCGTGAACATTCGACGGGTTGTTGTTTTTGAAGTGGCGTGAACATTCTGGGTACCCACTTTTGACATCCCTAAATACTGATGGAGAACATTCAAAATAGTTGTAGGGGATACTTCGACTATCTCTTCAAGTTGTTGTTTTTTAGGTGGGCATCTTCTAGCACAAGCTTTCCTACTTTTTTGACAATGTTTAAAGAAGTGTCATCAATTGTATCTCTGCAAGTGGTTGTTTTTTTAGGCGGGCATCTTCCAGCACAAGCTTTCCTATTTTTTTTAACAATATTTAAAGAAGAGCCATCAACGGGCCGTCCTGGTTGGAGGTCGTCTTCAATCGATTATCTCCCTTGCTTAAAAAAACTATACCACTTCACCACCTTGTAAACCGTTTTTCCAGAGCAACAGTCCCCATAAACCGCTAACATCTCTTCCAATATGATATGAGGTGTTTTCCTTTGTTTTGTGAGAAACTTGATGACGGCGCGATACTCAATTTTTTTCCAGACTTGGAATGTTATTAACGTTTGACGTGCTCTCTCGACAATATCTTAAACAATACTGTCAAAATTAGACTAAAACTTGGTTAATATACTAATAATGAGTCATATTGTCGGAATATGTGCATACGCACTACCACTCTCTCCCTTAACTCGTTCATTCCGTGAGTTTATTGACCCCCCCTCGTACGAGCAAAGCATTGGTATGTTTAAACTTTAGTGTGGGAATAATGTTTGATATTATTTTATATTAAAATGTTTTAATTAATTTAAACACCTCATTATTATGTTCGTACGTTAAAACATGAAAAATCATTTTAATTTTCTACAATATTTATCACTTACCATACACGTATAAAAGCAGTACAGACCTGGGTTAACCGAAAAAAATCAAGTTTTATATTCCTGGCAACTATTCAAGGCAAATAAATATTAACCTGTTTAGACTGGGAATGAGTAGAACTTACTAGTGTTGTCCTCTTCCTCTGTATCACGGGCTGTCCCTTTAATATAAGACCTCGGATATTGACATTCAACATTTCCGAAAAAGTTTTTAAATTTACATTTTAAGCTTTGTTAGCAATGGGGGCTAGTTGTTTCGGCTTGACTTATATTTCCTGTTAACTTATTTTTTATTTCCGTGACGCTGCATATAGTCTCTTGAAGCATTGTATATTATTGGGTTTAACCTATGTGTGTCAGTTTTATGAAAATAAATAATAAATAAAACACCAAAATTCATCAGAACCACGCATTATGTTAATACCAATAACTTACCATAAGTTTTTGAAAAACTTGCATTTATTACCCTTAACGATTTTGGATCTTTTGAGTCCAATTTCTTTTAAGCTCAAGCCTTTGAAAATTCACTACGATATTATTATCAGCGTTAGTTTAAGTTGATCAAGACGTCTGGAACCCAAAGGCTTTAAATTCAATGTATTCTCTAAATAAGACTCCACATTTTTAAGACAGGCACTTAAGGTCTCATATCGTATACAATACGTAAACCTTTTATTTAAATGCGTCGCATTTAATCTTTATTCTCTTTTCTAAATCGAATTTAGTCTCGACAGCCTTTAATTTGTGACATACAAAAAAATATTAAGAAAAACGCGTTGTAGATTATTATTCATATTGGTATTCATAAAGATATATACACAAAATGAAAGCTTTTAACTTTTTCTAACGAGATTCTCACATCAAAGAGAGGAGGGAGTGTATTTTATTTATTTCGTACATTTTACGTATTCACGTGGAGTAAGGAAGCCAGCCAGCCAGAGACGTACTTGGATGCATGTGAATGGGGTATCTTCCCCGAGTGTAATACAAAAAGGGTTACGGAAGATAGATATATAGATGAAAACGATCTATTTTTAACTATTTCACTTAGAACTTTTGATTTAATTAAGCTTCTTTAGTACGTAAAATATGACGACCTCCTTGGTCGTCATATTTTACGTACCGAAAAAGTTAAAAAAGACGATTCAAGTCTGGTTTTCACTTAAGCCTCGTTTTACATCTTTTTGATTGGTTGGAAGAGATTGAGACAAGGAAATAAGACCACAAGGTGGTATAATATGCAAAGAAAACTATAATATGTATTATAATGTCAAACAACTAAGTCTCTTTTCGTGTAAATAACTGTATGATGATAATTCGGTATGGGTGTAATGATTAAATTGGATACTTTTCGGCAAGATTTTTTTTTTCTTTGGTAATTTTATTCTTAAAATTGTAACTACGGAATAACATTTTTCACAGCACGTTCTTGATAATCTGAAGAAAATTATATATGAAATTGTTAACAGTCATTGCAAATATTTTTAAAAGCATTTCAACAAAAAAACATTTGAGTTTTATTCTAATTCAAGGGTGTATTTTTTTTACTATTTTGCTCATAGTTTTAAGCCTCTTCAATGAGGCCTGCCCATTTCTGATGATACATCAATTTTAACTCCAACAACGCCTCGTCTCATCTCAGACCAAACCGCAAATAAATTATCGGAAAGCATTGCCTTGCTCTAATAAATGGTTTACTTCCTGGCGATCTTTCCTCGAAAATTTTATAAGCTTTTTGGTGTTAACTGATATTAAGGTGTTGCTGTTACACACATAACAATTCTTCTTTACTGCTGATGCGTCATTTACATACGCTTATGTTGTATTTGTCTTGTACTTCTAAAAGCTACAAACATGAAAACAATATTTAGCTATCTTGGGCGTAAAAACACCTAGTTTTGCCACTGCAGTCAGCACTCAGGCTGACTATCTACATACGAGGTGGATGGTTGAAAGTAGCGAACTCGAATATTTACATCACTAATGTACGTCACTGCTTTAGGCCCGATCTGCGGGGATAGATTTAACTGACGATATTCCTAAGGAATATCCACCGTTGAAAATACAGACAGGTGAAAGCGAAAATGACGATCGTTTAAATTTAATAATAAAAGTGAAAAAAAAATTCAAATCTTTACGTTGAAAAAATCAGCGATTAAAATTTTTTTTCATCTAGATAAATATATTCCGAAGGCTTTAGGGTGTTTATTTATCTTCATTCGCACATTACCTTTAATTTATTTTCTAGTGTATTTATGGTGAATATAAATCGACCGGAGTATTTCATTGTTATTTCTAACATAATTATATATGAACATTCTACAATTAATTAAGTAAATTTTATGAAACATTTGAGTATTCAGTTAACGTTGATGACTTTTGTAATCTTATCTTAATAACATTTATTAGATATAAAGGAAGAAAAATATTTTTATATTTTATTATTGAGGACTTGCTTACATGCAAAACATTTTACCAATTCGCACAAATTACACTAATTATTGACTGCGGACGAGTGTTATCTGAATGAACAGCTGAGCAAATTACACCAATTATTGACTGCGGACGAGTGTTATCTGAATGAACAGCTGAGCAAATTATACCAGTTATTGACTGCGGACGAGTGTTATCTGAATGAACAGCTGAGCAAATTACACCAATTATTGACTGCGAACGAGTGTTATCTGAATGAACAGCTGAGCAAATTTCAATGAATACATAATATTTGTGTACGTTTTATAGGCAGCCTAAGAAAATACGATCATATTCTTAAACTTGTTAAATGTGAAACATCGTCGAAATGCTCACGTTTTGGCTTTTTTTTAACATATTTAACTTTCCCGTCACCCCCTTATATGTTTTCAAAAATATTCTGTGACTCCGATCGCGATCTTGCAGGCATTTCGTTTTGATATTTCTAGTTCATCACTTTTCGTTTTTACGTTGTTTTATACTATATCTACATGTTGTTAGACTCTGAAATCAGCTATCTAATGTTTTTTGGCTGAAAAATATCGGTTATGCATCCGGTAGGGTTATTTTTCTAACATTGGGTGATGCATAATTGGGGGAGGGGGGGGGGGGGGATAGTATTCTTAAATATATAAGGTACCAACGGGAATCGAACCCGTAATTCCCGAGTTTAGAGATAACCGCTTTACCAACAAAGACCTAGAGGTCACCCTGTTACGGTGGCAAGATAATAATTATTGAATTGTTTTAAAAAGTAAATTAAAAAACATTACATCTCCCTTTAGTAATATAGTGTTTTCACCCTTCTTTCCAATCTCCTTTTCCTTCTTTAGGCCATCGATGACCTTGCAGATTTGGATTTGTTTTTATAATTTAGGTACAGCATGTTTTTTTCTCGTTATATTAAATGTAAATCATCCACCCTAATCTCAAAAATCTTAAAAACCATAAATATTACTGCAGTTTATTTTTCAACCCTATTGATTTAAATGAGAATAAAATTGTATCATTTTATGATACACGAATTAATATTTTTGTGTTCGTGGTTTGGAGAAGAACTCGAATCATATATAATATGTTTCAACTGCAGTTCCCCATGACTCTTTTCCTAATTTTTATTTTCAAATTTTGATATTCAGTTGAAAAATCATTAGCAGTTGCCAATTAATATGTCGACTCTTTAAGTGTGTTGAAATAATTCAATCTGTTAATTTTAAGTGTTGAAATATTCCAATCTGTAAATTTAATAAGTTGAAATATTCAAATTTGTAAATTAATGTTAAGGTTTTTAAGATGGTATAATCTGAATCATAACGTATTTTTTTCTATGACAAAATAAACTTAATTGTTATGTTCGAGTGAAACTTTTCTTTTAACAATTTGAGTTTTAATTATATTTTAATTCAATCCCTTAATGTCTTATTTACCGTAATATATGAAAATAATGTCTTAATTTTATAAGTATTTAAATTAAATTTTTTTGCTATTTTAATTCATCACTGTATAATACTGATGAATATACTCTTGAAGAGTGATCGGCAAAACAAGAAAGAAGGAGTTGAAATGATTAAGGAAATAAACATTGAATAATCGTGAATGGATTCAATAAAATATTCATACATCATAGAATACAATAATTTCAGAAAATGAATGATCTCACAGACTTATTTTTTTAAACAAATATTTCTGTATAAATGTATCGTGCAAAATGTTTTGTCTTTTTTTCATAATAAAATTTTGAAGACATACCTTCGAAATTGTGAAAATATTTTTTTCATTCAGGAATTTGTCTGAAACTTCAAAAAAGAACCAAACGTTTTGAATATCTTAAAGCAAAACGCGTCTTTTGACTCTAAGTCTAGATGACATTTTTCAGTAAAATTTTAGACTCAACAAATAGGATCGTGTTGAAAAAAGGACATTTTGAATATGCCTAAAATTGATGGTATCACAAATACGGTATCAAAAAACGGTATAGCAGGTGAAATCAATTTTTTATACAATAGCTAACCATAACATAACATAATCCAGATGAGAAAAAGTTTTTCTCTCGCTTTTCCAAGGGGTTTGCTGGAATTGACAGCCTTTCCTTTTGCTGTCCACACATTTTATGGCATAAAGAAGTTTTCCCGCCATTGTACTAACGAACAACTGGCGACGATAACCTTTAACGAGCTTCTTGCCATTTCTTCCTTTGGCACAAACCACAACGCTTCAAGAGTGTGTGCTCAGAATGAATTAGTATTTGATCTTTCGCATCTTCGTTGTGATAGATATTTGGGTACGGGCGTTTAGCAGGGTGGAGCTGCCAAAAAATATATACTTGGAGTTCTTGAAAGAATTTTAGTAATATAAAAAAAAGCATTTTTATTGTTTATATAAACATATAATACTTTATTTATTTTTTGGACAATATTTTAGCAATTATTTCAAAGTTATAGTTTTTTACAACATTTTCGTCTGTATTAAAGTTGAGCGAGCGAAGTCGATCCAAAAGGGCTCCTACTACCCCATAAAATAATTTATCATTTATTATTGTTTTAATCAATTAATATACTTTCATGCAATTTTCCACTGTCATCGTTTTTAGAGAGAAGGCGCAATAATTTAATTGTCAAAAATATATAATATAGGAGTACTGAAGGGTAGTACAGTAGAGCATCAATTATCCGAAACCATTCGGGACTGGGGGTGTTCAGATAATTGATTTTTCGGATAACCGATCGTCACAAGTGAAGGCTCAGTCACAAGTGAAGACTCACACCCTACTAACGATGCGAGGTTGCTCCTCACGTAGGCCGATTGGCAGGGAGGGGAAAGCGCTGCAGCGCCATAGCAATTTGAAATTCTATACATACTATAAAACAATGATGAGTTTTCATAAAATTGGATTTCTATACTAGCAGCCGCAAATTTGAAATTTCGGTTAACCGATGTTTCGGTTGATCGGTATTCGGAAAATCGATGTTTTACTGTACTTGTTTGCATCAATTGTCTGATGGCGAGGGTGCTAGTTTAGTGTGCGTTCGTAGACCATTGTATTTTGACCTTGGATATTGCTTTATTAGTTGTAGCCAGAATCGGGTAATTTTGGGTAGGGCTTTTTTAAAAGCTAAAACAGTTTCAGAATATGCGTAAAATACAAAATTTAAGTTAATGTGACATAAAGCGCGAAGAATGTGAATCTAGAAATAATACTCATCGAAAGTCAAGACCCAGAAGTGTGATTGCCTTACAAAAAACTATTGTCCACAGTTTGTTTGCGTCGAAAATTGTACTACTAAGTAATATAAATTATTTTTAAAAAGTTACTTTTAATTAATTTTTAATCTTTTTTTTAAATTTGTGACTCGTCATTTTGGTCTTTATAAATTTAAGTAAGCATACTATTTAGTTTGACTAAAAAACGTGTTTCTCTTTTGGAAAACAACAAAACACAAACAAAGATAATAACTTTCAATATTAATTGGGTACTTACTGAGCACGGTACACTATAGTAATAAGTTAAATGTAAAATTTCAAAAGTCAACAACTAGTTTCCTTTTAGTTGAGTTAAACTAACTTTAAATGAAGTAATTATAGTAACAAGAGGAACAGTGACCTGATTAAAAGAAACAAGAGACTGATTCTTGGAAAGAACCAAAAATATATTGACATTAAATATATAAATTGACATTAAATATATAAGATTGAACAAAATGTTTTAGTGAAGGTCATATTATAATTTAACAGGCAATTCTATATGAAAAAATGGTTACAAGACGGTTATTTAACCGAATTGGTTTTTTTTTGTACCATTGGGAATCGAGCCCAAACTCCCCTGGTGGAAGTCAAGCAGCTTACTACTCGTAGTTAGGTTAATGAGGTTATCTCAAACCGTATATTTCACGAATACAGAAACTCCTAGTTCTACATATTATTGAAACGTTTTGTTCCGTCAGATTATCAGAGAAAGGACATGTATCTGAAGCTACAGCACTACTTAATACCCTATATTAGATTACATTGTATAACATTAAGTTTAAAGTTGCCTTTGTGATAAACGGAATAGAATAACTGTTTTTCTTTGAAGTAAAATGCACCATGTACAAAACACACAAAGCGATTTGTTTCTTATTCATGACGTATAAATTGAATGTTATTTTTAAATGAAGAACAATTGAAAACAATTTAAACTTGTAGATTCTTCTTCTAGATCTTGCGATCTGTTTAAACTGGATTTCAGTTTTGGTCATGTGACGAAGATGTCCAACTTTCTCTCCATCTCTTTGGTTGACGTCCCGGTGGTCGACGACCCTCTGGAATCTCGTGCATTACAATCTTAGGTATTCTCGCGGGGACCATCCTCTCAACGTGGTCCCTCCAGAATCGTCTTCTCTGCCTACTCCATCTCACGATGTCTTCAATGTTACAACTTCTGCGGATTTCCTCATTAGGTATCCTGTCTCTAAGGGTTCTATCTACGATAGGCCGCAGTGTTTTCATTTCTGTTGTTCTGAGGAGGTGTTTCGTTCTTACAGAGTCTGCGATTCCGTAAGTCGTAATAGGTCTTATGCATATTTTGTATATTCTGACTTTGCTTTTCACCAACATGTGTTTATTGCCCCAAACAGTGTTCCTCAGGCATCCGGAGATAGCTGCTGCTTTATTGATCTGTTCTTTGACTTCATTATACAGATCGTTGCAGCTAGATATCTCCACACCCAGGTATTTAAACTTCATGACCTGTTCTATGGGTTTATCGTCCACAACCAATTTGCATCTAAGATACTGTCTGGATATTGTTAGACATTTTGTTTTGCCGATGAATATCGTCATGTTACATCTCTCAGATGCAAGATGGTACCTATACATCATTCGTTGTAGATCGTCTTCGCTTTCTGCTAGAAAAGTTGCGTCGTCAGCATAGCATACTACTTACAGAGTCTGCTCTTGCTTCGATTCCGTAAGTCATACCAGGTCTTATGCATATTTTGTATATTCTGACTTTGCTTTCCACCAACATGTGTTTATTGCCCCAAACAGTGTTCCTCAGGCATCCGGAGATAACTGCTGCTTTGTTGGTCTGTTCTTTGAACTTGTAGATTAATAGTTAGTAAACAGTTTTTATAGTTAATTTTAATCTCAAAGTAATGCAGGCTGTTTAAAAAATCGTAGAAATTGATTGCTCATATAATGCGGAACCATAAGTTATTACTTTGAAATTTATCATATAAACAGTAAACCTCAAAATATGAGAAATGTCGAGTTATAATGGTAAGAGATAAAATTAGTTTAAAGGACATATCCCTTCTCTTAAACATGTTTAAAAAGAGCAGGCCAACCTCTGTGGCTATCTCTTTCAAATAAAACTATTTATTTATCATAATTAGGGGAACCATCACGTGATAGATATAAAGCAAAGTGGTATCTCTATTACTCTGTGTGTCTAACCACAAAATTAAAACAAAATTACATTAATCAGGATTTTTTTGGAATTTTTAAATGAAATAAAGAATTTTTTAATAAAGAATACAGAGAGAGAGAGAGAGAGAGAAAGACAGAAAAATATTAATTCCTTTAGGCTAAGCCAATTACTTAGGGCTAGCTTTGTAAACGACAGGTGTTGATGGAAAAATAAATAGAATTTTGGGTAAACAAAATGAGGGAGGTTGACGTGCGAACACTTGAACAGTGAACAGGTGATCGCTGTCATGCCAAGCACTCTCGGCCGTAATGAAGATCCCGGTTAGCAAATCAACCCGCTCCATTTAGTGAAATAAGGTATGGACGACAGATGTGGAAATATTAATCTAAGGAGAAATCATACAAGACTGTTTTTGTTTTGTTCAAATTCTTTTAAGTAAAATAACTATTTAAAAAAATTGCCAAGATGGTTGGTGCATTATACGACATGTTGAAGACGGTGATGAAAAATTAATGAATCCCCATTACTCGTTATGAGTATAACAGAAAGCACAGTACGAAATGGGAGATTTGTTTATTTATTTTTATTTAACACTTTTATTGCAAACACAATCTGGCGGGCTAAGTGGCAGGCGGCAATCTCTTCCAACCAATCAGACAAACGTAAATAAAGCAAGTTACATGGTCGCGTAAATCATTCAAATAACTATCCATCCCCACGAAATCCATGAACACATACGTGACCATATGCTCACAAACCCCAAAAAGACGGACAATCAGCCGAATATTCCTTTTCATATAAAGTGAGATATCATTAATTAAAGGAAAAGGAAGAGATGATGGAGAAAAAAAATTAGTAATGAAACACGTTATATTACTGACTAGAAATTAAGAGTTCTTTCAGTCACTTCTTAAAGTATGCCACGGACGGAGCGAGTCTAACATTGGTTTGTAACTTATTCCAGAGTCTCACTGCATGAACAGTAAAGAACGACGTAAAGAAGAAGAGCGGTGAATCTTAAAGGTCAATAAACAATCTCTGTTTGAGCGTAGCGCTAATCCATGATCGAAAAGACGCTGAAATATTTCGGCGAGATAAGAGGGGGTGGTGGGACAGTTAAGGATATTATACAATAGAGGCAGTATGGGAATTTTGCGTCTATTTCTAACATTTAACCAGTTCAATGCTTTCTGGTATGAAGTTATATGATCGTACTTTCTTAGGTTGAAAATAAATCTTTGACAAACATTTTGAAGACGCTGTAGTTTGTCCAGCTGTTCCTCTGTAACATCCAAGTGACATACGTCCACATAGTCTAGAATTGGAAAGAGCAGAGATTGCACGAGTAAACTTTTAGTTTTAGTAGGCAGGAATCTTTACAACACTTTAAGGGAATGAAGGCTGAAGAAGATCCTTCGGCTTACCTCATTTGTTTGATCTCGCCATTTGTTGTTGGTGTTACTCGTACTAGATATCACAATGTGAGTCAATTATTGATAGGCATAACCTGTGGCATGCAAAAGAGAGACTTAGTATTTGTAGCTTATCTGCGTCTTTTTTTACTGGGTTCTTGATAATTATAAACAATTCAACAGAATTAAATTGTCATTTTTTGTGTTTTAGAGCGTGTCATGCAATGCATTTTTATATATTCGGCTTTCTTCTGCCCTCCATCAGTTCACAAAAAAATGATATTTCTTGGAACTCTGGAGTCAGACATGCGGTCACATGTTCAGACTAATGCAGCCGAGGCAAGATTGATATGTTAAACTTTAACTTTTCTTTAAATCAGGTTTAAGTTTAATAAACGTCATAAAAATTATATGATACAATGAATTTAGAAACATTAACGATACACAAAATAATAAGTTAAAACAAAAAAATAATAAATAACCAAAGATAACAAAGGTTTAACATTTTTCATCCTCATCAATATTGTCGATTTCTTATTTTTTGTAAAAAAATATTTTTTAAAATATTGCAACTGAAATCTTTCTGTAAATATATCACACACACTTGTGTTGTGGATGATTCACAGTCAAGTATATTACACCAGTATGATATATTATAAAATATAAGCACTGCTCTTATAACAAACCGGTATCATTCCCCTGAATAGAGGCTTGGGAAAGGAGGTTGAAACACAAGTTGTAATTCATTGTTAAATATGGAATTCCACAAAGTGAAACCCGGAACCTTTGACAAATACTCTAATGTTACACCGCATTTTTCTTACTCAAGGCAAGTTTTCACACGTAATTTTGCAAAAAAAAAAACCTAAATGTCTTTCATACTTCAAATTATCAACATTACTGACTTGAGAAAGTTTGCAGTGATTTTCTGTCAAATATGTATCAAATGCATTTACAAATGATGAGAACTTCTTTAAACGTAGGACACTTTTGACACTTTTCTGCACTTACTCTTAAAGAATCAATTTTGAGTTATTCCTTATTATTTATTTATGACATATTTATGACCTTTGGCCAATCTTTGTACACCAATTGTATGTATATTGTATATATTTTAAGTAATATATTATTTATAAAAAACTTACGGAAACATCTGATATTACTCTATCATATGCGATGAGATCACTTTCAGGCTTAGTTATGGAATAGTTTTTTATGATGCAGCCTTGGTCTGATTTTTCTAGCCTGAGTTAGTGATGCCAGCTTTACAATATGCTTCCGCTGAACTGGCAGGTTCTTCGTTTTTGTAGTTGTTTAGAACAAAAATAAAAACAAACCCATCGTACAGGACTGTTTCAAATGAAAATTTAATGCAGTAGTAAAATAAAACGTTGGAAAGCAAATTATGTTTTCTTGAAATTCTGTTTTACCAAGTTCTACTGTAGTAAAAATATTCTGTCACACATAAATAAACTCCAGCAAATAAACGCCTTTCAATAAATTTCAGCATTTGAACCGTCAGTTCGTTCGACACTTCATACAAACATTTAGCCCGAAGCGCTTCAAGTTTACGGAATTGAAGAACTGAAGTTTAACGTTATGGTGTTTGGATCGTCGGAAGTCAAGGAATCTACGTTGGTTGTGGTTGTAATGGCTGAAAAGATGTGAATGAGCATTCACCACGTTCAAAAGGGAAGCTGCGACTGAATCACATAGTCCCATTTCAAAACTTTCCAGGATATGTGCTTTATTGTACTCTCTCGTAACTTGGAGAAGCAGTTACAATTTTCACTTAATCTTATATAAAATGATACAATACAATCGGTTTTTATCGTCCCTTCATTAAAGTGTTACACAAAAACTTCTCTAAAAAAATTTAATGTGGAATTTTAGAAAAGTTTTAAAGTGGAGTTGGAAGCGATTTGAAGCACACCTTTTTATTTAATTTATTGTGTGATTGTGTTAACATTGTTCAGTGATTTAGTGAACTCTGGTCTGTTTGCTATCACACTTACAAAGTATCCAAGCGTTCTATAGGTCTGATTTCCCATGCACTTAATATTATTAATTTAGTAATTTCTTATGCCTTTTAAATCTCCCTTTATAGTTGGACTAGCATTTATTAGCTGAGTACAATAATTTTTAGATCTCCTAGAGCTATTTATTTAAATGTTTATAAACTTTTACTTTACACAATATAAAAAGTATATACTGAGATATATTTAAACCCACGAAAATAACATATAGACTCACATACACAATGCAAAAAGTCCTAACTGCAGCCACTCGTCAGATTTGAAGACTCGTAGCAAAAAAAATTGGTTGGTACAATTGCATTGATGTACCCAAAAGCTTTGAATGTTTACATCAAACCCAATCTGTCGAAATGTTATAAGAATTCAAATGTAATTGACCCTGTCAAATGCATTTCAAATTATCAATTCTGATTATATACGACTATATTATACATTTCAACGTTATAAGACGATAATGATAATTTGAAAATTTCTTGCAATCTAACAAACTATCGTTCTTTCACTCTATATGTGAATTAAAGTAATGGGCGACAATAATTATGTTTATTGTAGCACATATTCAACACATATCACCGTAAGGCGACTACACTAAAACACCGTATCTACCAATATATTTGAAATGTCATAAAACTTTTTTATTAGTAACAATAAAAAAGCGCAATTTTGAGAGAAATAACTCCAGAAGGTTGCTCAAGCTCGGGATTCTTAAAAACAATGAGACAAAGTTTGAAATCAGTCCGTACGCGGCACTTGAGTCAACGCAGACTTTTTAGAAGCAAACTAATACATATAAACACATTTATGATAACCATATCAGCTTAGCAGCCGCATAGAAAACAGATTTGTGTCTATAACCACGCAGATCAGAATAAATTAATTTTTATATATAAAATGCGATACCACTAATTAATAAATAAGAAATTTTGAATTGGAATACTTGGACGTACAATGTTTCAATCTATAGTTATAGAAGCCGCAAATAACCGTTTTAGCGGTTTCGGTAGACAAATATGTTATGTAGTCTATCGAAAGAAAGATTACGTTCATGATAAACACCAAGGAATACCACCCACCATGACTCCATGACTGATAACGCATCCCCAACAAGAAGGTGTGATCTAGGCGATGAAGACATCAAGAGAAATTCCGTTTTACTTGGATCCAGTTTCAATTTATCTTTAGACATCCAATTTGAGACTTTGAGGATACAATTTTTATCATTCTGCTGGATATCTTTGTCTCTTGGATCATAGAACTTAAATAATAGAATATTATCTGCATAAATCTGATACTCAAAACGAAGAAGATACTCAAAATTAAGAATAAAAATCAGTGACCTTTACACCGATCCCTATGATACACCATACTTCAAAATATCCTGAAAAGATTCTTTTTGATTGACAACAACGGATTACCTTCTATTTGACATATAAGATTTTACATTAGCGAGGTCATTGCCATAAACTCATCTCTAAGGCGTTGCTGGATGATTTCATGACTTGAGAATTTTATTAACCACTCATAGACGTTATGTTCGAAAAATAATAAATAAAAAAAAAAAGGATCCTAAAAAATATAACAATAAATTAAGCTCTTTAGTTTCAATTTGAAAAAATTAACAAAAAGGTTCACTAGTTATTTTATTAAGATAAAGAACCTTTTTTTAATAAATTTGGGTATCAACAGGAATCGAACCCGTGACTTTTGGGCTAGAAAACCGGTATTTTACTAGGTCACGGACGACCTTTGTGACCTAGTTGGCTATATTTAATTATATTATAATTAAGTGCCTTTGTAGTATTGATTCTACAGTTTGCTACAGAGAATGAATGAAAGACAACATTATTTTCTTCGAATTCGCTTTTTTCCTTCAAGCTTTTATTAATGATCTTTTTCTTGTTTTTTTAGTCAAGGCTATACGTTTTTACGTCATTATTAATTAAGCGCTAGAAACTTTTAAGCTCATGCAATAAATAAAAAACAAAATAAAATAGTTTATTGACAGCAACATGGTATGTGCATATTTATTTATTTACTAGTAAGTAAACGGTATAATGTACCTTATAACAAAAAATATTAAAAATAAGCGACAGTAGTGAGCGCTCAACACATTAAGTTTGACAGAATATACAAAAAAAAATTTTTTTACACAATTTCAACGAAAATGTTTAGAATGAAACAGGTATTAAATTGTACAAAATCATATGTTACTAACACTATACAGGGCCGTCCACAGGCACACAGCCCGCACTGCGCAAAAATGCAAACACAAAAGACAAATATTTGAAAAACAAATTACAAATAAAACACTAATTGAAAACAAAGTACAAAATTCTCGGAATCAGACTCACTCCTTAAAGGTCAGATAACTAACTCAAAAAATATCCGAGACTGCGACGTAAATATTTCCGATCCTGTGCAGTCTAGTATGGGAGGCTGCACAGGATCGGAAACACATTCATTGCCAATAACGCGTTTTTAAGGTGCACGTTAGGGACCTTCCATGCAATATATTTTGTTAAGCTAAAGTTGCTTGTATTGTATAAGCCAATATAGGCCCGGCGTGGCCCCAACCACATTGGGAAGGAAGTGAATGTGTTTCTCGCGGACATACGTGGACAGTATATAAAAAAGCCATTTCATGTTTTTTCCCGTTTATTACAATAAAGCCAAATTTAGAAACGTTATTTTTCTATCAGTTATAACTTAAAAATTATATAGAATGATCAAATATTTATCGAAACATTAACATGCGCATGCTTTTGATTGTGACGTAACTACTCCTGAAAATATGAAAATCATGGTTGTTCTTAAATCCGCAGACAATTTTAAATATACAAGTTCTCGTTATCACTAATAGTTATTGCGTTTTAGGAATATGTGCACTGAGAATAATATAAGAGATGAGACATTGTATGCCAGAATACAGAATGAAGTGATATGAGATGGATGTGTACTTAAGGCTGTAAGATGAAGAATACCACTATAATATGGTTTGGGTACGTACTCGTATAATGAATAAATGAAGAAAAAAATTATAAAAAAAATATACAGTGCAAATGTGAGAAGAAGGAATGGTCGAGGAAGACCAGGGAAACTGTGGTCGTATCAAATAAATGATATTTTAATAGAATGAAATATAAAGAGTCAGACAAATCCTTGATTTGAATGAGAAGCTGTATGGATATGATATAAAAGAGGTGCAAGATGTGTGTTACGATAGGAAAGTCTGGTGGTCTATACCGTCTGCCTATTTTAACTGGAAAATGGTGTGATGGTATTAAGGAAGAATGTAATGATGTAACAACAAGAATCTTTCAGCTCAACCTCTTTCAAAATTTCCTATCTTTCAGCTTTACGTTAAAGAAGTGCACAATATCCTTCCTTTTACCTGGATACTTGAGTCTCCATTAAATTGGCACTTGACCTCCGTTCCTTTTGCCATTCGCATTTCATGTCATGATCGTCCTTTTGAGGGTGACACTCTCTCTACTCTTAGTGTTTGAAACGGTTAAAACTTTTTGCATTTTTGTTTCCGAACATGTTCAATAGCGTAGTTTATCTAGCGTGATAGCTCTTAGCCAAGGATATTTCAAACAGAAAAGTATCGATAAAATAACACAAATGCTTAATGATAGAAGTATATAAAAATATACCTTTGTGGCATAGTTGGTAACATGTCTTATCGTTTTCCGACTCGGGGACTACGGGTTCGATTCTCGGTGGTACCTAATTTTATTAAAAAGGGCTCCAATCTGGTTTTTACCTTAAGTGTCATTAAAATATCTTGTTAGTTGGAAGAGATTAGAACATGGTAATAAATTAACCCAGTTATATAGCATACATTGGAAGAATATAAAAATATATACTGAGACATAAGGATTTGTAGAAATAAAAACATTATATATGTCCTTTTCATTCAGTAATCTACACAATTTTGTAACCCCAATAATACTACTCGGTGTTGAGCCTTTCAACATATATCCAAACGAAAAATATATACATATAAACCACCATGTTCTGCCGAGGTAGGCAGATAAATTAGAACGCCAGACTTTTCTACCGTGGCACACATCTTTGTCCTCCTGTACTATGCATAACATATATAATATTGAACTTAGTAAAGGAGGACAAATATGTGCGTCACGGTAGAAAACTTGTATTCTATCGCTATACACCCTTTGATATCCCTCGTAACTCTTCGATCATCTGAGAAAATATTATCTTAAAAGCGGAATTGCTCAAATTGCTCCAATCTTTTATAACTCCTTAATGTATATTGCACACACTTTTCCATTTTTGTATCCTCATGACTTTGGATTTCGCAACATTCATTGTCAGATCTTTCTTTTCTCATATAATTTACTTATTAATCTCTGTAATTCATCATCATTCTCCGCTAATCTACCATATCACCAATATACAGCAATCTGTTGATATTCCCATTCGATATTTGTATACCACCCATTAATCAGTGTAGTTGTTTCACACATGAACATATGTAAACAACCAAGATGACATAACACATCCTTGCTTTACCCCTTTTGAAATACTAAACTACTCAGTCAAGGTACCCTTCATTCAAACACATGCTCTACTATACTATATAGTTATATATAGGTAATGACGCAATACCATATTTTAATTTATATTCAACACCATATCCTTCAATATTTTCCCTATCTTGTCTCTTATCACGCTATTATATGTATTTTCCAAGTCCTCAAACGCAAAAGCGATTTATTTTGTCACATATTGGTCCACAGTCATACGCAAAGAGAAATTTAATAAATATAATCTATCTAATCCACATTCCTAGTGGTTGTCGTTAAAATGAAAACCACTGAATTGGTGTAGGATGATTGAAATTTACATAAATGAATAGAGATCTCTGTGTCAAAAATATTCCAATTTAACTCAAGGGAAGAGTATACTAATCCACTTTAAGTCCAGCTCTTCTTTACGGTTCTGAATGCAGAACGACGTAGATTTTCACAAGAAGTGCTTCTTAAGAATGCTTTGATAGTCGGTGGGAGTCAAGATAGTCGGTGGGAGTCACGATTTCTTATTCGAGGGAGCTTAGGTGTCACTACCGTAGATAAAGGAATACGCGTATGATAAGACCTTATAACCGTGTTGTCAGGCAAGCCATAACTTGGATTTCAGTCAACATAGACACCTCCGCCAAATAAATGTGATCGACCTAAAAAGTACATGGATACTAAATGGACTGTCAGAAAACGATACCTAAAACAGGAGAAATTAAAACTCATAGGGAATAAAAATCGACTTGAATAAAGTAATTCTCTACATTTGGGACATCGCTAGCAAAAATAAGTGAAATCACATTAATACTTAATTTCAATGAACAACTCTCATTAACAATTAATTTAACTGTTTATAAAATGTCAATTACTCATACAAATAAAAAGGGATGTCAATGTTTTTCCACCCTAGTGAAACTGACTCGCGACCCCCGGGTTTCATGGCCCGGAAATTGCGGGTTCAATTCCCGTTGGAGGCCAGATTTTCAAAAAAGGATTCCAGTCTAGTTATTACTTAAGTACTTTTTTCGACAAATACGCATACTTCGAATGACAACTGAACTAACGTTCACCACCTCTAGTGCTAAAACATATTTTGCTCATAAGCAATATGCTTATTTCACATCCACGATATACAATGAAACACCAAATTCATTAAAAGTAAAAAGTTGCAAAAAAATCAGACAGAAAACCAGAACGTGGTTGTTGTCATGATCTGCGGGAGTAGTAAATTATAGCAGTGTCATCTTTTAAATAATATATATGTTTTTGTTATATGTATGGAGGAGATTGTGAGATCGGCTGTTCATTTCTTCAAATTAATGCAGTTCGTCAAAGGTCGATTCACGTTACACAAGTTCATTGTTTGGTATCTCAACTTTATGGGACTTTTAAGTAAAGCATTTAAATGATAATAAACAATCAGTAAAAAATATGTATATTTTTTCATATACACTTATATCATCAGTAAGATACAAAAAAGCCTTGCTGGGGACAACAAATTATAAGCAAGAAATCTAGAACCATATAATTTGTTTACATCTACTTTAAAAAATTTCATGTTTTTAATTTACTATCAATATTTATATTTTATAAAATAGATACTTGTACTTGTAATATAAATAAATAAAAAAACGTTAATTTGTATTCAAGAGATTACCGCTTCATTTTAGATTTAAAAGAATATAATTTCAAACACCACATACGTATAAAATATAATGAAGGTCAGAAAATTACTAATATTCTTACATGTATAACAAAATAATTGTTACATGAAAAATACAAAGCAGGAATAATTTCCTTTATAAAATACACAAATATAAAACATTATAAAATCAATAAAAAAATATTATCACACGTATAATATAAAATCGATAAATATAACGGTATCATCTTGGTACAGTTATTTTGTTATTATTACAATTTTTGGAACATTAACTTGGGCTGTAAAGATAAATGAATTGTGAAAATGGGCAATAAATATAAAACACGTTATTCAGTGATTTGGAACAGCCGAAAATTAAGATTTTTTCAATTTTATTCCTGATAATACTGTTCTTTTTATATTATAAAGTGTTCGAAAATTACGATATTGACTATTGTATATGTATATTAATTTAACACTTCATTTTCAAACAATCTGGCGGAGCTATTGGCAGGTGGCAATCTCTTTCAACCAGACAAAAATAAATAAAGGAGTTACACTGTCGCAAAAGCTATTCAAATGATTATTTGCCTTTACAAAGTTTATGAACAATACACATAGTAAAAGTAAAATTGAGATATCATCAATCAAAGGAAAATTAAAGGATGGTGGAGAGGAAAGAAAACTCAGGAATGAAACACGTTATATTATTGATATGAAATTAAGAGGTTTTCAGTCGTTTCTAAAAGTAAATGTATGTCGTTACCTGCTTCATGTCGGTACTTGCTTTTACTTATTTTGTTTTTGTGGAAATGAGAAGACAACAATAAAGCTTAATATTGAATACATTTCACGTCAACCTTTATGCCTTAGTTGGTAAGACGCCTATCTTCCAGCCCGGGGTTCACGGGTTCAATTCCCGCTGGAACTCAATTTAAAAAAAACGTCCAGCCTTGTTTGCACTTCAGGTTTCTTTAAAATATTTCCGGATGGTTGAAAGTCAATAAGTCACATGGTAATAAGGCTGCAAGGTTGTGCTGGATACAAGATATTCTATTGACTTGGGTTAGTTCAAAATTACCCTTGATTTTAGAAATTTTTCACATAACTTATTTTTCTGAAAATATTCAGCGTCTATCTGATAACGAACTTGAGCTACGCTCAAGCCGAGCTTGTTTATTGACTTTCCCAGTTCACTGTTCTCCTTTTTTCTCGCCGTCTTTTACTGTCCATGTAGTGAACTCGAAACAAAAACTAACTAACGACTAACTTTGTTATTTACACGTTTCAAACAGCGATTTACAAAACATATATTTTGATATTTTTAATGACTTTACATGATTTATTTATTTCAAATCAGCCAAGTTACATATCTGATTTGATTTTCGTTATAAATAAATTTGGTATAAATGAGAAAAAATAAATCGAATATTTTTTTAATAATGTAACATTCCTTATTTTTTACTTTTGTGTTAAGAAATTAATAAATTATATTGATCGCCTCCATGTCATTTCAGACGAAATTAGTTCAATACTATATGTATAGGGCCAGCTCCTTTACAAAAGAGTCCAAGGTAAACCGGTATGTTCACTACATTTACTTTAACAAGATGACTAACACTTTGATATCCAGGATATCTTAGTGTATCACTTTTCTCAAAGAGTACACCTCTAACGTATAATTCAGTGTCGAACAATTCAGAGCTTTGAGCACCGTAACACGCAGTAGCTTAAAATGTTTTTGTGAGTTGTTGCCAAGTTAACTTACCTTAACGACAGCCATCGCTTCAAAGGTATAGCAGACTCCATCTATCAAAATAACAGCCGTAAAAGTCTTCGAACATAACTTCGAATTTAAATCCACCCATATACCTGAAAATACTGTAAGTAGCCCCAAGTTTATGTGCCAATACTTATATTTAAAAAAATATTAACATCTTAAAGGTCCTTGAAACGTATTCTTGAGGAAAAATCCGATTTATGTAAGATAGTTAATAAATTTTTATACTCTCCAACTCGTAAATGGAACACTTAAAGACATACTCAAATCAATATCTGTCAAAATGGTGACTCACCACAGTGCATCAGTGCTAAAATTTATGTTTGTACGAGTGCTAATGCACTGTTGTTAACCAAAATGTGGTGAAAATGTAGGCACTGACAAGTATCTGTGATGTGTCGATGTATGAGATAACAAAAAATAGAATTATTAAGGATGAATATGAGCTAAATGTGAAGAAGAGCATAGTAATGTAGTTCAAACATGTTGAATGAATGGATGACGAAAGACTGATTAAAAACATTGTAATTAATTTTTATCAAACACTGTTTATTCCACTTTTTGTAACGGTATAACCCTACCGGTTTCAAGGCTTTCACCTCATCTTCAGGGGAGCGCAAACAAGTCTTGTTTGTGCTCCCTTGAAGATGAGGTGAACACCTTGAAACCGGTAGGGTTATACCGTTACAAAAAAAGTGGAATAAACAGTGTTTGATAAAAATAAATTACAATGTCTTTAAACCTCCACAACGTTAATGCCATAACTATAAACAACATACTGATTAAAAACTTTAGAATTTAAGCGTGAGTAAGAGTCGCGGTAGAGGATGATCCAAAAAGTATGGTTGGACCAAGGAAATGAAATTTGAAAAGAAAGCAAGTGAGTAAGAAAGAGAAGGAACTATACAAAAAGATTTATAGATGGGAAAGTGGCAAAGAAAGTATCTTTGGATAGGAAAATTAGTCACCATGTCGTATCAGCCTACCGTAACAGGGGAATGTCCTTAAGGTATGTATGTATAATATTGAAATATGAATTCAAATAATAGGCATTTATTTGACAAGATTTTAGTATGATCAAAAAAATTGGCTAATGTTGAAAAATAATCAGATAAGCAACTAAATTGACGACATGAATTGGTCTATTTCAATATAATCTCTGAAATATTTCATGCAATTTGTGACATTTAATTTTAAATAACATTGAAACCTCATAAAAAATAAAAAGGTTTGACATTTAATTTGAAAACGACTCTTGAACATGTCTTTATCTTATGTATGAGACTTTATCGTTGTTTCACTGTGACTGGAATATTCCCCAGTAAGAGTAAAATAAAACGCTCACAACCAGCAGTTGTAACTTTAACGAACTTTCTCAGAAAACGGCACTCTTTTTTTCTCGAGCACTTTATCAACTGCTGTCACTTAAGGTACTTCCTTGCCATAAAAATTAAATTTGTTGGCGAGCATTGTTCACTAATAATAAATTTACACACACAGCACGTGTAAAAGCAAGGCTGATCGCCGCTAAAAAGGTTACCTCTCACGGTTCGGTAACAACCTGGTACGGAGTTAAACTTTTTATCTGTTGATCGCGACCGCTGGCACATTAATATTTCATCTGGAACCACTCGTTCAAGGGGCGTACGAGTTTTGTTGTTGGATTTTTATGCGTATTTTTCCGCTGTGAAATATTGGATGAACGTTGTGAACTCTTCCCCACAAGACCCAATCTTCTGGCAGCTATCCCAAAATCTGTTATTTCCCCCCATATGTAGGGTTACCACGAATTTCAAATTCAATTAAGGATAACTTGATATTTGGAGGTAGTTGTATTTATCATGAAGAGTAGTGTAACATCTTATCGTTTATTTTTGTCATGACTTGAGTATGGTCGCATGCCAGGATGTAGATAACCCAAGAAAACCTTAAAGTAGAATCTAAAGGGAAGAAAGTAGAAATGATGAGAAGAAAATGGATAAAGGAAGCGTAGAATTGTTGTAATCCCGACCCGAAACAAAACAGGGTTAAGAGAAGTAGTATTAATAGTATTATTTTCCGATAGAAGAAAATCAGTAGGCCAGATATTCATGAATCACATAATTTGATGCTTATTTAACACGGACAAATCCACTTTTAATAAAAAAAATTGGGTTTCAAAGCCGTTTAAAGGTTACTTCTATTCAAGCCCCTTAAATGATAAGATGTCTTTATTATATCATTCGAATCTGTGTCTGACAGATGTTCCTTTGGAGAGGAGAACTTTGAGATCGATTTCGTCTTAGAAACATTTATTGTTCTGAATCGATCCAATAGGGCGGGGTACTATAATAATGATTTTGTCTTTGCTGGTTCTGTGGCATGGAGTTGTCTTTTTCTTAGTGTTAAATATATAGGTGGCATGTGCAGTTTTAAGAAACACTTCAAGACAACGCTTTTAAGTAGATCTTATCCTACCTAATCTATTTATGATTATTTAAAAACACTACACACATACTCCACACTTCACCTCAAGCTGTTACTATCGGAAGATCTAAGATTTCTTTGTAGTTCTTCTTTCCTTTATACATTTTCTGCGGTTTTCTAACCAAATATGTTTTTTTTAATATGCAGAGGTGGGAAAGCTTCTAATCACAACCACTACCGTCCTAACCTTACACTTAACATTTGTTTACTTATATTTTTAATTTGCTAATAACAGAGGGTTCGAATCCCGATTAAGGGCGTTCTCGAGGAGAGACTGCTTCTTAATGGCGCTATATAAATATCTTATTATTTTTAAAACTTTCAATCTTTCATCGACACATGATGCATTTTTGAACGATTTATGATAGTGCTCGGTGCAATGTACAATACTTTTTGTACTGTTTTCTGCTATTTTTGTGCTATATATTACACTTTCGTTCTATACAGAACAGCCTTGTTGCTTTATTTTTCTCGTCGTTGTTGTTATTGACTTCAGTCCACCTTTGAAATTAGATGGATATGCAGCGATTAGTAAAATTCACATCATCGGTCTGGCGACATCTTTTATGACTGTGACGACCAACTCTCGATCCGTAGATATACTCGTAGCTACCTAGTCCGAAGGTATTCCACGCTTCGCTCTCTCTTACTTGAATTTAAGACCCTCAAGCCAATTTTCATCGACTGACATTCATGCATTGCTTCACTTTTAAACTTGTCTGAATTTCTTTATTTTGAAGACTTTTATCGCTAACAGGGATTTCCAAGCAGCTTTATGCTATCTTCACTCTTTGTATTTTTGATATTTTCAAAGAAAACATAAGGTTTTATTTATTAATCAAGTATTATCTATTTCTTATATGAAATACTCGCAAATGATTGATCAAAGTTATATTTTTGGCGTCCCTAATGAAGCATGAGAATACTTGTTATGTATCTGTGTGTAAATACATTTTTCTGCTCATATATCTCATACATTATGTACACGTATGTGTTAATAAATACATATTTGTATGGATACGAGTATACAAATATCTACAAAAGGGCCTTACTGATGTAATTTAATCGGGATCTTTGATAATCGTAAGCGAAAATTCAAAATTCACGGCTAATTTATATTGCCCTACGGTAATATTTTCATCTGCAGAATATTTGTGTTGACCCTCCTCCTATTGGTTTAGTTACTATTTGGTTTTAATAAAACGACGACATCTGTGAACTAGTTGGTAAGATACTTGACCGTTGGGATACGAAATAAAAGTTCGAGTGTGATAAGAGAGTTCGTCTTGTAATAAAAATTACACGTGGGCGAGTGTTGAAGTAGTTAACCCGAAGGTTCAAATAATGGGCCTGAAGATCTTTCTGCCACGCTCTATAACATTTGTTGAAGGATATCATACGAATGTATGAATAATTGAAAAACAAATTTGAATGACACAAACACTGTTTTATGTATCCATATATTAAATAACAAAGAAAATTGTATTTGTTGTCAGCAAGAGTTTCCCTTAAAAAGAGGTTGAACCTAAAAAGAATCTTAAGGAGTCGAATAAATACTATGTCAAAGGACTGTTGCTACTAGAACCTTTAATAATTTAATAACACTAAAAATAAAAAAAAGGACAATTGAATAGTGGCATTTAGAGAGCCGACTCTTCTCAAGGGCGCTATATAGATTGAGTATGCTCATACGGATTGATCCCACATATAGATTAAACATGCTCAATTGCAGCGGCTAAGGCGTGTTCGCATGTCAGAAAACGAATTGCCAAATAAGATCTTTAAGTAGAATTTAAAGTAAATTTAAAACAAATATCAAAAGATAAGACGAGAAAAAATTGAACGAACAAGCGTATAAATGTTGCAGTCCCGACTAAAAAAATAAGGCTTAGAGATATTGTATTATTTTCTGACTTTGATGCATTTGAGGAGTGAAGTGAAACGTGGGCGTAAAATAAGACTGAAAGGATCCGAATAAATTATGTTGAAATGCATGCATTGAGGAGAATATATGGGAGGCGGGGGATATCTGAGAAAATAAGAAATGAAATAACTAGGGAATGTGAAGTAAAGACTAAAGAAGAACACTTTGAAATGGTTGGATATGTGAACAAATGAATAAAGAATGATTAACAAACAAATATATATAGTGTAAATGTGAGTGGAAAGTGTAATAGAAAATGACCAAGAAAAGTACGTTTGAATCAAGTGAATGATATTTTTAAAGAAGAAAACGTAAAAAGGCAGAGGAAACGTAGGAATTGTATGAGATGGTATATGGATGTAGGAGAGGCCGTGTGTCGAGATAAGAATGCCTAGCGAACTGTCTTCTCTGGCAACCTCGACAAGGAAATGGCGAGATGGTATATATAAAAGTGTTTTCTCACAAAAAATGCTGGATAAAGACTTATTGGGCCAAGTAATGGGTAAGTCATTTACAAACCACATAATTCATTTATTTAACTTTAAAAAATCTTCTTTTGATACAAATTACAATTTGAATGCAGTTAACATGAATTAATGCTACTTCATTTTTTTTAAATCTCGAGGTGTGTATTCAGCTTCCTAGCTTATATTGATTTTTTTTTATAATAATAACAAAAGAAAAGTACAATTTATACAACGCTGTTTTGAGAATAAACTCTCCTCAAAGGCGCTCTAACTGAAGACACGAACCCACTGTTATTCACAGATTTGATTATCTTAATCTGCCGCCATCACGTGAGGCATGTTAAAAGGATACGCGATCGTAACCAGTAGAACGTGCTTTCTTCATACTAATTTGTAATTTTTTGTATTGTATTATATCACACTTTTATTGTATGCTTTAAAATCTGCCTATCTACCATTCCTTTATTACAGTGAGGCATTATCTTCTAACCAATCAGCAGGAAGTAAAAGAGACTTAGGATTTATGTGAGCTCGTGAGTGTGGGTCTGTCTCTTCTTGTTATTTTAATTTTGGATGTTTTTGTATTTGTGTTTCTGTGTGTTTTTCTTTTTTTCTTCTTTTTTTTTGTTTTGAATTTGTTCTGATTTTTATTCTTATGATTGTGTGCGGTATATTGTGGGATGAATATTTTTGGTCTTTCTGGAGTGATAATGTGTGAGGAGTTGAGTTTCGCAAGATGTTTCCAGTTGTAGTTGAGTGTCACTGTTTGTCAGGTTGATGAGAGCGTGCAACGGGGTTTTTTTGTGTTATCAAAAATCGGAAAGAAGTATCGATTTATTTTTTCATGCTAAATATCCTCAGTGAGATACAGGCAAAAGCCTAGTTTACTGGGGATACGACAAATGAAAGGCAACAAACCCAGATCCATTAAAATTATACGTCCAAATCAAATTACCTGTTGTTTTTTCTCAAATTGTGTATATTTCTTGTCATGTGTAATAATAAATAAATAAATAAATAAAATAAATGTATGTCTAATTGAAAGATTTCAAAAATTACCAAAAAAATAAATGTTTCAAGCGTAAGAACAGAAAGTTGTCTTAAACAACTACAATTTCAGTTTAATTGAAATAAAATCTAGAATTAAGTGTTATTTGGAACTTATCAAATGTCACAGTCATGTTACACTTTCATTGTATACAATACAACCTTACGGTGTCTGTTTAAAAAGGATTAAAATTAGATTTTTATTTTAAGCTTGTTAAAAACGTCCTGTTTGGTTGTATCAAATTACCAATACAACCGTGATGTTGTTCTATATATAACGAATGTATAATATAGTATAACACAATTACTAAGCGTTCTTGTAGTAGCTAACAAGTGGTCTTCTACGCAATGGAAACCAACTCATACGCTAAAGATAAACATAAAGTGTGATGAAATATTACTAACAGAGACTGATATGTTAAAATATTAATAATAAAAGAACAATTTTTAAAGCGTCATTTGTACAGCAGATTTTCCTCAACATTCTGGAAATTTAAAGTGTCTATAACTGACAGATTAAAAATATCATAAAATTAATACATATACGTTGAGTATAATGATATAATGTATAATGAAGGTGCTGGCTTTGATTATAAGATAAGGTGCTGGCTTTGATTATAAGATAAGGTGCTGGCTTTGATATAAGATAAGGTGCTGGCTTTGATTATAAGATAAGGTACTTTCCCATATCTGCATATGTTTAGAAAATATATCAATTTAAGACGAACTACAAAACAAACATTGGTAAATAGAACTTTCGATATGTGATTGTAATATTGTACATAAAAAATAAGGTTTGAAAATTAAATCAACACAGAAGCGAAGATCACCGGAAATTTTATTTTGAACGCCATATTACCTAACAAGCTTGCTAACCGTTAGAGTACCGACGCCGACTAGTTTAAAATAAATTTTGCCATTTACGAGAATATCGTTCGTTAACGAGGATGGTCATTATGGTTACGAATTAATCCTATTGTATACAATGTAAAATCGACTGAATAAAATTAATATAATAATAGGTGATGCTGAATATATAAATGTTAATGAATGTGATTGAAATGTATACAAAATTACTAAAAGAGATATCGTTGAAAACACATTTTATATTAACGCGTCACGATGAAACATGCTCGTTAATAAGTATCACGAGATATTTAATTAATGCTTGAAACAATCCTTTTATGTTATAAAAAATTAACATTAAGGAAAATATATAAAAATTGATTACGTTATTTTACTAATTATGTTATATAACTCTTCACGACACCTGTTTCTTCTTTAAACTTCAAAACTATCTTCAAGTGTAATTTTTTTGTTTTGTAACGACGAATTTGAAATCATTAGGTATACACTAAGCCATAAGCAAAAATAATAAGTTACCAAAGAAAACCAAAGGTTTGGCCCAATTTTTTTTTTGGTTTAATTTACCATACACACTTCAGATGAAACATGACATAAGTCTGATATAAGCATTGCTCTCGTAACAAGCCGGGATCAATTTACTTGAAGAGAGTCTCGAGATATGAGTTAGAAACTCGTCTCACGGGGATTAATGCAAATAGTGAAATAAAGAAGTAATTTATTATAAAATATTCTAATATGGAGTTCAACCGATACTTTTGATTTATTAAATAATAATTATCTTAACCCTGGTTTGATCAGCTCTAATATTGAAAGTCGAGATCGCCATGTTGGTGAATGGATGACTCCTATATCTTGTTTCGTAATAAAATATCACCTGAAGAAGAACCGACTCTGTGGCCTTGTTAGTAAGACGATTTACTTTGACTCGAGGGTTTCGGGATTGATTGTCAATGGTACCAACAAATCAGAAAGTGGTTTTGTCTGTAACAATATTCCCACGCGGCGAGTTCGTGTGCGAGTATCGTTTCTTTACGTGCAGTAGTATTGCCAACACATGCAATAAGGTACTGCAAGTTCCTTGCCTACCCGTAAACATGGAGGCTCGATAATTGATATCAAAGATAATATAGTTTCCCGGCCACGGTCTACACTATGTTCGCATTACTCGTACTTATTCGGTGATTTATATAATATTATGTGAAAGAAGAACCTGATGATTGTTTTATTTTTTAATATTCTAAAAGCAGTTCATAAGTGCTACTAACTCAATTCAAATTGAATGATGAAGAGCGGACTCAATAATGAATTGAGTAATTATGTCTTACTTCATTGACTCGATTACAAATAATAATTAAGTTAGATTTAAAATCGAATTAAATAGGTAAAGAAAACCTTACCGAAAAGTTTGAAAGTGTAGAAATAAATAAATGTTAAAAAATAATAGGCGGGAAAATGATAAAAATACCAAAGCAATTATATGAAAAGAAAAACTAAAATAAAACTAATACTGAAAACGAGATCTACAACAAAGCATAGAAAATGATAAAGGAAACGAGATCTAAACGCAAAAAAGTAAACCCATAACAATAATTATGAAGGAAAAAAATTGGAACATAGCAAAAAAGTTAAATTAATAAGAAACCTATAAAGTTAATGAACTCCACAACAAAACAAAAAAGTCAATAAAACTTAAAATAAACTGAAAAGGAAATGAGATCTTAAACAAACCAAAAAAGGAAAATTTATATAGGAAACGAGATCTACAAAAAAGGTAAAACTAAAAAGAAATTCAGAAAGGAAACAAGATCGAAAACAAAACAAAAAAGTTAAATAAGGATACAGATAAAAAAACGAGACCTACAACAAAGCAAAAAAAAATCAAAATAAACAAATGAAGGAAACGAGATCTACAGCGAAGTAAAAAAGTAACACAAAAAAATTATGAAGGAAACCAGATCCACAATAAAGCAAAAACACATCTTAAATTATCAACATAAATTATTCAATATTGTATGCGCTGTTCAGTGACGTTTTCCGACTCACTTTATGATCTTGTCAAATGGCTTCCTTCACACTAGCTTTTATAGAGCATTAAATTATTTTGTAAAATTTCATATCTAACAGAGAGTACAATTTTCTTGCCCCAAGGTTTCTTTTCAAGTCAAGAAAGTGATAAGATGGTGTTATATAGATTTTTCAGTAAAATTTACGAGTTTCTATAGATAATTTTTTTTATAATCTGCGATAGACACATATGCATTTTCCTAGTTTGACACCTCGTGAGGTAAGCTTAGTTTGATTTTCACAAATATATTTTTGCAGGTAGGGTACGATCGCAACTGTGCTATAAACAGGGAAGATCTGTTTACTATTTGTACTACCGCTGACGTTTGCATTTCCCAGTTACAAGATAATTTTGGGATCGTACCCCATATGTAGGAAGTTTCATCACCTTCTTAGTTTTAATAACATTTATTATAATTTTTTGAAGACGGTTGTATTTCAGAAATAAATAATCTACATATATAATTCAGAATGAAGTAAGATTAAAAAGGCTTTATTTATGATAGGAGTGAAGGGAAGAATGTGTGGATATATGTTCTCTCTGCGTACACCAATAGGGGGTAGTATGATGGGCAAAAATGTTGATAATAATAAAATGTTTATTAAAATATATTTAAAAGAAAAAAAAACTTATTTCATCTTATTATAAAAATACGCATTGGAAATACATCAAACAATTTAGGCTACAAAACCGAAAAATCTTCATTATAAAGTTAAATTCTTTTTTAAGAATATATTGCTCACGACGGTTTCGATCGTCCCCTATTGTGTCCCGATTCATCCCTTCACCACTGATTTGCCGCATCTCAATATGTCAGGAAGGCTTTTCGTATCGTAAACGGTGTCTTGAAACAAGCGTAAGGAACCGCGACTCAAATTATAGATATCGTAAATACTACAAGCTTCCTTAATAAGTCGCTATACTTTAGATTCAAATACGTCACAGATTCGGGCCAAGACTACGTTAGGTAATAGAGAAATTCACCAAAAATACCAACATATAAAAAGGCATCATAACCAAAATCTTAATAAAAATAAATTTGATTAATTTTGTTCATGAAGTGGCTTGATATTGTTTGGAAGCTTTGAGTCTCTGAGACCCGTATTAAATGTTGGCTTGTTTAAGCAGTCTGCGCAGGTCAGGTGAGCACCAAAGTACGCAGGCGTATTTACCTCGTTTCTAAAAGCATCCCTAGCTCTCTTTCGGAGTAGTTATATCACATTGCCGACGTTTTCGCAGCCTCCCAAAACCTCAGTTCAGTTCCCGGCCGCCGGTCGAGGCGGCAGCATCGTCGAATTTCATGCGGGTGCGAAGTATTCTTTTTTTTCAGCGAAAAGCGCGGTAAATAAATAAAACATTATGTGAAACACTACTTTAAACTCGACTAGCATCGGTTTCTTTCGTGTTATTTGTGCGGCGTGAAACTTTAAAATGTGTGCAGAATTTTTGGCGTCGGGTCGTGGATTGTTGTAAAGCGAGTGATATTATTTATCTGTTAAAATGTCAAAGATTGTGTGCAGTCTTAAACGTAAGATCGATAAGGTGGTCTAAAAACATTGTGGTTTTTCTTTAAAATATATTTGAAACTGTTAAATATTTTAACGTTACTTTTGAGAAGTTAATACTACGAGAGAAAAATCGTGACGTAGAGATTTCTGAACTACCCTCCTCTCGAAATGAAGAGGTATGCCATTTACACTTATTTTTAGTACGGTCATGGTAAATATTAAAGGTCATATTTGCACGACTTTATCAAGTGTGGTCTCTATTATACGGTGAAGGTCATTCTAACTCTTGTCAACCGTCCTTCCAATTTCACATATAACTTCAATTCACATTAAAATATATATATTAAGTTTTCGCACAAATTCGCTTTAAACTTTTAAATTCTTAAAATTTAATTAACATTTACTTAAAAAATCTAGACAGACAAAAAAATTTTAGTGAATTGACAAATTAAATTAAGTTGTGATTAATACGATGGGTAAACTCTTGAGTTAAAAAGTTTGTTTTAGTATTCTCTCACGACTTTTTAAATATTTAAGTGATGATATACTCGTATTCTTTCCTTTTTCTTCACATTGTGTGATGGCTAGGGAATGATGTGATTTACTTGCGAGGAAGAAAGGAATTTGTGAGCAAAGTGGATATTAGACTGGAACAGTTTCCAATCTCGTGAAGCACATGGGGCCTGCACCGAGATGGATCTCTCCAACACACTGACATGGTGAGTTTTCTTTTCCACTTCTCCTTTAAGATTGTTTTATTTATGGGCATTTCTGAGATTTTTGTTGGGTTTGGATGCATTTTATTTCCAATTTTAGTGAAATAATCTTTTTGTCTTTAAAGATTTATGCCATAGCAAAATATTAAAAATGAAATAAAAATAGTTTTTACGCAATTTTTGTTGAATGTATATTTCAACTTTTAATAAAAAAATATTAATTACCTTTAACCAAACAGTGAAATAAAATTATTGAGTGTAACTGCAAAATATTTTGATATATAAAAATTTTGTCAAGTTTTTTAAAATTAAATAAATGAATAAATCGACTTTCTTGTTGAAGATTACGAATCACATTTTTTGCCATAAATAAAAGTACAACATTTCTTCACCCCTTGACGAAGAAGGCAGGCTTTTAAAACCAGTAGTGAACTGAATTTACTAAACAGTGATAAATGCACAGAAAAATTGTTAAAATTTATTTAATGAGAAAAAAACAGTTAACTTGACATCACAACGTGTATAAAATACTTTTTGAAAGATTTAAGATATGAAAGCTTTTTATTTTGACCCCTATTAACTAAGTAACGAAGATGTTTTTTAACATATCTCCAAAATATTAGATTCCACGATGTCTAAAGACAAACTTCGCTTTTCAATTTCTCTTCTAACTTCGGTGTTCTCAGAATATGAAAACCACAAATCACTTGAACCACACACGAAACAAGCATTTATCAATAAGATTGAAGGATTTTACTTTCGAGAATTTCATAAAAATAAGATTATTCTCTAATCGACAAAAAAAGTTATTGTCCCCTGCCATCGAAATTGCAATTCATCTTGTTTGAAGGTTGGTATACGTTTTCTAGTTTCATACTTTTTTTTAAACACCATTAAATAAATACATCTGGTTGATTTATTGCTTTAAATAAATTTCTTCCAGTCACCTAACTTTCGTGTTACAATTATTATCAGTGTTTATGATCGTGTTTTAAACGAAATATAACATATGAATACAATGTTTGGGAACAAGTAACAAAAAGATAAAAATAAAAGTAAAAAATATAGGCCTTTTGGGATAAGGATGAGAAATCTATGAGAGTGAAGGACAAGAAATATTTTGAGATACATAATGTTTCTTTAGTTTTTTATTAAATATCGACAAGAATGAATAACATCTGATTAAGTCAGGTAGATCGTTCCAAAGTCGAGCCAAATAAACCGCAAAAGATAATGTGTAGAAATATGTGTGATGCGTTGATATACTCGTATAAAAGATACTGCAATTATCAAATTGGAGGCACAGTTCATGCTCAGTTTTTTTTTTAATTTTCACGCAGATACTGAGAACAGCTTGGATTATTCAACATTCCAAAGAGGGTTGATAGAACATGGACATTTCTTTGTTATCATTTTGAAGGCATTGGAGTTTGACACGATACTCGGATATTTAGTCATATTTCAGATTAAAGATAAACCGAATACAAACGTTTTGAAATCTCTTCAGTTTAACTAACAACTTCTAGCAAGCATTAAAAAATCAACATCTCTATAATTAATTGAGGGCAAAGTGAGGTTTTGGGCCAGCGAGGTTCTGCTTTGGATAGGGAAAGAAAATGAGCAATCTGTTGAGAGAATGAAAATTTGTGATACATAACTTTGAGAAAAATCATATCACAAATTATTTTTAATTAACAAGTGGTACAAATTTTCACATTGTGGAAATGATTATCACTTTTGGAAAAAATAATTGCTTGGGTTTTAAGAATGAATTAAAAAAAAAGTCGTCTTTTAGAAATATTTTTTTAAGGTAATAAAAAATCTCTTTCATAATAATATTTTTTTAATGTAATAAAAATATATTTCATAATTATATGGTGAAGTGTTACAAGTTCCTTTTCGTTTTGAAGTTTCGTAACGTTTATAATATTTGGACCAATTATTCAAAATTCAACAGTTTCAAAAATTTATGTTTCGGAAAAAAGTCTTTGATCTTGTTGATAAGTAATGTAATTCATAATATTATTTAAGGAACAACGTTCACAAGTTAGTTTACTTCAATATTATTCAAAGCGTATAGAAAAATAAATATTTGAAGGTCTGGATGTTAAATTATCAAACTGACGTAGTTTTTCTGGCCGACATCTATTTCAAAATATTGGCGTGAAGGTAATTTTTTCATCAGAGGTGATCTACCTCCGTGGTCCAAATGGTAAGACGTTTAACATCCACTCAGGGATTACAGGTTCGAATCCCGATGGAACCCGAAAAAAAAAATATCAGGTATAAGAGCTACAATACTAACACTCGCTGGACTTATGCGAATGTGTTTGCCCTTCACGTGAGAAATTAAATTGTCAACACGTGCGATGACGAACCACGAGTTTTGTGTATACTCTTTTGGTTCTAAGCCCGAAGGCTCTATTAATGGGGCCATATACAGTATTGTCTTGCAGCCCAAGTCTTCAATATGTTCGAATTCTCAAGATGCGTTTAAGAGGGCCATGCGAAAAAAAAATAAGAGCTGACCATCGAGTTATCTATTGCATATACGAGGGTTGCTACTTAAGTTTTGAGATATGACAACACCAGTGTAGATACGTCAAATCTAACATCAGCATCGTAAAGTTTGACGTTTTTAATGGTATACGTGCTCAGAAAGTTTTGTCATACGAGTGCTATTTGTGTTCTTTACAGTGACTTGAAAAATTCATCTCGGCCAAAAGTGAAATTCAATCGTGAACATTTTCGTGCGATGATTTTTTATGATTTTCGACGTAGACTAACTCAACAACACTGTGCCGATCAACTCGTTTCGACTTTTAGTGATGAAGCACCATCTCAGGCCACTGTGTTTTGCTGATTTTCCGAATTCAGTCGTGGTCGTAGTTCGCTCCAGGACGAATTTTGTGAAGGTCGTCTAAAATAGGTTGTTGTGCCAGAAAACATCGATGCTGTGCATGAACTGATACTGCAAGATCATCATGTGACTTATCGTGAGATTGAGACATGTTTGGCCATTAGTTTCACTTGCATACATTCAATATTGCATGAACATTTGACCGTCAAAATGATTTGGTCGCGTTGGATACCGCATAATTTGACAATCGCTAAAAAAAAAGGCTCGTGTCGATTGGTCTAAATAAATGTTGAAAAAAATCAATCGTGGTGCTTCAAAAGATGTCTATAAGATTGTGACAGGCGACCAATCATGAATCTATGCATATGAGCCAGAAACTAAACAGCAGTCGACTGTATGGGTCTTTCAAGACGATCCAAATCCAACAAAAGTTGTTCGCGCACGAAGCACTTCGAAGCAAATGGTGGCTTGTTTCTTCGGTATAAATAGTCATGTCGCAACAGTGTCTTTAGTGGAACGTCATACAGTCAACTTTGAATGGTACACCACCATTTGTTTGCCAGAAGTGTTCGGAGAAATGAGGAAAACTAACCGCCGAAGACGGATCATTCTCCACCACGACAATGCGAGCTCTCATACATCGGCTCAAACAAGTTACTTTATGAGCACTCAAAACATTGAATTGATGGGTCATCCGCCGTACAGCCCTGATTTGGCACCCAATGACTTCTTTTTATTGCCTAACATCAAAAGTAAATACCGAGGTCAACGTTTTTTGACGCCTGAAGAAGCGGTTGATGCGCTCAAAACGCATGTTTTGAAATTACCTCATTCGGAGTGGAAAAACTGCTTCAAAAATTGGTTCAAACGCATGCAAAAGTGTATTGATCTTCATGGAGAGTATTTTGAAAAACAATAAAGCCATTTTCGATGATAAGTATTTGTTTTAACTTGTCTGTCTCAAAACTTAAGTAGCAGCCCTCGTTTAGTTATCTATTACGTGAAGTAGGCCATTTAAATTTATTAAATAATTACTTAAGTAGGTCATATTTTTAATTATTAATAGAGATGGTAGACCGCACTAGATATACGTTGAGTTTGTTGGTTTCCAAGTACAAATTTGATAAGTTACTCAAAGAAAATTACTATAACTTATCAGAACTTATTAATTCAATTAATTTACCTAAGAAGATTGTTTTTGTGAATGTTTCTGATAAATGGGGAAACAGATTTTTTAAGCATAACTTAAAATTATCTTTTTGGAAAAAATTATCAATAGAATACTTCTTTTAGGTAAAATTACATTATTAGATAAAAGTATATAAACATTTAAATGTTGTCGATTTTCAATTCATACAACTCCATTTATAATGAGAAAAATCAAAAATAAAGGTTTGATAGTTCTACATCCATAATTTATTTACTAAGTGATGTTTAGTTATACAATGATCTTGTCAAATTGTGGCTGAAACTAAGCTACGTGATTATATAAACCTAAAAAAATTACAATGGTTACATAATGTATTAGATATAAGTTCAGTAATACATAGTACATATTTAAAAAAATTAAATGTCTATTTTGATGTACATATTCAATATTGATTCAGAAGAAATTTGAAGTAAATATTACCTTTTATGATATAGTATCTTCCTAGAAAAGAAAGAATTTATTTAACTAAATTATTTTTTATGTATTAAAAAGTGTATTATTGTATTATTATGTCAACAGATTTATGCCTAGACAGTTAAATACCTTAAATTAATTATAAGTCAAAAAGTCGTTTGCCTGAAAATCTATTTCAGACGATATTAGACTAATAAAATAAAAAACACGCCAAAGTTTTTTTCTTTTACTTTGTAGACCCCCATAAAAGAAAACATTATTCTGTTATTCCGCTAATTAAATCAATCCTTGCGACACGTGTATATACCTCCTTTCTCGAGGCTCTCTTCAGGCGGGAGCATCAAGATACGAGATAAAAATACGTGTCACGGGGATCAATTAAATTTGGGGAAAAACAAAGTTTAAATTTGTATAAGATTTATGCTTATATTTATATTTAAGTGTCATATTTACTTTAAAATTATAGTTTTTTTTACAATACTATTTTCATTTTGCCTTTGGGCAAAACCTCTTTTGCCCAAAGGTAATATGCTTATTTGGCTCCCATTACATACAATGGCGTGCCGACTTCAATAAAGGTAAAGGTAGGAAAACCATTTAGAACGTCGATCGGAGCGTGGTTGTTATTGCGACAGGATTTTGAGTACTTGGGCTTTCAGGATGAATGACGAGAGGAAAGGATTTATGTGAGCTCGTGAGTGTGGGTTTCTTCTTGTTGTTTTAATTTTGGTTGTTTTTGTATTTGTGTTTCTGTGTATTTTTTTTGTTTTAATTTTAATGTTTATTCTTATGATTGTGTGCGGTATATTGTGGGATGAATATTTTTGGTCTTTCTGGAGTGATGATGTGTGAGGAGCTGAATTTCGCAAGATGTTTCCAGTTGTAGTTGAGTGTCACTGTTTGTCAGGTTGATGAGAGCGTGCAACGGGGTTTTGTTTTATTGTAATCAAAAATCGGAAAGAAGTATCGATTTATTTTTTCATGCTAAATATCCTCAGTGAGATACAGGCAAAAGCCTAGTTTACTGGGGATACGGCAAATGAAAGGCAACAAACCCAGATCCATTAAAATTGTACGTCCAAATCAAATTACCTGTTGTTTTTTCTCAAATTGTGTATATTTCTTGTCATGTGTAATAATAATAATAATAATAATAGTTAATGTTTATCAGAGTTTTTTTTGTGTTTTTCTACTGCATACAGCGTATAAAAATATTTAATTTCATTATTTCATCTTTGTTTTATATATATTTCTATATTTTTATGTGTAAAATAGGAAATTCTAACGTAAGCCACTGTGCATCATCTGATGGGTTCATTTCTATATTTTTCACCAGGCTGTGTATTGCTTTCATTACTTACCGTAGATAAATGAGATTTTGACTAATGACGACTGAAATTTGAAATAACATTCCTCTCAATATTATTGAGTCTAAGGAAATGAGTTTTGGACAAAAAATGTAATCAAAGGAAAGTAAGACACAATGATTCACATAATGCTGCTTCCGAGAGATATTATGGCAGACACAACACTACAAAGGAAAGTAAGAGCCAAGACACAATGATTCACATAATGCTGCTTCCGAGAGATATTATGGCAGACACAACACAAAGGAAAGTAAGAGCCAAGACACAATGATTCACATAATGCTGCTTCCGAGATATATTATGGCAGACACAATACTACAAAGGAAAGTAAGAGCCAAGACACAATGATTCACATAATGCTGCTTCCGAGAGATATTATGGCAGACACAACACTACAAACGAATGAATCCATCTTGAGTATATCCGAGTATAGTATATATAAAAAAAGCTACACAAAAGATTTTTTATGTACAAAAGTTGGAGCACATTTGATTACTTTAGTGAGTGTGTTTCATTTTCTGATCTCTTCGTTCCATCAGGTACTCTAGATATAAAAAAAAACGCTTCCATGCAAGTCGATCTGTAATCTGGCAATCTTCATCCATCCAATCACGCAAAACAAGACTGCGAATCTCCTTATCTTAACACTGATCTTTTTAATGAGGCCCTCCGTGGCATAATTGCTGAAACACCTGCCTTTCAGATCCAGGGATTTCAAAAGGCACTCAAGTTTTAAAAATGGTTCAAGTCTACTTTTCCAACAAGGGCTCTTTCACAGTTTTTGTTAGTTGGAAGAGATTACCACTTGTCACTCACAAGGTTATACTTTTACAGTGAAAGTGTTATAACATTCAATTATACAACACTAATGTATGGTTTCACAGTTGAATTAAATAAAACGTTAATGAATACGTGTCAGATGAGATGTGATATATTGGTTAACAAATACATGTTTTTCACTAGACTGGAGAGATCATTTGCAGTGTATAAAAAAAGTATGAATGTAAATTGGGATTGTTCAAAAAACAAAGGAAAGTTTAGAGGTCGTAAATAATTAAACAGTATTGAATCTGCATTTTTGCGTAGTGTGTTTAAAATTTTGCAAGTAATTTTAAACTTTATTTTAAACTGTCATCAAATCATTTAAAATAAAATTTCAGATCAGTTTGGTTCGATCCCACCCCTACTAACGCTGTTATGGGGGACAAGTAAATCCTTATCCAGCGCCATCTACGTAGAAGATAGAAATCTTCAGTCTTTTATAAGCGTGACGTCACGTAGTGACGAAGATGGAACTGTCCAAAGGGACTTTTTCTCCTGCGCCGATCAACCTGATTGCACAAAGGATAACAGTGATGACGGACTTAAGGTTCAACTGGCGTCATGGGAGAAGGGAAATTATTCGTAGGGCAATAAACGTTTTCATAAAGCGGCTTAAATCCTAGAGTTTAAACAGCTCAGTAAATTGCCAAAAAAATTTATTGCAAACAATTTTTTTCTGATATCACTAGATCGGAGTTGACAATAGGTCTGAATATACACTGATGTAAGCCTGAATGGAGATCCCCTTGGACAATATTGGTAATAATAAAATTTTCGAAAAAAATACTATTATGATAAATCAAAACAAATAATCGCGTAATCACACGTGTAATGTGTAAAAAAAATGAAATAACTTGTTTTATATTTATATTCCAAGAATGTACGTTAGGCAGTGCAACCATCAATTTAGATGAAAAAAGCCTAAAAGTTATATCAGTCACGAAGTGAACCCGTCGAAGAACGAACTTGGGTGTCTGAGTGTTAAGCAACAATTTATTTATTTGGACAATTTACTGAAAATTATAATATAAAACTGGCGAATTAATTGGCATGCAATCTCTTTCAACCAATCAGACAAAAGTTACTGGGTGAAAAGTTTACAACGTTATTTAAAAACATACTGTACTACATATATATTACACTTTCATTGTGTGCAATACCAGACTGGAATCCTTTTTTAAAAATCTGGGTTCTAGCGGGATTTGAATCCGCATCCTCCGGGCTAGAAGACAGGGGCCTAACCAACTATGCCATGGATGTACGAGTAACATACTTTAGACATTAAAAGTAAATGAAAAAAAAAACACATATTTTTTTTAGCAAATGTCACCAAAGACACTAAAAGGAGAAGGAAGATGAGAAAGGAGAAGGAAGATGAGAAAGAATAAGAAAAAAGGAGTTATGGATAAATGTATTTCTTCACTGGAGAGAGATGATTATTTTTCAAGCCCACGCTTACCACTAAATCACGATGTAGTCAATGAAAAAATATTTCATTTCTTCTCATTACTCATTAATATTTCTTTATTTAATATGTATACTTATTTATAAATAATTCGTTGAGAAAAAAAGTCTTTGATGAGCTGTGACACTTTTCAGTTTTATTGTATCATATTTTTACAGTCAATTGAAAAAAAAACCCTGGGTGAAATGGGTGGGAAAAAAGTTTTTATTATTATCACCTCTGATGATACGCTTTATGTTACGCTGGTAATAATAGAGCCTTGCTGTGTCATAATTACGACGGTTCAATGGCCCGTTTGCTAAATTTCGTTATTTATAAAACTGGAGTTTGCCAACTTTTTTCGAACACCGATATGAGTTGCTGCTCATATTTAATAATTTCGTGACGTATTTTAGCAAAATACAACTTGATTTTTTGTTAAATATAATAATTTCATTTTTAAAAACTTTTATAATAATTTGATTAAATTGTCATATTTGAATAAGATGACCTCAGCTGTTAAACGTTAATTTTTCTCCCGGGGTTTCGGGTTCAATTCCCAATGGAACCTATAGAAAAAGGATAAAAAAATGGGTCAAAGTGTAGTTAAAAAGTTTGTTTGGTAACAATGCTCGCATGCATTAGACGTGTTAGAATGTTATTGCCTTCAAATATGGGGTAGTATTTCTAAAAGATATATGGTGAATTTTGAGTTACTTGCCTATTCCAGTGATTCTTCAACCAAAAGCTCGATTCCTGGGAACGAAGACAATTTTTTCTCTCGGCTACCATCTTCAAATGCCCACATCATAAATTCGGATATATTGCGGAGTACCATATAAATACAAACATACAAACCATCACCCCATTTCCCTGTCGGGGCTGGCAGAGAGGACAGCGCACGATACTTTTCTATTTCGACGTACATTCATCGCCTCTTCCACATCTATACACCTTTTCATAGACTTTTTACGTTTACTTCTTCCAGAAAATCATTCACTTGATACAACTATAATTTATTTGGTCTTTCTCTCAAATGTATTTCATTCATATTTGCACTATATATTGTCACACCTTTTTCCTATATTAGAAACAAATTAGATTGTACACATTTCAATACATAAATCAGTTATAACACATTACCATCATATGAGGTGTGACACTCCCGTTCAGCTCCGCCGGCTTCTTAAAGAGACAAGTACTTTTTAGATCTCAGGGGTTCGTTGGGTTCCCTTAACTCTGAATAACTCCTTCTCAACTCTCAGCGGGACCAGGCGACACAATTAAACAAAGTATAATTTTAAATGAAACAGTTTATTATATTATGGATAAAAAAAAGAAAAAAAAAATATAAAAAAAACTTGACGAATGTCAAGAAAAAAAAGTTTAAAGTTGGCTACAAAGATTGTGTTGTAATTAGCAAGGGAGATTTCAATAACAATTTGAATTTAATTTGATCGAGGGTTTAACGTGGGGACGAAATCCAGCATTAAAAATAAAAGGAATGATATTCACCGATAATTGAAAATGGAGTCCTGAAGTTCTGCGATATACGAGGAAAACGAGTCTGGCAGTCTTCCGTACAAACACCGTTTCTGGAGAGACGTCCTAACAGTGTCGTGTCTGGTCGCACAAGAGAAACCTCCTCGTGAAATTTCTGGCCTTTTATAGCCAGATCGGGAGAAAGAGAAGCTACATGTATTCCTTCTCACTTAAAATAATAGTAACCGTCGTAGACATGATACTTTATTTTTAAAAGACAATTGAGATCGGTATTTTTTAGAATTCAGCAAAAAGGGTATGTCGTCTAGACGGTTTTTATTGCTTTATCTTGAGCAATGGATTTTTATGATACCTTGCTTTTGTCTTCTCACAAGAAGGACCGTAGGTCTTGTTTCTTAGCCGTTTACCGCTGGCCTTACAATTCCATACTTTACAATAGAAAATAACTACGAAGTAGATTTTATTATAGACCCTTTTTATTTCTAAACAAACAATGACCATGGAATTCTTTACAATTAGGGATATGGTCTTGTACTCTGAGGCGGTGACCACCTAAGAGACCCTTTTCTTTTATTGACTTAATCTTAGCGACAGTATTAAAAATATACTAAAATATTTTGTTTCCAGTTACTAGCCGAGACACGTGTTTCATAAAGCATGATATGTCGGGAATTTAATATCGGGGATGTGAACTATGCAATTTATCAAATACAGTCCTGACAATATCTGTTTTGTTAGTATTTCTTCATTCATTCGTTCTACATGACCACACCATCTCAAAGTTATATTTTTCATCTAGCTTAACACATCAGTCTAAAGTTCACATACCTATACATACCGTATGTTCACAGTATCATACAAATAAAAAAAATAGAATACATGTCAAAATATTACAAGTTTAGTGCTTGGGTGGATTCCACACGAAACCTGTTTTAGTATATTCGTATTTCATTTTACATTTTACATTTTTTCCAACAGAATTTTCATGCGTTGAAACGAGCGAATCTTTTTATGTTGCGTATTACAAATTCTACATTCCCCATAGAGTGAAAAGTAATTATAAACATTATTATGAAGTGAGCATGCGAGATGATATAATTCCCTCGAGAACGCCGCAATGGCCTTACATAATAAACGTTAATTTTCATTTACTACCCGTGATGAGAGCGCCGATGTGATAATGCCCATGCAAGGGACGTTAAATTAAAAATATAATTATAATACGTGGAGTTAAAAAAACAAACTTTCTATTTTACATATTATCCTTTTTGATTGTTAAAAGGCAATCCCTTGAGATCAATGAAGATTGTCATCTTCCGGATAAATTACGTTTTTCTTTATAATAATAAGAATAAAAGGACAATGTATATACCGTCATTTGGAGAACGAACTTTCTTTAACCGTTTTACTGCTGACCCTTTTTCACATATTATGCAAAAATTGCGGAAGAATTTTAGAGAAAAAATAATCTTTCAATAAGTGTGCACAAAATTGTATACATTTTCATCAAATATAGAGAGATTTTCGTAATTCTTTCAGTTGTGTGTAGGGAACATATCAAACTACTCAAATAAAATTTTAACTATAACTGTATTTATTTATCTTTTAAAAATAAAAAAAACAAAGAAGAATATAAAAAAAATTATATGCAAAAATGTTATCCCACACAAACTCCATGTACTCCCTTCTTACACCGCGCACAAATTAGTGAAGATCGTGTTATTCCTTTACCTCCTTTATTACTGCAAACGATACAGCGTCGAAGCTTCGTCCCTGGTAACTTTTCCAAACCAAAGCTTTGCTTTGATGTTGATGGTGTCTCCGAGACGCTTTTTTTATCCATCCACTCTTTCTCAATATTCTCGATGATTTCTGAAGTAAACTGTAGTCTGGTCATTCTTTTTCATTTACGTTGTTTGAGTATAAAATATATGAATTTAATATCATTATTCCAAATATATTGAATGTGACTTTTTTCCAAAATTTTAGTGTTCTCCGTTCACCCAAATATACGTATTCCCCCTCCCCCATATTGAGTAATTTTTCTACAACTATGTGACCAAGTCCATGTTCTTTTAATTCATTTTTATCACCCGCTAACCTTGCTCCTTTGTAACAATAAAATCCTAGGCAATAATTAGTGATGAAGTCACACAACATCCAAAATTTTATGCCCCACCTATGATGTTTCTTGTTCGGTAAATATTGTTTCATAACAGAGTTGCATTGGGTTCCAACTAAAGACTCGTCAATTGATAATTTTCGGTGAGGTTGATAATAGTGTCGAAAAACTTTGTTGGCGTGATCAACTAGTGGAGAAAATCTGGCAGATGGATCATAATCTGGCTGACCTGGAGGAGCTAAATTTTTGTTATCAACCAAGTGAAAAAATTTAAGTATTAACAGAAAACGATCCCGCAAAAACATTTTTCTGAACCACGGGATACATCTGGAGTTATTAAACCAATAGGAATTTATAGTTGGTCTTTTAGTAATACCCATTTCCAATAAAACTGCGATAAATGCTTTTATTTCTAATATCGTAACTGGCTTCCATAATTTAGCACGTGATTTCGGTTTCAGCTCACTTCCAGAATTCAAGTACTGTTGGGCATATCGATTGGTTTCTTTTACAATGGTTTTAAGGAGCAAAGACGTAAAAAATAATTCAAAATATCCAATAGGCTTTTCAATACCGACAGGTAAATTGTTTGGTCCGGGAATTTCGAAAAAAATGTTATTGGTTTCGTTGGAAAAATTTAGGTCGGAAGGAAGTTGCACGAAAGTATCGGTATCAAGACCGTCCAAAGAAATATAGTAGAATCATCTTCGGAAGCTTCACTTTCACTACAAATACGCATTCTTCGATTTGTAAACATTCTGATTTCATCCACACTGTCACTAAAAGAAACATTTTCACGCGAAGTTCCGCAAGTGTTTTCATCATCGCTACTTGACGAATTCGACATTGTATGAGGGAAATAAACAATTTTTACTGATAAAAAAATACAAAAATTAATGTTATTTTCACCGCGATATACTTTTTAAAAGTTTATTTATGATTATTATTGACGAATTAAAAATGATTTGCGCGCGCGCACCGCGACACGTCTACACAGGTCGATATCTAAAATCAAACTGAGCAATAGTCGATATCCCGACGGTATGCAGTTTTCGCGCAGTAATAAAGCGTCGATATATCGACGGCCCGCAGTAAAACGGTTAAGGGCGCTCTAGCTCAGGATTTGAACCTACTCATAAATTTTGATGAGCCTTCCCTAAAATAATTGTCTTTAAGCTGCACACGCCACTCATATCTTTGACACTAGGAGGACGACCATTCCACGGCAAAAACTTTACCATATTACTCCACCCTATCAGATTGATTTGGAACGACCAATTTATTAGATGAAGAAGAAATCGATCTCAAAGTTCTACTTCTCTCCGAAGGAACATCTCTCAGACACTGACTCGAAAGATATAGAAAAACATCCTATTAAGGAACTTGAATACAAAGAAACAAAGTTTGAATTCAATGCATTCGCGACACACAATCCAGTGTGTTGCAAATGACTAATATGGTAACATTTATGACTATCATATATCAATCAGCCTAGTAGCCTAATTGAAAACAAACTGGAGTCTAGAAATTTGTGAATCAGGTAAACCAGAATAAATAGAGTTACAGTAATCCAGACGCGACACAACTGAATTGAAGAGTTTTTATTTCCCTTGTTGAAAAACATCAATGTACAAATTTTAACTATCTTGGACAACAGAAACCTGAAGAAACTGTATAACCAATTTTTCTATCTTAGTAAAGCTTACTATTAAGACAGACCCAAACTTGATGACATATTTTGGAAAGATACCAACACCCTCATTGAAAAATATACCAACACTTACATCAAGATGTGTCTACGCAGCGAAATCCCCCAGATAAATTCCGTTTTAATTGGATTTAATTTAAATTATTATTTTTCTTTATCGCATGTTGAATGCTGAGCGTCGTGGTCCTCTACTATATTTTTGAATTTTGTGTACCGTGTGTCTTTATATTTCCTGATTCTGGGCCATGTTGAATGTAACGTTTAAAAAGGATCCTGGTAGCTGCTTTATTGGACGTCTTTTTCTTGCTTATTTTCACTCGACTGTATCTATGATCACCAGGTTCTCCAGACTTTCTTTATTCTTTCTGACAACAAACCCAAGTTAGAATTATATTGCTGCATGTTGTCGAAAGTCTTTCGGTTATATCTTATTTTTAGATGATGCGCCAAGATGGTGATGCGCCTTGCGGTCCATATGATAATGAGCATCAGCCTCCAACACCGTATCTCGAAGGCATCTATCATGTTTCTGTCATTTTTTCATCGTCCATGTTTTCACTTCACACAGTGTAATGGAATATTTAACTAGGCTAATTTTGTAATACTCGTAGATCGGTGTCCGAATTCTATAAATGAATCCATTTTTCGTATTCATTGGACAGATCAAACCTGAATTTCCAATAATTCAGACGATTGAGCCAACGAATGTGTAGACCTTCATCCACCTGATATAATCGTACAGCGGGCTCTAGTAAACGATTTGATTCATGGTCTGTAAAAAATTGCACTAACAAAGAGTCTACCACAGCTAGTCAGATTGAAATAGCGGTATTTTTCATCGCTTCATAGAATTTCTTTAAATTTATCAAATTTTATATTCGAGATATTTCTACTTGAAGACGTACGGTTTCTACTCGTGGCTCTATTATAAAATGTTTATTTCATAGGCATGTTGAGAAACCATCTTCTAAGTGCCAGAAGGGATGTGATCGTCATGACTGAAACAACATCTAATCCAATAATGTTGAAAAATATAACATTTTATTTTCCTCACAACTATTCGAGCTGCAGAAAAACTATATTGTTTGACTGGCAATAAGTAGAAATAACTTGACAAGTACTCTTCATTTGTTTCAAGGACTGTCACTTTTGAACGGAGTCTCAGATAGTAAAATCGTTAATAAACAAAATTAATTTTTAAAAATCATATAGAGCTCTCTAAGTAATGGGAGTTAATCGTTCCGTCTAAATAATGAATTCTTATTTAATTGTTATATACTGCATGCATTATTTTGTATGTTTTTGGGTTTAAATTTTGTATGCAAGATAAATTTTTGTATGTTATTGGGTTTATACCTTTGTATTAGATAAATAAATTTATAATAACTTAAAGAAAAATTTAATTTGAGATTTAACTGTAAAGTTATGCTTATCATACGATAAAAGTAACTTTGTAAATTCCACTAAGAATAATGCAATTGTGAAATGTACAGTTTTTACAATCAGTTAAATAAAGAAAAATGTTAATGTAGATTATAGAAGTTTTTTGAAATCCTTCGTACTTTAATTTGTTAAATAATAAAGTGATGCTAATACTGAAAAAAATCTTTTCTAAATTTCACTAAGAATAATGAAACAGTGGAATTCATTAAGTACATTTCGTGTGTGCATTATATATTTGTCGTGTTTTGTTTCTTTCATTTACAAAACTATGAAGTGGTGCTTTTGATAAAATTTACTTTGCAAACACCACTGAGAGCAAAGCGATAGTGAAATTAACTAAATGAATTTTGTCATCAATGTTACTACAGAAAAATGTTGATTAAGGCTCAAACAGTTTATTTTGTCTCTTTTTTTTAACCTATTGGATCGGACTTGTATGTAATAGAAAGTGAATTGGAAATATGCAAAACTTTATATACTGAATGAAATAAAAAAAAATTGAATAATTGTTAATCGGAGTGAACATTCGCTGGAATGTATGATACATATTTAAAAGAATAAACTACGAATAAATCTATAAAACGTGACCAATTATAACGATGGGCTTCGTTTGGTGAGAAATACATATATAGTATTGCTGTTATGCAAATGATTTGGACAAGCTTTTGCCTTTCATCTATTTCTCTTTTTAAAAAAATCCAATAGTTGTCCTAAATGGAATAAATCAAATTTAATAAGAGCTTTAAGTTGAAAATATCACGGGAAATATTGTATCTCCAGGGTTTTTTAAAGCTATCAAGTAAATCAGAGGGAGTTCGTATTAGTAGAGAAAATTTCAATAAATAAATCATTTATGTCATCAGTAATATTGTACAACGGAATAGGGTATATAATAAAAAATATTCGGAGCAATAAAGCAACGATTAAACTAGGTAAAATAAGATAAATTACATGAAACACGCAATCAAGCCCAGGGTGATAATTTACTATGCAAGTAGGCAAACAATTAACCCACAAACGTTGACCTTCTAAGTGTCGTTAAGTAAATTAATGTAAATTATTACAGACATGGTTTGACGTATAAATGACCTCGTTGGTTAAGACGCTGGACTTCCACCCTTGGGTGTCGGGTTTGATTCCCGAATATACCTGAAAAAATGTAAAAAAGGATTTCAGTTTGGTGAAAGAGTTCGATTGATAACGATACTCACGTGCGTTCGTCTTATATGAGTGCTGTTAAATCTTTATGTGCCAGTAGTTATGCCAATTCTTGCGATAGCAAACTGCGAGTTCCGTGCCTATTGCAGCAGCTATTTAAATTGAAGACTTGATTAATGGAAGTTGAATACAATGTTGTTTCCAGGCCACACTTTTCAATGTATCCGCAATGTCAGTGCGGATATATTGAGAATGTGGCCTGGAAAGAATATATTCGCAACGTCAGTGTGGATGTATAGAGGGAAACTAGGAATAAATATAGTCAATCAACGAAAATAAAAAAAATAAACTTTTGCGATATTCTATTTTCTCAATAGGGTGAAAAACGCTGAAAAGTGTAAATTTTTTAATTTTTTAGCTCCACTTTTTATAAATTTTCAAACATTAAACTTTGCACGTTTTGATGACGACATATCATTTTGAATTGTGACTAATTAAAATATATATCTTCTACAACATCAAATTATTTAACACAAAGATTCAAAATATTTTCAAGCACGCAATATAAAAAGTATGTTTGAAAAATCTGATAAATTTAAAGTAAGGAAAATTTGCCAGTATAAATTTATTAAAATAAACGTTTTATACTTAATTGGGTTTAGTCACGAAATACAGAATTTTCATTACCGAAATAAGAATTTGAATAAATTAAACAATTTAGTTAAAGATATATGATATAACTGATACGAATGAAAATAATATAGAACAGATCTGGAAAATATAACCAGTTGTCTGGACTTTAATTGAAAATTCGCCATTTCCATGATATTCCTATCCGAAATTCTCACACAAAATGAAATAAATTATATTTTGTACGTAGTTTTTGCGAGGTGATTTAGTTCTCAGATATTTCATGATTCACAACGAATTTGTTATATTTGTGAACAAAGTAATAATTTTATCAGCATTAAGACAAAACTATTTCTAAATTACGAGAGATGAAGAGATAAATATTCTGAATTATTTATTAGAAATCAAATTGTTGAAAAATTCAACACGATAAACCGTTTTCTTAACTATTATTAATATATTTCATACAAATACATCTGGAGGATTTATTGTATTCAATCAATTTCTTCCAATCAACAAGCTTTTGTTTCTTATGTTTTATCAGTATCCGTGACTGAGTTACGACGGATTTCGAATGGCGGGCAGCATAGAAAACAAAGTCAATAGGGCGGCACTAAGACATATACTCGTATATATATAGTAGTATCAAAATCTGCTAAGATGACAATTCACAACTGTTTTAAAGTATCATCTTTGGTGTGTCAGAGTGAAACGAGGACGTAGTAAAAGATTGATAAAATCCGAAAAAATGCGCTCACTTCAACGTATGGCAGAACACATAATTAAGAATACGGAAACGAGATGATGGTATGTATATGACATTGTATTTAAGTTAGTATAACAAAATATTGGAAAAAATGTAACAAACATTAACATAATTGATCCATTCCTAGAAAAATGGGATTATGATGAGAGTTGTATCGAAGTTTAGGAAGAATAATATTTTAAGACTGATGTTTCTTTAGTTTATTCATAAATATGTTATCAATAAGAATGAAGAACATCTGACTGAGTCTGAAAGATCGTTTGAATGCCGAATTGAATAAAACGCAAAAATGACGTGAGATGAGTTATAAATATAATTGAACATAATAAAACTAAAACATTTTGTTGTACACATTTGTTTATGGAATTAAATACGTACGAATTCGTTCCTTTTATTTTTCATGCGAATTCCTATTACACATTGACTTGTATTTCTACACCTAGCAACTTAACATATATTTTTGTTACAATTTTGTTGTTTAGAGAACAACCTGGTAAACTGATTCCCAAGTGGCAGGCAATATCTTTCAATCAACCATAACATATTTAAGAACATTTAGTGAAAACCAGATTAGGACACTTCTTAATAAAATTGGGAATCAACGGGAATTGAATCCGTAACCCCTGATTCGGAAGACAGACGTTTAACCAATGAGGTCACGATGGTCATTGGTATGTTTGAAAATATTTATAATACATCAAGTTCCTTAAAACTAAGCAAAAGTTTTAGATATGTGGATATTGGATTGTTTAAGAATACAAGAAACTAATAAAAAATATATTTGTGGGACAAGTACTCGGCTACAAACAAAATAATTTTAATATAAAAACGGTTGTTTGAAAAAACTTTTCTGGTTCAGAATATTTTTATTTATTTATTTATATTTATTTTACACATGACAAGAAATAAACATTATTAGCAAAAAAAAAGAAACAACAAGTAATTTAATTTGGACATATAATTTTAATGAGTCTGGGTTTGTTGCCTTTCATTTGATATGACAATAAAGTATCGTTTTTCTATTATTATTTTAAACAATATAATACCCATTGCGAATAGTCTGTGGTTTATCGGTCGTTTGAAAGTGAGTGTTGTGCGTTACGAAACATTAACTTTATAAAAGTGATGTTAAATGCAAACACATTTCCGCGGTGAAAAAGCTCTAATGGGAAAACTCCGATGGGAAATAAGCTTTTTTCATGGGAAACCAACCGTGATTTTAAATGAAGGGATAAAGAGACATAATACTTTGTCAGGTGTGGCCAACCCAAAGGACTTCAAAAGGTATGAATCAGAAAGAATCTAAATTAATAATTGGTTTGAAATATGCTAAAAAAATTGCCGCTAAGGGATTAATTTACAAGTGCCATAGCGTTACTGTTGAATATTTGCAGCCTCCGACATCTTTCTCTATTAAAGTTGATATAATATAACTACTGCTCGGTTGTCTTTATTCAGAAAGTCACTCGCATCCATCCTCCCTTCAACTTCAGCGTTTGATGGTTTTTCTTCCATCTGGGGGTTCGTAGAGAACATTTTTTATATTCGTGCATTCAGCATTCTTTCGATATGACTTTCCGAAAAAAAAATCTCAAGATTACTTTTCCAAGACTTCAAATGCTCCATCTTATTATGAAATGTTTTGTATTATTGTATTAGATGGTCGTTGTATACAGTGTATGTACGTATGCAATTTTCTAACCAAACATAAAGTAAAGAGGCCTTAAGTGAAAATATATTTTTTTTAATTTGGGCTTCAACGGGAATTAATCCCGCAGTCGTCAGGTTGGAAGACGAGTATCTTATCAACTAGACAATGGAGAACACCTTGTGATGAATTTTGAACCTTCTAAGATGTGGTAACGGATGCAGTGCTTCTACTTTGATCATGTAGAATGTGACTGATTCCTTCTCATATTCTCGTGACGAGTTGCATTATTTTGTAAACTTCTGGGAAAACGTTCTGCATATTTCCAGCTTCCATATATACTCGTAATTAGCTTCTTCTGAACATACACAGTCTGTCCAATGAGGATGGTGACTGATTTTATTTTCGTGTAATCGCCAGCGCCATCTGTGAATGAATAAATGAGTTAACTAGCGATACATTTCGACCATCTTCCACTAGTTTCAAAGCGCTGGCATCGCTGGTTCATTCGTAATGACGTAACAATTGACAGAACCTTCTGAGTCTAGGTCGGTAAAGGAACAATGAAATAACGTGCAAACATTAAATGTTGTTTTGAATTGGGTAAAAGTGCTACAGAAACTTTTGAAATTATTCAAACTGTTTATGGTAGTGAAGCAATGAGTCGTAGGAACGTTTTTAAGTGGTATGCAAGATTTTGTGATGGTGGAGAGAACATTGAAGACGATCCACAGCCTGGACGAAATGGGCGATGAAAGGAAAGCATTTCGACACGATGCAGACATCCAGAAGACTTCGACTGCAATTTTGGAGGCATTTCCGAAGAATGAGTTTCAGGAAGGCTTCAGAAAAATTTACAGCTGCTTCTAATATTGTATTGACTTACAAGGAGTGTATTTTGAACAAAAGGTAATGTAAACTAAAAATAAACAATGTCCTGTATTTCATTTCCCGTTAGTCACCTTTCCCGCTGGACACACTGTGTGTATCACGATTGAGCCACCAAGTATGCGGGCCATAAAAATAAGCAAATGGTAGAAGAAAAATTAAACCAATATTCATAAAGCAGAACAGTGAAACACTTCAACTAGTTTTTAGTGAATTGCATACGTGTGTAATTAATTGATCTTGTATAAATTTGTGTCAATCAAATACGGTTAGAAAGTTTAAAAAAGTACATAAAGATGTAAAAATCCTAAATTTTCTTACAATTATAAATCATTTTCAACTAATTACTGAATTTCCAGTGATATCCTGATACATGTGGGTGAAACATAAATAAAAAATTCGTTTCCAAGTTAATTGTACGAACACATGCCCTCTCATAAATTGTGGGTTATTTCACATTCAGTAAATTTTGATGTCATCAAATGGTTTGAAAACACGCTACACAATATGTTACACTAAGTTTCCGAAAAAGTTATCGTGTTTGGACAGATATCACGCCGGCCACGGCCAGCACATGGATAAGCGATATTACAATTGAAATTTGATACTTCTACCCTTAGTGGTATGTCAATTTCAGCTTATAGAAGACTTATTATATTTTGAAACTTAAAAAAATTCTCGCGCAGTTGTACGATTATCAATTTGTTTTTAACTTTGCAGAATATTTGTTGAGATTATTGTATGACAATGCACGTGTGAATACTTCTGTTGCTGCCATTTAACATTGTGGTTTTAAAGAATAAAATCATTCACCCAACAAACCAGTCCCATCTTGCCCCACCCCATAGTGACATTCACCCAACAAACCAGTCCCATCTTGCCCCGCCCCACAGTGACTATTTTTTATTTTGAAACTGAAATTCGATTGGCATGGAAAAAAGTAAAAGTGACGAAGATGGAATCTTCGTAGTGTTACAATATTTTGAAAACAAAACTTCTTAATACTTTTTCAATTTTTTTTTGTTTCTTTGTATTATTACATTTAAATATTCTTCTTTTGGAATCTTCAATCGATTTTCTGCGTAAGTGAAACTGTTTAGCCCAATCTTTTACTTTTATTATGGAATACGACATACAAGATTTTTCGCAGACAGCGTGTAAACGTCGTTTAATTTCTGCAGAGTTTTTCCTTTCTTTTGTAAGAAACTTGATAACCGTGTGACATTTAATGTTTAACGTTTTACAAAATAACGAAGCAACACTATCTATTGAGAGCAGATGTAACAAATTTTAACTGTCCTATCGCCTGCCCATGCATTAGGTGTAGCTCGGTATCTATTCACGTTCAGGCCTAAAACTTCTGGACCTAAATTATATTTTTTCACAAAATAAACCGAAGCCTCTCGGCAAAATGAATAATTTATGCTCATTTTGAATTATGAGATATAATGTCGATTCACGAAGAGATAACGAATTTTATCCCGTCGAAATATTTGCGAAACGGAGATTTTGCAAATCAGCAAATGAAGTAATCCATTTTATTAATTAAAACGATGACACGGTTCCTCCCCTCGCCGCCCCGACGCGATCATAACAGCAAGACGGATTGCGGTGCGGAGGGACACAGACTCGACTTGTCCCCGAAATACAATAAGGGGGTTTAAGGCTAGTAGAATTATTAAGATGGAAATCCGGTTCGTAGAAAAATACGGACAGAGGATATTACAGCGCGTATTTATAGGTATAAAAATATAAAGAAATTCAAGTTATTATTTTCAATAAAGGTGTCAAAATAAAAAGAAACGATTTATTTATAATCAATTTTACTTATCCTTTAAAATGTAAAATAATTTATTTAAAAATAAATTTATCAATAATCGATCAAAATATTGATATAATAAACCTTATTTACTTTAGTTGTTTTAATAATCTGGCGGCACTTTGTGGAACTTCATAATTCATACAAAATTATAACACAGTAACTATGTTTTATTCCATTTGATTTATTGTAAATCACAATGCATTTCAACACTTGTTGTGTCATCATCAGGTGAGTTGTCAAGAACTGAAGTCTTTGATAATTACACCCTGATGTATTGTTTATGATAAAATAGAGTGAAAGTGTCTATAGTATTTGCTGTTTATAGTACTAGGGAGACTAGGGTTAGAAACGGGGAAATGGGTTAATTTAATTGATTATTTATGTTTTGTTTGTTTACCTTAAGCATTTCAATGGTTTTTAGGCTTTTTTATTTTATAATATGTGTTTGACATGTGTAATATTAAACTTTATTTTAATTTTGAAAACTACCGTTTTGAATTGTTATGAGATCCTTGTTACAATTTGATATAGGTCTTACAATTCATATCCCTTGTATTATATTTTGAAAGTAAATGAGGTGGTAACATATTTGTATTAATATAATATATAATATTAAGGATGTATTTGACGAGTTGTTTTCCAAAAAAGCAAAAGAGCTACGTTAGTGGCAATACCCGGTGGTTCAGAAGTAAAATTGCTAAGAACATTCGACTTAAAGATTCTCTTGACCAAAAATGGTTGTCGTTTGAGTAACTACGACTTATCATATGTTCGCGCACTTGGCACTAACACAACATTCGCATGGCTTATAAGGACTTCATGATGAGTTTCAAATATTGAATGGTGCGTGAGTCCAAATTATTTTGGAACCACATGCTTTTCGAATTGAATTGAATAAAGTTTTAGTTATTCCCATATTAAAAATCTGCCCCCATCCCGAAAATCCCTTGCTTTTATTTCACTGAGTTTTAGAAACATATTTTTAAATGACTGAAACCTAAACCTTTTAATCAAGCTTTTGAAAAAATTATTTAATAAACTAAATTTAAAAGTGCCTTGTTCCAAAAGGTTTTGCATTCTGGTTATTGTTTCCACAGTTGTGTGTCACGGATATAATTATTTAGTTCTTCTTTCTGCACAATGTGGGCTTATTTATCCTGAGTGTAGGTGGGAATAGGTTTAAAGTCGAAAGCACATCAGGATATTTATGTGCTTGTTTAATTCTACTTGAATGACCATAAATATAATGACTTATATCCAAATCATATAAAATTTACTGTAGATTCAATTCAATGCAAATAAAACCAAATTCTACACTTATATAAAAAATAAAATAACTGAAACAGCATTAAAGTACAGATTTACACAGTTATAAACAGAAATATAATTGAAAAACAGAAACAGTTTCACTGTTTGGCTCGTATCATAAAACAATTTGTCTGCCAAATTGAAGACTTTCATTGCATGAGCAAGACATCCCAATAATTTATAAATTTATCATTGAATACATTGTTGAAAATTTTATAAAGGGAAAAATAAAAACAGGGAAAATGTAAATTAATGAATAAATATAGGTTTATTGATGGCAACATAGTATGTAGATATATAATTACATTCCGAAATCGCATATATATCTCAAGATAAATAGCAGAAAAAACATTTAAAAGATAAGTTATCAAAAGGTCTAGGCTTATGTCATAACATCCTCCCGGGCGAGATACACATCACTAATATAGAACGAGTCCAGCCGCGAGGACATCAGATAATTTTCAGCCCACACACTTGTGCGTGTAGATTAAGATAAAAACAGAAAATTTATAAACGGTAGGAAAAAAAAGTAAACCCACCAATACCACTTCAGATTTATTATCAGAGAAAAAGAGAAAAGCTGATAGGAGTTCAAATTTTATCTAAATAAATAAGCAGTTATATAAAAAAATAATGAGTAGAGAACGCAACAAAAGAATCACAACAAAAAAATCATTTACTATTTGGAAGATAACATTTCAGAGCATTTCTGAAGGTGCAACTATTCAGCCGCTCTTGCAAGGGCAGGGGCAACTCATTCCAGCATTTGCTGGCTGAGTTTGAGAAGGATTCCTCGAATAATGTTCGATCATGACTCGGGATGATTAAAATTGTTTATCTGATTTTAATTTCATAGCCGTAAACATCTCAAGCCCAATTCAATTTTTCGAATAAAGAAGGTGGCATTTTATATATGAGTACGCTTATGTGAATAAATCGTATCTGCTTCATGTCAATAATTTTCAAAGTTACATCCTATGAAAGGAATGTTGAAACTATACTTACAAGAAGCATTTTGAAATCTTTGCAACTTTTTTCGTTTAAAAGGCACGATCTATAGATATGATACAATCACCATACTCCACAATTGAGATAATGTGCGCGTCAGTTACACCACATCTCGTCACAATTGACAGGCTTCGACGGATGCAATAAATATTTTTATTAAAATAGATTTATAAACCTCTATATAATAACCCAGTTCTAACGAGTTTAACGCTCAAATTACATTGAAAATAATATGCATTATTTCAGATACAAAATCAGTGTTGAATAGTGTTATTATTAATGCAATAATACACTGATTTAATTTAACGCTATAATGAAGATTAAATGTAGGTACATTCAAATAACATATAAAATTCATCATAACAATATGAATGAATAATAACTATTTGTATGAAATTAATGACCGTTCAATAATATGTGTCACAAGTGGTTATACCAAAATAGTATTTGATATCTTTTTTCAAAAATAAAAGACGTAAAATTCTTTGGATTTTAGTAAATATTGTTTTTTCTTTTCTTTCACATAAACAACCCGTGTCATTGTTCAAGTAATTCTTCAATCTGACACTAAACAAGTAAACCGAGACGGTCTAGTGAAGTTTTTCTTTTATGTTTGGAAATATTATACGATTACACGAATGGGAATAGCTTTCTGACCAAAAAAAATGTTCAATGGGTTTTGGTTGTAAGTAGTCTAATTCTTATCAAATCTAAACTAATTATAATGAATAAAATATATTCTTTTTAAAATTTTATCTATTAAAAATTATTTTACTTCTTTTAATCACAGCTATTTGTGATGATGTTTTGAAAATTCAATCATAAGAAATATCGATACATTGATCTTAATTCGATTTTTAATAGCAATAAAATGGAGTGATTTATGTTTTTAGGAATAAATGAGTAATTCTTAACTTTTTACTATTTCAATTTATTAATTAATTCAGACTCTTTATTGTAAGATATACAAATGGTGAGTTTATATCCATAGGGCTAGCTCTAAAAACAACATAAACGAGCTACACATATTTATAAACTTACTGCTGGGTGAAAGGCTATTAGGTCATTTTAAAAATGGAAAAAAAACTTGAAGTATATTATACTCGTACATAAATAAAACGAAAAAAAAAAAAAAAAAACTTAATATTTGTAAATATCACCAGACTCTGGAAAGATGAATAAAGATGGGAAGAGAAAAATAAAAAGGATCTATGGAGAAGCAAATTTCATCACTGAAGAGAGACATAACATTTTTCTAGTCATCATTACTGTATAAAATAAATCCCTTTGAAATTTCCCGAAAATCAAATAAAATGCGTTGCGAAAAAGTATTTGATTCATCGAGTTTAACTGATTATACGAGTATTTTAGTGGATGTTTTAACAGTTTTAAACATTCATAGTGTGACGGCGTCAAAAATCCTAAATATAAATAAATTACAGATTAGATTTTTTTCTTGTGTACATTGCACATACTTGGATTTTGGGAAGAGACGTGAAACTTTTCGCAAGTATAATACTTTTTTTTTCAATTATTTTTCACCTTAATTTGGGTGATCTCATTAAGTGAGCAGTGGTAAGTTGATTATATTAATTAAGAATATATTTAAAAAGCACAATCATTAAAATTAAATAATTCACTGATATTAAATAAAGTATTCTTGTACAGTACCCGGCGGTAAGTAGTACACATCGGGCTTAAGAAAGAGAATAGAACGCTTGACAAATCGCGACGGAACACGTGTATGAATGACAGAAACGACGCTCTACAAAGCCGAAGTAAACCGATTATGGCCGACAGTATTACTTACCGCCGGATGCTGTACCTATTTGGAAATATGGAATTAAAAAATGGACGTGGAAAACAACTGAAAGGAACCGAATAAAAGTTGTAAAAATACGTGCACTGAGAATAATACATGGGGCTATAATGTATAATAAATTGTGTATTGTGAACTAAGAACCGATATACGAGGGGAGGTCAATAAATTCGCGGAATTAGGGGGTTAAGGGAAGGGGCGATAGTGCGCATAGTTCGATAATATGGCTCATTATAAATATATTCACCAAGTTTTAGTCTAATTTTGACAGTATTGTTTAAGATATCGTCTGGTGAGTAAGAGAGTGTCAAACGTTAATAATATCCCAAATATGGAAAAAAATGAGTATCGCGCCGTCATTAAGTTTCTCGCAATAAGGTATAACACCTCAAATCATTCTGGAAGGGAAGTTAGCGGTTTACGAGGACTGTAGCCCTGGAAAAACGATGGTTTACAAGTGGCATATTCTTTTTAAGCAAGGGAGATAATCGATTGTAGACCATCTCCGACCAGGACGGCCCATTGAGGCAACTTCTTCAAACATCGTCAAAAAACAGAAAAGTTTATGCTGGAAGATGCCTCCTAAACAAACAACCACTTGCATAGAAGGTTGAATATCCTTCATCAGCATCTAGGGATGTCAAAAGTCAGTGCAAGTGGGTATCCAGAATACTCACGCCACTTCAAAAACAACAACCCGTCGAATGGTCACGACAGTTTTTGGACCTCTGCAGAAATAACAAAGATGATATTTTTAACCAAATTGTTACTGAAGATAAAACTTGGGTACTTAATATGAGCCTGAGTCAAAGCAGGAGTCCATGCTGTGTCATAAAAAGGGCACACAGCCCCCGAACAAGTTCAAAGTGTCGCAATCGGCTGAAAAATTTATGGATACAATTTTTTGGGATGCGGAAGGCATATTGCGGGTAAGTTACAAAGATATGGGCATCAAAATAACTGGAGAGTACTACTCTGGTCTGCTGATGCAGTTAAACGAAGCTGTGAATGAGAAAAGTTGACAAGAGCGGTGCTGCTTTTGCATGACAATGCACCCGTGCACAAAAGCAATTCTGCATTGACTGCTCTTCACAACTGTGGCTTCCAAATGACCCTCCCTACAACTCGGACTTGACTCAGTCTAATTTTTATTTGTTTCCAAATATGTAAATATAACTCTAAGTTATACTTACATATTAAGGAAATAATTTACATATACAAGGAAATAATTTACGGACAATGAAGAATTTAAAAATGCAATTTCAGCTTATTGTGTATGTAAAAATGTATAGGAGTTAATGGTCAATTTATTGAAAAGGAAAAATAATAAAAAGTTTGTTCCCTTTTTCCTCTTCAATCCGCAAATTTCTTAACCTCCTCTCTTATAAAGTAAGATGCAGAAGAACACTGAGATGGTTTGGGCATGTAGAACGAATAGATGAAGAAATACTAATATATGAGTGGAAAAATGAAAGGAAGGTGTAGTATAGAAAGAAAATGAAAAGTATGATTAAATCAAGTGAATTTATTTTCGATTAAATATAAAATAAGTGAAATACGTATGTCGCGATAAAAACGCATACCGATAGGGAAACAGCGTGATGGTATTATGTAATAATACTCAATAATTTTGCGAATATAATTTTTCAGACGAGAATCACTAGCTGACCGCCAAGCTTAAGACACTTTTATCCCTTTAATTAAAACTACAGCCGCTTTTAAGCGTTTATGACGATAAATATTTTTATGTTTGATGTCTATTGATAAATAAATGATAAGCACGAAATTAAAAATGCAAAAGTTCCAGAAGTGTTGAGCTAACCGTACGCTATTATTATATAAAAAAGTTACTTCTGATCGGATTTTTATATAACGTAAACCATTAAATGTTCAACAACCTTCGTAAGAAAACAGTATAGAAGAAATCAAAATGAATTATGGTAAATTGAAAATTACTTAAACCACAGCGCCACTTTTTTTTCTCGTTCAATTAACCACGTCTTATATTAATTTTATCATAAGCTATTAGATTTTACTGATATGACCAAATAATCCGCTAAATGTGCTAAATGTATAATGACTCGACGTATTACGTCTAAACTGCGAGTATAAAGTTGGGTGATATTCCCATTTCATGGGAATCAGAAGAGAAAATGTGAAATGTCGTGAATGCTTTCCGACATTCTCTTTGTTCAACGATAGACACAAGATGCAGGCAAATATTTGGATGCTGAATGATCTTGGTTTACACAAATCTGAAGATTTAAGATAAGTAGAGGTTTCAAACGGATTCATTGGAATATTGTTTTCTTAACATTATGTCCGCGAAATTTAATTTCCTTACAGGAACGCAATTTCTACTTTTATTATTCTTTCATCAAACATAATACAATATAAACAAAAAAATTCGTGAACGAGTTGGGAAATTGAAAATAATATCTTCATTTCTTGCTTGAAAGAGTTGTTTTTAGCTAAGCGCTTTTTAAATTAAAATTTTTAAGAAGAGGTTGTATCTCCAAAGATAGACAACAAGATGGGCGATAAAACCATAATGTCTATTTGCTACCATAATTACTAAATCAAAAGATGACCTATAATGATTATAATACTGTACAAGTTTCACCAAACAGTTCAAAAGTATACTATAGACATGAAAATAAACAAAACGAGTTTGATAGCATCTACGAGTAAACTGCCAAAGAGGTGCAAACAAGTCATCGATGATACACTTGTTGAGCAAGTAATGCAATTCAAATACTTAGGTATCGACATCTCCGGCCACAATGATCTCTATAGTAAAGTGAGATAATAAACAAAAGTCACAGCATCTGGTTATCTAATAGTTATGACCTGGAAAAATAAACACATGCGAATCGATAGCAAAATTCGAATTTATCAGAAATGTGCTGAAAAGTTCATTTGAAACCAAAATCAATATAATTAGAACAAAGAGAATTGTTCAAACATCCGAGATAAAAATATTAAGAACCATCGCCGGAAATCTCTTAGAGATAGAATTAGAAACTTTCACATCAGATAGACCTATTGAGAATATCGTCGGATGGAGCAGGAAGAAAATACGATATTAGCGTGACCATGTGCATTGGATATTCAGATTCGTAATCCAAAATATAGCAGTACACGAGATCCCTTCAGGATTTCACATTTCAGGAAGGCCGCCTAAAAGATGAAGAAACAGTTAGTTGTCGACCTCCCAGGAATGATTTTCTCAACATAACATAAAGAAGATGTACATCAAGAAGATGAAGAAATTTGTAACATCCACTGTACCGTTTTTTTTATGTCACATTTTTTCCTTTGCGGCAGTAATAAACACCAAGAATTGAGAAAAAACAGTTTTTTTTTCAAGCAATATGAAAAAAAGAATGGTATTATTTTATAATAATATACCAAGTCAAATAACGTAGAACTGTAGCTATTATCAGAGAGCCAATATAGAGATAAGCTGCAAGTACTGAAGCTCCTTGCTTCTATGTAATAGCATATTTATCACCAATTGGCTTAAATAGTCATCTCCGGTGACACCAACGTCAAGTGCCCTGATTCTTCACTTTGTATTATGACTTCTTTTATACTCGTCACGGGCATTCCCTAATACATATGTAGCAAATTAAGAATGAAATTAGTAATAAATTTTTAGTCCAGACTTCATTTTCCTTAAAAAATACGAAACAATTTTCCGTGCAGCATATAACTTAGTAAGACTATTTATTGTCCAACTATTGATTGGATTATTTTATGTTCTTTAGTTTAGCAAAAATAACACAATGAAAACATATTTTTGCGAGGCAATAGTACCTACAATAAAACAACGGTGCTTTCACCTTTTTAAATTAGAATATTAATTGAAACTAGAACTTTCCCAATTGAACTAGTACTGATTAAATTAGTTTCAAATGTATCCAATAATTGAGTAAAACCACAAGAGTTGTGTATTTTCAAGTATTGGAAAGATCTGGTCAACCTTCTTAGGTTTTTAGGTATTGTAGTAAAGGTAAAAGTAATTGAAAATACTTCAATAAATTTAATGAATGTACAAGAACATTAATTATTTATCGGCTGAAATGTTTTTTTAATCAGTTATAAAAAGACGGATTCTTTTTACACCTTTCCTTCAGTGAATATACTATTTAATTATTTGATCAAGTCCGTAGTGGCTAGTCACCTTTACTACATAATATGTATTGTAGAAGATCCCGGCTGCAACTGTGACTTGGATGTTGAGACGATATACCATGTGTTTTCCGATTATCCTTCACTTGACAGATTTTGTTTGCAAATGTCGTATCTTTGCCACGTCTTATAAATGTCCCGTTTCTTCTTTCTTTGAAGAACTTTTACACTTGCAGATCAATTGTTATTTTTTAAAATGTAATAAGCTGAAACTTTAAAATTGTCTAAAAATGCATGTTTTTTTCATTTCACTTGTTATATTCAATCTCTGCAAATTGCATTTTTAGCATTAAACATTAACAGTGATGATGTGGATTTCCTATATAAAAAACAATTTATAAGGCAAAAATACACATTTTCTTTATGGTTTAATAAAAAATATATATACATGACGAGATGGAAGTGTCTGTAATGTGTCGTTTGCGGAAGGGCAACTGCGTGGTGGATAGTCACCTTTATAGAATGGGTATTGTGGGGAATCCCAGCTGCAAATGTGGTCTGGATTATGAAACTATTGGCCGTGTATTTGTAAAACACACAATGTTTTTTATAATTAATAAAATATGAACACACCCATTTTCGATTGAATCCCTCAAAATTAGGGTTTCCATCTTTGTTATATATCTTTATAAATCGATTATATAAAAAAGTGAACATAAGAAGTTACGAGACTTGATCGATGTTTTTGGTACCAAAGTAAGAACATTTCTGAGACACATAATTGACAAATTGAAAGACCAATGCTTTCTTTATTTTTCTCTCTGAGAACAATAAAACGCCTTTGACAAATAACGTATATAATTCGATAAAAAAATTCTCTGAAGTTTTTCCTTGCTCATGTCGAAATAACTTAAGCTATGATAAAAATAAAAGCAAAAATATAAAGTTTTTCCTTTGTTAATTGTCGAGATAACAACTTTATCTACTTTGTTTTGATTTCAACTGTAATAAAATATCGTTTTGATTTCGCTATAAAATAATTAATTTACACGTAGAAAAATTATTGAATTCCTTAATCAACAAACTCATTTTAACGTTGTGTAGCATCAGTAGAAAAACAACAAATGTAAGAAAAAGGCATGAGGACATTAGACACCATGCAGGCTGAAAACATGCAGTGCGGAAGATGAAGAAAGGAAGGAAGGAATGATAAAAGATTGATAAACAAATGGATGTAAGAAAAGTCTTGATAACAGAGGAGTATGCATGACGAGGAGTATCAACGTGGACAAAGCGAAAGATGTGTACCTGAATTAAACGAATTGGGTATCTGTTCTCATTACCTACCCCAAAAATAGCACGGCATGTTGATGAAGATGACTTACCTGAAAATGCATAAATCAAACATTTATTATTGAATTAAAGAAAACTAGAAATAATATTCGGATTTTTTTAAAATTTGATGGATGGTATCGTAACGGTCTTTCGAAGGATTTTTTCTCAGCACTTAAAAATTACAAGAAACACTTTCTCAGCACTTAAAAATTACAAAATTAGGTCATGTTTGGAGTTTTTTTATAAATATTTTGTAATAAAACAACGATCTTTTAAGCGTTTAAATGTAATACTCATAAATATTTCTTTTCCTTGACAAAATAAACTAAACTAAACTGTCTTTTACATATGATACACAATAGAACGTATTAACATCTTGTTAAAATATTAACAATACAGAATACATATATCTTTTGAAATATGGGGCATAAAATTATCAACACATATGTTAGTACTATATGGAAAGTTAAAAGGTAATCGAATACAATTAATTAAAAACAATAAAAAAATATAAATCTGAGAAGGAAAACATAAAAACCCTACCATAGCAACAAGATAACGAAATTATAGGGTTATATTGTGCATAATATTATAATAAATAGTTCCACTTAAAGATTTCTCAAATAATTTTTGCATTTTTGTTAATATTCGCCTTATTTACGAGTATTGTTGTAACATGATAAATAAACGCATATTACATATTTTTATAAAGTACAATAATATATTTTTGTTCAGTTCCTCAACCATGTAATTTAATTGTTTACAAAATATATCAGGTTTTTTCTGATGCAAAAAATACTGTTTTCATTTGAAATGTAAGATATAATAGTCAGCAGCTGAGTTTTATCGGTTACCATTCACGTTAAGCAAGCGGGTGCATCAGGTTCGATTTCTGACGGATTCAGTTCCGAACTGATTATACTCTAAGATCACTTTACATCTGAATTTCAGAATCCTGATGACACTCTGTTTTGAGTCTTTGAAGTCTCTCAATCTCCCTTATTTTCATGTATGGATTGAACTAGTTAGGGAGCACTTTTCAGGTGACTGTAATGTCCGGGTAGTTCTGTACTCACTTCTTAATCCGGAGTCTTTCCTTTTTTATGTCTTTTACAGTCATTTGTACTTTTTCTAGACCAATTTCATTTCCATTTTCCAGCCGCTCATCAATTTCAACTGTACTAGACTCATGTTGTTTTTATTAATATCACAATCTTAAACGAACCATTTCTACTTCTAATAAACAGAACGCTATACCAAATTATTTAAAAAAATGTGAGAATCTCTTAAAATTTGACAAATATAAACTTAAATAAATTAATTGGAAACCAATCAAATTGATTGCATGATATGAAAAAAAAACTTATTTTAACTAAAATTACTAAATATATCAAAAAGATAAGGACTATTTAATTATGTGAAGAAAATATTTAAGATAATTTCTTACAGTGTATTTGCCGAGTAAGTGGAGCTTTCGAATTCTTGTCGTATTTTTGAAGAAAGTTAAAACAAAGAAAAAAAATCCAGTTTGTATGTATAGTACCTGCGGTAAATATACGAGGGGTTTTCGTATAATTTAGTATCTCTGAGAATGTAAGCTAACATCATGTAATAATTCTGGAAAAGTAAACTTATATCAAGTGCCAGAGCTTTTTAATAAATCAAATATATTTGGGTAGACAGAGCACTTGAGATGAAGAGATTAAAAAGGGAGCAATAACAATAATAATACGGAAAATATCTTTCCATTCAAACATTCATTTATGTGAGTTTCTGCTGTGAGAAATATATTAAATTTTTTATACTTGTACAGTGATTTTTGACATTGTTTCTATGTAAAGAAAATTTGGATAAATGGCAGTTACATTTTTGCCTTAGAATTCATTGAATTTGATTCGCGTTTTATTTCAACATTTCGTTTTTCTAGTACTCAACTTGTTTTTGAACATTAAAAAGTTTAGACTACAACTGTAAAGTCGAAAGGAATATATTTTGAAAGTTTAGTTCACAAAGTTGATTCTTTCATTCGTATGATCTCTCGCAATACACCCGAATTGACGATGCAGATAAAGTTAAGAGCTTGGCCAGGAGATACGATTTATTTGGCCCTAGCAACCGAGCTTTCGGGTAAAGAACTGCTAGAGAAGGGAAGTTACTCACAGTTCACCGAATACGAGTTGGAAATTCTACGGCACGTGGACAGAAAACAACAATTGTCCAGTTCTAGCGAATATTGTGATTAGTTTTTTTTATTAATCCTTCTTTATTTTGGGGGAACCATCAGTAAACGAATCAGAAACTCCGGAATACTTTCGGTCATAAATCGACAAATTGTTTCAAACAGACCAACTCATTGAATCGATTTGGAACAATTTGTTCGATGAAGATTATATATTATAATTTTTACAAAGTTATGATTTGCATCATCAATTCAAACAATAAATAAAATAATGGATTGATTGACCACCTTTGTAGCCTAGTTATAAGATATTTGATTACCTCTCGGCGGTTTCGAGTTCGATTTCCGATGGTACCCAAAAAAAACGTGCCAATCTGGTAAAAGAGTTTGTCTATTAACAGTACTCGTACTCGCCGAGCGATAGTTTTGTAATGAGTTCTAAACCAAAGGTTCAATCACTGGGGCTATATACAATATTGTCAAACTCTTTAATATGTCCGGAGTACTTATACGTGGAGATCGAAGGGTACCGTAAGAAAAAAATGATGTATTAATTCATGTACTGTTCAAATATATTTTGAAATACCTCGTAAAGAGAATACAACTACATGATATTAATATTTAAAGCAAATTTCCACGTATGTTTATGTTATATTTGGTGTATCACCGTGAGGCGTGCGTGTGTCTTATCTGGCGCACGTTTCGCGTGCGACTCTTTTCATTTATATCACAAAAAACATACGGAGTCGTTTGTATTACATTTTGTACGCTCAATTCATGAAAGATTTGAGTTTATAAAGAGAGTTTCGTTTTATGAACATTTTAAAGGGAAACAAACAATATTTTGGTGAAAATATACCGAGTCTTAAGAGAGAAATAAATAAATTCGATTATTACTTAAAAAATAATAAAAACATTTTTTTTCAAATTGTTCGTGAGACAAAAATGTTTCTTTATATTACTAAATCTTATCGGGACTCCATGTAAGAAAATATATTAACAAATTACTTTGTTTATCCACTAATGCCACTATTCCATGCGACACGTGTTTCTACCTTCTACCTCGAGACTATTCAGATGGAATGATCTCGTTTGTTACATACTTGTATATATACCATACCATTTCTCTGCTCGAATTGAGAGAGGGGTGTTGTTCCGTCCTAGTGTTTTAGGTCTGATTGTCGTATTGTACTAAAAAAGGGGTATTTTTTTTAATAAACAGGTCTTGTATTTGATAAATTATCACTAAAAAATTAAACCGTTTAGTCAAAATGTGATAAGATGAAACAAAATAATTATTGTAATACAGATTCTTTTGAAGAACGCCATAAATTATTAAAAAAAATGCGTAGCATTGTCTGCAATTTTTATTCAGTACCTGACGACCTCCGTGGCAAGACGCTTAATGGGTTGTTTGGAGTTTAGTTAGGAGTTTTTTATTCAGTACCTGACGACCTCCGTGGCAAGACGCTTAATGGGTTGCAGGAGTTTAGTTAGGAGTTTTTTATTCAGTACCTGACGACCTCCGTGGCAAGACGCTTAATGGGTTGTTTGGAGTTTAGTTATGAGTTTTTTGGGTTGACAATGGACGGTAGTAATAGTCTTATTTAAAAATAAAATATTATTTATATCATAAATTCAAAAAATAAATAAAATACTGGATTGATTAACTACCTCTGTAGTCTAGTGGTAAGTTACTTGATTTCTACTCGGTGGTTTCGGATTCAATTCTCAATGGTGTCCAAAAAAAAGGTCCCAGTCTGGTTAAACAGATCATCTGGTAACAAAACTCGCAACCACTAGGTTTGATATTCGTGTAAGTTTTGTTACCACTTCACGTGTGAGTCAGCATAGACACACGTGCGATGTTGAACTGCGAACTACGTGCTCACTTCAGTGGTTCAGCGCCCAAAGATCGGTTAATGGGTCTGAAGACAAAACCGGCCACACTATTTGAGATATGAGAATCATCATCAGTTTGAATATTACGATAGGTACCGTATGAACAAAAGAAAAAGCCAGTTCCTTAAATTCTTTCCTCTTATGTTAAATAAATCAATAAAATAATGCCTTATTATTTAAGCTCATATTTAAAAAAAAATTATGCACTTAATCATTACTCTAATAAAAATATGATGAAAATAAATGAGTATCCCTTTAACGTCTGGTTTAATATAATATATTTTTTAATATGAGGCTGAGTAACAGGTTTCGAAAAATTAATTAAGTAATATTTTTCCGTAATTACCAAACGTTAAGTTATCTACACGATGTGTCTGGATTTATGACGAGGGAAAACATGCAAGTGACGGTAGGAGTATATGAAGAGTACATGGGTTAATTATAAGTTGACGTCGTAGCGGAAAATGATCATTTTTAGGGAAAGATCGGACAGTGAGGGAAAGAGTTTAGTATTGTGGGTGTACAAATAAAAATTAATTAAGTGCTTTGAATATCAAGAATGATGTGCGGTAATTTTTCTAATAAAAAAACATTATTCATATATCACTGAAAAATAAAAAATATGACAGGTCTTTTGAAATATGTTTGACTTTTACCCAGATTTTTATAGAACACTCTCAAAAATTACCTTAATATCTTTTTTTTCTGTTTTTATACCTATTTAAATCAGATGATAGTGACCTTACAATAATGTAATCTATATCTTTATGCCTATCCACATCAGATGACTATCGATTCTTTGAAGTGGCCTTTAACAATGTTTTTCTCTGCATTTTAAACCATCTATGTACGTCAGATGTCCATCGATTCTTGAAAGTGACCTTACAATAATGTTTTTATGCCTACGCACATGAAAACACCATCGATTCTTTATGGTGACCTTTAAGTAATGTTCTTCTTTGTTTTTCATACCTATCAACATCAAAATACCAAATGATTCATGCGGATTTCTCTTTAAGTCAACAGATTACTCGTTGTCCCTCCCAGACTCCTAAGATTTCGCATCACGTTATCGAAAAGTCCCTGTGTTGATTTGAGAAAAGGCATTTTTCTGTGTTGTTCAGCTTGCATAATGATCATTGTCAGCTGTTTCATTAAGATTTACTAACATGACCAATACATGCCAACCTTCACGACTTTGTGTATTTTATAAGAAATGGTTGCAACATTTGTTTTCGAGTTTAAGCTTAACTACAGCCTGTTTTGGAGCAAGTATGTTTCTTAGTATTTAGTTTGCAAAATTTAGTAACTTTTATTGAGCTTTGAGTATTATGACAAGTTCATATGTCTCACATATATTACTATGGAAAAGATAATGGCAATATAAATTATCAGCTTGGTATTGCAAGACAAGGCTTTATATCTCAGCAGTTTGTGTAGTGCTGCTGCTTTAGTTCCACTTTGGGTCCTTTTATCTTTATTACCAGCCATTCTGAAAAAAAGCTGAATACATTCTGTAGAAATGCGTGCACTGAGAAGAATACATGAGGCGAAGAATGATCAATATTATACAGAATAAAGTTGTTGGGGATGAATTTAAACACAAAGCTGATGTGTTGAGTGATACGAAGAAGAGCATTCCGAGATGGTTTGGGTATGTAGAATGAATGAATAAAGAAATACAAATAAAACAAATATACTGTGCAGATTTGAATGGAACGCGTGATAAACAAATACTAAAGAAAGTATGGTTATATCAAGTGAATGTTAGTTTTAAAGAAGGAAATATTTAAAGTCCCAGAAAGAGTTGTATGAGAAGGTATATAGATGTATAAGAGGCGATAGATGTTTATCGAGATAGAAAAGTCTGGCGCTTTGTCCTCTCTACCTACCCCCACAGGGAAATCTTGTGATGATATGTATGCATAAAAATTATATTTCTTATTTTTATAATAACACTCAGTTAAAACTTCATCCTTTGCATTGTATTTTGAATTATATTTAATATGTACTGTTTGCACACTACTTTATTCGTAATTCCATTGAAAAGGGTCGTATTTTCATGTTTCAGTACGATATTTTATTGGATAATTCTCTCAGTCACTTACTGCCGGAATATAAAATAATTTCAGACAGCCGAGTATCGCGTGAAATAGAAGTATATCCGTCAAAGGAACGGTTCCAAATTTGCTAGATGCTTACTAAGACAATAAATCACATTGAAAATATATTGTGAACGGGCGTTTTGTTCCTGTTTCCACGACGTGTAAGGGGAATTAAGATAGGGTGATATTTTTTCCAAAGTTTGTGGAACAGTTTACCTACGTAGCCTTGGTATTAACACGGTTGTCACTCATCTGGAGATTTTGAGTTCAGTTCTATTCCCAATGGTAACATAAAAAAACCAGTCTATTTTTTTTTACATATCAGGTTATTTATATCTTTCCGTTTATATTCATGCCAAAAAAAATTAAATAAAATAACAAAATCAATATCCAAAAATAGTTGCTTTTATATTTTCACACCAATTTAATGCATTTTTTTTCCGATAGTAAAGTTTTTCAAATAAAAATGGTAAATTAATAAATGATACTCGACGATACGAATAGTCAAATAACGTTGAAATTCATACAATTACTCGTATTTATTGCATAAGTAATTTATTTTCTAAATTTCATGATTCCACGAATACTGTTATTGTTTATATTTTTTGAATAACCTTTTTTATCAAATAGAACACATTGTTAATTACTAATTAAGAAACACACACTCGCCATTGTTACATCAATTAAATTGGAAAATGAAGCTGCGCCGTGTAGTTTGTTTTTATATTTAAGTTAGTGTGCCGCTGCACACCAGCAAACTCCCCGGCCACGACACTGTTCTGGATCCGATGGCACACCGAAGTGAGACAGAGCACAGCGGCATATTTTTTTCCCTTTTTGAAAGAATACACATGACCGAAGTCATAAGTATTGTCAGGACTTGGTACTTGTTCTGCTATGATCAACCATTTAATTTATTTCAGTCATAAATAGCTTTTAAAAACTCAACTCACAGTATTTATCGTAAATTTTAGTGTTTCGATGGGAAGGTGTCAGGATTTGGTACTTGTTCTGCTATGATCAACCATTTAATTTATTAAAGTCATAAATAGCTAATAAAATTTCATTCATGGTGTATAGTATATCGTGAGGATGATGTGCATTTTTATGTAAACAAATTTTGAGAGGAGAGTGTTAGACTAATATGACTAACGTTTTCCCATCGGTCCAGAGCTATTAAGTATGTCTTATATAAACAAATTTTGGAATTTATGATTCTGTTATGGTTAGTAAATTTCGTCAGTGATTTCTGAAGTTGTCACAGCTTGTCACGGTCGATCGTGGGATTGTTTTGATTCAAGTTCTCTCAACGCTTTCACACAGTTGTGTGGCCGTAAATCTTACTATCGACGTTCTATAAGGAATTTTTATTGTGACGTCAGAATCTCGAGAAGCTATTTAATCCATACGCTGTCCTCACCGCGCCTTTCTTGGTTCCGATCTCGACCAGTTGAAAGCTCTTATACTTATCACTGGTTGCTGTAACTTAATTCCAAGTATTCTTAAAGTATTTCTATAAACTAAGTGTTCTCTTTATTTCCATAAAATTGGCTGGGCGAAATCCTATCCATACAAGAATTTTGTTATTGCCGTGCGTTTATAATTGAGTAAATTCTGATAATTTACCCAAGTGACAATCTTGAGATTGACGTACAACTTTATCTCTGGTCAAAATCAGCTGATTCTCACAGAATATCGAGTGCACTAAATGTCCTGAAGTCTTCAGGACCGGGGCGAATATCAAAGAGCCCACTCGAAATTCCGTTTCGTCGCGTGTGACTGTATTACCGCACGAGTTGACGCCCACCAACCATACTGGGGCGACTTCTTCATTTCAACTGTCGTGTAGTAGCAGCATAAGGCCTGAGAGCCCTATAGCAGTCAACCTGTGGTCTTGCATCTGATGCTGAACATTGAAAATACATTGTGTCAATTGTATTGAAGTAAGGTGAATTTATTTATTATCTTTGCTTGTCATTTTATAGTGATATCTGAGTAAATTTAGAGATTGGTGATATCAAATTATTGAGAATTGGCACAACTCCGCAACGAACTGTTGTGAAATTGCCCCTCAAACAAAAAATACTTCGACTGTCTGTCCATCTGAAAGGATAGCGGGGTATCAGAAAGTAATCTGCCCAATTGAAGTATTCTGACGGGTTATCACCTCGTCAAGATCAAATATATACCTATTTAACAGCAAATATGTGTTTCATTGTATATTTCTACCTATCCAAGCATTGACGACTGACTTCTTCTTCCCACTATACCTTGAGATCTAATAGAGGGTTGCCCTATAACCACTGACTGAGCTACCGGATTAAAATACATACATTGTTACATCTAGGGTTTTAGTAATGTAATTGAAATAATTAAATAAGGAAAATAAACTAGTAAACCCTATTGGTATCGTTATATCCCCGAATAATAGGTGGAAAACATGTCATCATTCAAGAGGAGTAGCACAGCGCGGGGTTCAAACCGACGACCTTCCGCACGTAAGAGCAGTGCATTACACCGAGACTATGCACCTCTAGGCAGTGGTAGCTTTCTATCATCTGTATATGTTTGTTTTATTTTTGATCAACGATCCCATGTACCTTACTAAATTTCTTAAAAAAAGTATTTATGTACTTCATTGACAATATGTACAAAACATTCTTAATTTTTGTTTAACATTTCGACGAAACCAAATAAATAGCCACAACAAAACATTTTGAATAATATATAAGTACACGAGTCGAAATGATTTCCAAAAAATAACCATATACCATATATAATTAATCACACGATACTGAACCGTTCCCAGTCAGCTACCCGCACCTCACCATATCAATTTGACATTAATGCAAAAATATAATACAGTTAAAATTCAACACTTCATCAACTCAGCAATCAGCCAACTTTTATAGCTATGGAAATGTATATCGGCAATCTCAGCAAATTGATTTGAATTAATGTAGTTCATAAGCACTATAACAATAATCCAACCAAAAATATAAGAAATATTTTTTAAGAAAAAAATAACAAATAAAGTGTTAGTGTTATCTTCTCAACATATAGTATATAATTTGTATGCGAGTTGAATAATACATGAAATGGAAATTGAGATGGAATTGTATACGAGTTGTTGGTTACTGATGTTACTGGTGTACCTTGTTTAAGATGAATTAATAAATTAATTAGTTGATCACCTTAAAGTAAAAACAAAATAAATAATTTAATTTTTATCCCATTTTTTTAACAAAAAACTGGTCGTTCTACATTAAGGGTATAGATAAGGTGAAAGTTAATGACATTCCTTAGGGCGGCACTTGACCTCCCTAGCAAGGAACAAAGTCCCGCCCTACAAGTTGCGTTTTGCCGCTAAAATGACGTCATGAATTCGTTAATTGATTTACGGGAAGAGGTTTTCGTTTAATATTTAACGTTTATTAATTATGTGAAACAAGATTTCAGGAGTATTTTTATCATGACCAATATATTGTTATCTCTTAGAAGAGCGATCTTTCCAGAGTTTGTTTTCGATTTCAGTGTTTGTAAATTTTAGACAAGTTTTTAGCAGGCACAGTTAATGGATTAAAAATGTTTTCGCTTAAATATTAAAAAGCGAATTTCTTTTATTTTTTAATGCCTAATGCCTAAAAAACAAGCAGAAGAAAAATCACGTAAAATACCTTTAACGATGTTATATATCGTGGTGGAAACGTTGAGGTAATTAAGACATGTTGAATGGATGGATGACGAAATGTTGACTAAACATACTTGTAATTTAGGCATAAATAGTAGTCGTGAAAGGATATAACCGAGAAAAATATGGTTGGACCAAGGAAAGAAAGTTTTAGGAGGAGAAATGTAAAAAAGGTGCTGAAACATAATAAATTAAGATGTTTTGATATAGAGAAAGCGAAAGAACTGTGTAAACAAGGAAAGTTTTTCTCTCTATCCTCTCTGCCGATCCCAAAAGGGAAATAATGTCATGATGTATGTATGCGTTATTAATATCGTTAAGAGTTTTTTAAATTTTTTTTGTATTAGAACCCTTAAATTTAATTGTAACCCATTCTTTTATAAGTTAAAATTATAGCTAAAAGGAAAGTTCCACGATGAATAGAGGGCTTAATGTGATAGTTTCTGCCTACCTAAATATGGATTTGGGTACGCTTATCAACCTTGGGATTCGGGTTCAATTCAAATGGATTGGTTTTTTCACATACGTAACAATAGGCCATTTCCATGTTGGGGTAGGCAATAAGGAAAGATTACCGAATTTTCCTGCAATGACAAAATTTTTTCGCTTTCTCCACATCAATACATCTTCTAATACATTTCTTTGTGTTTCTCTTACTATTTGCCTTGCTTTCATTGAAAATTTCATTCACTTAGTCCGACCATTCTTTCTTCGGTTTTCCTCTACCATGATTCTCACTTATATTATTAAATGAAGTTCTATTAATTAAAAATCGATAGCTTCAATAAAATCTGACTTTTTGTTCTTCTTTTTTAAAGCTCCATTTCCCTTCAAACGTTGGTGAACATTAGGATGACTATTTTGACATTCGAGGCAGCAGCTTAGAACAAATATAGGTATATGATACCACAATAAAACTAATATTACAAGTTCTTCAAAACCATCCTGGGCTGACGATGATGACAATGATAAGTTTACGGTAGGAAAGATGGTAGAATAAAAGTTCATTTAAAAATTATTTCTTTATCTATATATTTTTTATGCTTTGTTATATACTTATACTTTTCGGTTGGCATTCTATTAAAACTATTTAAATTGTTGCTTTTCCATTAAAATTATTCAACTTCTACGAAATTCTACAAACATATCCTTAAAACATATCAAACTTTAACAAAACTATACAAACATTTCGTTGTGTAGAAAATAGCTATGAAAGATAAAATTTGATTAAACAACTTTGAACAAGAGGGTCGATAGAGATCGCTTTTATTTTATGTTTCGAAACTTTCAATTTTCGTAGATTTTTCCCGGAAATCTTTTATAAAATTTCCTATTTTACAAAAATAGCTAAAAGCATTGGAACATAAAAGGCGTAGCAGCATATAACGAAAGTATCTCACGAAGCGTGTGTCTGATGGCTGTGAAAGAACCCCGAATAACGGGTTACCAAAGAATATTTTAAAATACTTGGGTCATTCAAACATACTGCTATGATATTTTGGAAAACTCTTTCGGTCTAAGGTTCACTGATATATTTAAATTCAGAGCGAACGCTACTTCATGTAACACTGTATGGACAGAAAAGAACGACGTAAAAAGGATAAACAGTGAACTAAGAAGGCTAATAAACAAACTCTGTCTGAGCGTAGCGCATTTCCATGATCGGAAAGGCGCTAAAAAAAATTCGGCAAGATAAGAGGGGGCGTGGGCAGTTAAGGATATTATACAATAGATGAAGTATGTTATTGTTAATTTATATAAAATACAAACAGGTTGAATTATTATATGATGCAATCAGTAAACTAAATAAGCATTGAAAACCTTTCAAAATATAATACAAAATAAAAGTTTAAAAAAATGTCTGATCCCATAAAGCAATTTTCCTAAAACCAAAGAACCCTTCGTATTATATTTACTACTTACCTTGATTCAATGCCCTTTTTGGCCGTAATAAATTTTATTGACAAATATACTTTTTTAGTATTGCCTCAAGGCTCCACGTTCCCAAGCGACGTCTATACTTGACCATTTTTTCCCTAAAATATTACTGTTTTGCGAAAGTTCAAACATTCAAGGTACCCAAATTGGCCCTTCATTGATAACGTCCGAAGATTATTCAATCATAAATCACAAAATCTGTTTAAAGGATCAAGCGTTTTCTTTATTTATACTATTTTGCATAAACGATTTCGCCCCCCTCCCTCCCACCGTAGGAAATAATGGGTTTTATCGCGAAATATTTTCGAAATTTAATGATGAATTGCTGCTGCTCTGAAAACTGTTTACGGATGAACAAACTTAGAATCTGTTTGGCGCGCTTTTCTCACAGAGAGTTTGGCTTACCCGCCAATATTCCGAACCATAGAACCGTTTTATTCCAAATTTGAATTTTGATCAAATGATATTACCATAGAAATTAGCCCCAAGTCAGAAGTGGATCTCATACCAAAGTGGCAAATCCTAGCCGGGGCGTGGCGGGTAAGACCCAAACCGAAAGGGATCAAGGAAAGAGAGAGAGAGAGAAAAGGGATGATTAATTACGGCCAGCGGGTAAAACGGTGCAAACGATTTAAGGGTGTAATTTTTCAAAATCCTCAATTTTATAATATATATTTTGCAAAGTGCCAATAAACTTAAGTTTTTATTATGTGAATTCAAATTTATGTTGAATAGGGTAAGATTGATCACATCTTTGCGGACAAAGAAACGATATTTACATTTTTTATACACAATATCTATGCGATCAATTCAAAAACGTATACGTTCTTCTAAGAAAAAAAGCGGAAATGGGTATTTGATAGGCGCCTAATATTCTTTGATGTTTTATAACATCAATTCGCCTTTTATACTTTTTCTATTGAACATTTTCTTTTTAAGCTCAGAAGTCGAAGAAAAGAGCGAGCGATGGCATCATTAACATAAACAAGTGGAGGTGTTACGTTTTCAATTTCTGTTCTTCTTGAGCCCTTCTTCTGAAGGAATAATCAATTGAATATATTTGAGATTTATGAAACTTACTACTGTTTCCTACAATTGTTGAACATTCTTTTCATCGCTAAAATTTATATTTTGGAGAATGTGTAATAGTTTAAGCCTTGGAGCATATTTATGATTGATTTAATCTTGTTTAATCTTTACAGAGGAGCCATGTTGCCTATTTGTTAAGAAACATGTTTTTAACTCGAGAGTTACGGGTTCGAATTCTGATGGTACCCAAAATAATAAAAAAACATTGTCTTTACTACATTCTATACATTTCATATTTTCTAGGTCAAGTGAAGTACAAGTGAAGTACAAATATTTTCATATTCATCTTTGTTCTTAAGCACCATTGATAGATTGGCCAAATATTTTATTTTTATATTAATCGATGAAAGTATTTAATTTATAATGTTTTTATTGTGTGCTGCGTATTTCCAAAATATATATGTAAATTTAAATCTTTATGATGTCTGATATTCTCAAAATGTTTTTCCTTTTTGTATTTCAATAATCCGTCTAGTTAATTCTCCAGTATTCTCTATATCACTATATGAAGTGAAAACGTGAACGATGAGAAAGAAGGAAAGAAACATGACAAATAGCTTCGAGATTTAGTGTTCGAGGCGAATTATTCGTATTAAATAAATTAATAAATAATATTCTATGAATTGGAAGGTTCATCAACGTCGCTATCATCCAAGAATTTTAAATAGCCCAAAGATTTTCGATAACATGTAGGGAAAAAATCCTAACATACTTTGAGCATGTTGCCAGAAATAATAATAACGAAGGTCTGGTGAAGTTCGTGATCACGAAGACAACTGAAGGAAAACAAGCAAGAAGATGTTCTATAAGATGGACGAAATAAATAAAGTAGTTAGCATGATCCTCTTTGAACGATACATTCAACATGACCCAGGTCCGAAAGAAGTGGAGATAGGTGTTGTGCCAAATGTTCAGACATCAGAAGGCACGACGTTCGGTATTGAGCACAAGATGGTTAAGAAGAAGAAACGAGATTATTCGAAGGTATGAGTCATATGTAAGATATGAGTAATACGAAGTATTTTTGTTAAATTTTATTTCCTCTTTATCTTCATCGCGAGTTCAATGCTAAGTGTTGTGGTCCTTATCTATGTTTGGAACTTGGTGTATAGTCATAGTTAGTCACCATCCTTTCCTTTAGAATAGACTAGTTGATTAATGTCACAATTTAATTAACTTTATAACTAGTGGTTAAATGATAAGATTGTTTACAGTACCCGGGGTTAAGTAATACACATCGGGCTTAAGAAAGAGACTGTCGGTCATAAGCTGCTATCTTCGGCTTAGTAGAGCGTCATCTCTGTCACACGATGACGGCCATAATGATTGAAAAATTGCGACGGAACACGTGTATGAATGACAGAGACGACGCTCTACGAAGCCGAAGTTAGCCGATTATAGCCGACAGTTTCTTTCTTAAGCCCGATGTGTATTATTTACCGTCGGGCACTGTACTCATAATTGAATTCCAAATTTAGCACTTGGTTTGATTTCATTTAAGACTTTTATCATAGTCATTTCCTATTGGATTCATGCTGTGTATCTGCCTAAATTGAAATATTCAATTCTTTTCCAGGTTCAAATTTACTACAAATTCATATGAAATATTAAGTTCACTACATTATTAAATATTTATGAAATTATTTTTCTTTAACACCACGTTAAAATGTTACTTCTTACAATATTAATTTTGTAACGCAATGTGAAACAGATTATGTAACGAATGTGACTTGAAGAGCACATTCGGATTAAAAAGAGTCTGAAATACGTATAAATAGTCTCAGATCCGTCAAGAATATGAAATCGAGAAAACAAAATATTAAGTTCTAAATAAAATTGAATCAATATTAGTAATTAGTTTTTACAAAAGTAAAACTTCTTTCGTATAATACTCGTACCTTTCAACATACGCAATTGGTGATTAAAGCGGAAGAGCGTAGCCGGAATACAATATTAGCTTCAATCTCAGTAATTATGGTATACTTTGGATTCGTGATAATGTGATTCATGCACGTGTTCGTAACACTACCATACATGAAAAGGCACCAGCAGATTAGAGTGGAAGCCTCGTTTTTTAGTACTATCGGGAATTGAACTTGAAAAACAAAAGAATAAAATAAATTGTATTGTGATTTTTTGTTACACAGGTTAATCTAAAAGCACATCGATAATTTATGACAGGCAGTCTACTAAGCTATATAACTTGAATCTGAGATTCAAAGTGAATGGTGTATGCGTCAATAACATCAGGTACGCAGATGATACGGTTGTTCTGGCAGAGAGTATTGACGACCTTCAAACGCTTATAGATAGAATTAATGAAGCCGATGTGAGGCTGGGGCTGAACATGAACGTGAGTAAAACTAAGTTCATGGTGTTTGGCCGGCAGGATCACGCAGGAGCATGTCTTACATTGAACGGTGCTGATATAGAGAGAGTGAAAAAATTTAAATACCTCGGAAGTATCCTAGTGAAAGACCTCGACCCAGAAACCGAAGTCAAGTGCAGAATTGAATCATCTCGTGTGACTTTTAATAAAATGAGAAGCGTATTCTGCGATGATAATCTGAACTTGAAACTTGGACAACGGTTAGTCAAATGCTACGTTTGGTCGGTGTTATTGCACGGAGTGGAATCATGGACCCTCAAAGTTGGTAGTATGAACCGACTGTAAGCATTCGAAATGTGGATGCACCGGAGAATGCTACGGATACCCTGGACGGATATAGTCAGCAACACAAGGGTTCTTCAAAGAACCAAAGTTGATAGAGAGTTGCTGATTTATATTAAAATCCGAAAGGTGTCCTACTTGGGTCATGTACTTAGAGGAGCAAAGTACAAATTACTGCACCTGATCATCCAAGGCAAAATAGAAGGCCGAAAAGATTTTGGCAGGAGGCAAATCCCCTGGCTCCCCAATATACGTGATTGCACTGGCATAAGGGGCGTTGGAGACTTTTTTCGGACTGCCGGGGACAAACACGTCTACTCTCAAGTGATATTCAACGTTAAGGGGACCTGACATGACACTGGGAAGAAGAAGTCTACTAAGCGTCAAAATACTAATAACTTCAAACGTAACAAGAACCAGACTTTGAAACGAGAAACACAGGAAATCGATCCCGGGACGCCTGTTTGCTAACTGTTCGTGCAAATCCACGATACCGATTTTAAATGCACTTGTTTTTTTTATTTATTTATGTTGTTTTTAATATAATTAAACAATCATGGATTAGCGCTACGCTCAAACAGAGACTGTTTATTGGCCTTACCAGTTCAAAACTCCTCTTTTTTTACGTCGTCCTTTACTGTCCATGCAATGAGACCCTAGAATCAGTTACAAACCAATATAAGACTCGTTCCGTTCTTGGCATGCTTTAAGAAGCGACTGAAAAAACTCATAATTTCTAGTCAGTAAAATAACGTGTTTCATTCCCAATTTTTCTTTTCCTTTCCTCTCTACCATCCCTTCCTTTTCTTTTGATTGATGATATCTCATTTCACATGAAAAGTAATATTTGGGTGATTGTCCGTCTATATGGGGTGTTCGTGGGCATATGATCACGTATGTGTTTATGAATTTCGTGGGGATGGATAGTCATTTGAATGATTTATGCAACCATGTAACTTGCTCCATTTACTTTTGTCTGGTTGGTTGGAAGAGATTGCCGCCAAACAATAAGCCCGCCAGATTGTATTTGCAATAAAAGTGTTAAATAAATAAATAAACTGTGTTTGCTATTCGAAATCGAATTAAAAAGTTATAACTCTGGTGTTAAAGAAATGGCGTATAATTCTAGTGTTAAAGAAAGTTCGAGAAATAGAACTTGTTGAATTTGACACGTCAACAATGAAAGTGAAAATTTAGGACACGAATATAAAATTGACGATATATATTTGCAAACTTTTATCCCTTTTTTGTGAATAGTTTCTTCAAGATATTATTTTTTGTATGTATGTATATCGGAGACTTCCTGTATCCGAGTTGAAATTTATGTGGTTCTTACACACTTTTGAAACTTTTGCAATGCAAACTTTACAATTTTTTTTCATGGGCAGGAAAAAATTTCCCTCATGAATATTTAGCGATAAGCGATTTTATCAACGTTCACTCTGGTTAAACTCATCTGATGTGGAAACTTTATTATTTTTTTTCAGAGTTCTATCTTGATCTTTATTATGGAAGAAAATAGCCGGAAACATTTTTTACCAATTTTGCGCGCGTTCAAGAGAAAATTTATTTATTGCTCACAAACCGTAACAAGAAAGGAAGTCATTTTTTTGAGGAAGAACATTCAACCTTTTTACTTACCAGTACCTCTTTTGGCTCAAATTAAAAATAATTGTTCGATAGTAATATTCTAAAGGTAAAAATTAAATAATTCATTCACCTGTTTTTGATTAAGCCTTATATTGACTGCTGGTTAAATTATCTGCCTCTTAGTGTTAGAGATATGGGTGCCGTGTGTAGTTTTAGGAAACACTTCTAGATAACTTCAAGATACAGGCAAAAGCCTAGTGTACTGGGGGCACGACAAATAAAAGGCAACAAACCCAGATCCAACAAAATTGTATGCCCACATTAAATTACATGTTGTTTTTTTTTCACAAATTATGCATTTATAAGATTTCTTGTCACATATGTATACGTTATATAAAAAACCTTTTTGAAAAGCAAGACCGAAATTTATGATTGTACATGAACATTACGCACACACACTGCACTACGTCTGAATTCGAACGTGTTGCATTATATCGCATGAAGGAAGATCTACAAAGGCTTCTTTGTAATTTGTCTTCCATTGGTAAATTTTCTGAGATGTTCTTACCGATTATGTTTTTCCAAACATATGCAAATGAGATGAAATACTTAATTTACTGGCCGCAGTCATTGCCTTTCTATCTTTACACTTCAATTAGATACATTCATTTTGTAATATTTTTAATTTGTCAATAATAGCGGATACGAGTCCCTAGTTGAAGCTCCCTTGAGAGTTTGCTCGATGTAGAGAGATTTATGAATTATACACGTTATCACGAGGATATTGGCTGTCATGTTTTTTTAACCCAATTGTCATTTCATCATCAGCCCAGTTGATTCCTGTATTGATTATATGACTGCTCTCTGGTTTTCTATTTGTTTATATCTTAGAAATTTTGCTTTCAGTTGCTTCCGGACACTTTTATGATGCCATACAATCAGCTTGCCAGGGGTATTACCTCATTTTTCTCACTGTCCTTGGTAGTCCTTCCAGATTTTCTGAAACCCCCCATTATCGGTTTATCTGGTAATTAGCTCTTCATCTGGTAATTAGTTCCACCTCTGAGTGTCAACCCTCTTAGTGACATCCGTGACTTTGGCCTGCTGCCTTATCCATTCTTTCGGCCTATCGATAGCTGTCTATGTCTGAGCATTATCTGTTATGTGAACATTGCAGTCTCAAGCCTAAATGTCAATTCTGAGAACAAGCCTTTTTTAGATTTCTCTGGAACTTCGGAGACTTTAGATTGAAGAACAGCTTACCAAATTCAGCCAAGACTTGACCAAACCTTCTCTCAATTTTTGATTTAACTTTCTCGATCTACGATAGCTGCTGTTTACAGTTTATTACTATACATTTTGTGAATTTATTGTGGATTAACAAGAATAACAGGACAATTTATTTAGCGCTGTTTAAAGACCAGACTCTCCTCAAGGGCGATATAAAAAAAAATACGGTTGTAGTTATGTGTACGTTTGTTTCCTGTTTATCAATTTATAAATGGTCATTCATTAGTCGTGTATAAAAGTAGAATATGTAGAAAAATATAATAAATATTTTGATAATAATAAATATGATGTATTATATATATACTAATATTATAAAGAAGGAAAGTTTGTTGCTAATAAGTGCGTTTGTTTTTAAAGCAAAACTCATAAACCACTGAACGTATTTTAAAGGGATTATCACTTCTGTTTATTATAAACTGTAATGTATCACAAACTATGTGGCATCGCGCAAATTATATAAGGAGGCAAATAAGGAAGTTAGTAACGGAATAACCAAGTTAAATATCTGAAGTCGTGGTCAGAACTAGTTATCAGTAAAAGAAGAAACCATGTGTTTTATAAACATCTAATCATTAAAAAGTATATAAAATATATATTTTAAACTTAGTTTTTAACTTTCAAAGATATTTTGAAATGTTTAAATAATTAACCTATTTTGTGTCTATTAACGAAATGAGTTTACATAAAATATTTTGCAAAAAACTTGGAGAGATTATAAAATATCAAGATATCCTACATAAAATATACAATAATATATACATTTTTTTCCAGTTTCGGTTTATAATTAAATTGGTGAAAGTTCCGGTTAAATGGAGAAAATATTACCTCATTTTTGTGGTCAAAGGTTGTCCAGAAAATGTACTACAAGTTTTAGAACTTCCCCTGCTCGTTCAACATGCCCCACTTTCTCACACTAAATTCTCTACTAATTTACAGTCATATACATAAATTTAAAGTTCAAAAACCATTACGTATTTAGTACAACAGTAGTTTTCTATATATTTTAACATACCTTCCTTTCCTTTAAATTTACATTGGCATATTCTTTGATGGAAATTTGCATATTGTTTGTTGTTAATTTAGGTATGTATAATACATGGTAATAAGCCCGCCAGGTTGTACTGTATACATGAAAAGTTTAATACAATACAATGCAATAGGCAATAGGCAAGCAAAACATAGGCAAAATAAAAAGTGGTGAATGTATAATAGATGTGAATTGAAAGAAGATGCATTGCTTAAAATAAAACAAGCAATGCGTCTTCTTTCAATCAGAATCTATCACATATTCACCACTTTTTATTTTGCCTATGTTTTGCTTGCATATTTTATTGTATTGTATTACACTTTTCATGTATACAGTACATTATTACTACCATATATTATATATATTATTACCATATATTAATCTCTTACAACCAACCAGAAAATTTGTTGAAGAGGCTTAAAGAGGATGCCAGTCTTGTTTTCACTTAAGACCTATTAAAACATTCTGGTTAGTTGGAAGAGATTGTCACATGGCAATACAATATCGTCAGGTCAAAGAAAATAATATATAAAACAAGTAAATCAGACTGAAATCCTTTTAAAAATATAGGTATCAGCGGGATTTGGAGATAACGTTTTACCAACTGGGCCACGGAGGTTGTTATTCGAATATGGGGAACAAAAATAATTTATTAAGAACCAACATTGATTATCTAACAATGCTGCTTGAGTGACAGTAAATAATGATTTCATTTTACCTGTGGGATTCTCGCATATTTCAATATAAACATTAAGTCTATCCTTCTTAACATCTCAAATAGAAACATAAATATTATAATATATTACACATAAAGCAAAGATCGTTTCTTTTCAAATAAGTTCGTTGAATATAAATAACGTCATTTTTCATGCTGTTGTAGTCAAAGAACTGCGTCTAAATAGCGTCAAATGTTTTTTGATAAAATTTTGTAATGAAAACCGTTCCCCTTTATTGTGCGGTTTCATCGTCTGAAAGAAGCAGATTGCGTTTTTGTTGCCAAGAAGCTAGAAGCCAAAATTAAAGCTCTCCTCTTGAATAAAGGAAGCGGTTCAGTTTTCTTTACATTTTGTACCGAGTGGTCGATGAACTTTATGCAAGCGTAAATTGAAACGCTTTGTAAAATGTTTTAAAAATTCTGGGTTAAGTATCAGAGAAAATAAGCTAGAAAAGTCTTTATATGAATGCTTTAAGCACACTTTTTTAGAATAAAAAGGACACAAATGAGATATAAATTATTTTCCTTTAAATGAAAATGATCATTCCTTTGTCCTTTGCGTAACTGATTTGATTTACTAAACGCCATATCTTGAACGCGTCCAATAAATGTTGCGTTTCTTTTTTCTTCGTAGAACTTTCAACTTATAGATCGATTGTTGAATTTTTGAAACTCAATCACTTGAATCTTTAAATGGCCTAGAATTGTCATTTTTTTAAATAAGTTTGATTATATTGGTTCATATCATTGAAGTTACTTTAATTTGGTGACACAAATCGTCTTAGTTCGGGTTGATTGCCTATTAAAAAAAAGAAGGTTCCAATTTTTGTGGATGTTTTTAATAATTAACATAGACAATTAATATTATTTTTATGAAACATAGAATGTGCTAGAGACAAACACGAAATAGATTCATCACCCACTTTTCCATGTCTTGAGTGTGTGTGGTAAGAGAAAAATGGACTTGAGACGAGGTGTGTGGAATATTTGAGAAGGAATGGAAGAGATGAATAAATTGTGAGGAGGTGAAGGGAGTAAGTCTAGATATGAAAATTTGACGCTCTCTCCTCTTAGGCTCTTAGCCTACTTCAACAGGGAATTGATGTGATGGTATTTATATACATTACATTACATTTATTTATGTACGTTACATGCACAAGTGTTAGGATTTCTGAATTCTACAACTAAGAGGTTTTTAATGTCAAATATTGAATTGAGGGTTACAGTAGATCAAATGGCTAGCCCGATGCAAAGGCTACAACTTCTCCCCTCAAACAGCACAGGTAGTATAATACCGTATACTTTGATATAATTGAATAAAACGATTGCCTCTAATTTTGGTATTTTTTTTAAATAATAAAACCGCCTGTTTGACATTTGTTTTATCACCGTTATCATAATAAAAATATTAACATTACAAAAACAAGAATATTTGGTTATATTTTTCAACATCGCTCTGAAGATGAAAAACTCTAAAAAATATTTTAAATTAGCGTTTAAAAAAGTAGTTTTCATTGATCTGAGACAAATATTGAACTGTATTACTTTGTATCTGGCTAGAAGCGATATTTATAAAGGGCAATGACATCAGTATCTACAAAACATATTGAAATCGATTATTTTTAACTTTAAATGTGAATTTCAATCATATTATCTAGATTGAAAGTCAACGAAAAGTCATTTCTTTCAAAAACTCACAATACTTGAAGGTTGATCGACTAAATTATTTCTTATGTAATCTTATTTGAGAAAGCAAAAGCGATACATGTTAATGCGTTATTCGTGGATTCTCAACAAGTGAATTTTGAAACGCATTTTAGAATAAAATAATGTGTTTTAAATATACTCGTATTTTTAAAAAAACTCGAATTTGGAGCTTTAAAATGAAATTTAAGTTTAGTTCTTCATTTTATAATTCATCAATTTACTTTTTGAACTACGATGACGGTAAAATCTTTAATATTCCAACGCAACATACGTCATTCTTATTTTACGGTTTACTTGATTCGACTTTAAAACGATTTTCCTAGCTCAATCAGATGTGCTTCATCCTTAACAGTTTTCAAAGAAGAATACTAAAAAAGAATGACCTGAAAATGTCTCTCGTCCCTAGCATCTATGCAATTTACATTCTTATTCCTATTTTCATTGAGATAAATCTTTTGTTACCTTATTCTAATATTGTATCAATTTATTAAATTTAATACGCGATCATGAATACCGATAATAATTTTGAAAAAAAAACTGGCTAATTAGAAGAAATTGTTATAAAGTAAAAAATGCACACCAGATTTATTTAAAAAAATACTTTTTAAAATAAATAATTCAATGGGTTTTCCCACAATTTTTTGACCTTGGCTAAAAAGGGTTTTTTCAGCATTCTGACCCTTTTTATTTGATTTGGTCCTATTTTGTTGGATTGAATCAATGTTTCGCATTTATAATGTAAAATTATGGCTTATGTTGAGTTGCACCGTTGTGCACCCAGGCTGCCATATTTTTTTATTCTGTATATAATAACCGTAAACATTTAAATGTCATAATAAATAAAAATACACTTTTTTAATTCCTATCATACAAATTTGGATATATTTACATTAAATAATGATAGTTTTCATTTAGTATTCGTAGAACACATTGCAATGTGAGTGAATCGTGAATTGGTTGTCAGATTTGAATAAAATGTGTCTTTTTCATCTTCAATAAAAAAATTAAATGAGTAGATAGTTTCAGTACATAAAAATATGCTTAACAGTAGATATTTTTCATCAATGATTAAAAAAATCTACACAATATTTATTATATGTAGAATAACGTCTAGTTATTATTATCGGCAATCTTATTTTTTCTTATTGTACACGGACTCATAGCATCTCGCTGTTAGAATATTTATCTGATTAATTCCAGTCAAAATTCTGTTGTCAATTGAAAAAACTACAATGGAGGTGTAATTATTAAAAAAAATAAGATATTTCTGAAAGGCGTAGAACTTTTGCAGAACTTAAGCCTCGAAGGAGATTTCTCTAGTCTAGTTCCAATCCTTCCCTTTCGCTTAGCTTCTCCATTTAGCGCCGTTTGGGTCTTAACAATTGTCGTATGCCACTTGTTTTTATTACACTTTGTTATATATAGCACAACTTGACCAAGTGGCAATCTCTTCCAATGAGATCTTAAGTGGAAACCTGACTGGAACTCTTCTTTTTTAATCGTTTACCAACGAGAATCGAGCCCACTACCCCCGAATCGCAAGATAAGCGTTTAACCAACTAATCCATAGAGGTTCTTTATTCAATTAATTTCGCCTCATGTTACATTTTTATGGATCACGTATTTATCAAAGAATTACGCTATTCGACTGGCCCTGGTGTCTGTAAGACAGTCGACGGAACAAGGGTTGAAGTTTACTAAATATTAAAATTATATACAAAACAAAAATTCGTTTGTTCTTAGGATTTCAAATACAGAATAATTTTTGGAATTTACAATTTACCCATAAAGGGTATTTCTACTTCTTCACCTCGTTCATTACTATCCATTTCGTCACACTCAGGAATCAGTTACTGGTTGCCATAAGACTCTTACGCTGTTAGCTTGCTTCAAACAAATACTTAACAATATACTTGCTTCAAATGCAGACTAAGAAATTAATTTCTTGTCCTTTCTCATATTTGTTTTCCCAGCCTTAGGTGACTATTTATAAAAAAATATATTTTGTAAATTTGGTTTTTCCTGATTTAAGTTGGTTTAATTTTTTCTTTTTTTTTTGACAATAATGTTAATAACCTTTTATAAAGTAATTTGCCCAAATCTGTGTGCCAATTATTTGGTATAAAAAAAGAAAACAACCATAGCCCATCTATACTTCATTATTCAAGAAGAATAATTCACAATAATATACATTGTACTGATTGTTCCCTGATTTTAGTTTCAGAATGAGACTGTTTTGACCCTGGAATTATGTAATTACCAGCTGCCGTAAGTCTCTCACCCTCGTTGATTTGTGTCAAAACGACTTAAAAATTATCATATATCTTTTCAATAACTTAACTTCAAATGTCTTAGTTTGTACTTTCCCATATTCCTACTGCTTTTTAATCTTTGGTGAAATTGGTAAATATTTTATTCTACAGTTTTTTAATAATCTAAGCATGTTTAACTCTTTTTAGAAAACAAAGTAGTAATGTTTGTCTCAGTAATTGACACGAATCTGCGTAATTCTTGTCTAGTTGGATTGAAACTGTTGTTGAGTGTCAATATAGTTACTATTTGTATACTTTACGAAAATGTTTCAAGAAAAAAAGTTTAGCATTCCTATCGCAGGTTTTCTTTCCTCACCATGCGTGACACGGCGTCGTTAAGAGTCACTATATAAAGCATATTTTTTCCGCTATTTTAGTATGTTACATAAATAGTTATTTTCTCCTTAATCGAAAGAAAATTACATACTTTTGTGGTGGATATGAAAAACTGGATATTATTTTGAAAATCGTATATAAAAATGGTTGTTAGTCCATAAAGGTTTTGAACAACTTTCGACAAAAGAGGTTTCCTAGTATTTACTTTGCCTTTCATGTTTTTCATCTTTAGCTCAAGTTTTATGGGGTTAACTCATTATTTTGAACATATTAGGCTAAAGTTAATACATGTTCTGGTAAATAATATTATAATACATAATTTTTTTTTACAAATATTAGGAGTAACTTCATTTTCCTAGAGTATTCATTTTGAGCGTTAACTTTTTTGAGTATACACATTTCTCATATATTCGATACATGATAAATATTGCACTAAGCGCTTTATTTCTAATTTAATACAATCAAAACAAGAGGCGTTCTGCAGTTGAGATACGCGCAACTGTATGATACGTTAAAAATTGCGAGTGAGCAATAGCAGATCGATGCAATAAAATGGATATCATAGTCATTTCCGATGGTACCAACGACAAAAATCTTAATGCGCCACTTGGTTTGATGCCTCTTATAACACTCGTCACAGATAATTGGCATTCATTCAATGCCACAGATGTTTTTTGACAATTCTGTCATATCGCAGCAAAGCGTTTATTACAAAATCCTAAGCATGTGTTTCAGACGAAAATGTCACTTCATGAAACGTAAACAGAAAATGGATTAATTTTAATACAGCGCCTTTAAAATAGTAAGCTTTAGGGTGCTCTAGCCTGGGAATCAAATCAACTATTAGTGAGAGATTTAAAACACTACAAAAAATTGACAAGCTGAGTGTTAGGACAGGAAGGTGGAGGAAGCGGTCATTAGATTAGATATATATTAAGTAAAACATATCTGAGAAGGAAACTGCAGAAAAAATATCAAGGGAAAACAAACATTTGTAGATCTTCTGATAAGTAATAAAAATACATTCGGCTTTAGGTGTATATGTGTATTTTTCATACACAGTCATAAAACTTGAAAGATCTCCCAAATACATTGTATAGAAGTGCTTCCTAAAGCTGCTAACACTTAGATATATACCATTTCACGTCACAGGACTAGCAACGGAAAAAAACTATCGCAAAACCCCGCCCAATCGATTCGAAACAATAAATTTATTCGATGAAGACCAAATTATCCTCAAACTTCTGTTTCGATCCGAAGGAATGTATTTCATACATAGATCAAAAGATACAACGGAGACATCCCGTTAAGATACTTGAATACAAAGGGACAAAGTTTGAAATTAATCCATTCACGACATTTGAGCCAATGTATTTTTTTGAAGCGGAATAATATGTTAATATTTATTACTACCACATATCAGCCTTGCAGTTGCATCGAAAACAGACAAGAATCTTTTAATTTGTGTATCAGGCAGGTCAAAATAAATAGAATTACAATAATCCAGACGGGAAATGACCAATTATTAAGCTTTTATCTCTTTTATTGGAAGATATCGACGTACAAAATTAGACTTTCTAAGGTTATAGAAATCTGAAGAAACTGTATACCCTATTTGCCTATTGAAAAAGAGTTTACTATTTAGATAGACAGAAAGGAATTTTATGCTATTTTTTGGAAAAATACTAATGCCTATGACTGATAGCACATCCTTATCAAAGTGTTGTTTGCGTTGTGAAGCCACTCAGAAAAAAGTTGTTAAAAAGACAAATCGAGAATTCAGATCACTTTGAAAAAAAAAAACGTAGGGAAATGTAAATTCGGACTTTCAATATTATGTATCATCACGATTCGATTTACCGGATATCGTCTAGTTACTTGTTTGACTAAAATGTTAATCTTTTACTCATGAGCTATTCACTTTGTGCATTGTAAACAAAGCGATGTAACTTGTTTTTGCCTCCATGTTTCTAGTTCGACTTTTTTCCCAGTTCCGTTCAGCAAACGTACATTACACGCTGGCAAACGGCAAAACATGTTATCCCCCTATACTCGTATACCAACAGTTATCCAGTTATTTGATGTATTTCCCAGCGGTAATTCTCCGTAATGTCTACATTCCGTAATTTAATCCGGTTCCATTCGGCTGTCATGGCGGTCGTGTCACCATTATATTTGACAACCATTTATGTTATATTTTAATCACAGAGTAAACCATATATGACATCAGTTATTTTTCTTCATTTTAAATTTCTTTATCTAAATTTCTCAAATCAGATTTTGAGTGATTTTCAATTGATTTAGGAAAGAAACCAAGAACTTTACTGCATCCAAACTACTTCATTTGATTCTCAAGAACAATGAGTAAAAAATCTACTTTTTTAAAGTTCCTCTTCTCCCCAGTGGTTGGCGATCATCATGACTACCTTGACCGTTGAGGCTGCTGTGAACAAAAATATGGTACCAAAAAGAAACCACTCCCGGAAGTTTTTGAACCTGGAAATGCCTTTTTTGTTCCACGATTTGAAACGAGTGAGTGTAAAGATAAAGAAAACTGAAAATAATAATAGATCTCGTGTTGTGGATGTTCAAATCGCAAGAATATAAGATACTATGTTGGTGACAATACAGTAACATAAGCTACTGCTCTTTATATAATTAGTGATTTGTAAAGCATATGTATTGGAATCACATCCCTTATTGGGTGTCTTAACTTTTTTGAGTCATGACCCAGATTAGGGTAATACATTGGTTTCGCAACCCAAGTAATGAGTAATTTAATAACACACAGAAAACAATTATACAAATTACTGAGAATTTTGAACACAGGGATGTTACTTTTGATGCGCTTTGGCTTTGAAGAAGGCTATAAATTATTTTAATATACTTGTAAACTATTATGCAAAAAATCTAAATACTTTAATTATTGAATATATTTAGTAAGTCAATTAAAATGCCAAATTACCAATTTTTGGATAGCAGCCCATAGGTTAAGAAACTATTCGAAAAGCGCTGATATTAAATCACTTGGTGTACTCTAAAACTGTCGCGGACGACAGTACGTAGAAGTTATTCACATTTTATATGACAAAAGTGTTTTGGGTCTTGCTTTCATATAAAATTTGTGTAATTCACATTAGATTTTACAAAGTATAAGAATTTGGAATGTTAAAGATTTTCTAAAGCACAATTATTTTAATCTTATTCTAATGTTAATATTTCAATTTTTAATTATCTCAGTTTAGTTTTTAACTTCAGATCTTGAATTAAATTAAGGGATTTCACATAAATATTAATATTGTCATTTCGAATTTACTCACTATTTTGTATTTCTGTTGAAGGTAGAAACTCTCATTTTCTTGTTATTTCAATTTCAAATTAAATAAACCTTTTCATTTCCCTAGAGTACAAAGACTAGGGGCTTTTTTTCGCATTTCTTTTCAAATTTGTGAGCAAATTTGAAGGAAAAGTCTGTGAGAAATTATTTATGTCATGACATTTTATCAATATTTAACAGATTTATTAAAACTTGGGGTTCAAACGTTGGAAATTACCGAAAAGAATAAAGTTACTCTTAACAATTCAGATAAGAAATAGTTTCGGGTGTTGATGACATAAATAAACTGAGTGGTACAAAATCGTTTTAATTATTTTCCTAAATCTTTACTACGAGTATATGATTTGACCTCTAGAGTCCCCCTCGTGGAAAGTTTATAGCTTCTGGATTATCTCGCCATGATGTAATCAACATGTCACTAGTAACTCACGTCCAAACACTTTCGAGAAAGAAACAAGTCATAAAAAGCTTCAAACGCATAAGTAAGAATGCGGTTCACTCTGATGCTTGAATCGTGACCTGGATGAACTGGAGAATTATATAATGACTAAACTCTTGTTATAGTAAGATTGAACTTTTAAGTAAACGTTTTTTATAACATCCTGAACTGTTTCGCTGCCCCTCAATATCTCATCGAAAATATTCAATGCTTCTCCGATCACGGACTTACGTTACGCTCAAGCAGATATGGCCTTTTGGCACTTCCAATTGATCGCTCTTTCTTCAGGTCGTTTATTATAATTATTGCCGTCATTGGTACTTTGCTTTAATCAGCGACTTAAAAAAATATTATCCGTCTTCAATGCCAAACTGAGTTTCTCCCTTATTAATATTTTCTTGTCCTTTTCCACCTCCTTTCACAAATTTTAGTGGCATTTTACTGCTTTTTTTTCATTTGTTTTTTAATGCTTAAACATGTTTAATTTTTCGTTTTCCTTTTTGAAAATTAGTTTGTAATCTTTCATCCAATAATTGATCATTTGTATATTTAACATTAAAAATCAAATAAACTAATAATGTTTCAGTAAACATCATGTTTATATATTTTTTGAACATTAACAATGTTTTCTTCTTACACATATTTCCAAAATGAACTTTTTGCATAGCCCGTAGGTGTTATGAGGCGTTGTTAAAGAGCCCAAAATAAATTCTCTAAAATAATGTACAAAACAAAGATTATTTTTCTTTTCCATGTCGGTTTAAAATTTTCGATTAAATTTAACCTTTGAAATATGGCAATAAATTTTGGATATCCTTTGAGCTGATATGAAAAGCGCCATCTTTTAATTAAAAGCCCAGATTTGTAGTGAAATGATGCCGGCACGAGAACCAGAATTTCAGGATATACATTTACGCTTCCCTAAATATTCTGTAGAAAATGGTCGGAAAAGAAACCGGAATACAAGGCCGTTTGCTTACATTAATTCTTCAACATAAAACAATTCCGATTCGAGGACGGGGTTTATTCTTCTTTTTGTGTGTGATTTTCAGAAAATATTTTATTTTATTCTATGAAATTTGTGTGGGTTTGGGATGTTGGGTTCCACCAAAACTGTCTGAATTTTTCCACGTGTTTCTAATTTTGTACGGTGATTAAATGTCGAGACGAAAAGCGTCTGGCCAGACATTAATTGATCAGTCTTATATATGTTGTTTTGGATAAATGAATTGATTTGATCACTTACGGATCAGTTAACAAAATCTGACTCTTTTTTAAGTAAACGTCAATAAAATTAAATAATTACAACTTAGGTTTATTAAATAACAAACAAGCAATAAAAAGGAAAAAAATCATATGTCAAATAAATTATGCAATCTGTATGAGTAATGTAAAAGTGTGTTATTTGATAATTTTTAAAATTGTTTTAGCAATATTATTAAAATTATTTAATAATTATTTAGACCATAGCTACTTGACCCGATTGGCGCGAAGACTTAGGGTACCGAGAATGCACCATCCGTTTAGTAGCAAAATGCTGCGTTTCCAGTGCCTTACATCACATGTTTTCAATAGTTCCATGAGGCACTCTTTGTGTGAAAATCAATATTTTGTTCATAAACTAACTACCTATTCGACTTTGTACGATTATCAATAATAACAGGACAGTTAAAAAAAGGATTCAAACCCTTTATTATTGGAAGATCAAAAATATAAAAAACGAATAAATAAAAGGAAGGGAAGTTGAGTTCAGAGATAAGAAGGTTGTGGTAACGGACTTTAGGTTTTAGAAAAATATATTTGTAGAAAACCGGTGAAAACTAACCAAGGTAAGACAAACTATAAAAAAAACCTTTGTAGATCTTCCGATACGTGATAGTGACACATTCAGTTTTAAGTGTATGTGTGTAGTTTTCATAAATTATCATAGATTTTGATAAGACCTCTCAAAAACGTTATCTTTAAGTGCTTCCTAAAGCTGAACACGTCACCCGTATCTATTATCCTTAGAGACTGCTCATTCCACATCATAAGATCAGCAACGGCAAAAGCTCTGTCATAATAACCAGACCTATTGGATCGATTCTGAAAAATACATTTATTCAAGGAAGACGAAATCAACCTCAAAGTTCTACTTCTTTTCGAAGGAACATCTGTCATACACATTTGATAGATACTATAGAAATATCCTATTAAGGTACATAAAAATAAAGAGATGGAGTTTGAAATCAATTTTCCCATGACTTTTGAGCCAAAGTAGACTTTTTAGAAGCGGACTTAAACGAACGAATAAAGTAAACTTATGTGGATTTTGGGCCAGAAAGTTTGATTATTTATCATTTGACTTTTGTTACTTTATAGCTTGTGTTTTAATTTTTGGTTAAACGTATATTTTCTTGATGTTACAAAAGCCATGACTGAAAAACTGTTAAAATTGTATTGTATTGTTCCCCTTCCAAAACGGGGTGCCCATTTACCTCATAAAACAGCAACATTTTATAATACACGTCAGAACGACGGCAGATAAACGACTCTCAAAAAATTCCTTATACTTTTAAAGTTAAAAGGGTAAAAGCGTGTAATATGCATTTTTTTCCAAATTTTGTTTACGAATACAGTTACAGATAAATAACAACCATTTGGGGTTAATTTTCAAAATGGTTTAGACCCCGTATAACTTTTCTCAGTTCTGGTTCAATGACATTGTATTCAAAATAATATTATATTATAGGTTTATTACTACGAGACGATTTATTCGAACTAAATAGTTGATTGTTAGTTTAACACATACAGACACGTAGAAGATCAGATGTGTTTTGTGTTTGAGATCCTTCACAGATTTTTTAATGTACAGTAATTTTGCGTGCAAAGGCTCAAAATATTTTAACTCCATTAATTTTCTTTTATCTCATTTTAGATTTTCCTTAATTGTACAATGAACAAATATATCTATAAATAAAATTTTCTGATATAAAATAATTAATAATTTAAAGAGAATTGATAAAAAGTATCATCAAAACATACATGAATCACACTGAAACCAATAATATCATGTTATATATATTTTTAAAATATAACAACTTGCGGGATTGTAGTAAATTTACGATTTTTTTCTTAAAGGAGTTGAACAATACATGAAAAACCTTTATCCGAGGACACACATGGTTGAAAAGTGTGACTATTCTACCTATCGGCAATTCCAAAGAAAGAAATGGTCTATGGGTGAACGAAAAAACCACATCTGGTCAAGACGGATAGATTTACTAGATTTTTCTCAAGCAAACAAAAAAAGTGGACACACAGTCGATAATATTTGATACAATGTGATATAAAATCATGAAACATGATTCTACGAAAGTGCAAAAAAATAAGACGAAGCATTTCTAAATATCGTGTTCATTAGTTTCGAAGCTTTAAGATAAATTTCTTTAAAAAATACTTCGGGAAAAACAAGCCTCTTATACCCTCGGATGAAATTGTTCTGTTGATTTTAATTCCCTTGAAAACTCCTTATTGTGCCCAGTGGTGAACTGAACTCAGTTCGTAAATTATCTCCCGAAGGTTTTGCTGAAATCTCTGAGGTTGCAGAACCCCGTTCACGTGATTCGATTTACCTCGCTTCAAAAGTTTTTTTCTGGCGAAATAATTTACCAAAAAAATGTGCTTATCCTTTCGGCCATATTTTATAGAAGTGTATCTAATTGAGTTTTTCTGTTGTTTGCGGGTTTTACGTGTAACAAAAATGAAACCGATGTTTGAAACTAAAAGGAAAAGGTGATGGCGGGAATTAGAGATAAAAGGTAGCGTTGAGAATATCGGAGGGTTTTCGAAACTAGAACATTTACCAAAACGTCCGCTTGTGCTTATTTTCCAAAAGTTCTTTAAGTAATATTTATTTTTGATAATCATTTGAATATATGGGTGAGATATAGAAGTTTTTAATTAAAAAAATATAAATGACCTCTTTGTTATTCTTATTTATTCAAAATTGTGGCGAAATAACCAAAGGTGGGCTGTGAACTAACTGTTTCCTTGTTCATTAATTTATTGATAGACGTACGAGTATGTTTCCAAACGTGTTTATTAATTCACTGTAGTACCCCTCAACATATCGTATTAAAAAAAACCTGGCTAAGAAACAAATTGGTTTTCAGCTCTATTAATCGAGCTTTCGAGTTTTGAACCACAGGAGTAGACCTGAACTCGTAGTTCGTCATCACAAATGATGGAAATATTATCGTATGTGAAGAGGCAATAACACCCGCACATGTTCAGCACGCGCGAGCGTTGTTAACTGATTAACAAATTTTTCAGTCTGGACACTTTAATTTTTTTGGACACCACATGCAATCATTACGGAATCCCAGTGTGGAATTAAAAAAAATAAAAACCAAGGCCACGGCTGCTCTCATTTTTTTTGTTTTTGCGGTAATAATATATTTGTAAGCTTATAAAAAAAAATCTTATGATATTGTTTTTAAGAAAAAAATAATTGCCGAACGAGTACAATAATAAATATATCAGGGATGCTGCCTGAATGATCGATGGGACCAATCTCAGGAGATCAAAGAGTGGGGAATGTGGTGCTATCGAAGAATGTTGAGAGTCTCATGGGTTAAACAAATGATGAATGCGATATTTGAAATTGATGAATAAAAATAAAAAAGTAATATCCACGATCAAAAGAGGAAATCAAGAGTAATTTTAATATATAATGTGAGGATAATAATATGAAATTCTTAAACTGATATTGTAGGGACAAAATTCAAGACAGAAAAAATGCGAAAAGAAAACGTACCTCCTGATTGAAGAACTTACGGGAGTGGTTTCATTGTGGTAATATTTCTTTGTTCAGAGCTTTTATCTCAAAGGTTTGGATATCTATGGGTACGTATACTTGAAAGTTTAGATGAAATATTAATGTATAAATGTGACATTAAAATTAAGTACAATATAAATACTGCATATAAGTAAAGAACTAAGCTCACGTGTATTGATAACGATAAACCTTTGGAATTGACATATACTATATGTGTATATCTAAACCAACACAGGTGGAGTTCTACGTGGAAACGGCGCTCAGCGACGCGGCGCTGCGCTAGCGGCATCATTACTTGATAACTATGTACTCGTAGTTTCATATGTACATTTGGCTCGTAATATTGAAATAGGGTTTTCAGAACTTGTTTCTGTTTGAGTATTTTTCTTTACATATGCATCTTTGTAATGTCATATCCCCTTTTGGAATAAGCATAGAGGACAGACCTTCACACGCACAGTTTTTCCTCGTCCATACTCAAACATCTCGTCAAACGTGCTCATTTATTTATTTTTATTTATGCTTTATTAGAAAACAAACCGTATTTTTTATTAAATTATACTGGTTAAACAAACATCAATCAAGACCAGTGAATGTTTCATAAAAATTAAGATAAATTTTTTTAACATAGACGTTGTTAGGCAATAAAAAACATCATTAAAACGAGATATAAATTAGAAAAGGGAAAATTCTCTAATGGAGAGAAATAAAACATAAGTGGAAAAAACTATTTACTCTTCTGTTTCCCATGCTTCTAACCATGCTCTCAGTAAACTATTTACTCTTCTGTTTCCCATGCTTCTAACCATTCTCTCAGTAAAAATGTCTTCAACTAAATATTTCCGTTTTTTCCTCGGGCTGCCTCTTAACTGTGTACTATTCAATCCTGATATACATACAATATTGTTTTGTAAGTCTTTCAGAACTCATTCTCTCGATATGTCCAAACCAATTTAAGATTATTTTCTTGATTCTACTTATAATATCAGACTTTAACAGTTAACTCTAATCAGGTCATTGCTTCTTGTATCATACATTGTAATGTCATACATTCATGCAAAACACGCATTTATTTTGGTCATATCACATATCATATGGTCTTCTTTAATGGCTTTTCATACAGCAAAGTGAGCTCTTACAATCACTGTGGACCATTATTTTCGAGGATTTTGCAACTGTTCAATTACAACTCCAAGTGTATAGTTAACCTTATTCCCTGCTGCAAAACGCCTATCGATGTATTTTTCTTTATATTTCCAGCGTCGATAATAATCGTCATCAAAACATAATGTTTTACTTACTTTTACTCAAAAGTAATTAATTGTATACATTGTAATACCAGATATTTTTTGCAAAGCACTCCTGTCTTTAACCATTTGACCGGATCCTATTCTTTGTTTATTCAAACTATAAAGCTTAACCCAGCTCAAAATATAATACTCGTAGAACTGGAAATCAAAGGTAGTTTTGAATCTACCCTATCCATGACCGATTCATTTATATTTTCTTTAAATTAGTTATATGTCATGGCGTTATCGTGATTTCGGTCATTCGGCCGTGGTCTAACTATTTCCATTCACGTTAAGCAAGCGGGCGCCCCAGATTTAATTCCTGGCGGATTCACTTTCTGACTAGTTTTTTTCTCTTAGGTCGTTTTTCATCTGAATTGATGTCTTTTTGTTGCTTATCATATATTCTTATAGCACTTTAAGAATCTCTACTAAACGAAAGGCTGCAGTAAATTAAATCTGCCCATCGTCTTGAAATTTTAATATTCTTTCTATTGGAATGTTGGATTGGATCCATCAAAACTGTATGCTTGATAGTCAACAGTTATAAATACACGTATAGTCGTATTTTATCTAGAGGATCACGAAAATTGCCTACCATCATCGATTTTGTGTGAAATGCTGTGTATTATACAATAAAGCACATCCGTTATATTATAATATAATAGTTGAATTAAAATAGGCACTAAGTACCAAAAAAAACAATAAAAAAAAAAACTAAGTATGCAGTTTCATTATATATGACATATAGAACGGAACTGCATACTTAATTTTATTTTGGTACTTAGTGACTATTTTAATTCAACCATTCATATATCATACAAATAAATCATTCGTTTGTATAGTATTCCTCAATATATATTCGAATTGATGATATGGACATTTTGATGAGTGTGATCGTGAACCAAAATTGCTTTCGCACCTAGTAATTGAAATTTAGGGTCGAGAACCTCTGGAATAGGAAAGGGAGGTATGTGTTGGAAATACTACCGCACGTAGACATACAGCAACTTTCGCATACGTCTAGTGCGTGCGAGTATTGTTACCAGACTAACTAATTTACCGGACTGGGACACTTTTGCATTATTTCATTCTGTTATCCGATGCACCATAGGAGCGATTTTTGTTACCAAGCGAATTTTTTAACCAAACTGAAACCTTATTTTATTTTTTTACCTACTGCAACCGCACGTAGACATACAGCAACATTCGCATACGTCTAGTGCGTGTGAGTATTGTTACCAGACTGGGATACTGTATTATTTCATCCCGTTATCCGTTGCACCACAGGGCCGGCGAGTGATTATTGTAACCAGGCGAACTATTTAACCAAACAAATTTTTTTTTACATACATTTCAATTTTGGCAGACTTCAGGGGGGTATTTTCATTTCATGGGCCGAAAAATCGACGATTTTTAAGATATTTTTTTTCATTGAACGAATTATTTTTTATTGTTGTTTTTTTAGACATCTTTATTTATCTTTTCAGAAAATTTTCATAAAACTTTATGATAAAAAAAATATATATTTTTGCTGTTATTAAGTCGGAAGTAAGGCCGCCCGTACATGGAGGGGGTCCATTATGCCCGTAATTGTGGCTGTTGTACAAGTCTGAAAATAAAAAGAAAATAAAAATGTAACGTATATTTATATGGAGTTTTGTGTAATGATTTTATATTTATATGTTAGACTAATAGTTTTATATTCATGGTTTTTACTTTTCAAGTTTATAACTTTTTTTAATCACTTATACAATCCGTGGCCTGGTGGTAAGACACTTGTCTGCCGATCCGGAGGTTGCGGGTTCGATCCCCGCTGGAATCCAGATTTTTTAAAATGGAATATCAGTCTGGTTTTCACTAAGGACCCATTAAAACATCTTTCTGGTTGGTTGGAAGAGATTGCCACCTGACAATAAACAAAAAAAAAAAATGAAAAAAAATATCCCGACAAAGATTGTCAAATGTTCATCTTTCGATACATAAATTGGTAAATATAATGTGTTAGATGAGCATTTTTCGTATTTACAAATAACATATAAAAAATGAAAAATTTGTGTTGTCTTCTTCTTCATGTACCGTATCCGTTACCTCTGACCTTTAACCCTACCTTCCCTGTGATGTGTAACTAGTACACATTGCTTCTAAAAACTTTAATATATCTATAAATATAATAAATACTGTGTTCAGATTTTAGGTATTCCTCCGTAATACATTTACGTATTGAATGAAAAAATAATATTAATAATAATTAGCACTTATCGGCCACATCAGAGATATTTGGTGAAAATCGGGAATAAATTCACCAATACAATCAAACGTTTGCCAGTGTTTTGACGTAGGTATATTAATTATATCATAAAAAAACCACTATGGAGGAGGAAGCGACGTTATTCACATCTCACTCTCACTCTATTTCGGTATATGGGAACGCAAGAAATAGAATCTCATTTCTTAGTTGTTTCTTCCTTCGAGGTATAACATACACAGTGTTAGTGTTCCGAGTTCGGTCTCAGTAACTCGGGGGCATCAATAAAGAGGTGGTCTCTGTGCCCGTTTTGTGAACGTCGGCCGATGTTTTTTCGTTTTCAGCAATTAAATTTTAATTAATTATTGTATTATCACTCTTGACTTCAAATTTAATTAATTTAAGTGGCTATGAATATTCTTATTTTTCCGATTTTAAATCGCTCATTTTTACGTGTGTATTGATGTGTATTAAATACACAGCACCGGAACGCGCTATTTTTTTTAGCATCGGAAGGGAAAGGTAATGAAACTACCTGTTTTTAGCCGCACGGAATAGATCCACAATTCTCTGGATAACAATCCCTTTTCTAAAATAGCTTAACCAATTCTTCGTTTACCTTTGATTTGGCCCATCAACATTAATTAAGGAAATGCCATTTTTCTCTTCTCTATATATGACCCAAATTGGCAATGTTTTGGAATTGTATGGTATTTAAAAGTGATTGCTCTACACCTGTTTGGCGTGATATGTTAATATTGGAGATATTACAATACCAAGAAATTCTGAGCATCTCCGATGAATTCATTTTTCAAATATTTCCAGATTGTAAAATATTCTGGTCTTTATGGTCCTGGCTTCAGCACCATAAAGTAAAATAGACGATGTACGAGTATATCACTTAATTGGACTGATAAATACATTTAATTATTACATACTATTCTTGTAAAATAGCTAAATAATTGAATCCTTATGTGTCTATAGAATAAATTATAAACTACTTGTGATGAATTTTTAAAGTGTTATAAAGTAACAACAATTTAAAATTTGCTAAACGGAAAGCTGCTGCAGTTTAAACCAACTTTGACATTCTTACCATCGGAATTTAGGGTTTCATCTGCCAAAAATATGTGTTTGATGAAGTGCAACAGCTTGTACAAAATAAACAAATATACGCACTGATGTATTTCGTCCATAGAAAAAACAACAATCGTTCTTGGTCACGAGGGACTGCCATACATTATGTTATCAACTGTACTTAACGCTTCAAATGTATTTTAAGAAAAAAATGTTTTAAATTAAAACAAATCCAAAGATAAAAATGCTACTAAATAATGGAATTTATATAAAGGTTCATACACAACCGAGTTGAATATTATCCACCCCTAAATATACGAAATATTATTGCGTCTGACAGTATTTTGTGTTCCCGTACCGAATAACAGTTTCCACGCCGTTCGGATATATTAAATAGGAAATTTATTAGACTTTTGCTTGTTCCAGTTTTGAGAAGCCAAGACGTTATTTGAATTCTGGCCTGTTTGTAAATCAGAGATTTTAATTAGAGACGCCGCACAGCCGGCATCATACTTGTTAATATTCAAATTAATTTTGGGAACAGGTCTACTTATTTATTTTTAGGTTGCCACTCGGGATTTTGTCGTTACTTAATTTATATTAGCTTTATGTTAAAAAACATGCTTCCACACTTTATTGCATACATCCTGAAGTATTTTGGTGCCATTTTCTCCCAGACGTTTGAGAAATTCTGACGTTATGCATTCGCTTCCAGGTGATTTGTTGTTATTTTTAGTTTGTTTATAGCATCCTCGACTTCAAATTGTAAGATAGCTGGTTCACAGTTGTTTGACACAATTCCCCGTTCGAAGTCTCTCCTTCCTCTTTGTATAATTCTGCACAATACTGCCTCCATGTGTTTATCACCTTATCAATGTCTGCTATGGTGTTTCCTCTCGTATCGCCTATCACCCATGCTTTTGGAGCTGATTCACGTGACCGTCTTAGCTTTATGAAAGATCTTCTTGGATTAAATTTGTTTGATATGCAATATAAATTTAATTGACTTAAGTTTTTACGATAGTTACGATACGATAGACGACCTACGTGGCCTAGTTGGTAAGACACTTGTCTCCTTACCCGGAGGTTGCAGGTTCGATTCCCGCTGGAAAGATTAAAAAAAAAAGACTTCCAGTCCGGTTTTCACTGAAAGCCTCTTTAACATATTTCTAGTTGATAAGAAGATATTGCCACATGGAAAAAAACTCGCCAGGCTGTACAGCATGCAATGAAAATGTAATACAATAGTTCACGAAAAAGTTGATTGTGCTTGAAAGTTTTCCGGGTAGTAGAGGTAATTCACCAAGAAGATGGAGTAACCAAATCAGGGACGCCTCTAGTATGAATGTGAAAACAACAACGACGGCAGAGGATTGACAAGAGTCGAAGAGACTTGTTCAAGGCGATGCAGTTGTTCAGAGTGATAGAGGTCTTCAACCATGAAGAGAACGCCGAAGTAGAAGACGTGTAATAAACTAACCAAATATAATACTCGTATATAAATCTTTTCGTCAATCCTTTTATATCGCTAATCACCCATATTTTAGATGTTCTGGGCCAATGAATAACGTTAGTTGTAACTTAGAGTAATAAAATATCTCGTGTCCATAACGATATTCTCGTAAATAAAATGTGAAATGGAACTGAGAGGTTACTTAATAGAATATGGCATTGAATATTCTCCCTCGATCTGGCTATTTTCCTTGGCTCTCCTTTCTTCTTTCCTTGTGTAAGTATTCAAATTGAGTGCGGCGGGGTCAGAATGCATTATTTCTAAACCTAAATACTTAACAGGGAGTCGGAATGTTCCTCCTCTCTTTACTGAAACATTTCTTTTCTCTTCTTTTATTTATTCAAAACTGCGGAAGATATAAAATGGGAAACTTATTTCGTTGGCACAAAAATTTGTTTGCATGTTATTTTCGTTCGGTTTAATAAAATGGATTTGATTAGTGGAAATTGTATTATAATGTTGTTACATTTTGTTTGTTTAGGGTATTATGTTATTTTGTGTGTGATAATATGTTACTATTATACTTTATTTGGTTGAAAAATATTTCTCAACATGTGTATGATAAATGTTAGATACTTTTATTTATTTATTAGTTTTATATATTTTTTTAAGTGTAATAATGTTTCACTAAATGCTCGCCTCAAAAATACAATAAAAATGACTGTAGAAACCATGACATTATTTTTGCCAGGAAACTATTCTCTCCAACTGACCTATTATAAAAAAATATCTGAATACTAATCTTCAAAGCAAGATATTGGCCTCATCTATCAATGTCTTCTTGATCCTGCCATGCTTCCTGATTTCATCTATCCAGCGTACTTTCGGTCTTCTTCTGGGCCTCTTTATGTTTCGTGGGTACCATTTGACTACGAGTATTTCGGATGTCCATCGGGAGTTTGACATTCTGGCTACGTGTCCTGCCCATTGCCACCTTATATATATACAATATGTAAATAAATAAGACACATTAAAACTAACTAGAATTCAAACTGTAAAAAAAGAATATGATAAAAGTGTTTTTCAAGTGCGTAGTTTACCAACAAAAGGTTTGTTTATCTGTTGTTGACCGTTTGATGACAGTCGCAATAAATGTTAAATTCATTGTGCAAATTAAATTAATGTGCACATTTAAACACGTCGCCGACAAAACGGTGCCAGGGGCCTTTAAATATAGCAAAGATGCGCCGATAGATCGGCCCATTAAATTTGTAAGGGCTGAGGACGGGTATGTGTTAAGGTAATAAATATAGTGTTATGACGTTGTTTATTTTATTTGGTTAATTGTTTGCATAATCCATTAATGTTTCATCATGCACTGATAACCAGTATTCATTGGATTTCTGCGATCATTGGATCTGACGTTTGAAAATACCTTTCAATTTTTTAGTGACGATTTCACGATTATTTTTGTTTTTTCCAGCTCGACCTTTAGGGTGCGTAAACATTTTATTTTCTGAATAACTGTAGTAAAGATTTAATTCATAATAATTTGTTTTCTATTTTGTACTCATCAATTTGATTTTGAGCGTTCAATCTACGAGTGAACTTCATAAGTACCGTACCGCCTCTGGTCGACCTCTGCGTTCGATAATTGCTCTGACTTCACACGAAGTCAACACATGTGAAAATGGCCTGTTGAGATCCTGGCATTAAGTTAAGGCGCCAACTTGATACACACTGTACACGTGTCTGCTGGAAGATATATTACAGCTTAGCTCAAGCATATGCAGTAAATATGGCACGCGGCACGCGGCCTTTGTATTTAGCCACTGCGTAGCCTAGAATTAGAGACCACGAGGTAGAGGGCAATTAATAACTTGCTCTTAATTCCCTTTGGGCAACATTCGGACTCATTTGGAGGTACTTTGCGGTCCTCGTTAGGAACTTCTCACATTAGGATAATGTGGGTTTTTTCATATACTTGAATACATTTTTTCTCAAAAGTTTAATACGACCAACATCATGTGTTATGTAAAATCAATTATTTAATCAATATGGCAATTTATTTTACTTTGATAAGTAAACATTTGTGGCATTTAATTCGGATTTGACTTTTCAATAGGGCACTTACAATATTTTTCTTCCAAGGAAAGTAAATAGTTATACTTCAAATATTCCCTTTTCAATGTTAAATTTTGTTTCCCCTTAACTCTAATTTGTTGTCCTTTTTCCGTCCTCTTTTTCAGTCTTTGGTGATTTTTAGCAAATATTTTGTTAAAATGTTTTTTTTATTTGTTTTTAATGTTTGAAGTATTTTAAAGTTTTATTGTTCAAAATAACGCAGTAACCTTTCACCCAGTAATTTTCACTTATGGATCACTATCTGGAACGAGATTCTTCGTAACTCTTTCAAATCTTATAAAATACTATCAAAACAGCAGAATTTTTCAACTTGTTATAAAAAAAAATAAGCCACTACTCAAGAATCTTGGTATCTAAATTGTGTCTCCCACAACGTGTCAAATTGAAAAATTTGTGTGGAAATATTTGAGAACTTATAAATATTATAAATATTTTTGTACTTTTTATTTTATAATTTAATCACCATGATTGTATCGTCTTGTATCAAACTTTTGTTGTATTGACCCAGGTAAATTGATATGTGGCAATTTCTTTAAAAAAAACAGATTCAATAGACCAATATGCGCAAAAAACAAACGTAAACACATTTTAGTTTAATCAAATATTTCGGCTTTAACTTCGTGAAACTTCATATTAGAATTCTTACTATTAAATATGTTCATTTACGGTTGGTTTCGACCAATTATATTAATTGTTCAAAATTAAATTCAAATTCAGCGTGCGAGTGAATACGGAAACACAACATGCTATAATAAAGATATAAATATCAAATCACTAGCATGATTAATTAAATTAACAGTAAAAATTAAGTATATACGTAATATTACAGACAACAAGCCAGGGTTCAGAAAACCCTAAGACGTATGCCGTGTAAAATAAATAACACAATATTTGATACTTGATAAACACATTTCAATGAACACGCTTATATATCATCAGTCTTCCTTCTTGTTTACAATATTAAAAATACAATAGCTTTTAAATAAATGAAAGGATTTTGTAGGATATCATCGGGAATCGATGTAATTGGAAATTGCACACATGTAAAAAAGTTATGAAGATCAGGACTTAATGTGAGAGGTTCTTTAGAATTTTATATTTATAAAGTTCATAACAGTTTTATGGCGTGGGCGGAACAAAGGTAAAACACCTGATGGACAAGTTATAAACATGCAAAATGTTTTAATTATTGTTTGTTTGAATCGTGACATGGTATGCGGATTCAAAGTAAATTAAGTTTTGCTGTTACGTTGTGAAAATTAAGTCATCATGATTATAATTAAAGGAGAGATTTCTTGAAATAAAAAAAAGGAAAATTACCATGTTGAAAAAAAGCATAAATATTTTCCATTGCCATTGGCAGCCATTGAGTAAGTGCTGATAAATAGCTGCTATAGATACATTCACAGTTTTTGACTTAGATCTTGTCTGTGTACTTAGAGCAAACAAAAAAAAAACATTGTCTCATTTCCAACGCTACTATCGCAAAGTTGACCCTCAAAAATATTTACCTGTTATTACCTGTTATTAACCTTACATTATTACCTGTTATTACCGATTATTACCTGTTATTAACTTATGATGAAATAATAATCATGTTCTAAGATTTTATAGCAATCAATCATAGTGAAAGAAAATATCTTTATCAAGAAACGAACAAATGTAGACATGAAAACACAACTTACGATATCATTTTTGTGAATTTTTGAGTTTACAAATTATTCACTTTATATGTTGTTTATAGTTAAGGCATTAACGTTGTGTAATTTATTTTTAACAAACACTGTTTATTCCACTTTTTTGTGACGGTATAACCCTACCGGTTTCAAGGCTTTCACCTCATCTTCAGGGGAGCGCAAACAAGACTAAATGCTGTTCGAACTGGTACCGATATAGACACTTCAACGGTTGGAGGCTGGGGGGTGAGGAAGGCTAGGGATAATTTCGACCAAAAGCGGGGAGATTTAGGGGAAATAACTGTTCAACAGATGCTCCGATCGGTATACTGACTTAGAAATTTCTAGGGCCTCTAATCTGTCCAATTTATTTCCGTTGCCGCTAATATGTAAGAATTTGGCATCATCGATAGAAAAAGTATGATTCTCACGGTGACAATGATTAGCCATTTCAGAATAAATTAGAGGATTTGTTAAGGCAGATTGGTGTTCACGAAATCTCTTTTCAAAAGATCTTCCTGTCTTTCCTATATAGAAATTACCACAGTCAGCACATAAAAGTTTATACACACCACTGTTGCTAAGTATTCCATTTTTGCCTTTCCCATTAAATAAGAGTTTCCGGAGATTAAAGTTAGTGTAAAAAGCTGGCTTTATGTGACTTGGAATATTTTTGGTTATTTCATTTGATATATTTTTTATAAATAGGACTTTGCTCCATTTATAGGTATGCTTATAGGTGTCGTTAAATATATAATCTTTTATAAGTTTCTTTTTTGTTTTGTTTTTAAACTCACTTTAGTAGACAGAAGTTTATATGTTATGTTCTATTTTCACATGAAGTTGATTTCCGAATTCAGATTAGCGGATATGCTTGATATTGACTTTGGGTCCGTTCCAACAATCTGTTTACTTGCGAAGAGAAGAGAATAATACCATAACATTGCTATGCTTACAACCAGGATTGGTTTGTCATTATCCCTTTGGTCTAATGCTGAGTAAGCTTTGTTGCATTTCTAGAGCACATTGTAAAATATAAACTCCTACATGTTTGTGTAGAATTAAATTATTCCATACATATCTTGTTAAGTTAATTTGGTAAAAGTGAATATTTATATCGATCACATTTGTGACATGAATTTTGAATTTAAGGAGTGTATTTTTGAGGAGAGGTGTTGAAGATACATTGCGTATTTATCAAACTATGTAAAATATTTCTTAAAAATGGTTCAAGAGACACAGGCTGTAATTTAATTTTATTTCTGAAAAAAATATATGGCACAGTTCATCATATCAAGAGGAAAAAAAACAATGTTTTACAATTTAAAGATTCTTTTATCTACAAATAAATATAAGAAAAATTAACTACGTCATTACTTAATGAAAAACTTTTGTCTTCCGCAAGGGAGTTTCGGATAACAAGAATTATAGTATGGTATTTGACAAACGATGGTTGAATTAATTTCAATAAAGTGAAGATCATTTTGATTTGTCTCTAAAAATGAGAAAAAAAACAAGTCTGAGTGATTTAGTTGTTTCGAAGTACGAGTATTTTATTACCTTGAGGATAGTTTGCTCTCTGAACGGCGCGTTATAAATTGTCTTTAAATTATTGTTATATAGAATATTTTCTCGAAACAATTCGAGAAAACATGATTCATAAACATATTTTTTCTCAGTCGAGTTCGTTTTAATAGTGGACGCCAAAGAGTTTTTAAACTGAAAACTAAATTCACAATCTATGCGCAATGCGGAATTTAGTAACCAAGTTAAGTTTATCAAACTGAGACAAGTGGACTATATTTAATAAAAAAATTCACTCATTGTTTTAGTACGCTTTTATTGTGATAATAAAACACCAAAAGAATATATATAAATATTTATACAATTTTAAACAACTTTTATAATATAATCATTGGAGACAGATGAATCGTAAGCGGAGTAAGGCGCTCTGCTCTTGACATCACTTAATGATTTGAGATAAATAACTCATCATCATTACGAAGATAAGAGTTAACAAAAGTGTATTTGCCGTCTTATGATTATGGACACCACAATAAATAAAAGGATCAAGTCAACAGACTTAAGAAGAAAGGTTTAGTGGGTTACTCGTAGAGAGATAGGAAGAATAAAGGAAATCAGAAGAACCCTGAAATTTTACCGTTTTACCAAAAAAACACAGGTCCTAGCTGCTTTGGGGACATTTCATACAAATACCAGAAATAATCCAACCCAGAAGTAGGAAACCCAGCACGCCACCATAGAATAAGTTGAAAGAAGCAAGGGGAGGTTGTGAAAATAGAAGTTGGAATTTTACTGGATGGAGGCGAAATGATGATGATAACTTTAAGAATGATTATGGGTAGTATACAATTGCTTTTTAAATTTATTTCCTCAAAATATTTTATTTTTAAAATTATTCGGAAAGCATAAAAAAGTTTTCAATGTCTGAGTTGAATGTCTTAAAGGCAGAGAATAATATTTAAGCGAAGAAGAATGTAGGGATTGTTAGGAAATCAGAAAAACGAGTTACAGAGAGAATTTAATCTCATTGTAGTGTGATTACTACTCGCCAAATCTCCCCTTTGTGACCATTTATACGACAAAGGCATCGTTGGGTTGATGAAAAAAATAGGGGCGTGCAATACGAAACTCTTATTTTTTAACATTTAATTTAATATAATTTGCAGAAAATATTTTAAAGCAAGCATGTTTCAAGTAAAGCAAAATATAACAAAAATATTTGTAAAAAATATGGTTAAGTGTTTTTTATGTTACACCGTTTTATTGGATACGAGTATATGGATAGCTTTAAAGTAGATAAATATATTTGAAACTTCAGTGTATAGAGAGGTGAGAAGTTGATTTTTTTTAAATTTACAGTTCTCCCGAATCTGTAACTTCCAGGATGTGCATATTATAATATCGACGACATATGTGGCCTACTTATGAATAACCTAGATTTCCTGTTCGGGGTTTTCGGCTCGATCCCTATGGTTATCGAAAAAACGATGATAAATTTATCTAGTAATAAAAATCACACTCGCTAGACCTGTATAATGTTGTTGCCTCTTCGTGTGTGGTAGTATTGGAAATACGTAAGATGACGAACTGTGAGTTACTTGCCTACTTTAGTGGTTCTAAAATTGAAAAATCTCACTAGGTGGAATTGTATACAACAAAAGTGTAATCTGATGCATTTATTTTCCTTACAGAACACGTTATATAATAATTACGAAACCAATTTTTTTTTGAATAATTGACTTAATTTGTAGCCGTAGGAAATTAATTAGAAACGGTTTTAAGTCCGTTTGATTTGTTTAAATTTGATTAATACGAGTTCTTCATTAAAATTAAATATTATCTAAGAAGAAACGCTAATCCTGATATTAATTCCCAAAAATGTCAACTCGTGTATTTTTAAGTTTTCTAATATTTGTCACTATTAAAATGTATTACAATATTAAAAAAAACTGAAAGCTCGTTTGTTTTTTTTTTCTTTCTATAAATTAGCATCATTATTTTGTGTATGTTGAAGTGCACCACATAAAAAAGTTAACTTAATCAAACATTTGTTGATTTTATGTCCTTGTATGACAGAAGTTTTTTCATAGTAAAGGTTTCACAGTTACTATTTATTAATATAAATGTCATTATTAGAATAATTTTACTTTTTAATCAATATAAGATAGTTGTAACTTTTTATTATATGATTATAAAACATATAATAACAATGACAAATATTGTGTTTATTTAAAAGAGGTGACTAAACTGTTGAACAATAAAACATGAATATTAAAATTAGAAATTTGTTTATAATTATAGAAAATGCTCAATTCTTCTACCATTTAAATTATAATATTTACATGCAATTATAAGATTCACATATCACTGTCACTCACTTTACACCGTTAATATGTACAAAAATGAATTTGGTTTTTATTAGGTTCAACAAAGTTTTTTTTGCCAATAAGATAGATTCTCTGTTCTGAGTTTCGTTTTCTTCAAATTCAACATTGATAAACATTTTCAGTTTTACTATGGATACGGATTTAACTCATCTTTTTTATGAAAAAGTGAGTTTTTGATTTTATGTGCGAGACAAATTTTTAATTTAAGATATTCGTATAACAAACTAATTATTACATATCCAAATGTTTATATGTCTGCAAAAATATGCAGATGTCAAAATAAATCACATAGAATAAGCGAGACTTCAGAGAAGCTGCTAATCGACGATAATATGAAGCAACATCAAGAGAAGCACGTCGTCATTTTGGATTTTGTTTTTACTTCCGTTATTATGTTATTACGAATTATTACTAGTTACATACTATAATTGTTTGTAAAAATCGTGTTAACAATATTTACAATTACGAAAGAATGTTAAGATATTTTTATTGTATACACGTTATTGTTCGACCACTATTCCCTATTGATTTGCAATACGTTATTGTTCGACCACTATTCCCTATTGATTTGCAATACGTTTCAAAAGTAAAGATTGTATTTTTGGTAAAAAAAATAAACCCTGACTGGAGCCATTAAATGAAATAGCAAGTAAAATGTGCCAAGTTGAAAAGATATTTTTTTACACACTCGAATGAAAACTCAATTTTCTACGAATGGATTCAGATTGAATTCCTCCAAGAACTGCTTTAGCGGTTCAACGATAGCTTTGACTGACGTATACCTACCTCCTTATCAAATTACTCCACAAATAAAAAAAAATCCCGTAAGGGAATTCAGTTAAGTCGCACAAAAGGTCCTTCATATAAATAGATCCTTGTATGGTAGAAATGTTTTGAAAGTAAATCTTTATCAATGCGCGGGGCAAATACGCGGAAAAAATATTTTGACGCAGTATTACTGAATTAAAACGTTGATGTGGCAATTAACTCACTTGAAGGGAAAAAGGTCAGGACAAATGAAATGAAACATTATGGTTAGTCAGTTATCTAAAGATAAGAATTAAATGTAATCCATATTTAAGAATATATGAATAATAAAAACATAATTTGATTATTTCGATTCTTTATTGCAAAGTATAAAAATTGTGAGTTTATTGAATCAATCTCTTCCAACTAGGCAGATAACAGATACGCAGATTTGTGTCAACTGTTGGATGAAACGTTACAACGTGATTACCAAAAAAAGAAAAAAAAACAGTTAAACATACTTCGATAATTAAAAAAACGAATGAAATATTTTTTTAAAACAAAATATTGTCAAAGACTGGGAAAGGAGAAGAAAGATGGGAACGGACAAGAAAATATGAATTGAAGAGAAACACATTTCGTCACTGGGAGTCTTACGGCAGATGATAACTAATTCCATGGCTTGTTTAGAGACTAAAATAATGGAATATTAAATACAATGTATGTTATCGTGAGTTCTTGCTTCTCGAGTAGTGAAGAAAAAGTGGGTTATGGTTGATTCTTTTCTTTTAGGGACTTTAATATAATACTGTGTTATCGAATAACTTGTACGTGCGTCCACTTCACGTATCATCTAGTTTTATCTTATTATATCTGAAGAATCAATTTGTACTATTATTTTTGATATATTTTAATTATATGACTGACTTATCTCGACTCAACTCGAAATCAATATTCAGGTTGAATTATGTTTTTTCTATGGGCTTATTGCCATGTGGCAATCTCTTCCATCCAACCAGAAATATGTTAAAGAGGCCTTAAGTGAAAACCAGACTGGATTTTTTTTTTAAATCTGGATTCCAGTGGGATTTAAACCCGCAACCTCCGGGCTGGGAGTCTGGCATCTTATCAACTAAGCTACAGAGGTTGTCTATATATCATACATATGTGAATTGGATAATATTAAGGCATAATTTGATCAGAACCTTAATACGTACTTCTTTGGCGATAAAGACCATGGATGTTCGATTTGATTTGACACACACTTTCCAGGTAGCACGGTTTTAGGCTGTTTACTGAGTTGGTAACATTAGCGCTTTGCACAATTATCTTTTGAAAAATTATTCAATTATCTTTTGAAAAATTATTCAGCGTTTATATTCAAGAGAACCCAGTAGTTTTTTTTTCGGTTTAGTGACTTTCAGGAGTGTTTTTATACCTCTTTTACTTTTTTTCAAGATTATGGTTTGACTACTGATAACGAGTGATCAGAACCTAGTGGTTTTAATGCTTGATAATTTTATTAGGTTGTGAAAACACCGCCCCACATGGTGAAAGCTGCAGACTTTCCATTCGCTTCCACAACATTTTTCCAAAGAATGCTAGAACATCATCATGGTAGCTTCTGGATAGTTTCATCAGCGAAGGCATCAAACAAATTCACACACCACCATATAAGTTCAGAATAGTTACTATAATGCGAGTCCAATAAGTTCAGAATAGTTACTATAATGCGAGTCATAGTGACTTATCAATCTGTTTCATTTCATCTTTAAATTGTCATATTTTACTTCTCTCATTGCTGTTCGTAAGGACAATGCTAAAATATATCGTGAAACATTAAGTGTACAGTATAGAATTCAATAAAAATCATTTGGTTCAATATTATTTTGTATTAATGTATTGTCAAAATTATATGTTTTTCAACAAAATAGAAAAATATAAAGTTAAATGAACGGAAATGTTCGTTTGGCTAATATAGACGTTCGAACCTGAAACACAGTTAGAAAACAGGATCACGAAGGAACTTAATTTGTTAAACGTGTTTTATCATATGAATAGCTGTATTTATCACAAGTAAATTTAATTAAAAGCCATTAAACAAGTTTATTTTTCTATGAAAAAAAAAACACGCATTGAATGATATTTAATGAATAATTTTTTACTTTCTTTTTAAGTAAAAATAATGATTCATACCGTTATCTCAATATAAACAACAAACTTAACTGTATGATACTGGTGAAAAAACCTACACATACGAGTATATATTTAAGCGTCAAGTTGGGAGAGAAGTTGTTCATTGTGAAGTGAGGTTCGCCATTTTAATCTGGATGTAGCCATTTCACGTACCGTTTCGTGCCATTAATATGATTGATGACGCTTTGAGGGATCGACAGCCCTAATACCTTCGGCATATGTGAGATTATGCCATAAAACCGGATTGTGCTATCCTTTTTTGTTTTATAGGTGAAAAAAAGATAGACTGACGCTCGGTTTCTTTTTACGGTTCAATGTATGTAAAGTGAATTTTCAGGGATGTGCCATAAAAAAAGATCTATCGACATAACATGAAAGCACTCCCCTTACAAAATATTTTTAGCACCCAATTTTGTCAACGCTGTAAATTTTACCTCTTTACACATAGTACGAAAAGTTTAATAGTTTAATTAGGGTAGAACAAAATATATATAACAGAAAATTAGCTACAATTCATATATTGTATTAAGGTTTTTTTTATTTATTTATTTCATTAAAGTATTATATAGCTTTAGCTTTATGATCATTAATAAACATTTAGGACAATATTCATAAATACCATAATGCCGTTTTATTGTAAAGCTAGGAAGAGAGGACAGAGTGGCAGATTTGTTCCATTTCTTTTATTAAAAATATCATTACTGATCCAACCACACTTTCCTTGGTCTTCATCTACTACGCCGTCCCCACATTTGCGCTGTATATTTGGCTTGTTAGTCTTTCTTTATTCATTTGTTCTACTAACCTAAACCGTCTCAGATTGCACTTCTTTATTTTCATCTCAAGTGATGGATAGCTTGTTCGGAGTTTCGGTCCGATGGTAGGACACCTTACTCCTTCATCGGATAAGTTCTGACTGTTAAGATATTTATTGGAAATTTTTGGATCTTTTTGGGAATCGGGAAAGGATAGGTTTGTGGTAATTGTTTTGATTTTATGAATGATTATGAGAAATTATAAACGATTAAATACATATATAAATATGATGATATATACATAATATTAAATACAAATATACATAAATTTGTGTCGTCACACACTGTTTTATATTGAATGGGTGAAAAAAAAAATGAAAAAATAAATAAATGAATTGTGAATAAATTATAAGAATGAATATAGTATATGTAGATAAGTAAATGAGTGGGGAAATGTGTGTGACTTTTATAAATATATTAAGGTGTAGAAAATGTTTATTGAAGGTGAAAAATGCGGTTGCCTATGGGGGTAAACTGTCTGCCGGAGGAATTATCGATGATGGGGTGTTCAGAGTGACAATCGGGGGGTCATTTGGGGGGACGATTAGAGTTAAAGAGGGGAGGGTCGGGGGGATGTTTCGCAATATTGATTTCGGACGAGTGTGTCTGTAACTGGTGTTCGCGTTGTAGTTATCTAAGGCTTTTATGACTGGGTTGGGATGACGGGATATAGAGCTGTAGAACCTTTCGGCCAGAGCGCGCATATGTTCGGGGATAGTATGTAGTTTGGTATCTGCGTGGAGTCTTGAATTACGGACGATGTAGGGTGCTTTTAAAATTATGCGGAGGGCTTTGTTTTGAATGATCTGAATGTGATGTAGCGTTGTTTTCTTCGCGTGGCCCCAGACCGGAAGGGCGTATGTCAGTTGCGGTCTGACGATCGCTTTATATAGGTGGAGTTTAGTGCGCGTGCTAAGTTTGCTGTATTTACTGATCAAGGGAAATAATGATTTGAGTGTTCCGTGAGCTTTTGATTTGATATTGAGGGCGTGTTTATGCCACGAGAGTCTACTGTCTAATGTGAGGCCTAGGTATTTTACGTGTTTTGACCATGGGACGCTCTGGCCGAAGAGTTTAAGAGTTCTGATGGGTTTGATGTATCTGCGTGAGAAGCGGACTGCTGTGCTTTTGGTGGGATTTATTTTGATCTTCCATTTGGTGCACCAGTGCTCCAGAATGGCTGTTATTCATCCTCATTTTCTATAATTCATCTTAACGCAGAACAATAGTAGATTTTTAAATATTTATTGCATTACACCTATAAATCAAGGAATTTCTTTTACAATGGCATGTTAAATTTCATACGTGTTTATTAAGTTTGCGTAAAATAAGGACAATTTTTATTTTAAGAAGTTAAGACTTCTTTGTGAAACGGATAAAATACTATAACTACTTTGTGAACGCTGACCAGATGCATGAGAAAACTTCTATGAATTTACCATAGTTGGTACAATACTTGGCTTTCAGCCCGGGGGTTATGGGTTCATGTATAATTGAAAAGCAATTTATTTAAAAAAAAGCTTCCAGCTTGGGTTTTACTTAAAGCCTCTTTAATATCAATTGGTTGAAAGAGATAGCCATATGGCAATAAACTCGCTAAGTTATACTGTAAAAAAAACGATGTCTAATATAATGATTGTGGACAAAAACCGGCCAGCATTCGGTACAATTAAGTCTTATCTTATATACACAATATTTTAGTCATCATACCAATGTTTTATGTCTGCACTTGAATTAATATTAAGTTGTATTTAAATGTAAGATAAAATAGAAGGTTAACACAGTTTAAAATGAGAGAGGCTTGAAAATTAACAATATTACGAGTATAATAGTAAAGACAAAGTTTAAGATTTTCACTTAAAATAAAGTACTTCTTGGTACAAATAATAAATTTGCTGAGCGAGTCCAACACTAAAACTAACTGAGATGCTGGTTGAAGGTTGGAGGTTCAATGAGACCCGTCTCAAGATATCAAAGTCAGAGTGGAGATAGCAAGAAGCTGCTTCTTCAAAATGCAAGATATCCTTTGCAATAAGACTTTAATCTCGATTTATGACACTTACTAACGCTACCAAAAAGAATCAAGAGACTTTTGAAATGTGGTGTTAAAAAGTCCGTAATGATGACATCCGAAAACGGATTATTAAAGATAGAGAAATATTATCCACTATCAAAATGACATACTCAGAGCACTTTGGGCATATAATGCAACGACAAAAATATTAGATTCTTCAACTGATATTGCAAGAAAAAATTCAATGACGAAGATCAGTAGCAAATAAGAAAAGATTTCATAACATATCTTTGTTCAGAGCTGCTACCTCAAAGGCCATGATAATTAAAAATGAAAAAGTATTTAAATGTTGCAATACAAATAAATGTTGAAAATATGTTTTAAATCAATTGGATAAATATAAGAGATCAACTTATCTGACATAATTCATCTACCAACGGATATTTAATATTTGATGAATTCATTATAAAAGCTAAAATTTCAAATTTACCCGAGCTTAGTTAAGAAAACAGCCTTAATTTTCACTAACTGGAATTGTATAATTGAAGCTATTATCCAGTCAAGTAGAAAGTTTATTCGTATATTAAATCAAGCAATCCTTAACAAATATAAATTATACCCTTGACTTGACTCCTCGCTGTATTGGTTTAGAGCCGAAATTCACAAAATGTGGATTGGCGTCACGGATTTTTTATTTTCAAACATTTTACAAAAAAGATATTCATTCATTCGTGTTACTATCAACATATTCAAATTCGTGTTGCAGGCACATTGAAGGGCACCTTCGGGAGACAATATTGTCTTCGACTCTATTAATGAGCCTTTGTGTAGAGTACCATTGAAATTGGCGTAAAACTCGCAGTTCATCATCGCTCGTATTTATTTATTTATTGCGTTGGCAATACTGTCACTACTGAACAGGCAACAGCACTCGCACACGTCTTGCATGCGCGTTTATTGTTACTGAACTAAAACTTGTTTTAACAGACTGGCACCCTTTTTTATTTTTTTCTTGGGTACCACCGAAATTTGAACACGAAACATTCACGCGGAAGTCAAGCGTCTTACCACTAGGTTACAAAAATCATTACGTAAAAATATTTTTTTAATATTATAACGTATTTTGGTTAGTTGAAATCACGCAATGGTTATGTAACTGACTCTTAGAGACTTGAAAATGCTCGACAGATTATGAATTTCCCCATGTGGTAAAAGTATGAACATAGTTTAAAAAATATCAAGCATTGTTTAAAAAACGCTATTATATACGGTGTGGGATTACATTTAGAAAGAATTTGATTTTGCCAGACAGGAATAAATAGCTTTCGTAAAATTTAGTCAAATTCAATTGAAAACTTCATTTTTTTACAAAGTGAAGAGCATTTTGATGATGATTTTTTACATAATACATTATCAAGTTGATTTTTATAAATAATATTTTAATTATTAAAAGAGCATTGTTAAGGCTCTAATAGAATTCTAAGATTTAAACTTAAATTACAAAGAATTAAAATGTGATAATAACAATAAAAATAACAATTAAACTTATAATAATAATACTTTAATAAACAATCAATTTGGCAATTTATTCCAAGAGTTTGTGTGTACAATGCAACACAAGTTTTATAAATATACTTTAGTAAGAAAACAGGAATTGTGAACTGTGAATAAATATAAATAAAATACAGTAATTTTTTTAAATTCAACAAATTTAATAAACACTCAAAATAAGAATAAAAAATTATTCCGTTTGGACTATTAACTTTTGGGAAAATACAAATTTATCCATTTGCTATCAGCATTCTCCAGTGAAGCAACATAACATAAATTGTCTACTTGCAATTATTTATATTAATGAGTCATCAATTCACATCATACGCTCACGAATTCCCCACATGTGTTTCTTCAGTATAATATCAAAATCTTGTACTAGACATTAGCATTCTACATTTCCAAACTTATTAAGAAAGAAAAAAAATTAAACCTATTTTATTGGCTCTGGATCGAAACGATCAAGGTATATGGTAATAAAGCTTATCTAAATTGAAATTGAGGCATTTTCTAGGGTTACAGAAGACCTCCCACAATACAATAATTAAGAAATTCCTTCAACTCCATAGCTTTATCTTTGTTGCTTAGTTAAACTTATATTGAATAAATGGAACAGTGTAATTTTTTTCTTGGATGAAATAAATCTAGGGAAAATAATCTGCGATAAGTAAAATCATCTTATTATTTGATGGGCTTTAAGCTTTTTTATTCGAAACCTTATTCAGGAAGGATCAATCACTAATATACTCAATAAGTTTTTTTTAATGAATTGTGATATTTTGCAAATGGTTTGTCAGTAAAAATTGGAAGAGCTTTATCATTATTAAATTAAATAAAAAATTAATGAAGTATACTGATATATCGGTTTTTAATGTTACTTTTTCAATTATAACAAATATATAATAAAATATACTTTAATCAATTAAAAAAAAAACTGTACTATAAAATTTATTGAAAAAACATATTTTGTATACAATTATTCAGTTGTCAAAAACAGATTTAATTAATATCTCGATTTTCGAAATACAAGGAATTGCCATTTAAAATTCTGTCTTAATAGTTTATGTCAAATCGTCAACGGTACTTAAACAAATTATTTTCAAAAGAAAATTGTAAATTAGTCAAATAATACGAATATCAGAATGTAGTTTCGTATTTTATGGGTTTATTAGGGTTAGGACAAAGTTTTACGTGCTGAATGTATATTATTATGAAAGGTTACAGTTAAAATTATTTTTTTGGACAGTTACCAGAGTGATTTTTGGCATCGTTTTGAAGATGGAACAAAATTAGTTATTTATTCGGTGCTTGGTGCTTTTTTACTACCGCAAAGGAAAAATACGACATCAAAGAAAAAAAAATATGTGTAAAAAGCTTCGCGACGATACAGTAAGCAATCATGCGTTTAATGTGATTTTAAAAGTCGTAATTGTGATACAACATATTAATATCCGTAATTGTGATACAACATATTAATATCCGTAATTGTGATACAACATATTAATATCCGTAATTGTGATACAACATATTAATATCCGTAATTGTGATACAACATATTAATATCCGTAATTGTGATACAACATATTAATATCCGTAATTGTGATACAACATATTATTATCCGTAATTGTGATAAGACACTCGAGATGGCGCCACTTTGGAAGGCCGATTACAATTGTTGACGACCAAATCAAGACTTGGATCTAGAATAACCAACTTTCTATGGCAAATAAATTGCTGAGATATTAAAAATAACGAAAACTACCATCCACGAGCATTTGGTTTAAATATACGTTTGAATTCGACCTAAAATACAAAATAATATTTCGGGCAACCCAATACTTGCAATAAAAGTATTATATAATATAGGTATACGTATCTTCTCTTATTAGTTTATGAACAAAATCTTGTATTACTATTTACTGTTTCAGCTAGAAATAAAGAGGCCTATTATTTTATAGGATTGTACAAAATATTGTATTGTGATTTATATTATATTTATCATGCTTGAATTATAGTTTGTTGATTTAGCGATAAAATGATATTTAAAAAATTTAAACATTCTTCTGATGCAAAAAAACTAACATTGCTGAAAAATATTATTAATATTTGCTTCAACTTGAATAATTAGAAAAACAAATAAACTTGCTCCAATTGTATTCTATCACAATTTCTTTGTATCACGTACAGCCTAGGGGATTTTACACATGTGCCAATTTTTTCCAGCCAACCAGGAAGGTGTCTAAACAAGCCTTTAGTGAAAAAAGATCTCAACTCAATTTTGAAAATTGGGTTCCAAAGTAAATCGAATCCCCATCCCTCGGGCTGGAAGACATGTGTCTTACCAACTATAACACAGAAGTCATCCAATTTGCTTTTACATACATCATGAGCGTGTCTTTGCGTATTTTACCAGCACCTTCCTTCAATCTTTCACTTAACTAGGTAAATATGTCCAAATGATAAAGTACTTGTTTTATAACTCATTTTCCCAGTCACGAAACACAGTAATGTTTGCAAGAAGAATCCGGTCGAGAGTTAAACATTAAATTGATAATCCTTTCTTTCAGGGTCCATAAAAATAACTATCAAAGATTTTGGACCCTTCCGTGTTTTCGGAAACCCTCACGTTTACAATACATTTAGAGGGGGGAGGGTTTCCGCTGTAATTGAATTGCCTGACGACATGAGCGCTCAGCATTGCGGACGCCTACCTATACATGGGGGACGCTTAATGTTGTGTATTAAAATTATGACTGGCCCAAATAAAAAATAATACAGATTCAGGTTAAAGAATACAGTAAAAAGTTAGAAACATTAATTCCTGTCCTGCTAAAATGTATAAAACATACTCCTTTATAACTCACAAAAATCAAAATTAAAAATTGTGACCTTATTTTCCTTTTTTTTACAAATGTGGTAAATGTCCGAAGCCTTATACTTTTAAGCTATGACAACTTTCTTGGTCTAGTTGGAAAGACACTGAACTTTCGCCCAGAGTTTCCAGGTCCTATTTTCGATGGCACCTAAAAAATGAAAAGAAAAAAAAGGGTTCCAGTGTGGTTCAATGGTTTATTTGATAGCATACTTGCACGTGCTATGCGTGTGCACTTGCGGTAATATTTGCAATATATATATATATATATAACTGTAAGATACACACATACTATTACGTCGTTTTCCTGTCAAGGTAGGTACAGATGAGAGAGCATCAGACTTTCATATCATGACACGTCTTTCGCTTCTTCTACATCCATACTTTTCATACTATCACTACTATTTCACTGACTTTTACATTTTATTCTTTTAAAATATCATTTATTTCATCGTACTTTCCTTGGTTTTCTCTACCATATCTACCACTCACGTTTGCAATATATTTTTGTTTTATGTCAATGTTAATATTTCTATGGTGACAACCTCCGCGACTTAGTTGGTAAGACGCCTACCTTTAATTCCCGCTGAAATCATGGGATTATTTTGTAGTGATTTTGAAGATTTCAATGAGGTGAAATAAGTAATAAGTTATAAAAAATAAGTCAAGATTTCCTGAAAATTTTACGAATGCAAAAGGCCATGTATCAGCAATATGACTCACCAACCCGTAAAAGTTCCGCTTTCAAGTACTTTCTCGCGGGACAATGACAACAAAAGCTCCACTGACACGTGAAAAGTTTACTTGAAAATAAGCAGCAGGTTTACCTCAAGTTTGTAACACGCTAAGAAGGTGAATAGAAGTGGTATTATTAATTACTTGACGACATAAACTTTTACATCTTTGAATATTAAATAAATGACAGGCATTCATATATGTCTACTCTGGGCGTGCATTAAGCAATCAACTCATTTATAGGAAAACTAAATCGCAAAAAGTGTAAATAAAACCTGCTTGAACACTGTTAAAAGTTTTTCGTTTCCTTAATTTTCCTTGAACTGACGATTTTATTTTATAATTTCTGAAAAAATAAGGAAATGAAATGTATTTTCCGGTTTTAGTTTTTTTTAATAAACTTTTACATTTTTTTAAAAAGTCAAAGAGGTTAAGGCTTAAATAAAGAGACTAACTTAAATGCTAAGTCCCTTAATTTATTGATTTTGTCGATATTCAATTTACAGAGCTCCATTTTTTAGGAAAATCAAATTGAACACTAATAGTTTGACAAAGCTTATTATATGATGAATCAGATTTTATTAATTTAAAAAAAATGTGTAGAACTATCAAATGTTGAATTTGATTTAAGAGTATCTTAAAATCCTAACCTTAAAATCTTGTGAAAGTCACACGTTTTTTGAAAGAGTCGGTCCTTTCCAGAAATATTATACATTAATTAATGCAATTCAGATTTAATATCTACCACGTTTTTCAGTGAAAATTTATTATTGAGGTCAGTCTCTGAATTTTGAGGTTAAGTGGTTAAAAGCTGATTTTTTTCTCGAAAAATCCTCTAGACGTCCTTGAGGTCAATGCCATGTAGTACGGTAATGACTAACGATCGTTGACAAAAACGAAGGATTGAAAAAAAAAAGTTTTTACTGAAGAAAGACACAAAATCTACATTGCGGACCTAATTGAGTAGTTCGATACATTTTATTTGCGAATAATGCCTCCATGGCTGAATCAGTAGAACGCGTGACTACCAAACAGGAGTTTTGCATTCCACTCCCGATGAAGCCCACAAAGGTTTCAAGCCTTGTTTTCCAGATAAAACATTTTTACAACCTTCTGGTTAGTTAGAAGAAATTGCCAAATGACAATAATTTCACCTGATTATACCATATGCTATGGAAAAAGAATAGAATACTTTCATATTTCATTCTTGCAAATTTATATTAATGTATGAAAGCAAGATAGCTTTAATTTTAACGGTTGGACAGGTTATAGTGCAATGATTATTTCTACTGCTAATAAAAACTCATAAATCACATAACCTTGATGAACACTTCATAGGTGACGCTGTTCCATTTTGATATATTGTATTGTATAACACTTTGTCGTACACCGTATAATCTGACAAGTTTATTGTCATTTATAATATCTTCCAACCAATCAGAAAACTGCTAAAGAGGCTTTAAGTGAAAACTATACTGGAACATTTTATGAAATAAATTGGGTTCCAAGAGGAATCAACTTTTGGAATATGTAGACAGGTGTCTTGCTAACTAGGTCAAGGAGGTCGTCGAGTCAATTTTAAATATTCAAACGCATTAAATTTGCCCCTTGGAGATATTCTCACCATAATGACCCGAAATTCTCCGAATCGGAAGACAGAAGTCTTACAAACTAGGGTACAGAGGTCATATTTATTATTAAGTGTACAAATAGATTATATATGGTATAGTGAGACCAAGTGGTTATGTCAAGTATACAAGGGAAAAATAAAGGCAAGGGAATCAGAAAGTCGAAAATACATTATGTGTCTATCGTGACACATACGAAGGCTATATGTCACAATATACTTAAGTTGTCTCTACGTACAATATTAGATAATATATATGTCTTTGTTATAATGCAGAAGAAACATATTTGCAAAGCATTGCTTCTGGTCGATTTAAACTTGGATTTGTAAAAATCAACCCTAATAAATAATACGGAAATGAACTTATTGCACAAAGTAAAAAAATCTGGCTAAAAAACAGTTTTTTCTCAAAAGCTTTATTTTGTTCTTGCTTGACATTCATAAAATTTTGAAAAATATGAAAAATTGTCGGAAACAAAGCGTTTCTGTTTAGAAACTATATTTTCCTCTTAAAAAGGAAGGAGAATCGATAGGAATTTTCCCGTACTTGTTGTTTTTAAAATAAATTTGTTTTTAACGCGACAAAGGGGATGAAATTTGTTGAATTTTAACAAGATTGGAAGGGCGGATAATCTGAGCATCAAAAAGATTTCTTTATCATTTTATCAAGATTTATAGCATTTGCGAAAGAATTTATTCACCTTTATGAATTAAATAAATGCTAAAATTTAAAATAATATATAAATTTTAATGGCCAAATATTTTCTGCACAAGAAAGGTTAATCAATAACTAAACATTTAAATTAATTCAATGGGGAATAATATCATCGTCACGTTCTTTTGGGGTTCCAAGATTGGATCGTCACCCTTTCCTTTCTTTTCATACTAGTTTGGCTTTGCTTACGAGGGTAGGCTGAATTTTTTAAATTCTTTTATGCACATGGTTACACGTGATACATCCGGCGGACTTATTAAAATACAGCAATTTATTCTGACTTACCAGCTCATCTTGGATTAAATAAATTGCTTTAAACGATAAAATTCTCCTTCATTTGCGGTTTTCTCGATGAATGAACCGCAAATGAAGAATTGTAAAATGTAGTGTGGTGTATTGGTATACAAAGGAGTCTTTAATCGCTTGATCGAAGAAAAAGTTCATGTTCGGGAGGGGAATTTTTCTCGAATATATGAAGGAGAGCTGGGATTGAAAAGTAACACATCAGATTATGATTTTAAACATTTTTAGTGTTTAATATAACCTTGAAACTGGATTCCTTTTACCAACATTTTTTCAGCAGATATTCCAGTTTTATAGAATAACTTGCCAAGGTCTTTCAAAAACTGCTCCACAGTCGCTATGTCAGCATCGTTCAAGTCAATTCCCACCGAGATCTTTATGAGTTAAGGGAAGAGGTGTATGTCGACGGTACCATGCCGGGTGAATAAGGCGATAGTCGGTGGTATACAGCGCGGCCATTGCAACTGTCGCATGTGAACCGGGGTAGTGCCTTGGTAAAATACGATGCGTTTTGTCCGGGTCTTGAGCGTAGTAGTCTGTTATTGTTTTGACCTTTATGCAAGTAAATAGGCAATCATGATAATGCATTTAAAATATTAAAAAAAAATATCCCATCACGCGATAAACCGCTATGTTGCGGCTATTTCAATTGTTGTTAGAACTTTAATTGTTAGTAGTTTAAAAGGTTCACTTTAACGAAAACGATAATACATTGAGACCGGTTAGTTCTAATTTTTTACGATGCTGGGAATTTTCAAGTCTCACTTTGTACGCTTATTCATATTTTCATAAACTGCATTATATTCTTTCAAATGATTTTACGTTTCAATTTTATAATTTGCTCGGTCATACCGTTATACACTTTATTCTAGATTCTTAACGATATAAATTTACATACTTTTTCGTAAAATAATACCCATGAATTTTTTAACGCTTTTGGATTCTCCGCTAGTCGTTATTTTTTTTGTATCGAAGAATATTTTCAATTTTCATGGTTAAAAAAAAAATTTTCCTAAATCATTTAATGTTTTCTTTGGTAAAATATTGTACTATGTATATACCAATATTTTATTTAAAACTTAAAATATCGTTTATCGTTATAATTAGTCACAACCTTCGAGTCATACTTGGTTGTTGATCTTCCACAAGGGAGTCTCGGGTTCAGTTCCCGATAGTACCCAGAAATTAAATAAAATAACACATAGGGTCTGGTGACAATGCTCGCGTGCGTTCGATTTGTGCGAGTGCTGTTGAATCTTCACATGCAGTTGTACTGTTAACACATTTGATGGTGAACTGCGAGTTCTTTACCTACTCCAGTGATTCATAAATTCGATGACTCAATAAATGGGGTCAAAGATTATATTTCCTGGCTTAGCTCTACAATATGCCTACAACACCAGTTTGGATGTATGAGGGGTACCATATGAATGAATAATTTTCAATACCAACATAGTATATCGTCTTCTCCATATGTCATCATTGGTTTAAGCAGTTGGCGATCACACTCTTAAATAAGTTTCATTACATTAAAACGTAAGTAAACTCTTGAAATCTTAGCCCAGATTATGGTAAATTATTTTGTATCACTGCACTTTTCTGTATCCCTACATCATATTTTTATCAATCTTTTCAGATTTCATTTTAAGGAGCGTATATTTAGAGCCATGAAAGAAATAGTTAAGGTATCCGATTTTTCTTTACGTTTATTTGAGGAGATGTCTAGCCATTATACGGAGGATATCATGGGTGCAGAGGCAGATCTCATAAAAAAAAAACGAATTTTGGGGAAACTTTAAGGTGATACCATTAACGGATAAGATGAGAAAAAATCGTTGGTGGTAAAGCTACGAGTATGTCATAAAGATAGAAAATAATCACATGTTCAAAAGTTATTTGGAAATAGACATTAGTTGGAGTGTTTGCACGTCAACACCTGAGTATCCTTCTTAAAGAAAATATATATTTTTTTCTACATAGACTCTTTAATTTTTTTTATTTCTGGTCATTGTCTTCCACTTAGTATCTGTTTTTCTATTTTGGGTTGTACGAAGTGTAACATAACTCCACAACTTAAAAGACTTGGAATGTTGAAAATAGTGGAAAAGTTTTACATAAAGTTGGAGTTGTGGTGTTCAAGGCGATCAACAATCAGGTTCCTCGATATTTCCAGGACAGAGTTCAAGTCGAGCGCAGCGAACACTTGGACTCTTCGAATTCTCAATAGAATGGGCAAACCATAATATTTCGATAACGTTTAAAGAAGCGGGATCTCTTCTATGAAACATTTTTACGTCCTTCCTAAGGCAAATCTCTAAACTGGTAACGTTTTCGGTAGACTTGATCTCTGTACATCTTTTGTAAGTAAATAAGTTGAGCTAGTTATGGAGCGCTCTTGAATTGGTCTTAATGATTGGGAAACGGCGCTATATCAAATTATCGTTCTAAAAAAATATCGTACAAAAAACTATTTACATATAAACAATAAAGCCAGGTTCCTTTTGAAATAAGCACATAAGGTAGAAACTCTTCATGCCTGTCTATCCATGTACACAGCTCTTGTCTCGTCTACATCCATAAATCTTGTTATAAATGTTCTCCTTTTTCTCATATTTTTTTACCTTTACCTTAGTAAAAATTTCATCAACTATATCTTCGACTCTTTCCTCTGTCTAAACTTTTCTCGCTCATTATTTGTTGATATAAACGGAGAGTGAGTAAAAGTATATATTTGTTTAGTATGTTAAGTTTATATAACATTTATTTTTGATAAGTAAGTCTAGCATGTTTATTTTCTCAATAAAGCCTAACCATGTCAAAATTTCTTTCATTTAAAATATAAACATTTATAAAAATTATATTTAAATCATGCCAGAACTACTTCTAAGCTAGTTTTATTTAATTTAAGTATTTGTTTGCTGTACTAAAAAAATATTAAGTATGTTAGTAATCTAATACAATAAATATTTGGATGCCCTATTATTTTCCATAAATATAAAAAAACAATGTTGTTTATATATTTTTTATTATTTATAATAGTTAACTTCTCTCATGTCTTAATATAATAGTAGTATTATATAATGACAATATTATGATAGATTCGTACTTAAACCGGCTTGTTCTAGTTAATTTAACTAGAACAAACCAGTTTCTCTTATTTTACGAAATTGTTTCCATCCAATGTATTTCGGAAGCTTGGTGCAAGACACCAAAATAGGCTCCATTTCGGTGCCGTTTATATCCGGGTCATTGCGCTTGTAGAGTATTACCTCTTTCGGGAGGATATGAAGGGGTTGAGTTTGTGACGTCGTGCAGAAAATAGAAAAAGGTATCGATAAAAAGACATTGTTTAATTTTTGACCGCTTGAACATTGCATACAAAAGTCATTAATTTATTGTACAGTTTATATGTCGAGTTTGTTACTATAGAACTCTTCCAACCAATCATACCTTTTTGTAACAGAGTTTTGAGTTCAAGGTGGAGGATTTATATTTTTGGTGTAGAGTAAAAATATGCAGTAACTAATCCAACAAGGTTATTAATGACCAGAAGAAGGAACGGTTGATTGGAATGAAGGAGGTTGGAGATAGAGGAAATATACGCTTTGTCACTAAAGCGAGATGTAATGTTATTTTAATTAAATAAATAAAACGCCAATGATGTTTCGAGTCTTTTATTAACTGAAAGTTGGTTTCAAAATCTAACAGCATGGACAGTACAAGACAATGTGAAGAACTATGAGTGCAGGACTGGAAAATTAAAAAAAAATATATCTACTGGAGCGTAGCGTGAGACTTATAACATATATACCCATTTATATTTTGTTTAAATTATTATCAGGCCAAATAATCAAGATCAATAAAATTTTTGAATACGAAATAATAAATGGCAACCTTTTTTTCCAGAATTTTTTTTTATCGCAAAATTATCACAGATTTTTGTAGATTATATTTTGATGTGTTTCAATAAGATTCAATTACTAAACATAGTTCCAAATGTTTTAAGTAAATTGTTCACATTTATATAATATGTACTATTATATTTTGGTTAAAATTTTCCATGAATGTATATTTTACATGTTAAAAAAGTTAAGATAATTTCGTTCAAACTAAATAAGTTCAATAAACAATAATAAAATGAAAAATATACAACTCCACAGTCAGAATTATTTTATATTGTTCAAATATAAACACAACATGAGTACAATACAACAGATACACAAAGAAATAAAGAAAGAAACATACAAATATTAAATCATGCCATTCCCGTTACAAAATAAACGGAAAGACGAGAATACTAGTCTTTGCTTTTCAATATACATATATGGTACACATATTTAATAATATATTTGCTTCAATTTTTTAGAGAAATAATAAATGGATTGGTCTCATCATCATTATTATTATCATCATCACATCACGTGCCTATTGAAATAAGCAGAGAGGACGTATCTTTAATTTGTTTTATCGTGGTAAACATATTTTGCTCCTGTTACGTCCAGACTCTTCATTATATATAGTCTCATTTGCGATTCACTCGGCGCGACCAACAAACGTTCTTCCAAGTCGTATTAGATGTGCACCATCCTTATTTACAATTATGAGAGAATTATAAAATAGTACATTACACAAAATATTGTTTCATCCTTATTTTCCTTTGTTCCCTTTTCTTATCCTTGAACGAATTCCTTTTCGCTAAATATACCATTATTGTTTAGAGATTGATCAGTTATTTGTTTAACTACTCGAGTTCAAACGAATATTTTTTAATAAAATCTGTGAATTAGAACGATTTAATGTATCCTAAATGTTTGGTTGGTTGGAAGGAATTGCTGTATAACAACCAACCCACCAGATGTACCATATACAGAAAGGAATAAAAAAAGGTTATTCACTCTTCCATCTTTCATTGATTTGGTCATGCCATGTTTTTCTACGCCCTTTTAAACTTCTTATACCTTTTTACTACTCATATATCATACATTTTTTCGTAAATTTTCATCATTCATTCATTTTAAGTTGCTGGACCATATCAACGATATTTTCTTCATCTCAAACACTTTATCTTCTTTCGAATTGTATTATTTCCTAATGTTCTGGTTCCTTATTCTGTCACAAATATTTTTCCCGTGCACTCTATGCAAAAATCTCCCTTAGACTGCATTTATCTTACTATTTTGGCCATGTTCAAGTGTCGCTTGCACTTCTTAAGGATAAATTAGACTTAGAAATCCGTTTAATGAAGTAATACGGATTTACTTCAAATCGTAGAATTGAAAAAAGCATTGTATATTGTTATAAACAAAAGTAGAAGTTATGACAATGTTCCTAACCTTAATGTTTTTTTTGTATCTTTTTCTTTGTGATTTCATTCGCAAGCTTGTTTTGTCTCCTAATATCTACATTCAAAATGTGAACTGTATGCAATATTTACTTTGTTCGTACAATGCACCCCCATCTGGCATGACAGTTTATTTGAAGAATCTATGTAACAAGCGATGCGAGGATCCTGACAAATGGTTGCGTTGAAAATATTATCGAACAAACCTTATTTTGAAAATATTTTGAACCTTTATATAGGAAAATGAAAAATTACAACAATATTTGTAGAACGCAATATATGGAACGAAATTTAAAGTCACATTTAAGGAAGCTTTGACAAATTTGTACAAAACTTCATTTAAAATACTATTTCTTCGGGTAATAAATTAGTTAACATTTGGTATTTAGTATTCATGTTGGACTATGGCTTTGGGCCTATGACTGTGAAGGATAATTCAGTTTTAGAGTACTAATGTACTACGCACACTGAAAATGTATGTAAAGGAATAAAATTCAGGTAACAAAGTGCATATTCCTATTTTAATTCTTCTATAATTCTTTGCATTAACTAACTAGTCTTATCCTGATTTATGTATTTAAACTCACACATATTCAATAACTTTATTTTTTCCATTTTCATATATTATTTTCTTTGTCCAATAATAATTTTCTCGGTATTCCTATTTCACGCTTCCAATTGACTTCGCGTGATAGATTTGTTTCGCCTGTCTTTTATCACTAATTTATCCAACCCACCTAAGCGTGCTATCAAAATTGTAAATAAGGCAAAATCAAGTAGTACACCATCCTTGGGTAGAACTTAACAGCGCTATATGATCAATTTGTTGACCGAAATTGTGATAATGAGTCAAATATGAGAGCATTAGATCCAAGATCGTCCGACAAGAAGTGGCGTCGTTCTGAAGGTTTTAGATCTGCATGTATCGTACGGCTGGGATTATTATGACCTTATGATCTAGATGAAAGATATACTTGTTATATTCATCACTGGTATTTTGGTTTAAACGTACTCATAAATTTTATTCCACCTGAATTTATTGAGTGATGTTTACGGACTGTCTTTTATAAATTCATTAATAAAGCGGACTTTCTACAATACTTTATTACAAAACAACATTAAAGCTTTTACTTTTATGATAAACCTACGGTATATTTAGAGAGATTTTGAATTTATTCCTAGTTCTTTTCAAATTTAATATAGTACTTAGTTTAACACTTGCCTCCCTGTGATGGATAGCGAATGACCAGGACTTATATTTTATTTGATTATTCGATATTTTAATACACAATAAAAGGATTTTTATAGCTTATTACAAAAAATAACCTAGCAGATTTTGCATAATTTAATTTTAAAATATACATTTTTTACTGGACGCTTAGCGTCCAGCACCGTGGTTGGTGGATTTTTTTAGCACAGTAAGGCAAGTGTTAAGGAAGTATTTTTTATTTATTTAAAGTGACGTATACTTGAAAATTCCGACATTCATAAAAAATATATATATATTATACATTCACTACCCAATGTAGATTGTTGACTCGTTGTTGACAGTTGACACGTTGCATTTATTGATAAACCCTCTAAAACAGACTCTGTGTATTGTGTTTTTATTTTTACGACTAGGGGAGATTGTATTTTGGACGGGACATATAGCTTTGTTAAAAAAAAACACCCATTTCGTGACTCTGCGTTGTCACTGCGGATAAGATTCGTTGACTTCTCCGTGCTTTGGATGAGCGACCGATAAGGCGATATCTCTTTTCATGGGTGGCCACCCTTCTGAAGTGAATTATAATGATTTTCACATAAAAAGGGATATTATTTGGAACAAAACTGGCTACTCACAAAAATACATAAATGTTATTTAGGTTTTTAAAATATGTTGTGTAATTCGAATCTATTGGAATATTATACTTTTTTTCAGTCTATGTAATTCGCCCTTCTGAGAGTGATTTGTGCCCTTTGTATGGTTGCCATTTGTTTTACGAATATACAATTCTCTTTTTTTTTGTATTTAAATTATACGTTGTGAAAATACGTGTATATCAGATAGTCGAAAAATTAAAAAAGGGTAATGAAGCAAGAATGTGTTTTGTCACCCTGGTTGTTTAATATTTATACATATTCATGTATGATACACACATCAACGGATGGCATACAAAGTCAAAGAGGAATGTGTGTGAATTGCTAGTACCAGTGGAGAAAGAAGATGAATTGCAGATTCTGAAATCTAAATTGTATGATAGATGTAAAGAGATAGATCTGAGAGTGAAGGTTGCGAAACCCAAAGTCATGGTGGTAGTTAAGTTTGGCCCTCTGTTTTATCTACAAACTTCGGCAAGGCAGCTATGTATGTTAAATAAGGCCGTTAAGCTATTTGATTGTCTATTGACATCGTATATTGTCTATGACAGTGTATATTTAAAAAAAAACCTTTAGATGGAATAATCAGTTGAATTTCTGCATACTGCTATCCTTTGGTTCAGTTGAATTCCATCATAGTGGTAGAAAAGTGTGGAAAGTAAAGTAAATGCAGTTCGAATAACGTAAATTTAGAGCAAGTTGAAGAATTCTATTTTTTCGATAATATTTTCTCAGATAATGGAAGAGTTACGAGATCAATTTAATGGCTTGTGGCGATAAGAAAAAAAATCGATGAGGTCCTTAAACATATAACATATACTCGAACCGGACAGTAATAAAATATCCTAAAATGATAGTCCACATACAGCAGTATTTTAATACCAACTTTGATATATGGAAGTGAAACGTGGATGTAGAAAAAGTCTTAAAAAAATCCAAATAAATGGTGAACCTTCGTTCGCTTAGAAGAGATTAAGAATACAAAAGTGGATAATGTATGAGTAAATACAGAATGAAGTGATTAGAAATGATCGTGAACTTAAGACTTATATAAAAGTTTAAATGGAATGATCAGTTGAGTTCCAGTATATTGTGATCCTTAGTTTAGATGGAATGATCAGTTGAGTTCCGGTATATTGTGATCCTTCGTTTAGACGGAATGATCAGTTGAGTTCCAGTATATTGTGATCCTTAGTTTAGATGGAATGATCAGTTGAGTTCCGGTATATTGTGATCCTTAGTTTAGATGGAATGATCAGTTGAGTTCCGGTATATTGTGATCCTTAGTTTAGATGGAATGATCAGTTGAGTTCCGGTATATTGTGATCCTTAGTTTAGATGGAATGATCAGTTGAGTTCCAGTATATTGTGATCCTTAGTTTAGATGGAATGATCAGTTGAGTTCCGGTATATTGTGATCCTTAGTTTAGATGGAATGATCAGTTGAGTTCCGGTATATTGTGATCCTTAGTTTAGATGGAATGATCAGTTGAGTTCCGGTATATTGTGATCCTTAGTTTAGATGGAATGATCAGTTGAGTTCCGGTATATTGTGATCCTTAGTTTAGATGGAATGATCAGTTGAGTTCCGGTATATTGTGATCCTTAGTTTAGATGGAATGATCAGTTGAGTTCCAGCATATTGTGATCCTTCGTTTAGACGGAATGATCAGTTGAGTTCCAATATATTGTGATCCTTAGTTTAGATGGAATGATCAGTTGAGTTCCAGCATATTGTGATCCTTCGTTTAGACGGAATGATCAGTTGAGTTCCAATATATTGTGATCCTTAGTTTAGATGGAATGATCAGTTGAGTTCCGGTATATTGTGATCCTTAGTTTAGACGGAATGATCAGTTGAGTTCCGGTATATTGTGATCCTTCGTTTAGACGGAATGATCAGTTGAGTTCCAGTATATTGTGATCCTTAGTTTAGATGGAATGATCAGTTGAGTTCCGGTATATTGTGATCCTTCGTTTAGATGGAATGATCAGTTGAGTTCCGGTATATTGTGATCCTTTTCTATTGCTCAGTTTGCTATGTGAATAATTTAATTAAAAACTTGAATTTTTATTATGCAAAGCTAAAATGAAGAAACCACTTGTTATTTTACCATACAAACGAAAAAAAAACTTAAAATTTCATTACGCTAAGCCAAATGAAAACAAATTCTGTGCTAAAATTCATATTATTGGATAGATATTCGAGTATATATTTTATATATCGTTTTGCTTGTATTGTTACCGCTTATACATTGTTCAATACTTTGCATTAAGACCAACCTATGAAACTTTAATTTTGTTATATCAATTTGATTTCTGAAAGACATCTGATTTTAGTTAATTAAACCTTCCTATTCTTACATTGAACTTGTATTTCTTTTAATCTGTCAATTATAGTGGGTTCGAATCCTGAGTTAGAGCAGCAATGAGGGGAGTCTATACAAATCATATACATACCATCACGCCATTTCCCTGTCGGGGTAGGCAGAGATTACAGATCGGTTGGCTTTACAATCTCGGCACACATCCTTAGCCTTTTTTGCATCCATACATCTCATACAGCTTCTACAATTTCTTTGACTTTCTACGTTTCCTTCTTTCAGAATGTCATTCACTTCTTCCAAATATACTTTCCTTGGTTTTGTCAAACGCCTTCCTCACGCATTTGCACTATGAATCGTTTTTGTCTGTATTTTTCATTCCTTCATTCCACATGCCAAAACTATCTCAGTGTCATATTCTTCGTCTTAGTTAATACGTCAGTCTTAAGTTCACATTCATTCCATATATAACTTCATTCCGTATTCAATATAAATTGTCATTTTATTATTAAGTATTATTTCTTCGACACATCCGTGGTTTGAATTCAAATTCAAATTCGTCCCATATAACTTCATTCTGTATTCTACAATACGTATGTAAATTGTCCTCTTATTATTAATTATTAATTATTTGATATACTCGAATGTCCCAGACGTGTTCGAATATTTATTTTTACATGCAATAGTGTCGTTTACAAGTTGTATATAACTGCAAGTTCCGTACTTACTCCATTGGTTTTAGATTCCTAAGACTAAATTTATGGGACCGAAGTCAATGTTGTCTTTCGACTACGCCTTTTTAATATTCAACGTCAGTTTGGTCATATTAAGGAGCACCATATGAATAAATAAAAAAAACTTGATATTTGATTCATTATCTCAAGCTGTAAACAATTAAAAGCGCATCAATTAAAAAAAAAAAATTTGTGTTGTATTATGTTTTATCACATTTTTTCTTCGTAATTTTTTTTTATTTTTAAAAAGACTAAATATTACACGTTTTCTTGTATATGATGCGTATTCTCTTGAAGGACTAGGATTGAATCAACCTTAATTATTTTGGATGTACCAACGATTGAATTGAGAATTGTCTATGGTAGGTACTTGAGTTAAAACCTCAAGAAATATAACCCGAAAAAAATAACTATATGGAGTTGAGTCATAAGTATGAGACTGACCTGAATCGAATATATTTAAAAAAAAAATATGTGTAAATAGAAAACTAAGTCTGACAACAGTCATTTATAAAAAAAATAATGACAAACATTCAGTTAATTTAAAATTCGAGTAAAATTTTATTTTCACTGTGTCTACGTTGAATTAACCAAAGTTGAGAAAATATAATGACAATATTTCCATTCATAGAGCTTTGCACCGCATGAAGAGAGGCTTCAGTCCTGCCCGGCAATTAGTCACGGGGCTGAAGTTATCCTCCGGTTGGCCTGTGTGGCCAACGGCGCAATAATTACAGGACTGACTCTGGACAATTTGCCATTTGTAACTGCATCATAATCCAGTAGCGTGCCATAGCATCAAGGAAATATTTAGTTTTTCCTTTATTCTTGTATTTCTTTTGTTACTTCAAATTTTCTAATGTTTCTGAAGCTGACACAATCAGATTATTTCAGAGAGTTTTGATGAACTTTTATTTATTTACAGGATACAAAATGAAAAACAGTGAATGGAATAATTGCGATTATATTACCAATGCGAATAATTTTGATGGCATCGTAAGGAAATCGTCCTGTGGAGAAACAATGCGAATACAGGATGGGCTCGTAACGAAACATAAAGAACGAGTTGGATGAGGAAAGGACGAGGCCTTATGTCGTCAATGGAGCCTCGACTCTTTTAAAATATCTAAGAAGATGTTGATAAAAAACACTGACAGATAAAAAATGGGTTTGTTGGATTAAATATGATTCCTTCCTCTCGAGGGGCCGTCTCCTATCGAAAGTTGGCTACTATAATTGCAATCCTTCGTGTTCACTGTAGTCTGGAATATCTTAGTACAATTGCACTTGATATTTTGAAAGCGAGTGATATTTTGAAAGAAGGAAACGTTTAAATCATAGAAATCGTAAGAGTTGTATCAGGAGGTGTATTGATGTAAAAGATGCGAAATATGTGTGTCGAGATAGGATAGTAAGGCGTCCTTTCTTTTCTGCCTACCCCGAAATGGTAATGGCGTATGGTATGTATGTGTGTACGAATATCCGACTTAAGTCAATATTAGATTTTATTACCTACTTCTAAATTTTCTTAATATTTTCTGTTTTTTTTAAACCTTTTCCTAACACCACATTTAGCAGCAACTTAATCTCCAATTGAAATAACAATGGCTCCGAATCCTTCGTTTGTAAGGTAATTTTAGAAAAACCATCCTATATAAACACTATTTTAAGCCCAAAACTTTAAATCGGCATTCATAAAATTCTCCGAGATTTCTGAATCAAACTGGGGGAGTATTCTAGGAAAATAAATTTAAACTACGAATATTCACATATTACTATATACTCGTATTTAAAGCAAAAAATATGCTTGGAAATTGTTCGCTCCGTTGAACTCGTACATAACAGAAAATTTAGCCAAGTGTAGAGGCAACGATTCATTTTAATTGTGACAGTTTTAATATGAAACGTGACGGGAACTGCGAACACGCGTTCAGTTCAAATACTTAAAATTTGCGACACACACCCTTTAGTTGAAATTTTATATTCTATGATTATTTAATATAGCATTTATAAAAAAAGGAAAAGGTTTTTGAAATTCAATATAGTCTAAAATTTGATTGAAATTGTTATGATTTTTACGGCAGTGAACGAACCTAACACATCGATCAATAATTCCTTGGACTAACTACTAAAACAACATTTGTTTGCCAAAATTCTTCTATATTCATCAACATAGTCTCCTTTAAGAGCGAAACATTCATTCCAATGCTTTCCTAACTTTTCTATGCCAGCCGTGTAGAACGATTTATCTTTGGTTTCAAAATAGGCGTTAGTTTCGGCAATCACTTCTTCATTGGAGCCAAATCTCTTTCCCTAGAGCATCTTTTTGAAGTCTACGAACAGCCAATAGTGCGGAAGCAATTCGAAGTTCAACTCATGCAATTTGGCCATCGTTGCCATCGACTTGTGACACGGTGCATTGTCCTGAAGAAAGAGAACTTTTTTCTTCTTCATATGGGGTCGTTTTGTTTTGCAATTTCTGCCTTCAAACGTTCCAATAACGCTATGTAATATTCGCTATTGATGGTTTTCCCTTTTCAAGGTGATCGATGAATATTATACCATGCGCATCCATAACTTTCCCGGCCGACTGTTGAGTTTTTGGTCGCTTCGGACGACTTTCACCGGCTGCTCTCTACTCAGCTGACTGCCGATTTGATTCCGGAGTATAGTGGTGGATCCAAGTTAAATCCATTGTCACATACCGACGCAAAAATTCCCGTTTATTTCGCGTCAACAGTGCCAAACAGCGCTCTGAATCATCGATGCATTGTTGTTTCTGTTCCATTGTGAGCAAACGCGGTACCCATTTCGAAAAAAAACATTTTCATGACCAAATGTTCATGCAAAATAGTGTAAACACTGCTAAATGATATCTTCAGGATATCTCAGCTCTCACGCAGCTTTACTTTGCGATTTTCCTTCACGATTTTGAGTTTTTTTTATGTTTTCTGGTGTAACAGCCTCATTTGGACGACCAGAGCGTTTAGCATCATTTGTGTGTACGACCGCGTTTGAAATCAGCATACCACCGACAAATTGTTGTTTTCGACGAAGCAGAGCCCAGATAACAACACCTTTCAAGCCATGGCTGAGTTTGAACGGTATTGAGGCGCCATCAATAAACAATGATAGGTTATTTTATTGCACACTTTCACAATTTGGGCATGTTTGGTGCCCTACTTACAATCCCTTCCAGGAAACTGTAAAAGAACACACCCACACCCACACACCAACACCCACACCCACACACCAACACCCACCCACACCCACACCCCCACACCCACACACCCACACCCCCACACCCACACACCAACACCCACCCACACCCACACCCACACCCACCCAAACCCACACCCACACCCACACACCAACCCCTACCCACACCAACACACCAAAACCCACCCACACCTACACACCAACACCCACACCACACCCCCACTACACCAACACCCACACCATACCTGCCCATACCCACACCTGCCCACACCCACACCACACCTGCCCACACCCACACCACACCTGCCCACGCGCACATCCACACCCGCACCTGTCCACACCCACGCCCCCACCTGACCACGCCCACGCCCACACCCACACCCACACCCACACCCACACCCTCACCCACACCCTCACCCACCCCTCACCCACACTCTATTTAGTTCAAGAGAGGAAGAGAGTGCGTGTTCTCTCTAGCTCTCCCGAGCTAAGAGTGTTCCTAAATGGTGATTTTGACTTGCTTTTATACTAAGCCGGTTTCATTCTGTTGTGTAACATATTGAAGTGACGTCTATCGAATTATTCATGAATAATAAATAATGAAACGGTTTTACAATAATAGTATTATAATATTAGTATTGTTGCCCAATTCTGGGGGGGGGGGGGGGGGGGGCACACTCACTTTTTAGTCACCGATGTTTTTTCTGCATGCCACTCTGATACCAGACGATTAGCCGCGAGTGGTGACAATTTGAACAGGGCCGACCTTAATTAAATGTCCCATTGATCTCAATTTTTTTTAAAGTTAAATATTGAATCATTGATCTCTCAGCAGTACATCGCAAATGCAAAGGATTCAATAAATATCATCGTCCGATTGACGTTGAGATTTATGGCAACCTTTGAATTGAATTGCCCTTTCAGTTTGTCTAGTGAAAAGGAAATCGACAGTCACGCCAAAAACCACTAAGCTCCTTGGAGTCATAAGACATATGGCTGTATACATAAAAGTTTTGGAGGGCAAGTTTTTTGTTCATAAGACTATCTCAATACGTTGAAGAAAGCCAATCTGTAACTCATACTGATATACTAAAGGATAATGCAATTTTTTTATTTGTTGTGAAGTGGACTGTTCAATATTCCTGAATGACATAAAAACCATTACTAACCAAATTTCCATGAACATGTAAGGAATGCATGTTTTAGGGAAATAATTTGCTGGGGTTGCCAATATATTTAACTATATTTTGATGGGCTATAAAATAGGGTTTATTGAAGAATTAATAAAGTGTTGAATTTGCAATGCACGATTCTTTCCACATGAATGTTGACATGACACTCGGTGCGGGCAGCGGGCAGGACTGGAGCGGTCCCGTGTCGTATAATCAACTTGAGTACATCGTACGTCAAATTTTTATATTTTTAATATCACTTTGATTTGTTTACTTATTTACTTGTATATATTATTTTGTATTGTCTACATATATTGATGTCTTTTTATTTCGTTTTATGAAGTTTATGTTTATGAAGCATTAACTGCTTTTTTAAAAATAATTTTGTAAGATATACTCGTACTGTGCCGTTGATGAATAATAAATAAATAAATATCTTCATTACTGTTCAATAATACTACCCTTAATATGTAGATGTTTTTTGAACTAGTTGGTAACACACTTGTCTTCCGGTACGGGTTGTTAGCACCAAGGTTTTTTTTATTTCTGTTCGTACCAAGAGCTTTTAGTATGTTTTAAAAAATATTTGTCACAATTTGTATTCTTCATTCAGTGAAGATCTGTCATGTTGATTTTTAAATGTCTTTCAAGACATGGGAAAAACGAGAGTAAACCGACCAACCAAACAAATGAACAAGTTCCCGAAATTCTTATACAGGAAGTAGAAAAAACCATAAATGGTATGAAAAACGGCAAGTTGGTAGGTGACGATGGCATAACAATAGAAATCCGTAAGGCAGCAGGCGAAGAAATAATCTGAGCGAAAATAATGACACTGCATTAACATCGGAAGAATTCTCATAAACTGGAACACGGCAAAAGTTATTCTTCTTCATAAGAAAGGAAATAAAAACAATTTGGAAATCCATACACCTATAAGTCTTATGCCAATCATATACAAAATATTTACAAAAATGATAACAACTAGAACACAAAAACAGCTAGACGATATGCAACCGAGAGAACAAGCTGGATTTAGAAGGGGCATAGTACGATGTATCATCTACACACAATGAGACAAGTAATAGCAACATCGAACGAATATCGCAGACCCCTAAGCATGTGCTTTATAGACTGAAAAAGTCTTTGACTCAGTTAAATACGAATATACACATATATTTAACCCTGAGAGATCGGCGCACTGCTATAGCAGTGGAAGAAATTTGTTCTACCCTTGTATTCTAAATGAATATCATTCATTTAGAATACAAGGGTAAATATTCTAAAATATATTTATGTTGTAAAAATATATTCTTTTTGTTTTTTTGTTGTTTTAAATAAATATTTATCACGAACGTCCGAATCGTAAATATATCTCAGCACTAGATAGACAATTATATTTTTTTCTCGTAGCGCTCTCAGGGTTAAAACACTCAGGAAACAATGAATATAACTAGCTTATGTAAGAATAATACAAAATATCTACTATGAAGCAAAAGCAGTAGTGCATCCACCAGAAAAAAAACAGAAGGAATAACAATCACAAAGGGAGTGAGACAAGGAGACGTGATGTCACCCAAACTCTTTACAGCCATACTCGAAGAAATATTTAAAACCTTAAACTGGGATGGTATGGGCATTAAGATCGATGGGGAATACATATATAATTTGAGATTCGCAGATAATATCACACTACTAAGTAAAACAAGGGAAGAACTATAGAGGATGATTCAAGAGCTTAACTTCGCCAACAACCAAGTCGGCTTAAAAATTAAATTTAACTGACGAAGAGGCCACAAGCATCTTCAACAGAAGAGTATGTTTGACAAATTATATAGATGTGCACAAGATGATAGTTATGTGCAAATACAGAAAGGCACGAAAATCTATACTCTATATTGACACCAAAAGGGATATGGCGTGATGATATGTGTGCATGTACGAGTATCTTGGCTTTAATATATAGTATTTCCCTTCATCTTGTCAATGTTTCGCCTTTATTTGAAGGTGTTGTTCACATTATTAATTTTTTTGTTGAAAATAAAGAGTAAATGCTAATTTATCTTTTTCGTAACGAATGTTAACAAAAAATTAAAACGAATATTCTTTACCTCTTTTTAAAGCATGTTCATAGCATTAAGATATATATAGAATTCCTTTAAAATAATGTATTTTCTATAAGCAATTTAGTAGATCATAATATTTAAAACAATGTTTTTAGTTTCCTTTTAAAAGAACGTTTCTATGCTTATCGATGAGACTAGGAGTGTGCTGGTTTAAACCGGCGGTCTTCTGTGATAAATTTTAGGGCATTTTTGAGTAAATATATTTTTAGGATGTTTTTATCATGAGTATTCCTATTAATATATCCTAATCTTTTCTTATTTGAGTTCAATATACTCGTATATTCAATTATATTTTACACTTTTCTGGGAAATACTCGTGTAGACTTAATTCTGATAAATATATATTTGAATATAATGAAATTAAATGTAATCTGATCAAATCATTAATGTTATGGTGGTAGGTCAAATAAAAAGTTCAAGGACTTCTGATGAAGATAAACCTATTTCTTTGGACGTGTAAACGCTTTGTTTTTGATCTTGGAATTCTTTGAAATAACATTTCATAAAATGTAATATAATTTGCCCAAAAACAAGTAAGCTGAAGTTCATTTCCTTCGTGAAAACATGTTTGTCAAATTAACGATTTAAACTTTGTAAAAACTTGGTTTCTTTGATGTCGTTTACTTATATAAAAATTAAATTAACTGACAGAGAGTAAAAGTTTAAGCTCATATTTTTTTTTCAAATACAAGAATGGAGATAAATTTCCAATATTTTTCAAACATCTGTAGATTAATTTCATTGATAACATCTTTTCATCGACAGTATTTATTCGTTTTAATCAATCATTCGTTTTAATCAAATCAATATTTGTAGTAGTTTTGATCAAATCCATAATCGTTTTATTTAATCATGAAAAAGAATTAGATTTTTGTTTATCCTACGTTTAAATATGAACGAAATCGTAGTCTACATAGTTTAGTTGTAAAGAAGCTCGCAGCTTAGTTGGTAAGACGGTTGACTTTCATACGGGGCTTTCGGGTTCGATTCTCAATGGTACGCAAACACGTGCGATACGAATCACGAGCTTCCGTGCCTACTCCAGCGCCTTTAGTACAAGTTTGTCTACCGACCACGCTCTTTGACATCTTTGATCACCAGTTTAGATATATCCCGAGGTACTATTCGAATAAATTTAAGGTGGAATTATCATAAGTTGAATAGGTTTAATAAAAAAAACATTGTTTTGACATCAACACATATATTTTCCTCAATTTTAAACGGAATATTATAAAATAAAAGCATATTCTCTCTTAAAAATAATGTTATATGTATAATTCTATTCAATTTCAGTGTAGATTTTCAAAAAGGTTATTTTTAACACGAAGCAGGAGTATTATACCAAAAGATCTTATCGCTGTTTCTTGAAACTGTATTTTTTCGTTGAAGGTTCAGTGTTATGTCGATTTCCCGCGAATTTTCTCTTGAATATAAGCAGTAGCGTAACTGAAGTAAGAAAAATAATTGAAGTAAAATTTATTTATTGTAATTTATCTCTTTCCTTATAAATAAATTATTTAAAAAGTAAGTATATCACATCTTAGCGTTAGCAGAATTCACGGTTTTCAAAGTAATAGTTTTTTAATGAATACATACAAAATGTAATAAAATTAAAAATATCTTTTCTGATTATGCTTCCTCGATTCAAAATAATTTTTGATGATACGTCTTCATTTTTAAGTCTCGTGATTTTCTGGCAATTGGATGATTTTTTGGCTTAGTAACACGTGATGATCTTTTAAATGTTCTTATCAAAGAGGTAAAGAATAAGGGTAAATAAATTGACATTCATTCGTTATATTTAAAACAATACATTTTGAGTACAGTGTTATCTGTCTCATTTTGTGTAGCATGGTTTGAGCATACATTTATATAAATTTTCCCTCATGGTGGAGAAAGTACAAATAAATATATCTAGAGCTGTCTAGCACTACAACAAAGATTAGCGTTAAATGTTCCTACTAATTACACTAGGCTACGTTGGCAAGAACTGTTCTCAATCACATACGCAAGAATGGGTATTCCAGCTGCTATGTCTGCTGGAAGAGCTTTAACTCTTTTGAACGGGACTGCTTCTGATAGTGACATATTTCATATCACATTACCAAAAGCAAAAGAAAATTTTCCTCTAAGATTAGGGGCGTTAGACAGCACTCATCAACGTATTTAAGTGACTTTGAATGTACGTGTATGTATATGTTTGCATTTATATATAAATTTTTTAAATTTTTAACCAATTTTTGTATTTATCAATACAATTGGGCAACTAAGCTCGTATTGAAAAAATAAATAAATTTATCAAAGAGCGATATTCTCTTGTTTTTTCTCATTCAGTACCTGAACACAAGTGCGTGCGTAGGAATATTACAATATAAAAATAATCTTAAATTCAAGTTCAAACACTAAGCAAGCCACTAAACATTTCGACAATTTTGACAATCGTTTTATTAGAAAATATGGACTTGAAGGGTTACATTCTCTGTGAGACGAAAGAACACTTTTTCAAACTTCAAAGACTGAGTCTTGAAAAAACATAATTTGCATTTTAAATCTCAAAGAGTGAACCTTGAAACATATCTATTTTTTATCATACAAAATCCGCTTTTTGTGAAAAATCCATTTGCAGAATTTTCGAAAAGTCGATACTATAAGTTATTCCAAGACTTCAGCTAGCATCTTGAAAAATAATTCAATAATTAGCCATGAATTAAACTGTGTTTGAGATACACACGAGTATATTGTACTTTTATTTTGATATCTCGTATTAAAAGTTTTCGATATTTTGCAGATGTATTTTTCTTTTTCTGTATAGTATAATATTTTTTGAAAATTGATTACTAGTTTAAGATTACCTAACATCCGTACGGAAGGTCGCCGGTTCGAACCCCGCTTCTCCCCTCGAATGATAGACATTTTTTCCACGTTATAAAATAAATTTATTTTTCCCTACATGAAATGAAGCCACTGCAAACAGTCCAACACTTTTTGATGTGATACGGAAATGGAGGCTATGGGATGGATTAAAATAGGAACGAGGATTGCGTGAGCCGTGACAAAAAAATGGAGAAACTAGTAAAGTGAGCGGGTATAATTGGGGTTTCTTTATCAGGGGATTTTGTGATGATCAGAGTTTTGTTCGAGTTCAAAACTTTAGCAAAGGTCTTTTTATATGTCGGCCCAAGAAAAACGTTCAAGTTATATAACTTCACGTGAAATTATGTACTGAACGATTTCAATATCAAAAATACATATTTACGATTTATCTATTGGATATATCTAAACCTGGATGGTTCATAAATAATATTTAAAATATTCTATAGTGGAAAAAATACTCATACTCAATGTTAACATGCATTTTCAGGCTAAATTAACCTATACAGTTTATTTTGTTAATAATTTCTGAATAAACCATTCGTTTCTAAAGTTAAACTTAGACTAAAGGATTCTATAATTTTTTACATTTTTCAGATACCCGAACTGGCTTCATATGTTAGACTCTGTTAGGTATGATTTTATTTGGAGGAATTTTTCGTCAATATTTTTTCTATCCTGGGTTTTAAAACTTAACTACCATATTTGGTATGTAAGTGTTTTTGGAGTAAACTGTGGTAATAACACTAAATGAAAAAAAAACACTGAAAAATAGCATATTTTGATTAAAAAGTATGTTATTTATTTGTTATTATTTTCAAAAAACGCAACAAAGGTGTGTTCTCATCTCATTTCTGTTGTTACATTTTTGGGTGTATAAAATACAGTTTTAAAACGTATAAGAAAATATTTTTTACATAAATTTGACTTCATATATTGACAGTTTTAGTAGCCTTTTTATTATAACAGTGGTGTTATAACTCATCCTAGTATGGGGGGATTGCCTGTATATTAAAAATATATGACTATCAGCGTTGGTCATGAAAAAATGTGTTAATTTCAAATCGATACGTTTTATACACAAAATGTGTAAAAAAATTATGAATAAATTGTTAAATAAATACACTTAAACTACAAACATACCAATATCCATTATCTTTGATATTTTGAGACATTCCATGTGGCATTGTGCCTCTTAAAAATACCATTTATTTCCATATAAAGATAAAGCACATTCGAGTTTCGAGTATACCGCGTAGGTAAATTCTAAAGCGACGCGATCGATAAGCAAATATTCTTTATCTCACAACCGCAGTTCTTCTCATGACATAATTTGCATATTTAAAATCCTTGCCGGAAACTTGGGCGTATTGAAATCCAAAAAAATGGCATAATGCCATTCACTTCTATCAAATCATAACTCTATACTTGAATGTATTCCATAATTTTTTTCTCATTTTACTTTCATAACTTTTTATTACGCTTAACGTCAGGGTAATAAATCATGAATAATTTTACTACAAGGTATGATAAAGGTTTTTTTTTATAAAAATAGTTTGATAAAAGTACAAAAAAAAGGGCAGATTATTATTATTTAAAACATATTGAAATATAGTGTTCTAAAATCCTGAATTAAATCAAATCTCAAAAGTCTTCTTCTTCCTAGCACTGTCCAATTTCATTGCCTAGGTAGGCTGTTGGGGTCGGCTCTTCTCATTCTCAGGCTATATATTCTTCGGTTCTGGATGTCGCTTTCATCTAGGCCATTTCTCTGCAGGATTTTGGAGCATTGAGTCATCCAGGAGTTCTTTGGTCTTCCTCTGGACGGCTGTCGAGGAAGATCCACAGACATTGCCTGATTTACAGTATGGTCTGGTGGTCTCCGTCTTATGTGCCCGTACCATCTCAGCTGTCGCTCTTCCCGCTTACTATTTATGTCAGTAGCTCCCAGGCTACCACGAATGCATGGGCTCTTAATTTTATCTTATAGTGATACTCCTGCCGACCACCTAAGCATTCGCATTTCTGGTGTTTCAAGTTGCCTAGAGTAGGAGCTGTACATAGTCCAGCATTCTAAACCATACATAATTTCGGGTCTAACGATAGTCTGGTATACAACTCAAATCTCTAAAAGCACTTTGAAAACTGCCTTAACAAAATAAAGAAATATGTATTTAATTTGTAAAATTTACACAGTGTGACTTTAAAAATAATTTGTCAAATTTGGTAAGAAAAACTTAGAAAAAGCTTTCTTTGTTCTCATAAGAAAAACTTTCTTCATTTAATATTTCTATTATACAAACAAACTAATTTTAAAGCAAACTTAATTTTATTTTTCGAACTTTTAGTTTTCGTTTTACATTTTTGTATATTTTTTCTTTTTAACAGAACGTTGATAGTTAATTGGAAACATGATATATCACAAAAATGTCTGGAACTAAGAATCAAATAATTAAGCAGGGGAATCATAGATATCCAATTCGGCTCTCTCTTTAATGAAAGCTTTTTTGGCCTTACGAGTGAGTGTTTTTGTAATTGAAGTATGTATTTTAGATCAGGTTTATGTAGTATACTCAGACTTTATAATCAGTCAATAGAAATGCATACACGACATATGCAAATATTAAAAATTGTTTATTTAGTGAAAGTGTATTTCACGTGTCTTTAGTTATTAGTGTGGTTATCATATTCTAATTTTAAAAATGTAATTTTTTTACTCCGATTATTTATTAAAGATCCCTTAAATCATAATATAAAAGAAAAAATATATAAAAACAGTTAAGTGAGGGTTTTATTTATATCTTCAGAACAAAAATCAAAATCTTCTATGTGTAAAATATAATACCAAATCTGGTTTATAAAATCTTGTTTGTAATGTTTTAAGCCATGATGTCTTCTTCTTCTTGAAATGGTGTCTTCAAAAAACTTAAGACTTCAATTATCAACAATACCCACTAAATACGTCGCCATTCCTAGTATTTTGGATATAAAAAGCATAAATTATTAATGTAACATTCAAATTCTTATATTTTTTGTTGTATTACTTTGTGCTTAATAAGTGTATATTTGCGCTTGAAAAGTGTGGCATTGCTTCATGGTTATTAAAGGAATAATAACTTCATCTAAATTATTTTTAGAACATCAGAAATTAAAATTCCTGTACACCGTGATTTGACAGCGTTACGTGAATCTTTTTATAAAAATCTTAAATAATTCTTAGCACTATTTTTTTCTTTTCTTACGTTAAGCTCCTGTCTTTATACAATAATGAACTATAACACACTTCTTGAATCTCTATAAGTTGGCTTGATTCTCATAATTTATTACAGCCGTACTTTGTTAAATATTTTTTTACATTTTAAGAATCTGTCAAAATGCACATATTTTACGGATTGGACTACAAAATAACTATGTAGAATCCTCATGCCTATTGTAACCAGACTACTGGGTCAATAGACAAAAACTAACATGGTATGTACTTTTCTACCATCAGAAGGTAAGGTTCAAGGAGACTAGAGATAAAAAATATAAGATTGTCGAGGAAAAAACAGGATCATCAGGGAGATTTTCGTTTTTATTATTTGATCGTTGTAGTAAAAAGATGCGTTAATGAGAGAAATTATTTTCTTACTTCTAGAATTTCTAAAGATGCAGAATTTATCAATATGAAATAAGTTTTCGAATGAAAAAGTGCTATTCATGGTGTTGAAACATGGTTCATGAAGACCAGAATGCTAAATAAATAAGCTAGAAGAATCCATAATATGGATTTATCGGAGAATGCTCAGAATTTGTTAGTTTTATCGTATCTCAAACTCCGAGGTCTAGAGAACGAGAAGTAGAACGAGAGTTCTTAAATACCACAAAATTGTCCATCTGGATCATATATTGAGATGATAGAAAAACCATTTTGTAAAATTAATATTCATGGGCAAAATTGATGGTCGTCGCGGAAACGGTGGAAGGCGCCTGTCTTTGTTACGCGACATTCGCGAATGTATAGGTATCCAGATAGTTGAGGAGCTGTTCCGTGCCGCTAAAGACATACTATATACATTTTCTCAAGAGGGATCGCCAACGTCAGGGAGACCAGACATGCCACAGGAGAAGAATTTCTCAGTTCTATTATTGCATTATTTTACTGAGTCATACTCGTAGTAATAGTAATATAATATTTTATCATATTTCTTTTCCTCGTCTTTCTATCCCCTTTTTTTAATAATTTTCAAGCGTTCAAACAGTTCACATAAATATTTTTCAATATTTTTATTGATTTCCTCATACTCATACAATTTAATTTCATTTGAATTTAATAATTTATTAACATAAAATTTGATAGCATTTTTGATAGCACTTTGGTAGCATTTTTATTATGTTTTCAATGTACGAGTATATGAAGACCAACAACGCAGACCAACAAGAAATTTAAGTTAAAAAAAATAAAATATTATTCTAAGTATATTTTCAAGATTGTTAAATATACAAAGCAATTAAACGTTCAATGATTAATAATACAATGAAGAAAAGGCTTTTCGTAAAATTCAGAATATTTTTTTTTGATTAAAATACTATACATTTTTAGACATTCCAATGAGGTCCAAAATCTTCCGGTCTGAATATGTCATAGCGTATATGGACAGTTACAAGACAGTTTTGCATGAGAATACGCCAGCGTGCACTTCTATTAATGCAAAGGCTGTGGTTTACAAGAATTCAACACTGTGGCTTACAACAATTAATTGACCCACCCTATAATCTCGACTTGACCCCTACTGATTATTTTTTATTTTCAAAACTGACATTCCTTTTCCGTTGAATAAATTTAAAAGAAATTATATTCGTAACATAGTATAGCACACTTTTGAAAACAACACTAGTTTTTTTCTTCATTGGTAATGAATATTTCATCATTGTCAAAAAATATTGCACTACAGGGTGACAATGTTCGATTGTTTTATTCTACCACCTTCTTAATATTACTGAACAGGAAACTTTTGGACCCCAAGTTATCAATATTGCCAGTTATATCGGCCAATTTAAAAAATTTTTTTAAAGTAATTTTCCAATCTGCCCCAAATAAAGTCTATAATCAACGTAATCTTGTATACGGGTGTAAGAAATGGACACTGCCCTTCTAACCACTTATAGAGATTGGAGAGATGCAAGCTGGGCTACATTAAAATATACCGTAAATGTATCAAATGAATTATTTCTCAAACAAATATATAATTCGACGACCTCTGTGGTATAGTTGGTAAGACGCCTGTCTTTCAACCCGGAGGTTGCGGGTTCAAATCTTGCTGGAACCTAGATGTTTAAAAAAAGGATTCCCATCTGGTTATCACTTGAGGCTTCTGTAACATCCTTCTGGTTGGTTGGAAGAGATTGCCAAATGACAATAAACCCACCAGGTTGTACTATATACAACGAGAGTGTAATATAAAATGAGACATAATTGAGACCGTCAAACGATTTTATGAATTGATCTTACTTATACTGGTATGTTTGTTTTAAGTTCACATTTATTCCTTATCACTTTATTCAGTATTCTGTCATACATTGTCACCCTATATATTCCTGTCAGGGTACACTTTTCTACATAGGTTGTTCCTCGATTTTAAATTTCATTTTTTATACTTAAGCTTCTATCGGTGGCTTATCTCCATATAAATAATCTTTTATTTGTATTCTTTAAACATTTCAAGCACATTCAATTCACAGTCTGACTTGCTCTGGTATTCTAAGTCTCTGTCTTAATTGGATTATTTCCCGGCCGCTCCTCGGTGGCGGTTGCGATTTGCTCGTCTGCTAAAGTCAATTCAATTTGGGTTGGATTCTTCAATATTTACCAGAGACTTCCCTGGTTGCTATTAATTATATGCTAAACGTATACAACCTTACTACGTTTTATTCATTCAACCAGAAATTCTTTAATTTTCACCTAAAATTAAGCCGTGCTTTATCAAAGCAGAACTACGTGACGAACGTCTTATTTATTTTTGTTTAAATATTTTAATACTGACAAACACAAAAATACTAAATAAAACAATGAATTAAGGTTTTCGGAAAATATTGTCAGAAAAATTTTTCTTCCTAAAATAATATTTAATTTCAATTTAGTATTTTCACTGAAATAAAAAATGTCAAACAGTTTGGAAATAAATTTCTAAGTTTACACGTTACATGGGTATGCGTTGTTTAAATATTTAATATTATAATTGAATCTTTTCATTTATATTTAATGTAATCGTTTAAAATTGTTATTTTATAAAGATTAATTTCTTTTGTTATGAACGAAGCACTTAATGCATAATTTTTAAAATATTGTTTTAAGGTATAATATATTGTTGATGAATAAATAAATAATTGTAACACAAATTTGGTTAGTGAAAAAAAGTTATATAAAGAAAAGGCAAATACTGTTTAACATACACACAAATACACCATCACGCCGTTTCCCTGTCAGTGTAGGTATAGAGTGGCCAGAGAAAAATGCGCTATCCATGTTTCTTATGGCACCGATATTCTCAGTGTAGATATGTATAAAGTAATAAATTAGATGTTTTTATAATGCGATAAGCCATCCTTCATGATTGAGTGTAATTGTCAACAATCTTGTGAATGGATATGTTTATTCATTTTTAAGACTCGATTCTGTTTCTAATTTTATTTTTTAGGTTAATTCAGTTTTAATTATTTAAACTATGAAAATTATAAGAATCAAGTTTAACTCGAATAGCTCAGCGGTTATAAAGAAAAAGGAACACAGATCTCTTTGGTCTCAGGATTTGACAGATAATAACACAAGAATTACTCACAACACACCAGAGGAAAGGTAATAATAATGAAACACAGTAACAATTTAGATTAAAATTATTTATTTTCACTACCGGATCAAATGATCCAGGTAGGACTAGTTTGAATTTGAATAAGATTTTTGATTCTATTAGTTACACTTGAAGAGTTTAACTTTAAAGGATTAATATCCTTTGCAAGAGATATTATCTCTAACGATCGCTTTGGAAGCGTCGTAAAACAAAAGAAACAAGGTAATGCAAAATTTGAAATCACTAGAAGAATAACAAATAAGATAGAATCACAATACCTTTAATTTTTTTTTGTTGTAATGATGCGACTGGTTTCATCGATGTCTGCACACCACTGGAAGCGTGTTCTAGGAGCTGTGACTGAGGATCGAGTTGCGTGTCGTCCCCAAAGCCACTCTTTCCTCCATGCCTTCTTACAAACGCGTCTGAGAGCTCGTTGATGGATTTGAAGAACGTGAAATAATCTCGGAATATGACACAATCTGCACGGCGTCTTACGTAGCGAAGAAATCTCGGTGATAAAATGGATTCTCGTTATCTAAATTAAACAATGAAGTAATTATGTAATTATGTACTCGCTCTCTGGATTTCCATACACAAAGAATATTATTCAATAATCTTTCTTTGTTCTATTACACTAGACGTTAGAACTGGTCTCGAGCCGTAATTATTAATTAAATAATTACTATGAACTTTAGCAGAGGACAGACAGGTGTCTGTTGGTTCGAGGTCCGCGCGGGAATGAAGGGCTGAGCTGGAAGCATGTCAGTGCCCACTCTTTGAAGAGGGGAGGTACCTCGTGCTTCCTTCACCCCGCACAAAATATTTTCTCATTACAGGCAGAATAATAATTCCTTAAAGTTCTAGAACAATGATTCAAGGGCATCGTGCATCGTATCGAAAGACACTTGCAAATTCGGTCGGCATCCTTGAAAAGATCTATTGGATTGCCGAGAATTTTGCCAACAGCCAAGATATTACCGACAAACGAATATGAAGCAAATAATATTTTGACCACGTGAAATTATTTCGAGAACATAGAAGAACATCATGATTTCTATCGATAGTTTAACACGTCCTAACTAAATGTACAGAAAATTAACGGTTTCTCCAAATTTTAGATTTTGTAAGACTGACCGTTTATATCAAAATGAAGTTTTCTAATACTTTTAGATTTTGCATTATCCATTTCGCTATTCAAAATAATATACTCCTCACAGCATGTATTAGTTAATTGTACGCGAGCTGTTGCACTTTAGCAAGCACATAGCCTTGACAGATAAAACCCACAATTTCGACGGCAAGGAGATCAAATTTTCAAGACTAGCGACAAGTTAAATTTGCTGCAACTTTTCGTAAAATTTTTATGCAGCGGTATTTTTGTGTTGTTTTATAGCGATTTAAGAATTTTTGGTGCATCTTGCGGTCCATAGAGGATTAAAGCATCCGTCTTCATTTCAAAGATATATTATATATCATGTATATTATTTATATAGTATATTATTAACAGTTAAGGCATTATTACCACTCTGAAGGTTTAAAGACATTGTAATTTATTTAGTCAAAAACTGTTTATTCCACTTTATACAATATAACGGTATTACCCTACCAATTTCAAGGTTTTTATCTCGTCATCAGGGAGTACAAACAAGAGAGTTTTTTTTTTTAATTGGTACCGACATACACGTTTCTAACGGTAAAAATTCGAGTTGGAGATTGTGGTTGAAGGATGCAGTTTACTGAAGTTGTCTCCTGCCTCCCTCCACTCACAATCCCCAGCCTGAATTTTTGCCGTTAGAAACGTGTGTGTCGGTACCAGTTTGAACAAAATTCAGTCATGTTTGTGCTCCCCTAATAATAAACTGAAAACCTTGAGACCGGCAGGGTTATACCGTTATACAAATTGAAATAAATAGTGTTTGTGCTCCCCTAATAATAAACTGAAAACCTTGAGACCGGCAGGGTTATACCGTTATACAAATTGAAATAAATAGTGTTTGTGCTCCCCTAATAATAAACTGAAAACCTTGAGACCGGCAGGGTTATACCGTTATACAAATTGAAATAAATAGTGTTTGTGCTCCCCTAATAATAAACTGAAAACCTTGAGACCGGCAGGGTTATACCGTTATACAAATTGAAATAAATAGTGTTTGACTAAACAAGTTACAAACTTATTGTATGTTTCCTTTTTTTCTCATCATCCATGTTTCCTTTCCAAACACATGGAAAATACTAGGGATTTAATTAGATGTGTTTTGTTATTCTGATTATACTAGTTAATCCACACATTTCTCCTATCTATCATAGTTAATGATGTCATTCCAAATTGTCTTGGGATTTCTGATTCGCATCTTTCATTTGTTAAAATAACAACACTTAGATAAGAGTAGATAAACTCGTTGAACTCTTTGTAATAAACGAATTTCAACTTGTACGAGTATGTGTTGCGATTGGTCCACGATCAAGAATTTTGTTTTATTTTTGTTTATTTCAAGTCCTAGTTGGCCTTTCTCTATTAGAACTCTATAAAGGAGCTCGGCTATTTCATTTTAAACCAACTTATAATGTACATAAAAACGTAAATGCAGATTTTATTAAACGGTACAATGTACCTTATAACAAAATTATTAAAATATAAAAGAGCCAGTAGTGAGAGCTCAGCGTGTTAAGTTTAAAAGAATATAGAAAAAAAATTACATAATCACAACATAAATATTAAGAATGAAACAGGTATTAAATTGTTAAATCACATGTTAACAACACAATACGGGACCGTTCACAGGTGCACAGCCCGCACTGCACAGAAAATACAAATACAAAAGATAAATCATTGATAAATAGATAAAAAATAAAATATAACTTGGAAACAAAGTATAAAAGACGGAATCAGGTAGGTGCAACTTCACAAATCCTCAAAAAGCTAGGGGGAAAAAAACACAAAAATTGTAAAAAAATACAATAATTAATTCAAAAGCGGTTAAAAAAGGAAACCATTTCATAAAAACTTACCATTAGACCACGGCTACAAATTAAAAATAAGGAATATTTAAAAATGAAAAAAAACTTTTATTCAAAACCTTTATAAAATTTGCTCGCTGCCCAGTCATTCATTACAACTCACTCATTATGCTGCGCACTAATAATAATCACTTCGCTCATTAGTTCTACCCTTTACATTTTCGTTATAAATAATAATCAAAGCTGGAGAAAATATTATGATTTTTTTACTCTCTGATATTTAAATTTTAATTAAGTGCACGTACGAGTAAATAAATGGGTTAATTACGATAATCAAAATGCCATGAGATTTAGCCCAAGAGTCGGAGAGTTGTAGCGTTATTATTGCACCGCATTAATGGTCTCGTTATCAAGAAAATTAAATGCAAACATGCGAGTGTTGCCAGTAATGCAAGGATCTCTCTGAATGCAAACATTTATTTTTGCAGTGCGATATGCCAACATCCCGTAAACACTACAATTTAAAGTACATTTCAAAATATTACAACACGAATGCCGTTAGATGCACTACAATTTAAAGAGGATTACGAGTTTATTGAAATTGAGATTTCAGAGGAAAATTGTATTTATTTTTTTATTTTAATGACAAGTAATTATATGTATGTTATTCATAGTTCTTTGTCAAACGTATTACAGATAGGGAAGCGAGAGGCAAGAAAACTTGTATATGTTTAGGGCGTGCGAGTATTCTTTAACCAAACCTTTTTAATTTTTGTCGGGAATGCCACCTGAATTCCCGGTCCACCAACAGGACGCGAGGTACATTTTTGTCAATATTATTTGCAGGTAATATAAATTGACATAGATTCTTCATGAAACATCCAAAATATTGTTGTTTAAATCTAATTTTTGTTCCAAAATATAAACTGCTCCCGTGGAAGAAGGTTTATCTCCTTTTTGTTCCATCCGTTAAAAAATTACGTGTTGTTTTATATTACTCTTCCATTGTACTCGTATATACGGTATAACCTGCCGGATTTATTAACACACATCAATTTCACTCAACCAAACAGAAAAATAAAAATATACTTATTGCCAACAATTAGAACAGATTCCCTTTTCAGGGTTCTATCGAGAATCGGACAGGTCTATCCAATTTACTTCATTGCATCTCACAGTGACACGGTCATTGATAGACGCTCAAGAGGAAAAATAATGCAAAGAGTTTATTCATAAGATGTTTGGTTACTAAGAAATTGAATTATTTCGTTTCGATATGATATAAATCATTTTGCTTTCAAAATAAAAATTAGCAGAGTCCATTCATCAACAAAGTTTAATGTACATATTTAGTTAACGTGAAATAAAAAGTTGATTCTGAAAAAATATATTTAAGTACTCGTATGTCTTCAAAAAATCTACTTGCAAGTTAAGAAGTTTTCTAACCAGGTCTACTTAACCTTCTGTATTGCATATTAACATGACATGCAATCCATCGTAGGATGAAGTGGAGAAAAAGTATGTAAAGAATTCGTTCACAAAATAAGTTATGCTTATTTTGTTCAATTGAAATAAAAATTTCAATTTACTTATGTAAAGTAATGTTATTTCTTCTGCAAAATGTCTTTATAGTCAAGAATTCAAATCAAGTTAAGTCGCAACCTCCATGCCCTACTTGGTAAGACGTTTGTCCTCCGTTTGAAGGGTTCAACTGCCGTTAGTAGCCATTTAAAAAAAAAGAGTTTATCATGGTTTTCAATCAAGATCTCTATAACTTATATCTGGTTGGTTGAAAAAGGTATTATATACAGAAAAATTGTATTGTAATAAAACAAAAATTGTACTTTCTAGGCCAATGAGGTGATTGTACGATGTACAGGAAAAAAAGTTCTTTCATAAAATAACTAGTACCAATTGGTTTAGATGAAAAAAATATAATACAAAAAGAAACACTTGTTTATGACATACGATAATTTATTTTGTCTGCAAATTTTCCACATTAAAACATTGAACGTAATAAATGTTTGTGCTCGCTTTTTAGTCGGATTTATTCACCGAAGCGCGCGATAGGAAGCGCTTTGATTACTTGAATGTAATACAAACACTGTACAAAGGTATTCATTCCAACAGAACAACATTTAGAGGAATCAACGCGATATGTTTCGATTCACACAAAGGAATAAGCCCAGAGCCAAACTAGTTTTTAGAGGTGATCAATTTTTTTTGCCATAATTATGTGGAGCCTACATGAGATGTATCGAAACCAAAAAATATATCTATAATTTCTGCTCAAATTAAGTCTGCATGAAATTCTTAAATACAAAGTGATACTCAAATAAACAACCTAGTAATAATAAATAAATTGGGAGGAATATTTTTGCACATATAGTTTAATAAAATGCAAACTTCATAAGGTAAGGATAATTCACATTTTTATTGTTTTTATTTCAAACTTGTATCTATTTAATTTGTATTATGTTTTATGTAATTGGGTTGAACTTGAGTCAAATGTAAACTAGATAAAGAACTGAATTTCCAGTAGCTCATTTTTTTTATCTCAAGTATATTCTAAGATACAAATATATGGTATTGTGTACAGAGTTCGTATTATTAAAATGTAATAATAAAGACTTTCTTGTTTATATTTTTATATAATTTATTATAGAGCTTTGCTAATAGAGCACTTGAAAATTGGCTTTAAGTATGAATATTATTTGTATTGTCTAATAAAATTGAAATAAAAAAGCCTTTTCCTTTGTCCAGCTCTGAAAATATCAAAATAAATGGATAATTACTTATAAATATTTATTATCTATCTTTCAGGCTAACGGATCCCATTAAAATTGACAGAAATTCGGTAAATACATGTTTTAGTAAAATTTTCGGTCGAAATGTTTGTTGAAATAATATTTCCAGTTTCGGGAAATATGGATATTAAATTGCAGCTTCGAATTATATGCACTATTTTAAATATTTGGATTTTATTACAAAACCTTATCATAGTAAATAATTATTTAAAAAAATCTGTTTCTTGAAAACTCTATTTACTATTGGAAGCACATTGAAAACATTTTTCTGTATCTAATAGAAAATTTTTTACGTGCTCGCTCTTGACACTAAAAATCTTCATAGGTTTTGAAAAGTACAGGATAATTCTCAATCAATACTTAAGGTAACAAAATATGACCTCCGTGGTTTAGTTGGCAAAACGCGTGGTTCAGGTTGAGGGTTAGATTTTGGCTGTACCCGACTTTTTTAAAAGGGGTCTTGTCAAGTTTTCACGTAAGGCCCTTTTAAAATATGTTTGATTGAGTGAGGGATTACCACATGGCAAATACACCTGCCAGATTATACGGTTGTATACAATAGAAGTGTAAAACAATAAATAGAATTAAACTTTCCATAAAAATAAAATAAATATTGCATTAGGTCTTTAAAGTAACGTTTATTTCTAATCCATCGAACACAAAATTGGTGTAAAACGATCGAGATTTTCTAATATACGTTTATAATTATTTCGAGGATGAATTTTTACTCAAATTTAATTTTTCACAATAAATAAAATTGTTTACATCGTTATTTGTTTTACCAAACACTGTTTATACCACTGTATATAAAGGTGTAACCCTACCGGTTTCAAGGTTTTCACCTCATCATCAGGGGAGCACAAAAAGTCTAGTTTGTGCTCCCCTGATGATGAGGTGAAAACTTTGAAACCGGTAGAGTTATACGTTACATAAAGTGGAATAAACAGTGTTTGATAAAAACAAATTATGTATACAATTCTTTAGTTTATTAATTTTACATATCGTCTGAGGGTGCACTTGTTGAATTGTATAGTATTCTGTTTGTTATAAAGAGCTTATAAAGAGAAAAGAACGGTTAACAAAATTGTTATACTTAACCTTAAAACAGGACAAAAAATCGAAAAGTATTGATAGTCCCAAGATAGTTGTGATTGATGTGTACGATTTCTAAAAAAAATAACCCATAGAACTGAGAACATGAGAGATTTCAACAACTGTTAGTTAATTTCTAGCCGTTGTGGTTTGGTTATTCTGCCTCTCGTCTATAGCGGCATTCATTCTATCCCCTTCTCTTGATGTCGGATAAAGGTAAAGAGCCATTTGGAATGGAATTCAATGAGTTCCGTCGTTTAGCCGCTTCTTTTGTGGAACGAACAGCCTTTTGCTTTCAATTCTTGATGTAAGTAAAGGATTAAAACATTCAAAGAATATCCACGCTGTGTTGCGAGGGGGATAAAAAAGAAATATGCTTTTATAGTGCCTTTCAGAAACACAATCGCTCCAACAATGTTTCTTTTATTTATGTATTTGTATTTCATATTTCAATAAAAAAAAACCAAAATAAACAAAATTTAAACAAAAATAGTAATAAACATCAAAACACGTTTTTAGCGTATTGTAAAACGTTTGTTGTATACAGTACAACTTGGCTGATTTCTTGCCCTGTGGAAACTCATCCAATAAAATAAAATATGTTAAAGAAATCTTAAGTAAAAACAGCAGTGGAACCTTTTTAAAAAAATCTGGGTTCTAAAGGGATTCAAGCTAGAGTTCAAGGTTTGAAAGACTTTTTTTTTCAATATGGAGGTCGTTACATCACGTTAACACTTGCCGTACGGTGATGGATAGCGAGTGATCATGACTTATATTTTATTTAATTTCTCGAAATATACTGCTTGCAGGGTCTTCATACTTTATGTATTCCTCATCGAAACCTCTATGATTTGAATGATGTCATTAGGAAACAAAACATTCATAGTTAATTCAACAGAAATTAATGATTTTAAATCGCGAATTGACGAAATGTCAAACACTCATTCTTTTTTGACAGTTCGTATAGCGCCCCGTTCCAGGGGCTCGTCACCAGTTTTATAATCCTGATTGTTATTTTTTATTTTTATCTGGTATGTTTTTTCTATTATCATTTTTTATCTGGTATGTTATATTGTACCATTACTCTTTTTATAATAAATGTACATTTTATTTATTATTTCATTTTCAAAAATACAATAATTGAGATGGCGGGAAATATCGATGGCGATGATAGCGATTTGGAATTTAAGGCGACCGGCAATATATCAGAATCAGAAGATTTTGTCGAGGTACAGGATGAAGTATATTCTGATTCGGAGACGAGTGAAGAAGACGAAGAAATATTATTTACATCAAAACATGGATTCGAATGGAGTTCATTACGAGTACCACCTCAATCTTCGAGGCATCGGTCGGGTATCAAATATTCTCATCGAAGATTCTGGACTGAGAAATTCAAGTATAAATGTACATTCCATAAAAGATATGTGTTGTCTGTTTGTAAATGAAGAGGTGGTAAAAGTGATGTTTAAGAAACAAATCGTCATTTAAATCGAATTCATTCAGAAAAGAACCAACCAATATCAAAAGACGAGTTATATGAATTCATTGGAATATTGCTCGCACCTGGCAGAAATCGAACACGAAAGCTATCTTTGAGTGAATTGTGGATAAGTGAAAGTCCCTTTTGCCAGTCATTTTTCACAACAGCTCTGTCTCGAGATAGATTCATCTATATTTACAGTCATATTCGTTTTGATGATAAAGAAACCCGAGAAGAGAGATATCAGGGGTTTTTCAGATAAATTAGAACCAATTAAGTGGATTTCAAAAATGTTTATGGATATGTGCAAAAGCAATTATTCTCCATCTTCGAATATAACTGTAGATGAACGTTTGGCAAACTTTAGAGAGAATTGTTCATTTCGCGTGTACATGAAGTCTAAACTGGGTAAATATGGCATCAAAATCTGGGTTGCTGCCGACTGCGGCGGCATATGACGCATAACAAATTTACAGGCTTATTCTGGTATGATAAATAATCGTAGAGAGAGATAAATCAAGGTAACTGAGTAGTTATAGAAATGGTTCAACCGCAGTATGGCACGAACAGGAAGATAACCACAGGTATTTTTATTACCTCCATCAAATTAGCCGATAATCTTTTATTAAAAGGTTTAACTCTAACTGGCACGCTTCGAAAAAATAAAAGAGTAATCTCACTTGAATTTATACCGTCTAGAGAGAAAACAATCCATAGTAGCTGAAAATAAAATACTTGTTTCGTGTGTACCACAAAAAATAAAGCAGTATTATTATTATCCACTCAATTCAATGATGAAGAAATTGATTATTCAGAAAAACAAAAGCCACTATAGTAATTATACATCATTATAATAATACGAAAATTGGAGTAGATACGGGAGACCAAATTACTTGAGAGTACTCTTGCTCAATGTCAACGAGAAGATGGCCTTTCCGGCTTTTTATGGAAATTATAGATATGGCTGCATTGAATGCATACCTCTTATGGATAGACAAATATCCAGAGTGGAAACAAAATAATTAATACCACCGAAAACATTTCATAAGAGAGTTAAGTTTGGAATTGGCAATGCCCAATATCTTAAAAAGGAAAAATAGCAACAACAAGATGCTTTTAATACAGTTTTAACATATTGTGGCGAGTCAATACCCGAAACATTAGTAAATAATACCCTGTTGGCACCCCGTGAGGTCCTCAAAAGAGGAAGTTGTGGGTTTTATTAAAAACATTCGAGAAAAAAAACCAGGCTATTCTGCAATATTTGTCAAACACCTGCGTGTTTAGTACGTAGAATATAGTAAAAAAAAAGTGGTTTCATGCCCCAATTGCGATAACTTTCTCCACAGGATTAAACTTTGATTATATGATATGTTTGTCCTATTTTCAAATTTTCTGTAGTGTTTATATTTTCCAAATTGCATATATTTTATTGATTTGAATTTCGTGTTTGTTTATATATAATTTTGAATTTCGTGTTTGTTTATACTATATAAATTTCTCGCCCTAAAACCTTGATTTTTGAATTTATATATTCATTTTATATTTTGTTTTTATGTTATTTATTGTCTTTATTCGAATTATGGTTTTATTGCCAAAAAAATACACGCTACATTTTATTGTATAATTTTATGAAAAAAAATTAAAAGGCTGGAAATCTCTTATCACGCATGCGCATTCTGAATGTTGCGCAGACCGAACGACGCAGCGTAAAAATAATATTCTTATAGAAATGCCTTTCTGTTTTAGCTCTTATTTTATCATTTCTTACCTTTATTTTATATTATTCGACATTTTATTACATAATAAAATGATGTTTATAGCTAATAACAAAAAATAACCTAGCAGATTTTGCATAATTTTAATTTGAAACATACATGTTTAGTGTACCCTCAGTGTCCAACACCGTTACTGGCGTAATTTTTTAGCACAGGAAGGGAAGTGTTAAAAGGTTGGAGACCTCTTTTCAGTCATGCGCATTCTGAACGTTGCGCAGACCGAACGACGCAGTGGGAAAATTATATTCCTATAGAAATGTCACCTCTGTTTCAACTATTATTTTATCATTTCTTACACTTATTTTATATTATTCGACATTTTATTACATAATAAAATGATGTTTATAGCTAATTAAAAAAAAAACTAATAGATTTTACATAATTTTAATTTAAAACATACATTTTTAGTGTACCCTCAGTGTCCAACACCGTAACTGGCGTAATTTTTTAGCACAGTAAGGGAAGTGTTAAAAGTGGTAATCAATTCCAAAATCAAGAAGAAAAAACCGAAATTTGATCACATAGTCAAAACGGAAAAATAGTCAGCCTTTGATTTGTTCAAATTAACATTAAAAAGCATGTATTTTAAAGAAAAAAATTGTTTTGTATTCACTAGATTTTTAAGGTTACGCAGAACACCCTTTACAATGTTTTACTCAACGGTATATGTTTTGCAAAATATTAAACTAAATAACACAATGGAACTTTTGCGAAAATATCCAATGGAACAGTACCCAGTATCTTCAAACCAATGGATTCTCTTTTATTGAAATAAAAAAGAAAGTGTGCCAGTAAGTTAAACCAAAACCTTAATATTCTCAGTGAAAAAGATATCAGAAAAGGGTGTGAGAAATCAACCGTCACGCACGCCCCCTAATAAAACGGTGGTTGTTTCTTATCCATATAAAACGGTGTCCTTGAGCGTATTTCTCCATTTCCATTTCTCATTGATACAGCACCGCACTTATTGAACCTGATATCCGTGGTTTTGCACTTGAGCAGTTTCAATATCAACGAACCAACTCCTCGCTCCTGATCATATTTGCATCCTGGAGGTGAGCTGACTCAGCTGGGATATTACGGCACATTATTAAATTTATTCTCTTTGTGATAAAAACGTTTCAAAACTATGGAAAAATGAAGTGATTCGTTTATTATCTTCCCGCCAGCTTGTTCTTTTGGATGCTTCTCAAACGTTGTAACATGTATATTTGCTTTGGATTTTTGGAACAATTACTTTAAAAAAAACATAAATAAAATTCATCCAGTCACGTACCTCGTGAATAAGCATAGTGACTCCAATGATAGCCACTGATGACTCCTCCCCATCCATCCCTTCATTCCGCGGTTCGAAGGGCAGTTGTTAAGGGAAGTCCAGTAGCGTCTCTAACTTGGTCAGTTCAACGTATTGAGGTTCTTCCTCTTGTACGTCGTCCTTCCATGTCTCTAGTAACCACAAACCTCTCCAAACTGTCTCCTTGACCACGAACAATGTGCCCAAAGGATCGAATAACTCGTTGAAGGTATATTGTCGACAATATATTGGTGATTCTCAGTTCTTCGAGAATGGAGGCGTTAGAATGTCATTTTGTCCATGGAATTTGTAACATCCTTCTCCCGCACCGCATTTCAAATGCATCTATACTGCATGCATTCTAAGTCTCTCGCTTGCTCTCAGAGTCCAAGTTTCTGCGCCATACATGAATATTGCGAAGACGAAGGACTTAACTAGGCGCATTTTCGTCATGAAGGTGATAGTTCTGCTTTTTATCTTTAAACACATTTTCAATAAAATATTCCTCAACCATTTCGAGTTGTCTCGTACATTTTTTTAATAAACAGGTAGCTAGAACATGTCTTAATGGTTTGCAGAAGCTACAGATGGTGGTCGTTGAAATGATGTCGGGTTGTGTGAATAAGCATTTACCAAATGGGGTGATATCATAAGAGTAGCAGAAACTCTTATGATCATAAGAGTTTCTTGATTGATCTCATAGGATGGCTTTGAATTGCTCTGGATGGAGTGAGTTTGTCGAAAGCAGTGGTCAATTCAACCAAGATCATCAACTTCAGACATGGGGCGTGGAAAAAAATGAAAGAAGACATTTTTTCAATTCATTAAAAAAATGCATTAATTAATATTCAATTTAAATTTAATCACTTCTTTCATAAAATATTCATAATCAATCTAAAATAAGGTTACTGGTGCATTTATTTTGCATTCGAAATAATTTCTCACATTAAAATTTCAAAAAATATTTCACGTGTGTATTATTGTGCATTTGTCTTTATTATGCATTTTGTAGTTTTATCTGCAATATAGAAATATAATGAATATCAGCGTTTATTTTAATATCCCATTTAACAAAAATACCAACACCTTCCGAATCCTAGTGCAAAACAGGATTCTTTGAAAAAAAAATATTATCAAAATATATTGCAAAACAAAAACAATTTTCTTCTTCAAAAAAAGTAAAATTTGTTCGGAAAAGATTTATTTTAATCTTATTTCATTAAAAAATCTAACAAGGAAAAAACTTTTTTCTCGAGTGATTTTCCGATTCAAGCCAAGATAGCTTTGCATTTGTTTTTCAAATACACGGTGTGTTTTAATCAAAACGGCTTTGTGCTGGAGTCTAAAACGATTCAAAAGAGAGGCGAGATGATTTTAATTCTATGAATTTATAAGCGGCAACATTATGCATTTTGTTTTGTATACTTAAAGGAGCTTCCTTCTGGCCAAGACTTGGTTAGAGTTACGCCACACAGTGGTCATGATCTTACACGCTAGACGGATAAAATAAATAGAAAGGATTTTCATAATTTTCGAATATTGTGTCGTTTAATAGTAAACATTAGAATATTTACAATATTGTGATAATTAACAAATGCTTCTAAAGTAAATATTATTTTATCAATTAGAATACGAGTACATGTACATAATTATAAATCGTTGTTCATACAACTCCATTAAAATGAAAGAAATACAATTTTTTTATATCATACTCGTATGAGATACAGTTATACAAACATAAGAAAAATATAATAATATTAAACATGATATCGCGTATAATATATTACTTGTTCATAATCCAACAAAATAGGCAATTGCTTGTGTCTTATTGAATATCCCTACATCAATACATCAATCGCCGCCCTTAAATTACGGGAACAACTAGCAAGAAAACATTTCTAACTTGAGTAAGAGAATGTGCACTTTGTATTGACGAATAACCATATAAATTGCTAAGAAAAGAATACATTCCGAACTTTTATTTTATAAAATATAATTAGACCATGAAGAAACCCGATGACTTTAAATTTATACAGTTTTGAAGGTTCTGATGGCTAAAGCTTGTGCAAGAAATATATAAGTCTCGCCTTGAAATAAATCTCTTCTACAACAACCTCGAGAATGCACATATTTTGGACCGACAATTATGAAATGATAAGACAGTACATTGAATGAAATTTTATAAATTGTAAAAATAATAAGCGACAACTCAAAACCGAAATCAATGTACGCGAAATCAGGAGGGTACATTTCACACAATATCAAGGCGCCCCCAATTTTGATGACGAAAATAGGAATCAATTGATGAATATAAAAAAAATACTTTGGAATATCAAAAGTACCTTTCACTCACTTATTTGATTGGGTCTATAGTTTCTTGTTCTTACCTTGATCCGTTTTACTGGCATACTCTTCGTTTTTTCTTCAGTTTCTTCAATACATATCTATTATTTTGTATGATTACATTATAGTATATATGTACTGTTGTCAAACGGTATGATTATAATTATAAATAAATTTTGAAATTTTTGTTTTTCTAATAATAAAATAAATTTAATTTAGTTTAGAATGTAACATTTTTGTTCTTTAGATCGGATGTGTTGAAATTTGTGCCTTCAGTAAATGCAATATCATAGTGGAGATTGCTTTGGCTCCAGTAACGGTTCCCTTTAGCGAGCTGCCACATCGGATATCTGAATTTTATTCACAGCAATGGTCATGAATTATTCATTCCATACCTATATTCAAGTTGAGTTTTAGACACTTCTTCTTTTACGAATGCGAGCAGCTTCTTCCCTCTTTGCTGGCTGCGTTGAAATTTCTTTTCAGGGAAAATTTACAACCATATTATTTCATTGTTGAACTGGGTGGGTACTATTGTAAGTGGCACATACAATACAAATGCTCATTTATCACGGTGTTACTTAATTTATTCATTGTATTGTAACATGTTTCAGAAATAAGGAAAAATATAGCAGATAAATTCGAGATATATTCTGTAATAAAAACATATTTATTAAAAATATCTTTTCTTAGATATGAATATTTTGAATTCACGTAGCTGCATCAAAATTGTTGAAACACATAAACTCACAAAGGAATCGAATGATTAAATAGAGTTTCGAATTTAGACATAAAAATTAACATTTTTTTTGTGCACTATTTAATCTTAAAGTAATGAAAGGCAAATCACTTGGTATCGTATAATTCAGGCTACTCGCAGCACTTTCGTCTAATTTACATTAAAAACAAGTAAAACATTATGTCTAATATGAGTACTTTATTAGATTTCATCCAGATTTTTTGGAGCCATTCTATTTTACTTTGTTGGAGTTGCTCCATGTTGCTTTTTTGAAATTACTCTACTTTTTTGGAGTCGTTCTATTTTGTTTTTTTTGGAGTTTCTGTTACTTTTTTGGAGTCACTCCATTACTTTTTTGGAGTTCATCAATTACCTTTTTTGGAGTTCCTCCATATTGATTTTTTGGAGTCACTCTATGTTAATTTTTCAGAGTCACTACAAGTCCCTTTTTTGTTTTTTGTGTAGACAATTCATTTTGCTTTTTTGGTATCACTCGAGGTTGTTTTTTCAGGATTTACGTATGTTGCGATTTAATCGTCATTTTATAATATTTTACTTTTTTGAGTTCTGTCATGTTATTTTTTTCAGTCGTTCTATTTTGTTTTTTTAGAGTGCCCACATTTTGATTTTTGTAGTCAATCGATATTGTTTTTTTGAAGTCACTTCATATTGCATTTTTGGAGTCAATCCATATCAATTCTTTGGAGTATTTACAAGCTAATTTTTTTGGAGGCATTCCATTTTAATTTTATGAATTCAATTCATTTTATTTTTTGGAGTCACTCCATATCGATTTTTAAGCATTCCTTATGCTGCTTTTAAGAGTGATTCTATTTTGGTTTTTTGAGTCCTTCCATGCTGCTTTTTTAGAGCAGTTCTATTTTTTTAAATGACTGCATTTTGATTTATTGAGTGACTTTTAATTACTTTTCTGGAGTCACTCCATATTAAATTTTGAAGTCACTCTGTATTATTCTAAAAGAGAATAGCGTTTTATAAAACAATTCCTTTTATTAATTAAATGATTTTCAACCAAATAATGAAAATAAATCTACACGAAAAACCTAGAATTAATTACAGTTTTAATCTTTGAAAACATTTTGAAACTGTTCAAAAAGTCAGTGATTTTAATTACAATATGACGTAAAGGTATTCAGAATGAAACAATGAGAATAAATAATCATAATTGAATAGCAATTTCAGCAAACTGATAGAATTTCAAAACGATAAAGGTAGATAGTTATGCTCGATAAAATCTCAAATAAAAATTGATGAAATACGCACATTGTCATGAAGATATAATATCTTCAGTGTTCCTTTAATCTTGGAAAGTTTACGGAAAATATTCTCAAAGTTTGGAAATAATTTAATGTGATATACGCTTAGAAATTGGGTCGTGTAAGAAATCACGATTTTTAATGCAGACCACAGAAACTGATAAATGGGATTTTATTGTGTTTGTTTTATGATGTGCGTTTTCTAAGAATGTGCTTAAAATTATTTTTTTTAAATTTAAATAAAAAGCTTTTTATTTAAAAGACAGTTTAGCAACCTTGTCCAGTATTTTGATATTCTTTAGATTGCAGTAATTCTATTAGATAATATTTAAAAAATCAATTGCAAATTTAACAATTAGCTGAAAACTGATGTACCACAAAAATGATATATAAATATATTGGTTTTTAAATTACTTTTAAAGTATTTAAGTATACCATTTGATCATGGAATCATGAATACTAAAATACTAAATAATCTAGAAGTATTCATGATGTGGATGCATCAGAGAAAGCGTAGTATTTCTTGGTACTCGTGTCATCGTATATCTAACACCTAGGTGCCGCACCGAGCAGCTGTAGAACGAGATCTCTTAAATGTTATTATATAAAAGCTACAAAATACCAAAATATTGTCTATTTGAGTCACATATTGTCCGACCTTTTCCTATTTAAAACACAATTACGTAAGTATTTACGTAATTCAAAATATCCCACTGAAATTCTTACAGGTCATGACTGCAAGTTAGCTCAGCGGTAAATGAAGATGAACAAGTACTCTATTATTACAGAAATGCGTTGGGATACTTTGAGGTTCTGATTTTCTCTCTCAATATTTCTACCAGGATGGGAGGGTAATTGACAAGACATATATATTAGGAAAAAATAACATTTATTGTATTTAAAAAAAAAACTCGGACGCAGTGTCCGAGAAAAAAAAACAAATCAAAAATCTCGAATAGGCAAACTGATAACTGGTGTTGTGAATTTTTTAAGGTTATAGACAATTTTAATTCACCCTATACACATGTAAGACGGAAGGTCTCACAGCACATTACAAAATGAAGCGAAATCAAACAAAAGATTACAGTAAAGGAAATATGCACCACACCTAAGAGAAAGTACGACGTAATGGCCGATGCGTCTAAACGTACTGGGAATCTAAACGACGACCACAAGTGAAGATGGCTTCCGGCCAGATGACCAACGTGGCAAACCTCTTGAAAGCAGCGGAGGGTAGAGGCTACTCGCAGAGAGCATGACCCCGGCTGAGGACCTCCTCGGACGGACTGGTGGAGACCCGCTCACCGGCGGGAGTAGCGTGGCCACGTATGTAGATGAGATGCAATAACAGCTGCGTAATCTGATCAAATAGATCTTGACCAGCAGAAAGGAGCTCCTGGATGAGTGAGAATTCCTGACAGGGAATTTCACCTAAAACTAAATTTTAATTTTATTTAAATTAAACTCGAGTGCTTGCCCGGCGGCGAGTTGAATGCACAAGACAGACAGATGTCAGTAGGTTCGAGCTCCGGGCGAGAATGGGATGCCACCGCGGGCCCTTCCGGCAAGCCGGCCGGCCGACATAGTGGGGAACGCGTCATAGCTCACCTGCACAATCTCGCTTCGGCCATCTTCGCCTCGAAACAGTAAACAAAACCTTGGAAATTGATACGCGTTATGCTTCCATGTGATTCTCGAAGCAATTCTAAATGCGTTATAGCACAGGTGCACGATCTTTCTCGTCGGCCTTTTGGATCACGGCAAAGGCTGTGATCTTGGGTCATTTACCGACACAAACAAATAATTATTATTTTGGTCACGAGAAATTATATTTAGAACAACAAAACTTCGTGATTCGTATCAATCTTGACACGCGATCACCGAAGTAAGAAATAATGATAATTTAAGATTCTCCTAATTTGTAGGCCGAAAACTATCTCGAAATGGCATCCGAGGATTTTTCTCGAAAATACTATAGCCATTTTGGACTTTAATTACATTATAAAATATACTCCTCACAATATTGAGAGTAGAAAAATACCACTTTCTAAAATTCATATTGATAGGCAAAATTGAGGGTCTACGCAAAATTAGTAGAAAGTGTGTTTTTAGGTTCAGACACTTGAAGAGCTATTTCGTGCCGAAAAAGACAGAGATAAGTATATTATCAAGAGAGAGCACTATCATCAAGAGAACTGGAAACGCTTTGTAAAGAAAAATATTAAATTATACGAGTATATAAAAAAAAAGTTGAGTGAGATTAATCATATTGCCTTTCTAAATGTCCAACACGTTTGATTTTCATCAAATATTTTGTAACTCAAGTTGCGAAGAAAACTGTCCAAATAAATATACAAAAGCCCTTCCGGCACTGATTACAAAAATCAGGTCGCTTTCATTCATGTATGAAATGAAATAATATTTTCCGTTTTATGCTACCCTAAAGGCACTTTACAATTCCTCTAAAAAAAATTGCATCATTTTATAGGAAATATTTCATTATACGCCGGAAATAAATAAATATGCAAATACAATTTTTAACGGAGGGTAATTTCAGAGTCTACTGGTCATGATCGAAAAAAAAAATCATTGAAATTTACCGTAAGTATCGAAATGAGACCTTCTGCAATATGTAGTATTTGTATCAAAATCTACCCTAAAGGTGAATATTTAAATATTAACCTTTTGCAACATCATTAGCCAAGGTCGTGAAGTTCAATAAAATCATACCAAAGAATAATTTTATGATTGATGGAAGAAGAAATTAGTGAAACTGGCAGACCTCCATTAATCATCTTCACAGTGTCCCGAAGCGAGCAGCAAACAATTGCTATACTCCTCAATTATTGAAAAAGTTCGGTTCATACAAATTTTATTCACCTATAGCTACCAGTAAAATGAATCTATAATATAATACTAACAAAAAAGGCAATTTAAGAAAAAAAATCTATGATAAATAACTTATGATAGACGAAAGTAAATAATACAAGCCTTTGTATCCTTCAAGTGCTCCTTTTGAATGAACATGACTGTTCCTTTTGAATGGGGCCTCAGGTATTGAATTGTTGAATGTTTCAGAATATGGTTTTAAAGAAATTATATTGCGTTTTCTTAGAAATAGAAGATAGTTATTTCGATTGAATAATTGTTTCTTATTTTATTGTATATTTTTAATGTTTCTTTAAAACTTTGTATATAGTTGGGTTGAACATATATGTATGTTATATGTAAGCGAGCTATCAAGTCAGCGATAGACTATTTCGTATGATTGTCAGACATCTTGTGGATGGTACACGCCTGTACGTAAATTGGTTTATTGTGTGGTAGATGTTGTAC